>OY728121.1:743963468-745213468 GCA_963277665.1 Viscum album | reverse complement strand
GCGTGACCGCGGCATGACCGCAGTGTGACTGCAGCGTGACCACAACGTGTTGGCCCGATCCAGCGACATCCGCGGGGCAACATCTTCCACTTAGTTTCAAATAGGATGATATGGATGTCATGAGAGGATGTTTTCTCAGAAGATTTAAAGAAATGAATGCTAATCTGTGATGACTAGAGGATTGGATGACCCTGATATACCTAATTCGGTGAGGTTTGGAGATCTAGAAATGTGTAGGAATACCTAGAGGAATAACCCATGGGATCAGACCATTACAAACCAATTTTTTCAGTTGAATTGAGCCTTTGTACCACCTACTATGCACGTTTTGTGGAAATATGGATGAGAGGCAGCGCTGAGAGGAGATATAGTTTAGGAATGAGGAAATACAAAAAATTATAGAGCTAACCATTCAATGTTTCTCTAAGGAGGAGTAACCGCCACAGGGTGTTGTCCTGTAGCAGGGCCAAATCACGGAGTGACCGCGGCGTGACCACGGCGTGACCGCGGCGTGACCGCGGCGTGACCGCGGCGTGACCACGGCGTGACCGCAGCGTGACCAGAACGTGTTGGCCCGGTCCAGCGACATCCGCGGGGCAACATCGTCCAGTTATTTTCAAATAGGTTGACATGGATATCATGAGAGGATGTTTTCTTAGAAGATTTAAAGAAATGAATGTTAATCTGTGATGACTAGAGGATTGGATGACCCCTGATATACCTAATTTGGGGAGGTTTGGAGATCTAGAAATGTGTAGGAATACCTAGAGGAATACCCATGGGATCAGACAATTCCAAAGCAATGTTTTCAGTTGAATTGAGCCTTTATACCACCTGCTATGCACGTTTTGTGGAAAGATGGATGAGAGGCAGCATTGAGAGGAGATATAGTTTAGGAATGAGGAAATACGAAAAATTATAGAGCTAACCATTCAATGTTTCTCTAAAGAGGAGTAACCGCCATAGGGTGTCGTCCTAGAGCAGGGCCAAATCACAGCGTGACCGCGGCGTGACTGCGGCGTGACCGCGGCGTGACCGCCGCAGGGTGTCGTCCTGGAGGATTAGCCGCCGCAGGGTGTCGTCCTGGAGCAGGGCCAAATCACGGCGTGACCGCGGTGTGACCGCGGCATGACCACGGCATGACCGCCACAGGGTGTCGTCCTGGAGGAGTAACCGCCGTAGGGTGTCGTCCTAGAGCAGGGCCAAATCACGGCGTGACCGCGGCGTGACCGCAGCGTGACCGCAGCGTGACCACAATGTGTTGGCCCGGTCCAGCGACATCCGTGGGGCAACATCTTCCACTTAGTTTCAAATAGGATGATATGGATGTCATGATAGGATGTTTTCTCAGAAGATTGAAAGAAATGAATGCTAATCTGTGATGACTAGAGGATTGGATGACCCCTAATATACCTAATTCGGTGAGGTTTGGAGATCTAGAAATGTGTAGGAATACCTAGAGGAATACCCCATGGGATCAGGAAAATCACAGGTTACATAACATGTAATCTGACATTACTGGTATTGTGGGACCCCTAGGCTGTAGAACTCGGCTTTTGGTTGGATTAAATATCACATGCCATGTGACATGGTCACACAACATGGGACCCATCTTAAATGTCTAACGACACTTAAAGATTGTCTTTGTTCAAAAAATTGTTTTAATAAAAAGAGGGAAGCCCCCTAGAGGGATATAAAAAGGGTCAAGTACAATGAGTTCTTTATGACTAACAATGACATCAAGTATAAGGAAAACATCAATGCAATAATGTTAAGAAAGTTATACCAATGTGAGTTTTTGTAGACAGTGCACCTCCATTAGAGGGGTTTTATTACAAAACCAGGACTTATTTATCAAACGAAACAATTATCTGAACTAACACTTATTCAAGAATTGGAATTTAATATAATCCTGAATAATTAAGAAGGCAACTAAATGCAATTTAAAACATTCTCAAATTAAATGGGCTAGGAGAGGGACCCTACCTCAACTTCAAGGCACGTTTGCTTTTGACGATGACAACTCGAATCTTCCTTTTTTCCACTTTCACGCATATGCAACTTAACATATATGTAAGGACACCTAGCCCCTATGTACATATTTTCATGGACAAATATGCACAAGGGGGGCCTTAGATATATGTTTATACTTGAATGTAGCCCTTTATACTTACACGCATATGCATTTTTCATATCTATATATAAGCACACCAAGCCCCAATATATATATTCATACTTCCATGAGTGAATATATATAAAGGGGGAACTTATATATGCATATGCCTACCTATGCATACACATGTAATCCTTCGTCAACGGTGACTCGAATCCACCTCAATGAAATCCAAAACACAAAAAAAAATATAAAGAACCCAAGCTCTGGACACCCCTGCCAGTCCCCCCCCAGACAATGGACAACCCTTCCAGTCCCCCCCAGACCCTGGACACCCCTCCCCCCTGGCTGGACAGCCCCTCCCCCTGTTGGACACCCCTCCCCCAGCTGGACACCCTTGCCCCCTGCCCCCTTCCCCCTGCCGCCTGCCCCCTACCCCCTGCCCCCTGCCCCCTGCCCCTACCCCCTGCCCCCTGCCCCCTACCCCCTGCCCCTGCACCCCACTGGACATCCCCCATGCCCCAACTGGATAGCCCCACTGGACACCCCCTGCACCCCCTGGACACCCCTCCCCCCTGCTGGACACCCCCCCTGCCGGACACCCCTCCCCCTGCTGGACACCCCCCCATGCCACTGATAAGTGCAGAATTGTACAGAAATTCTGCAAGCCATTCTCTATTAATACTATGTTTAAAGATGCTATGAAAGGGAAAAATATTAATACCAAAAACTATGATAGAAAAAAATACAAAGAAGGTTAAAAAGAGGTCACCTGGGGTACCAACAACCAACATACATGAATCAAGAAATAGAAAATAGATTGTTCCCAACATTTTTTACACAACCAGAACATGTCTAGAACCATCATTACAGACCTCACCCTATAGGTTACACATGACATATACTAATAGGGATACCACATTTTACTATACCTGCTGTTACACCTATTCATGCTCCTTATCAGCGAGACATTCCTCATGGACAGCCCCTCCCCCCTGCTGGACAACCCCTCCCCCTTCCTGGATACCCCTCCCCCCTACTGGACACCCCTACCCCCTGCTGGACTCCCCTCCCCCCTGTGGGACAGCCCCTCCCCCCTACTGGACAGCCCCGCCCCCTGCCTGGACAGCCCCTCCCCCTGCCTGGACAACCCCTCCCCCCTGCTGGACAGCCCCGCCCCCTGCCTGGACAGCCCCTCCCCCTGCCTGGACAGCCCTCCCCCTACTGGACAACCCTCCCCCCTGCTGGACAGCCCTCCCCCTGCTGGACACCCCTCCCCCTGCTGGACAGCCCTCCCCTACTGGACAGCCCTCCCCCCTTGCTGGACAGCCCTCCCCCCTGCTGGACACCGCTCCCCCCTGCCGGACACCCCTCCCCCCTGCCGGATATCCCGCCCCCCTGCCTGACAGCCCGCCCCCTGCTGGACAGCCCGCCCCCTGCTGGACAGTCCCTCCCCCTGCCTGGACACCCCTCCCCCTGCTGGACACCCCTCCCCCCTGCTGGACATCCCTCCCCCCTGCTGGACATCCCTCCCCCCTTCTAGACAACCCTTCCCCCTGCTGGACAGCCCTCCCCCCTGCTGGATAGCCCCGCCCCCTGCTGGACAGCCCGCCCCCCCTACCGGACACCCCTCCCCCTGCCAGACACCCCTCCCCCTAATGGATAGCCCCCCCTGCTGGACAGCCTTCCCCCCTGCTGGACAGCCCCTCCCCCTGCCTGGACACCCCTCTCCTCTGCTGGATAGCCCCTCCCCCTGCCTGGAAACCCCTCCCCCAACTGGACACCCCTCCCCCTACCTGGACACCCCTCCCCCTGCCTGGGAAGCCCATCCCCCCCTGCCTGACAACCCTCCCCCCTGCCGGACACCCCTCCCCCTACTGGATAGCCCTCCCCCCTGTTGGACAGCCCTCCCCCTGCTGGACAACCCCTCCCCCTGCCTGGACACCCCTCCCCCCTGCTGGACACCCCTCCCCCTGCTGGACACCCCTCCCCCTGCCTGGATAGCCCATCCCCCCTGCCGGACACCCCTCCCCCCTGCTGGCCACCCTCCCCCTACCGAACACCCCTCCCCGTACCTGGATATCTCTATTGGTACTCACACAATTTTTGGGAAATTTTCTCAGTCGTGGGGAACTCAATTTGGTTTGATATATATACTGATAACCCATGGTTTGGACACTATGTGATAACCCATGTGAATGTGGACATTTATATAATGATTCTAGAATAAGTAGTCTTAACTAACTAGATGAATTTATAGAATTTTTGATCCAATATGAAAGGAAACCACAGTTCTACATGAATTATATGTTTTTCCATCATTCTCCAGAATGTAATAAGGACAAGGAGTGTTCTTTTTACAATATGAAGGGTAATGATGTCTCTAACTGTGAAAGTTGGAACGGTAAGATGAATATTCCAATCTATGACTTGGAGAGAAAATACACTACTGTCCCTTATAATGTGGATAAGATAGGGGTTATATCAGTGTAGAAGGATACTGGGAAAACTACAGACTTAATCACTTCAACATCACCTTAGGATGGTCCTTCTAATGAAAAAAACATGGATTATTCTTAGTGTGTTGTATTTACTCTAGAGGGACCACCCCCGGGAAAATCCATGAATGAGGACAATGTACCCCTTCCCGATAGAGAGATAAACATTGGATAGAACATCTAGTTCGAGGGGCATGTATTTTGGGGGCACCTTTCCCTGATATTTTGTACAGATCCAAGGGACTGTAGGTATTTGCAAATTTATAGGAAAGACCAAAATATATAACAAAAGACCAAAATATATGATGCAAGAACCAAAAATCAAGACCCCTCTCAACATACATGATATAGTATGGTAAAAACAAATAAATGAACTTACCAAAATGTTACCATCATACAAAATGGTTCCTTAAGAGTACTTTGGGTGCATATTTCTTTTTCACCCTAAGCCTATATTTTACCTATAAGAAATAAAGAAAAAAAGATCAAAATAAATCAGATGTAATTATGTAGAGAATAAATAATTGATATGAAATATATTTGTGTTTATGTGCATGAATACAAACATGTATCCTGGAAAAATAGTAGATGCAAGAACCACAAATCGAAGCTTACGTGAGAGGAAAATGTTTTGTTTTGAAAAGTTCAACTATTAGAAATTAGAGCTTCAAAAATTTCATCACCAGTTGCACCCTATCTTCATCAAACTATAAAATGTTTATGGAAGAAAGAAGGTGATACAATCATATCGAGCACAACAATTGAGTACCGTAGAATTCAGATCATAAAAAAGATTTTAGAATTGGAACCATAAAACTATGATTAAATTTTTATTTTATGTTTGTAAAACTACATGGGAACAAAATAATATGTTAATATCACTCTAATAAAAACAAATAAATGAGAAGTGAAGTTCACATAGATGACCATTACCAAGAATGGATGTTCCCCCTTGCTTGTCGGTTGCATTCCAACATGCCCGCTTTTGAACCAACACCAACCACCTCGTCCTGTGGTAGAAATGATTAATTAGATATATGCATCAATTTGTAACAATAAAGAATTTTTTATCTAATTAAAAAAAAGCATATAACTAATATATTAAAAAAAATAAATAAAGAACATAGAGTTCAAACAATCACACAAAATGCATGAATGATACCCACTAGTTACTATATTAACAACTTCAACACATATTCATGGATTTTAATGTAGATTCATGTTAACATTTGAAGTTCAAAAATAATTTTTAGTAAAACATTAAAATAAGCATACACACTAGAATTTCAATACAAAAAGGTAGTAAAAAAGGAAGCAACAACCAACAGATTTAACAAGATGATTTCAGCATACAAAATTTATTAAAAGGCAACTTCCAACCATTTATTTCAACTAAAAAAAAGAAGTTAATTTTCAAGTTTAAGTAGAAAAATCACAGAATTTAAACTATTACTCCCATGGTGTAGATGATCTATTCATTTGAGATCATTGGAAAAAGTTTCCCTTATTTTCTTGTTGAATAAATACCTTTGGTTTCCAAAATTTCATCTCCTATAAGTGTAAACATATACATTAATTTATAAAATTTAAAGTTCAAAACAGAACAAAACTAGATTAAAAACTAAGGTAGATTGGTTCAAAGTTACTATGAAATATAACTTCTCTAATCTATAAAAATCGTTGAATCTATACTTCAATAGGATGTGAAATTATGCTCACCAAAGTACTAAAAAAATAGAAATTATAACGTATATTCACTTATTCTATGTGAATAACATAATTTTTTTAATAAAAATCAATAAAAAGGAATGTTTAAACAATGATTTAGAATTATAAAATATAGGATTAGAAAAAAATTGTGTACCCTTACCTCACACTTAGTTGAAGTATATAATAAGAATTTAAACTCTTAAAAATTTAAGGGTGGAAGGAAAAGACCTGAAAATTTTCATAGAGTGAAAGAAGTTATTCAAAATGGGCTCCCATGTGTTGTGACCCACCTAACTTCCTACAAAAAAATACCTCAATCAAAAAAACTTTATTAAAGAAGGTCAAATAAAAAAACTAAAAAAAAGTAACAAGATAATCTTGGGTTTATCCCCTAGGGGGTTCTATAATTAGATTCCTCAAAGTTGAAAAATCATTGATTCAACCCCAATTAGATGAAGGATGTGTCTTCTTACTTATGAACTAGCATAAAATCTTCTTTCTAGCTATAGTAATCAACTCAAATAGTTTTTTAACACCCTATTTTCATATACTTTTAATTTCACCACATTGAAATTATAACTTCCTAGGAGTAGTGGAAACGAGGGAAAAGGGGGTATATTCCCTCTTCTTCAACTTGAGGAGTTATGTGCATAAATAGTAAAAAATCAATTCTTGTATGTGATTTTTCATCCAATTCAATATCCTATATAAATTCATTATTAAAAACCACATATGTATCAATATCCTCTTTTTCATTAGTGCGAAACATCAAAATATCCTCTTGCTCTTCGACCACTCCCAAACTTTGAATTACAATTAGATTTTTTGAGTTTCAAAAGTTTCTCATCAGGTGTATTAATACCCTTCTCATGTACCTCTAGTAAATCCTGAAGTTCACTTGAATCTACACAACATAAATAGGGATAAGAGAAATCAAAATCATACAAAAAAAGTCACAATAATATAAAATAAAAGATTGTTCAATTAAATAAAAAAGTTCATTAATTTGGTCATCTTGCTCTTTTTAAAGAAAAAACGGTGATCCTAGGAGTGTTTCTAAGTTAGAAGTGATTTATTCAACCTCCTCCAACCTCTTATCAAAACAAAAATCCTCAATTTTATAATTTTTCAAAGTAAAGGAAAGGGCATCTTTAATTGGTTCATCATCTTATGATTTCACAAGAATTCTGAAAGGATTGTCAGGAATATCCCACTACTAAAAGACCACCTTGGAGAGGTGGGTTACATTCCTTCTATTTGTCCTTTGACATATTCATAGACCTAGTCCCCATTTGTAGAGAAAAATATGAGTAATCCCTTTTATCTTTCTAGTTGACCCTCCCTATCTTACTCTTCTCATACATGGATACATTTAATCCTGAACCTTGTCCTATAAATCACCTAAAAGTGGAAAGAACATTCATCACATGACCAATTTTCAGGGACCTGCTCCTCTCCAACGGTTCTGACCAAGTATTGTTCAAAATTCTGGACTAGTTCATCATATGACAAAAGATCAAAATGTTTATCCATCACAATACCTCCCACTTCTATAGAAATCTTCATGAATGTGGCCTCACTCCCTTAAACCTATTCCGATACATTGCCACTTGTTGAAAATGAGAAAACGGAGGGATTCTTGGGACCACCGTCATCCATATTCTTAAGTTCCATAACCGAGTAATGCTCACTGACACCATGGAGAGGAGGACGCGGTGCGGAGGGTGCGGCGAGGAGGGCGCGGCGCGGAGGAGGCGTCGGCGAGGAGGCATCGGGGAGGAGGGCACGGGGAGGAGGCGTCGGGGAGGAGGGCGCAGCGAGGAGGAGGGCACGGTGAGGAGGGCGCGGCGAGAAGGGTGCGGCAAGGAGGGCGCGGCGCGGAGGAGGCGTCGGCGTGGAGGCGTCGGGGCGGGGGAGGGCGTAGTGAGGAGGAGGAATCGCGAGGTGGAGGAGAAGGAGCCCGATGGGTTTGAAAAAAAACGGGGCTGCTGGATATATCCATGGATGAAATAATTAACCATGGCAGTATAAAAGATATAGCCACAGAACTATAAAACCGTGGCTATAGGTCCGTGGCTATAGATCAGATTTGTAGTAGTTCATGTTATAGAATGTTTGAGCTGAACACTTGAAAAGTTTAGCCACATTCTTATATGATCTTGAAAATGATGATTTGATCATCCATATGGCCTATCCAAGGGTCATTGTCCCCATTCCATTTTAGATGATGATAACAAGAACCTAAACCAACTTTCCTTTAGTGATTATATTCTATGACCCTAAAGTCACCCCATAGTATAGGAAATAAACTATTAGATCCCTCCTTATATCGAGTATCCCTAGCATGGTACTCTCCATCGCGACTGAGATGAGCTTAAGTGAATCCACCGGTAAGCCTTACCGTTTACACTCCAGAGTATGAATAAATTAATGCCACCCTCAAAAGATCTGGGTTTAATGAAATTATCGTATATTACAACCAAATATATGGGATACCTCAGGTTATTTTGGAGGTCAATGTTGGGTCCAAATTCACCCATCAAGTGGGACTGAAGCACTCTCAACAGATACTATTATTGGGATACATTTAGCCCTCCTTGCTCCATAACTACACCATTTTTCCTCACAGCTTTCATGGGTGTTAGAGACATTCAATTATTTTACATCAACCATTATAGATCCTCCACACCACCATGTAATATTTTCCTTTTTCACTATGGGGTCTCATATCATAGGGCCATACCCACTAGCAAAATATATCCTGTTATAGTTTATTCTAACCGAAATGGTATTCTTCTCCAAGTGGGAAGAAGTAGTTATAGTCAATGATGTTAAATCTGTGTTTGTGATCATGTTTTTGATCTACCACACCATATATCAATTTGGATTTCTTCATTCCATTATCAAATAATAAGGCACTAATTTTTAGGAATAGGATTTAATGAAATTTTACACAAAGTACAAAATATGGTCCAGCGTTACTACTTACTAGAATTCATAGGAAAATGTGTAGATTGAAGAATGAAATAAGAAACAATCTATTATCCTATAGAAAACACTGGGTTATAAAAAATAAGAGTTGGCCTGATAATCTATTGAATTTCCTCTATACCTATTGGACGATGACTCTTAATTCCATCCCATTGACCTCATATCCCTAGTATGTGAAACCAAGTAAGTCATTCCCATCGAGGATTAGACACCATAGATCTAAATAGATTTATACAACAACAATAGTCTAGAATGAATGAAAGAAGATCACTTGGATGATTTGGAATCCCTCATAGAGAACAACTTCCAAGCATTTCCCAATCTAGACAGAAACCAAAACTAGATGAAAATATAATTCAAAAATATGGTTTCCTCTGCTCCATACAATTTGGTGACATGGTACTAGATCTCAGAACAAGGATGATACCCCAATAAATAAACTAAAGTTGGTGCCCAAGTGGGAATGACCTTACCTCATTCATAAGGTCTATTCCAACGGGGTATACTCTTTGATCTCCATATATAGAGATCGTATCACACCTCCCACCAATGTGATGTTTCTGAAGTAGTACTTCACATGAGGATACCCATGTTCCAAGAAAGAAAACCTAAAAATATTTCCACGGTTCCAAGAATTATAAATATAAAATATTCACAAATGTTCCAAGATTTATGACCCTAAACTACCAGAAACCCCATGGTCGAGCTAGTATGACCTTAAAATATTCATAACTGGTCAAAGAAACAAGACCATAAATATATCCTTAATCTAAAATCTTTGAACATAAACAAGGAGTCATATTCCATGAATTATGAAAATAACTATTTTCTACCAATATTGTTTGAGTTTAATGACTTTAAACTATATATATTGACATCCTAGGCACACAAAATTTAATAATGATCTCACTCGATATAAAATTAAGATGAATCATATGATAACTATGGGATGATATGAAAGGTCTTACAATTTTTATAACCATGGTGCCTCATAATATATGTATGATATTGTCTAAAAAATCACCCCACTTGGAATCAATATGAATTATATGATATGAGAAGAACTAAACCATCATCCATATAACACGATGCTAAACTCTAGAATTACCCATGTCATAAATTTGGGATTCCCTCAGGAGAGAGGATTTCCCCCAATTTTGGAATTGAAATCCTACTATTACATAATTTTTAACCAAGTGTGGATTGACTACCATTTTCATGGGATACATTGTAATTCCTATACCTCTCATTTATAGTTCTAGATAAATATATTTCATCCCTACATCCCCTTAGTCCCATTTACACACACAACATTATGACTTTAACTTGTGTGTAGTCCATCTCAAGGTGTGAACATGGTATATAATACTATTTGGGTCCATTTACAGTAGGTTTTACCACTTCTGTGACACATATATTACTGTGAAACCAAATTACACATATTCCAAGCATCATGAATTTAAAATATCATCTACATTCATCTTTGTCTGATCATTATAACATTATATGATATGGAATTTTTTTCTGAGGTATTTATGTGGTGCATGGGATGTCCTGCCCTCAATTCAAATCAAATTCAACCTCATTCGTGAAATGATTTTTTTTCAAAATATACCTATTTCAGTAGCCCATGAATCGTGAATGTAAATTGTTTTCTATCATCCAAGAGGTATGACATTAAACATTGATCAACCGTCCTCAGGATCACTTCATTTGTTTTAGGACATCCTGGTATCCGTTCACATGGGTTTTAAGCATTTTTCACTGCATTATTGTCCTTAAATCTCCTCTGTATACTCAAATCATCAAGAATATAAACTATTTTCTTTTTCACTAAGATCCATGAACTCAAACAAGAAGACCAGATCAAGGAATTGTGTACCTAAACTATATGCATGCACCCATTATTCACATGGTTTTCACTATCTCTGGTGTTTCATAAATCTAACAGCTCTACCCTACAAAACTATATAAGGATTGATTCCTATCCTTATCGGATGTGCAATGACGGATAAACCATCTATCTCTAGGAACAACCATAGATTAATTGTAAAATCATATGATACATATGGATATATCACCATGATATTCTCATAATTTCCTCCTTTTTGGGAATAAGCCCCATTAATTTCGCTTGAACAACTAGAAATCTAGTATTCCCTCAAAAATAGATATATATGGTAGAAAATAATTGGAAGATGAAGGCATATCCTACACTAATGTTCCTAGTTCTTGATGTTAATCTACAGTATTACCCTATACAAAACCACGATGCCTCATATGATATTTAAGGGATGGAGATCAAACCAAAATCCAGGGAACACAATTCTAAAATGTTGACATACCCTATATAATTTCTGGATGCCTCAGATTCGAAAATGGTATGATTTAGTATCCTTATTCATGAGGATTGACCCGAGCAGCAGAAATATCTTACATAAAAGAGTGTAAATATTCTTGAGAAGGATCTAATTACTACTGATATGGATTTTGAAAAAACTATTGTTAAAGATAAAGATACTGGAAATGATAAAAAATGGAATGATAAAGATACCGGCAATGAGGTCGTCCGGAGGAGGCTGTTAGGAGGAGGAGAGTTCGTCGGAGGAGGAGATTCTGTCGGGAGTAGGGGAGTTGTGGTCGTCCGGAGGAGGGGAGTCCGTCGGGAGGAGGGGAGTCCGTCGGGGGAGGAGGGGAGTCCGTCGGGGGAGGAGGGGAGTCCGTCGGGGGAGGAGGGGATTTCGTCGGGGTCATCCGGGGAGGAGAGGTCATCAGGAGGAGGGGAGTGCGTCAGGGGAGGAGGGGAGTCTGTCGGCGTCGGGGGAGGCGATGTCGTCCGGGGAGGGGGGAGGTGCGGTCATCCGGGGAGGGGAGTGCGTCGGGGGAGGGGAGTGAGTCAAGGAGGGTTCCGTAAGAGGAGCCCGAGTGAATATTGGCCAAATCGTAAATATAGCCACAGATGAATTTTCATCTGTTGGTATAACCATGCTATAGCCACAGACTTATAAAACTGTGGCTATAGGTCCGTGGCTATAGCTTCATTTTGTAGTAGGGGACTCCTAGAAAGAACAATGCAATATGGGTTATTGTTGATCTTCTTACCATGTCATCACATTTTTTTACTATAAGATAAGATCTACCACTAGAACGTCTAGCAAGAATATATATTAATTAAGTTGTGAGACTTCATGGAGTACCCCTATCGATTGTTTCTCATCGTGATCCCCATTTTACTTCATGATTCTAGAAAGCCTTCAGAAAGCCTTGGATACTGAACTTCATTTGTGCACTTCCTACCACCCTAAAACAGATGGACAATCAGAACGAACTATTCAAACCATAGAAGACATGTTGAGATACTACTCACTTGACTTTCAGGGTATGTGGGATCAGTATTTACCTCTGGTAGAATTTTCCTATAACAATAGCTTCCATTCGAGTATTCAGATGGCCCCATATGAAGCGTTATACAGAAAGAGATGTCGCACACCAACCTGTTGGGATGCTGTTGGTGAAAGAAAACCTGTAGGCCCATAACTGGTGGAGGAAACGATGGGAAAGGTGAAGGTAATCCAAAACCATATCAAAGTAGCTCAAAGTAGGAAGAAGGGCTATGTTGATAATCGAAGGAAGGATTTGGAATTTCAACTCAGTGATCATGTTTTCCTGAAGGTATCTCCATGGAAGGGAGTCATACGTTTTGGTAAGAAAGATAAATTGAGTCCCAGGTACATTGGACCTTTCGAAATTCTAGAATGTATTGGGGCTGTAGCATACCGATTCGCAATGCCGCCAAGTCTCTCCAAAGTTCATGATGTGTTCCACATATCTCTGTTGAGGAAATACATGTCTGACCCAACGCATGTACTCACCTATGAGGAATTAGAACTAGAACCTGATCTGTCTTATTGCAAAGTGCCCGTCATGATTCTTGATACGAGAGAACAAGTACTGTGAAACCGGACGACTCATCTGGTAAAAATCTTGTGGAGAAACCATAAGATGGAAGAGGCCACATGGGAACCTGAGGAACTTATGATGAAGAACCACCCGAGTCTTTTCTTGCGGTAGTATTCTAGAAATTTCGAGTATAAAATTATTTGTATGAGGGGAGAATGCAACAATCCAAGCTTCTACGGTACATTTCCCTTTGAATAATGCAATAGCGTGTGTTGTACGCAACATCGAGTTCTAACACACACCAGAACCGATCAAACTAGCCGTTATGTATAGTAATACCTACTTTTTAAAATTTTAGAAATTTCATCTCTCAAAATGGACTTCATTTTTGGATTCGTAGTATCGAATTTAGCATAAGGTGAAATTTTGGTACTTTTCGGAAAACATTAATATTTTGATGAATAGTGAAAATTACTAAATTTTAATTAAAAACATATTTTTTAGTAAAAATAATTAATAGTGATAAATTATGAATTTGAGTGGTTTTAAAGTATATTTAGAATATATTTTTACCATTTAATACAACGTTTGTCATTGGACATAATTTTACAATTAGACCGCACATAAACATGTACCAATCTTTTGATAGTTATTATATCTTAAAAAAAAAAAATTTGTTTTGACATAGGGAATTAATTTTAAATTAATTTCTGCCACTTCTGTCTTTTGAATTTCGAAAAATGGATTCCATATTTGGAATCAGGATGTCCAAATTTTTTAAATAGATGACTTTTATTTTTAGACATTTTGAATAATTACATGGGTAAATATTTTATTTACCACTGTTAAAGGGTAAATCCGGTAAATAAGGGTTAAAAATTATTTTATAATAATAATAAGTTATCTTAAAACGTGTCCTAACATTATTGGTGGATGCCATTCCGACCATGGGCATCTATGGGTCGATTTTGGGACCCCATGGAGCCACTTCTAAGTGATAGGGACACATTATTTTAATTAAGTTAAAATAAATACAAAAATGACAAAAGCATATATCTTTTAGAAAAATAAGTTTTAAAAAGGGTTATATATGTTGCATTTTTGACTATAAATATTAATTAAAAAGATAAAAATATTTCTTACATAATTATATTTTATTTATAATTTTTAGACATTACATAATTTAATTATTTATGACACAATGATGATGCTGTAATTACCATAATAGTGAAAAATTGAACAAATTGATATTATAAATATCCATATAAATATAATTTGAGGATTTTAATGAATTAAACTAATTTTATAGGATACTAAGACATGTTATGATTGATTTAATTCACTTTTTTATAAGTAATGATTCTGTTATGAGTTTCAAAAAAATCAATTTTCCAAATAGTGTCAAAATTGACATAAAAGATTTTTTAAAAACAATATTATATTATTAATTGATATTCAATTCCTAAAAATCTAAGGTTCGTCCAAAAGACTTATATCGTGATATTTGTATCATTAATGGAACACTTGGGGGTCTCTTTGATGTATATAGTAAGTTTATTAACCATATAATATAAAAATACAAAGAGACGTTGTTAAAGTGAAACTAATAAACTAAGAGTTAATACTTATAGATAATGTTAATATACTAACCCAAACCTGTCTAAATCCTATTTTTTGAGTGGTTTTCTACCTATCCCCACCATAACCTTTAAATAATCCACTTTGGAGACTTTATAAACCTAATATGAATTTATTATAAAATAATATTTCTAGCTTTTCCAAAGGTGCCCCTCACCCCTCTTATAAAAGGCCACTCCCCCTTCTCATTAATTCACACCTTCAAATCCTTTTGGTTTGGCCAAAACCTGCCCAAATAGTCTCTAAACTTCCCTAACTTCATCCTAGAGGCCTTACTTTAGTAATAAATCCAACCTAAGGAGCACTTTTAATCAAATCAAAAGGAAGAACCCGAAGAAGAGTTAATGTTTTTACCACCCTTTTTCAAGTTGCTTTCTTCTTCCACTTATTCTTTCTTTGTTAATACCAATAAAAAATAATAACTCCAGTATCATATATATACTGTGATGTTATTATAAATATGTTACAACCATATTCAATATTCTATCCATCCTTTGAATGACATGTCACCATACGTGCGTACGTTCGGCTTACCGTCTCCACGTCGTGGTGTAATTGTTATTCAATATATTATTATTTGGATGGGTATAATAATGATGTGTAATTCATGTAAATAATAAATATTACATGATAATGATTCTGTATATATGATATACCATCCAATTATATATTATTTTAATATAAAAAAATGATATTTTCGCTCGTGCATACGTACGGACTACCGTCTCCACGAACGCGATGAGATTCATTCTCCGTCGTATCCATTCAAGTCTAATTATCATTTGATGATTAATAATAGAATCTAAGGACTTGATATCATTCTTTATATGATTAAGATACAACCTATACATGACCAACATGGCTTATGTAACAAAACATATAAAGGAAAACGAGTAAGTTAACACCCAAAACGACGATAAATCTAAGATATTATTAACAAAGCAATGTTAAAAGATCATATATGATATCATATTAATGTATATGATTATTTTATAATTTAATAACAATTATTTCACCACTATACAAGAGGTTAACCTACCCCAACCAAGAAAAAGTACAAGGTAAGGGTTTATTTCACAATCTCTTCATTATCCGAGGTTGTTTATACGTAATAATCTACTGGGATTTATTTATCATCCACATCCATGTTTCTTAAAAATGTATTTCAAAACATTTTTACTATTTAAAAAAATATGGGTTAAAGTCATTTATACCCTTGTTTGACTTTTTATAATAGGTTTATGAAGGAATCCTTCCGTCGTTTTCCAAACAAGGTTCCATTTAAACTTTTCGACAGAATTAAGGTAAGAATGCTTTTTTATCTTATACGGTTGGTACATCTATTTTCTGCCGTTATAAAATCTTTGATGCTTCCCTTACAAGCTTATAAGAAAATTTTCAAAGTAAATGTTTTATTTTATAATTATGTGACTCTTAAATTATTTCAAAATAGGAAGAGATATTTCTCTAAAAATAGTTTTTATTTCATCTATGTCAACATCATTTGACGGATTTTAATCTTATTTAAAGTTGATTTATTATGATACAAAACATACATATTGTATTGAAGGTTTTGTTATTTGTTTGAATGTGGATGTGTTACTTTTATACCATTCATAGTTTATGGATAAGTATTTAAATTTCTTATGCTAGTTTTAATACGAATGTTTATGTTATGTTTAAACCTTTTCATATGGTAATGCATTGGACTTAATATGTGACGGGTGGAGCCCGATATAGCTCCTCGATGAATCAGTAGGTCTTATGAGACAAACTAGTGTCTTGGCACAAGGCCTTGACAAAATATTATTTGTAGTCTTGGCACGAGGCCTTGGCTATGTGGTTATGACATTCTGGCATTACTTATTCCATCATTATGAAAGTGGTTATTGATATTGCATGTGATTATCTGATTAGTAGAATATCCATGTGAATAATTAAATGGAATTATTTCATTTTATTTTTTCCATACTATGTTGAAGTTCACGTTTAAAAGGCTTTTGTTTTAGTTATACATTTTCTTAAATGTTTATTTTTATTTATTAATGTTTTCTGCTATATGGTTATCCTTACTGGGCATTTGAGCTCACCCCTTTTCTATGTTTTATTTTTCCCAAGATGTGAAGAAGTAAATTATGAATGACCTGCAGGGATAGTATGAGGGGATAAGAGTGTATAATATGGAGACTGTTTTGTTGTAGTTTTCATTTTTTTGATTTAATGTAAAACTTTATGAATATATCTAGTGTTTCCAAGGCTAATAAACTAATCGGTGTTTCGAGATTTGATCTTTCTTGTGATCATGCCAATGTTTTGTAAGAATGCACCGACTATGGGTATCTGGGGTTGGGGAAATACATCATTATACCCCAATGAAATATTTATCCTAGTGGGAATTCATTTCTACCATGCATGTCATGCTCATCTCATTGGTTACACCCACGACAATGAGATATCCAATGCCTATAAGTGTCTCCCAAACACTTATGTAACCAACTCCCTGGTAACTTCAATTTTAGAATAAAAGGCTTAGATACATCGTTTTATGCTATACATTCCATTTTCCTACATTACTACGCCTTGCTGCCATCTCGACTCAATGAATGCACCACATCAAATGTCAACACCAAATTAGAGAATCAACTCCAAAGGACTGAATAAACTGATACCACTTGTAACACCCCACCCCTACATCATTGGCTTGAGGAGATGGTGAGGGAAACATGGCCTTATGATATGTTCCCAAGATGCCAAAGGCTAGAAATAAATGTTGAGGGATTCAAGATCATGTTGGGGAACAATTTTACCGTAAGAAAAAACCAACCAAACCAACAACTAATGATGCATGCACTTTCAAACCCAAACATGTTTTCCAAAACGACAAACAAGTTGTTCCATAACACAACTCAATACCAATTCAAATATACATGTCCACACAACATCAGAGTACGCTGCAGAAACTAAACAACCAAACACCACAAGCCATGATTCCACCACAGCTCCACACCAAGCTCCATGCTCCAAGCTCAGCCAAGGGATCACATTTCTCCACTATAGGAGGGTGATTCCTCAACATTACCCAAGTCACAGTACACGACATCTGCAAAGACACCAAAGTTCCAAAGATGGGGGTGAGTACTAAAACATAGTATGATTTCCCCAAATGATTTCCCTACACAAGCCACTAGGATAAAACTCTCATCACATTTATATGAAACAACTTATATAAAATAAATCACAAGTGCAACCTTTTTCATAAGCCCAACATGCCCTTACCAAGCCATCACACCCAAACCAAGAAAACAAGGGAAAGCCAACCAAACATGCCACAAGTAATTTCATCATTTCACATTAGCACCGTAATTTCCATCTTTCAAAGAAACGCACAACAAAACAACAATAAAAACCAATCATTGGAGCTTCCGTCCAACCTATTCACCCATTCACAACTACTGGATCTTCTCGTCCATATATCCATTGATGGTAGACCTTCCATCCACAACCCATCCCCTTTTTATAGTGGTAATTCTCTCCACTTCCACACAACTTTAAAAACAATCACAACCAAGAAAATAACCCATCATGGTCACAAAAACATGCAATCAACCAATTCCATTGCATATCAACCACTTCAATAAATCACCAATTTATTGAAAATCAATTTCAATGCCAAACAAAATATCAATAAAACAAACCTTTTATTGAAAACCATTCCATCAATATTTTCGACAAATCAACCATAGCATCCCATTTTAAAATCTCCATTTTAAAATCCACAATGATAGCATTTCACCACAAAACCCTCTTTTTTCCAAAAATCCACAAAACATCACCCTACGGATATTCAACGAATTTTTCAAATAAAAACACAATTCATTTCAAGAACAAAAAATTAATTGTAACCAAAACCATTATCTCTAACCAAGTGGAGTTGAGAGAGAATCCACCTACCTTTAGGGTTCCTGAGAAATCAACCCACGAACAACCGCACCTCAAAACCGGTGAACGCACCACCGAAACCTCTTTAGATCCAATTACCTAACATCAACAAGCCTTAATATTAACATCCAAGGAAACAAAAACCCTATATCTACAAAAAACAATTGTAGATCTAGAAAACAATGAAAGAGATGGATGTAGATCTAGAGGAAAACACAAGAGAAACAAGGAGAGAGACTTACCCGGGAGAAAAAACCTTCAAACCACCTTGAAACCCCTTTGAAACACTTCCAAATAGATAGGGATAACACCCTTAACCGCTGAGAACCCAAAATCTCGAGTGAGGCTCGAGTGGGAGGAATATTGGATTGAAATAGGATAAGCTCAAGGGATCCTGGAACTTATAACCCTATTTTTAAGTGGCCGCATGGTTTGGAAAAACGTTTCCTAATCGTGCGCACACTACTGCCTCGGGAGAAATGGTCCACATAGTTTCCTCACACGGTTTGGAAAATGATGCACAGGCCGTGAAAAGCCTATTGTCTCCCTTACACTGTTTCCTAGAGAATCCACATGGTTTCCACTAACCGAGCTCAAACCGTGTACCGCTTTAAAAGTCTCCAGACTCATCCAAAACCATTCCAAACACTCCAAACCTCTTCCCAACTCATCCCACACACTTTAAACAGATAAAAAATGCATAAAAATGGCAACATACCTCAAACCAGTGGTGCTACAATACCCATCCAAATAATGTAATGTTGAATGACAAACTACACCACGACGTGGAGACGGAAAGTCGTACGTACGCACGTATGGTGACATTGTCATTCATATAATGGATAGAATAATGAATATGGTTGTATCAGATTTATAATAACATCTCAATATTTTGATGGCACTGGATTTAATATTTTATTATGTAAACAGCAATGAAAGTGGAAGTGGAAAAATAAAATAACTTTAAAAGAGGTGATTAAATAATTACCTCTTTTTCGGGTGATTCCAATTGTTTTGAACAAAAGGGATCCCTAGGTAGGCTTTAGGATCAACGTAATTCCTCTAGGTAGAAGTGAGGGTATATTGGAGGATATTTAAGTAGAGTTTGGCTGAGCCAAATGGCTTTGGAGGTTTGAAATTAAGAGAAGGATAGGTAGCCTTTTATAAGAGAGGTGATGGGCACTTTAGGAAAAGATTGAAATATTAATTTATTATAAAATATTTTTTGATTTCTAATACCTCCAAATGAAATTATATATAAGATAAGTTGGGTATGGGTATAAATAATCTCAAACAATAGTTTTTAGACAAGATTAGGTCTCCAAATTAACCTTATCTTTCAGATTTAACTCTTAGTTAAATAGTTTAACTTTTACCATGTCTTCTTGTATTTTTATATTACATGGTTAATATAGTTACTTTAGAATTATTTAAAGAACCTAAAGTTGTTACTTAATGGAATATATAACATTATATATGTAATTTTTTGGAATATTAAATTTTTACAAATATTATATAATTTAATAATATAGTATTTGTTTTAATAACTCATTTATGTCAATTTAGACACTATTTTTTTTGAATGTCATAAAAACATGATTACTTCTAACATAATACATTAAATCATCCCTAAAATATATTATTCAACTAGAAAATTTTTGGATGGAATAAAAATGTTAAATTTAAAATTATTTTATTATTTATAACATAAATTTTTTTATCATTAATTAATAAGGTAATTACTACATCATTATTTTTTCATAAATAAAATTAATTATTTAATGTCTAAAAATTATAAATAAAATATCATAATGAAGGAAATATTTTTTTTATAATTAATATTTATTGTCGAATTTATCATATGTGTAAACCTATATTAAAAATGGTTTAATTATTAGTCATCGATGTTGGTCGAAATACACTAATCCATTAGAAGTAGGACATGTTTTATTATATTTATAATAATATTTTTACATTTAATTACTCAATTTACTTTTAACTGTGGTAAATAAAATTAAAAATTTACTACTCAGAAACAAAAAATCATCTTATTGAACAACGTTTTATTTCTGATATCAACCATGTCTCCTGTATTTTTAAAATTCAATTCATAGAAGAGGTAAAATTACGTTTTTTGAAAATTTGAAAATGTCTCTAGAAGGTGGGTAAATGGTGTTTAAAAATTTCAATAAAATTTAATATGTATAATTTTTTATAAAAGGACTCTAATGAATTACATTGGAATAATATAATTATTATGTATCTTTTTTTACTTGAAGATAAAATTTTAATTAAAATAGTTATTTAAATGAAAAAGTCAGTTTTATCTACAACATAATGTTTTTCACTATTCAAAAAAATTGATTGTTTCCAAGATAATACCAAAAAATCAACCCAAATATATTTTTGATATTTTAAATTCAAAAATGATGTCAATTTCACCAAATTAAAACAAATAGTTTGAATTATTAAAATTAATATTATTTCCCATTTTCAAAATAAGAAAGCTGGTTTTTAAGAAGTAAAAACTATCAAAAGATTGACATGTGTGTATGTGCAATTTAAATTTGAAATTACATCCAACGTCTTACAATAAATTAAATGATAAAAATATAATCTAATTATACTTTAAAACAACTAAAATTTATAACTTCTTATAGTAAATTATTTTGATTAAAAAAGTTGATTATAATTAAAATTTATTATTTTTCACTATTCATCAAAATATTAAAGTTATCAGAGAAGTAGCAAAAATTTTCAAAAAAGAAATTTATATGTCCAAATTCTAAATAATATTTTAATTTCATAAATTCAATATATAAAAGTGTCCAATATTGGGTTTAAATAGGATTCTCCATTAAAATAAGGGAAAACTGTATTTTTTAAAAAATACTTCTTTTATCTGAAAAATTCAATTTGTCTTTATATAATTTCTAAGAAACCTATAAGTTGAATGTTAAAATTATATATGATATATATAAAAATCAAAATGTGGTTACTACTATTCATAACTACTTTTTAAATTATTAGTTTGATATGTCGTGATGCGTTTGAACTGAGTGTTGCATGTAGCGTACAATATTGAAATATTTTGAAGAAATAACGTACTATAAAATATTGGGGTGTTACATTCTCCTCACCTTTAATAAATTTCATCCTGACAATTTGAAATTATTCTTCGAAAATAAAAGTTTGAAAATAGAATATACCTTTCTAGAATACCCAAATCAGAAACAGTTTAAATAAAATTTAGTCTTAATAAGAGGGAAAATGAAATGAAAAATTCACCACCAAATTAGGGTTTAAAAAAAGAAAATTTTTGGAAATTATATACACATAATTGGAGGGAAAAAATAAATATTTATAGGGATTGATTGAGGTCATCAATCACAAACATGTGAATAATAAATGGAAAATTGAGGGCCTCAAAACCAAAATTCTATGATGATTTAAAATATAATTGGTTTAACACAACAAAAGGTATTAGGATAACACATTTTTTGTTTTGAGATCATTTAACTAATGTTTAAGAATTAATTTCTTCAAATAAGAAGAAAAAAAAATGATAAGTACAGTTCCTTCTCTTAACTAATTTTTACCAAAAACCTATCTTTCTATCCAAATGATAGTCGAACTCAATAATATTCCATTTAACCTATTAATATAAGGTATTAAAAAAATTAATTTATAATTCATATGTCATTCCATTTTATGAAAAAACTACATTATACAAACCTGGACATCACATAGGCTAGTGGTAGGTGATGTACCCTTCTCACCCTTTGGTGGCAGGTTTATGTCTTGTGGCCTTGCAGGACGCGATGGGTAGTCACCCGACCAATGTGTTTTCCTTTTTATAACCATCCAAAAATAATCTTAAGAAATTATTTAACATAAAAAATATTATCCAATGCCAAAATTTATCAATTCCAACCGTTAAACTTATCAAAAATACTTTTGTCCTACTCACAATCCAAAATTTATAACGTATGTCCCATAACATACATTTGAATACCTTCATCGTGTATCCTATTAATACATGGTAATAAACTAGATTAATAATAAACAATATTTAATACATTCATTATTCCTCATTCCATATGAAAAACATAAAATAATGGATATACACCTTACTTTCAAAAATGTTGAAAACTCCCAATAATGACGGTATGAACCACTTTTTAAACAAACCATTAATCAGTTCCATGGATTTCAATAATACCCAATTTACATTATCCAAATCACTTATCTGGATATCCGGACCATATTAACGTTTATCTTTTATTAAAATCTGTATTTTCTAAAATCCGTGACTTGAAATTGAGCACTTTTCATAGTAACATAAAATCTCAAAACCTCAATGAAATCGTACTGCAGTACAATGATTATTGATTTTAATAATTTAGATTATTGGTACATCAATGATACAACACTCAAATGACAAAATTATTCAATCCAGAAGCACAAATACATTCATTATTCCGTGTCTACTGTAGTAACATATTGTTCTTTACCTTGATCCCTTTGATTATTTTGAGCTATATTTCCATGATGCTTAAGACATTTATATTCGTATTTCCCCATTTCACTAAAATTGAAACACTAAATATTAGTCTGTTATTTGTTCCCTTTTCATTATTTTTATTGATGATCCATTTCTCCACACATATAACAAACACCCAGTCCTTTAAAGCACTTCCCAAGGAGATTCTTTCCTTAATTATCACATATAGAAAAATCCTTCATTCCCTTATTCCCCTTATCCATATTTCCCTCTATCATCCTCTTCTTTTACGGCTTCCCTTTAATGCCACATGACATAGATAATTATTTACTTATCTTATTAACACATTATAACATTTCCTCAAATGATGAGAATATAAGGGAGGCCATTTCACTACCAAATGTTTAATTAATTCCATGAACGATATGACCCTTATTACTCATTGGATCATGCATATTGTTGAAGTTCTCATTCCTTCTACTAGGTTCCATATCTAAATGATGACATACACTAGGTTAGATCGTATCATAATGCATAATAAAAAAACTAGAAAAATTGTCAACATTAATTGAATATTTTCACACATATAATCTCAAAACAATGGTTTCTTGTCTCACATATTTACTCATAAATCCTTCATAGTAGTTTGTAATGAAAATGCTAATTATCTTAAGCATATCTTCTGGAAGGGTCAAACTAGGTGTGCAGTAAGGCCCATTGTTAGGTATAAGGATAACCCGGGTCTACACCGAAATTCCTTGTCATAGTTTTCAATCCTAGTTATATCAGTTCTAGAACCACATCCACTTGTTGTATCATGACCAAGATTCATTGTTTGGAAAACTCACAAAAAATCTACATTAGAAACATTTTAGGATGTTCTTCTATACGAATCCTTAAAGTGTATCTTAGGGTAATGTTTTCTAATCAAAATTTTTCTAAATCTTGTTTCAAAGGATTGTAATAAAATTAATCTGATACAAACTGTAATTCCCTGACCCTAGAATCCCAATGTTGGTGCATTATTTTAATACATTGGAATGATTAAAAGTAATCAATCTTCAGAGGACAGTTCTATTCATCAGTCTTGGAAAATAGATTACTTACATAAACATTAATTGTTATTTCATAACTAAACTAAAACATAAATAATGATTTGATAATTAAATTATTCATTTATCATAACACTTCATATCAATCATAATAAACTTCTTGGAATCCTTCGAAAACAAAACATAAGAAATGGGTCAGCTCAAATTATTAGTAAGTGTAAATAATTTAGTGGAAGCTATAAACTTGTAAGGAAATATGTTTAATAAAAACAACATAAATTTAAACATAAATTGGAACAAAATATGAAAAATATGAATAAAAATTTACCAAATAAACATTCACATAAATATTCTACTATTAGAATCATCACATGTAGTGACTACTTTCATAATGGGGGAATGCATAATTTCTTACATCATAACCACATAGTCAAGGGCTCAGGCCAAGACTACAAATAATTTTTTTGACAATGAACTATGTCAAGAATCTAATTCGTCTCATGAGTCTTATCAAAGCATCGAGAAGCTATAGCAGGTCCCACCCATCACTTACTAGGTCCAATGCATTCATTATATAAAAATTTTGAAGCATAACATAAATATTCGTATTAAAACTAGCATACGAAATGTCAATACTTTACCCATAAACAATGAATGGAATAAAAATATCATATCCACAGTAAAATATATCATAAATCATTCAATATAACATAGATGGTTTTTTTTATAATAAATCAACTTCAATCAAGAATAATATCAAGTAAAGTATGTTTACATAGTTTAAAATTAGCAGCAAAACTCTTTTAGAGAAATATTCCATTTTTTTGTGAAATCATTTAATCATTAGACAATGATAATGGAAAAATTTTAAAATATATTATTTAATCAATTTCTACCATATCAATTTGAATCTTTAGAAAGGAATTAAAATTTTAAAACACTCAAGTACATATATATAAATACTAAAAATCAATTTGAAAACATAGAAAATAATTAAAATGATTTCAAAAAATAAATCATTAAAACATTTAAAATGATGATCTTGCTAAATATTACCTTCCAAAAAATTATAAAATATTCCTTTTGAAAGTTTTTTTATAAAACATCGACATGGAAGATAAAAGGTTCCCATTAAATACTTACACATAAACAATTACGGTTAATAAATAGATTAAGGAATTAACCCTTACCAACTACATTCTGTTAGTTGAGAGTAAGTTTAGCCTCATGTATAATGACCATAATATGTTATTAAATTATAAAATAACTATATTAATATTTATGATAATATATATCATTCATTCGTGAATTTATACTACCTATTTAATGATAATTTCCATGTTAATGTAAAATTTCAGGTGATAATCGCATTCTTTATCATATGTTTTTTAACTTGCTATTATTGATCGTATCACTTAGATAATGATTTATATAATTTTATAATATAAAATATTATTTATATATCATATATATTATGAATATAAATAAATAAAATATATAGATATATGAATTGGAAACACCGTTCATGGAGACAACAGTCCATACGTACGCGTGAATGTTGTTTCAGTTTCCTTATCGTATAGTTTGGAAGTAAGTAAACGACATATATTTATCTACATAAATATATATTATTGCATTATAAATATTATTTAATATATCACATACTTAATAAATATACTTATATATATTTATAATAATTCTTGAATGGTGATTGTTGAAGATCAATCTCATCGCGTTGTGGAGACGGTAAGTCGTACGTACGCACGGGCGACAATATCATTCTACTGATGGTAAAACAGTTTTTAATTGGGTGGTATATTATATATCAAGAATAATTACCATGTTATACTAATTATTTAAATTAATTATACTCATTATTATACCAATCTGAATAATGTAGTGTTGAATAAAAAACTACACCACGACGTGGTGATGGTAAGCCGCACGAATGAACGTACGGTGAATTTGTAATTCACAGGATGGGTAGAATAATAAAATTATTTTTATCATATTTATAATAAAATATCAGTATTTTTGAGTTACTTGAGTTATTATTTTATTATTTAAATAACAGATAAATATGAAGTGGTAGAAGGAACAAACTTTAAAAGAGGTGATGAAATAATTACTTCTTCTTCCGGTGCATCCTTTTGATTTGAACAAAAGGTATCCATAGGTTGGAATTCTGATCATTGTAAGGCCTCTAGGATTAATTAAGGGTAGTTTGGAGGAGAATTGAGTAGGGTATGGCCGAGAGAAATGTAATTGGAGGAGTTAATATAAGAGAATGGGAAGTACCCTTTTATAAGAGCGGGTAGGGGGCCTTTATGAATGTCTTGAAATAATAAATTTATTATAAAAACATTTTCGGTTTCTAATACATAAATATTGATTTATTTAGATGATAATGTTGGTATTGTTATAAATAATCCCAAAAAATAAATTTTAGAATAGTTTAGATGAACATGTTATCATTATCTCTTAGATTTTACACTTTGTTAAATTGTTTAATTTTTCCCATGTCTTCGTGTATTTTTATATTATATGGTTAATATATTTACTATAAAATACAAATAAAACCACAAGTGGTTCATTAATGACATATCTAACATAATATATTACACTTGGTAGAATATTATATTTTTAGTAATATTAAATCATTTAATAATATCGTATTTGTTTTAAATACTCATTTATGTCAAGTTTAACACGATTCAGTATTTGGTTTTTATGAAAGTCATAACAACTTGATTACTTTAAAAACAGTACATATAATCTTACCTAACATGCCATATTCACCTATAAAATTCTTTTATACAATAAAAAAATTCAATTTAAATTTTTATTAAAATTTATAACAACACCTATTTTAGTCTTTCGTTAATAATATAATTATTGCATCATCATTGTGTCATAAATAAATTTAATTATATAAAGTATAAATAGTATATATAAAATAAAAAGATGTAAGAAATTTTTTTATATTTCTAGTGAATATTTATAGTATAATTTGTCTTATTATTAATCCTATATTACAAATGGTTTAGTTACTAATCATTGAATTTAACATGTTTAACACTTCTTAAAATAAAATATAACAAATGTGCTAATCAAACCCAAATAGATAAAAATGGGATTATTTTTAGTCTATGGTTTATTTTGGTTAAAATACACTAATCCAATAAAAATAGGACACGTGTTAGGGTAATTATAAAATCATTTTTACCTTTAATTTCCATATTAACTTTTAACCGTGGTAAATAAAATTAAAAAATTACTGTTCACCAAAAATTATTTTTATCATATTAAACCACATTTTAAAAAGTAATTTCAAAAAAATATCTTAGATTTTTGAAATTAAATTAATATAAGTGGTAAAATTATTTTTATGCAAATTTTGAAATGTTTCTAGAAAGTGGGTAAAAGATGTTAAAAACATTGGATAAAATTTTATATGTCTAATATTATTATAGAATGAATCCAAAGAATTATATTAGACTAATATATGTATTATGTATCTATTTTTACTTTAAGATAATTTTTTAATTAAAATAATTATTTAAATGAAAATGTTGGTTTTTACTTACAATTCACTGTTTTTCACTATTCATCAAAAATTTAATGTTTACAGAAATATACCAACAATTCACCCAAAGATAATTTTTATATTCTAAATTAAAAAATGATGTCAATTATACCAAATTATAAACATATAATTTTCATTAATTATTTTAAAATTAATTCTCAATGACAAAACCAGAAAGCGGGTTTTTAAGAATAAAAAATTATCAAAAGATTGACATTTGTTTTTGTACAATGTAAATTTGAAATTACATACAATGTACTAAATTACATTAAATTATAAAAATATAATCTAATTATACATTAAAAACACTAAAATTTATAATTTAATAATATAAAATATTCTGATCAAAAAAGCTGTTATTAGAATTTAGTAAATTTCACTATTCATAAAAATATGAATGTTTTCAGAAAAGTACCAAAAAATTATAAAAATAATTTATCAGGTCCATCATCTAAATAAGAATTTAATTTCATTAAATTTAATATATAAAAGTGTCAAATATTGGATTTAAAAAAGGGTTTTCCATTAAAAGGCAGAAAAATTATTTTTTTTGAAAAATAATTCTTTTATTTGAAATTTTTTAATTACCCTTATATTATCTCTAATAAACCAAAAATATGAATTTTAAAATTATATAGAATATTTATATAATTCAAAATATGTTTAATACTATTCATAATCGCTTTCTAAATGACTAGATTGATATGTCATGGTGCATTTGAACTTTGTGTTTCCTATAGCGCAAACTATTGAATTACATTAAAGAGATAACATACTATGAAATAGTTGGATGTTACACAGTTCTCATTATGTGAAGAAATATTTGTTAGTCTCATGGACTTTGTTAAAAAATCACCCTCTAATAAGGTTCTTCCACATCTCCAGAAGGAAGACTACAAATGCCAAATATACGTCAGTAGTCATGTAGTTATACTTATGGTGTTATAAATTCCATGACCAATATTTCATAAATTCATGCCTATGTATAAATATGAATCTAATCCTAGCTCTAGAGGTGACACAATAAACTACGTACTCCATTCCCACCTTAGGTTGTCTTAAAATAGGATCTCTCATCAGCCGTAGCCTCAACTCCTAAAATGCTCTCTAGCACTGATCAGCCTTAGTAAACATATTCAATTTATATGTATGAGTTTGAAAATGTTATTTATTCATAGATAAGTCTTCCAGGAACCATATTTAGTACCTCTCCAAGCCAATAAAACTGCCCTTATACGATATGCTCATGGTTGGATCCTTGGAACACACTGCACATAACTTTACATTGTCTATACATGATAAAAATGTAATTCCCAAGAATGTAAACCTCATGAATCTATAATTGGTACATAAATAGATTATAATAAATATTGTTCTACCAATGTATCTTAGGGAAATTCCTTAACATTTTTGTATTCCCCACTTCGGATGAAGACTATATTAGTATGTCATCAATGAAGAAGACAATAATACAATACATGTATGGTTGGAAGATTTGATTCATAAAATCCATATAACCAATGGGGGTATTTGAAAAATTAAAAGGTATCACCAAGAATGCGTAGTTCCTATATCATTATCGGAATTCCAGCTTTATAATATTAGTCTCGTGAACCCTCAACCGATGGATGATATAACTAAGATCAGTCTTCAAGAAACATCTCATGCCTTGTAATGGATTTAATAGGCCATCAATCCTCAGCTAGGTGTACTTGTTATTTATCGTATTTTGTTTCTAGATATGATTATCAATATAGAGTCACAATATCTAGTTCACATTTTTCTTGAGGAACAACAGAAATGTCTAGGGGACATTATGGGTTTAATAAGACCTGTCTCTGGAAGGTCCTCTAACGGCAACATCAACTACTGGAGCTCGGTATGGGACATTCGATACACAGAAGAAGATATCATAGAGTTATCAGAGTGCAAGTCGATGAAAAAAATCGATATCACACCATATAGGTAGTCAGGAAATAGCATCATGGAATACATCTATATAATCAACCATTAATGTCGGAATATAGATGTTTGAAGTACCTAACATTACAAGTGATATACTTTGAAACTGATGGGTGATGGGATGAAACATTATAAACATTAGACCATCTCACCCAATCATGAGATATCTCTCAACCAAAAAATAGAACTTGATCCCATAAATCTGAAGAAATATGACTCATCAACGGTGAGAGTTAATCTGGGCTTAGACCATGGAAAACCAATCCATACTGATGATGATGTAATAAGTTCATGTTGTGATGATTTAGGGGTACCATGTGAAACTCTCTCAAAAAATGATATATTTTACTACTAGAAGATAGAAAATATCAATGAATCATCACCCGTGTGAACCTCAAAGAAGTATTGCTGGGATAAATCCCCAAATGGGATTCCTAGAACTCACACCAAAAGTAATTATAGAAAGTATTTTCTCACACATGTTTATATTAGAATAGATAAAATATTAGAATAAACACATATCATACCTCTAATAAAATCGTGAGTTTTTGGGTCATAATCATCCACAACATGTAACTTAACATAGACTCGACTATAGGCTCCCAATGATAAACATGATATTCCATAAAGGGGTGGTGGAAGGATATCATAACATCATTCAGTACCCATATATCCTCCTATGGGAACTTCACCTGCTCATATTCTAACTTCGCCACCCTAGGGGCCTCACAGGTCATTCATAAGGGAACCATAATCAAGTTTTTTCATATTCCATGGAAGTCCATCCACTATATGTTTACCTCCTCAGCACGTCAGGCTGGGAAATCAAATTATAGGTGACCTCTTATATCACATTCATAGAATCACCCTTATCTAGTATTCCCTTGTCCTCATTACGGTCCCCATGATGCATGAACAAGCTCATGCGTTTGGATATGTTGGGATCTCTTATGTAAAAACACAATTGTCTAGAACTTATTAGCATCCATAGATGAATCAGGCCTATAATATTTATTTATAGAACTAGTTGAAACTAATACCTATGATAGGAAGCTCTCCATAACTAGATCCCACTCTAACACTATGACATAAGTGGTATTTTATAGATGTACCACATTGGAATAGATGTCTCTGTAGATACCTTGCTCGAACTTCCACAACCAGAAGTAACCATCCTATATCTTGTTGAGGGAGTATCATGTATGTTCAATGAACCTTGTTCCATATTTAGGAACTATCACCTCTCTTTACTATAGCTCAATAAACTCTGACAACTATACTGAGAACAAGAATGAGGGGTATGTATCCTCATGAAATAGTTGAAGGAAGTTAGACAATGAGAGCGTCGATTCATCAAGCATATGTGTGACTACGCCCCAAAAGTGCCTAGATGCACCATAGAAAATGCTATCTACTAGGGAAATCACTTGATTAGTAGGTTTCTAGATATGTATGAAAACAAGAGCCTCTGGAGCATGAATTCACGGATTGTGATAAGCCTACACATATCCTCATCATGATCTACTAGTATATTATATAGGCCACCATGTGAGGGTGATTTAACCATACCACCTGGAAGAAAGATATAATGTGATAACATATGAACTGATTCATCGTCATTCATAAGATTCTTATCATGATTATAAATTGGTAATCTGTATGGTTGTCTTGATAGTGTATCTAGAAATTTAATTCCACACATACGATATTCATATGAGAATATATATACTGGGTACTGACTCAAGAAGGAAAGTCAAAATACTCACTCTTATTTGATTCATGTACCAATGTTTCTAGGATAAAATTTATCGATATGATGATTTGAAAAGAAGTTAGTTAGAGTCCAAATATATGGATATGTATTTTGCTTCACCAACAATCGATTCCCTAGATAGAAAACGACACTCAAGAAACATTGAAAAAGTTTACATGATTTTTAAAAATCCAAATAAAGGGAAAACTCAAAAAATAATCCAATGGAATGAAACACATTTCTTAATAATATGTTTTGACCAGGTCTAGTAGGGCTCACCTGGCCGATGGAAGGCAAAGCTTTAAGTACCCCTTGCTGGCCTCCATCTGGAAGAGGATGAAAACCAGTATTGAAAGGCATAAATCTAATGGGTGGAATTTTTCTAAATTATCTGTATCCACATACCCATATTTTTATATGAAAAATGCAATGGAAGAAATATAAAATATAGTAACATATAGTGTATCAACCATGCATGTAACAACCTCTAGGTAATATAAGAGCCTGATAGCGTAATTTTAAAGTAAGGGTAGAAAATACACACCCAACTAGAAATATTTTTTAATATTAATATTAAAGGAAGACTAAATTCTAATAAATACCATCTAAAAATCTTAAATCTCTAACCACCATACGTGGTCATATACACCAGGGTCTCCCTATGATCAACTAAAATTGCCACCAATGTATCCTTTTAATGTATAAGATCCCATGAAGGGGTGAGTATATACCTACTAACTAGGATTCCCCAAAAACTAAAGGGTGAGAAATGAGAGGCGCAATATAAGTATACAACTAAAACAATATCACGATAGAATTGAAATCCAACAATATAGAAATATATTCTCATGAAAGAAACCCAAAATAATGGTGAACAATTTATTCAACAATAATGGGGATTATCTTTTGCATTTGATGTGCATCAATTCACATTCATCTAAATTTTGGACATCATCCGATCTCAATCCACCAATGAAGACTGTTGGTATCCTCCTATCAATGGTCACAAGGTTATCAGGAAAACACTTGAAAATTTTCATAATGAAATATTTATATAGTTTTATGTTTTAGATCATTTAAATTTAAATAAATAAGTAAATAATTTATTTATTTTAATTAAATGCACCCACCAATAGACACCGCTGTCGGACTTAAAACACCGACCAAACTAAGTAACACCTAGGATAAATCCCACACTTTGGATTAATCATTAGTCAAAGATTTTTATCCATGAATTAGTTTAGGATATACCCCTTATTCACTAAAAACGTTTAACACATGTTAAAAATATATTTAATATTTTTATAAAATTAATTTTGGGAACTCTAGGCCTCAGAATCGAATGTAATCTCAGTGGTGAGCTATGAATTTATTTTTGATATAAATCAGAGTCTTAAAAGAAAAATTACAGTCTCTAAATACTTATTGGAGAATGATCATTATAAATCATAATACATGGCATGAAATATAGGGGTATTAAATTATTCTGTCTTTATGTTTAATTTTTCACATTAGTTTCTTTGAATATATATTATTAAAATATCATTTCACTTCAAACACAATCACATAAATTGATCCACATTAGATTATCCTTGATTGATCCAAAACATAGAAAAAACATAGGTTAAACCATTTAAACATCACAAGGTCACCTATTCTAAACATTATCTAGATCTAAATGAATGTGTGGTTCCTATATGTCAATATTTCCACTTCATCACTTTTCCCAAAATCCAATAATTTCCATATGGATGCAAGAATTTATCTTGTGGTCGACTGGAGACATTATTTAGTTACTGTAAAAATATGAAATTTCGCTAATAAAATAAATATACCATATGTTCATTAACTTGTCCATGAAATTTCATTGTTACTATTACATTCATTTGAGGAGTTTATGAGAAATGCACCTCGGTTGATAGAATATACATGTGTTTGACTGACTTAATCATGATACCTCATCAATTCATAGTGAAAATGTTTATGAGGACCATGTTTATTCATGTTGTTGAATGAATCCATCTTATAGCCAGCTGATTACTCTTACAATCACATTATCACTTACAGACCCTCACTCTTCTAACTCAATGTCACTTGTCTGGCATGTCAATCCTTATGGTCAGTCTTTTACTTAGGAATATTTTGATAGATACTATGAAAATACATGTTACTATTAGAAGAAAAATAATTTACTAATAATAAAATAAATAAGATTTTAAATCAGTAAAACAATGAATTACTAGATTAAGACAACAATATTCCCTCATTTATGATGAAAAAAATAATATAATATATTATTAAAAACATTTCATTAATAGAACATTTAAATAATTAATTATATTTGGTTATAACATTCCATAAAATGTGTACTCACCATTTTGAGATTATGAATAAATATTTCTTAGGTGTGTGGGAGAATTTAAATGTAGACATAAAATCAACATTAGATTATGTTATGGTGATATATAAGTAAGAAAAAAATAAATGTAATGATATAAATAGACAATAATGAATAACACATATTTCACTAATCTTAAAAAATTTATGAAATTTTTAGATTACCCCATTAAAGGATTTAATATGGATTGGAATCTATAGAGTCCCGAATTATTGAAGGTTCAATCAGTTATTTTCCATTTTCTGTGGATAAAGTGGTAAAAGGTGAGGGGACATACTAATGAAATGATGAATCCTTGGGAATTATAATACATTTTGAAATAGTATTTATTTGATGAATGTTCGGAGGAATAATAAGACCAAATCGTGTAACAGAAGGTATAGAGGGTGGAGGGGTTGCAGTTGAAACATCAATCATAGGATGAGATGGAGGAGTCATAATGGTAATATTGATTGTGTAAAGGCATAGTTTTAAAAATTGAGAGATATATGATTCAACTATTTATCCATGATTTATGATATGTATATAATCATCTATATTAGTTATAAATTGATCCAACAAAAAATTTGGGACCAGAATAGTTTACACAATGGATTTAAATGCTTGGTTTAAAGGGGTAATTTACATATATACATCAAAATACCTAAATTGTGTCTTTAAATATTCCTTAGTGTAAATATTATGGAGATAATACATGGAATCACCCTTAATATCCCCATTATCCTTTGAAGTATAAACTACCTCACCGTTATCCCTGTAAAATATCTTATCACCATGAGAAGAAATATCCTTTTACATTGAACTATTTTTATACATTAAACTATCTAGAATCACTTTTGTTATATCATTGATAATTATTTTATGAAATCATCATTTATTAAAGCAAAAACATGAGGAAAAGTATAAGTAGGAGTTCTAGAAGAACTATGGACAATACTGAGATGCCTTTGGCAAAGGATAATGAGTAATTCTATTAAATATTCATATAGATATCGTATGTTTTCCCTAAAAAATTCAAGATCATGAGCCATATTATCTAACATAAGAATTATGTTTGGTTGAATATGTGAAAATAACTTGAAATGATAATGGAAATATCCAATTTTCTTACATTTTCACTATCACACACTAAAACAAGAAATATATCATTCAAAAGAACTAAAAAACAATTATTAAAATGAATATATTTAACTAAAGTAATAAAAAAATTGTTATAGAAGCATCCAATTGAGATGGACCTGGGCCGATAGTTGAGTGACTAAAAATCAAATTAGAGGGTCTCATCATGGACCCTTCAATACTTGAGGAGCTATACATAGAATTCGAAATCTCATAAATAAAAATCTTATAATGTTCAATATGATAAATAGTTATTTGAGAAGATGATTCCAAAAATTATCACCATGAAGACTGAAATAAGACTAAAAACATTGAGAATAATTATTGGCATGTTTTATTATAGTTGAACCAAAAAAATTGTACATGACATCATCAACTGAATGTTGTAGCCTGCATTGTTTTTCAAGAACTGGACAAGAGGGAATCTACCCTACCGATTATAGAGCTCTAGAAAAATAATCTATGGCATTTCCACTAGGATTGTGTGAACTATCATCAATCTAATAATCCCCCCATTAGTATATGGGGTAGGTGGATCCAAGTCCATGAGAGGGGTTTTAGGAGACTTATCCTCTGTATGTGTTGTAGTATTCAAAATTTTTCTCTTCCTATCTAAAAATGTGTAGACTATCTACATTTATAGGATTTTTTTTATCACTTCTAGATTTGGAATGATTAGTTTCAAAAATAAAGGATCATGGAGTACTACCGCCCTTGAGGATAATATATTCCTTAAATAGGTCTATAGATTATTTAAACAACTTGAGATTGTATCAATATTCATCAAATATTCCTGAAGGATTTATTATTACGGTCCACTTCTTCATTCCCATCATTTTATTTTCCAGAGTAATCACCCTCAACCATTTGATCTGACTCCAATCCTAGATCAATTATATATCTCATTCTTGCTGTATCTTGAGTATTTTTGCTATCCTTAAATTTTTTATCACATATAGCCAAAATAATATTCCAAGGTTTCAAACTAACCTCAATACTTTCACATATTTTTTTTCTTATACGAATACCACTTGAGACTGTGGAGTTTCCCACATTTTGGGATAATCCCCTTAAAACCTTGAAAATTATTCATAAACATTTGATATGGTAATGAGTATAACTCAAAAGATATCTTACTCAAATCATCCATGTTAATCATAAATACTTTAAGAAGGCCTATCTTCAGTCCATTCACTATTAAATAGATTAAAACCAGTATTGATGCTTGATAATATCAAAATAAATTTTTATGAAAAAATAGAATGCAAAATAAACTTGACAAATAACTTTCATTTACAACTAAACACAACAACATTCCATATTTTAGGGTTTTATTTCCTGTAAATTTATATAAAATTCTACGAAACAAGAAATGTGGATTATTGATGTGATAAAAAATTTAAAATCATCATACTCAACTTGGTGTGGTATTTTTGATACAAATACCCTAAATATGAAGAAAATATGTTTTTCTTCTCATAAATATCCAGCTGAATATTATCCCATCTCTCACCAGATTCAAAATTCATATTCATATAAATCTCATTTACTAAAAGAGTACAAAAGTGTTTATCATGTTCCATGAAATATTTTTTTCCATCTTTGGTACAACAAAACTCTCCACATTAGATATCAACCTTGTCTAAATAACTTCATCTATATTTAATCTTATAGAACTTCCTTTTGATATAAAATATGCGACTTTAAGGGATTTTTAGTTCAAATGGTATTAGATCATGATCTTTTAGAGGTTCCCAAGTCTTTTGGAGAATCATCCCCAATCGAAAACATCATTTTAGAAAATATTTATTGATATTTGAGGTTTGGAAGGCAAGTTTTCAGTATATATTAGGATAGATTGAGATTTTAAATGATATATATGAACTAGATACTAATTTTGGGACATTTGAATCATTATTAGCATAGAATAGAGTAAATCCTGAGAAAAAATAAAATATTCTTAAAATAATTAAAAACATATGATCTCGTGAAATATTTGGGGTAGGTAGAATGTATTCCAAAGTTATTAAGAAATATTTAATCAATAATATTAAAATTTTGATTGATTTTATTTTCCAGAAATGTAAAAATTTCATATTAAATATTAATTATCAAAAAAAATTCCATAAATTTTATAATTAAATAAGTTAAAAATATAGAATATTAAACATAATAAAATATAATATAGTTTATAATTCCCAATTCATGTATGACATAATTCAATTACTCATAATTCTTCATCTTTATATAATGTCAGAAAGATGATGTTCAATTCCATTGAAATAAAAATAGAGATCCCCTTTTTGAAAAGGACCTCTAAAAAATGGTGTCTTATATCAAAATTTTTAGTCTTGTAATGGGATAAAGGAGTATTATAAATGTTAATAGTACATTTTTTATTACAGTTTATAGGGAAACCATTGAAATGATATACATATTCTAGAAATGTGTGTTTCATCAACATAATTTATGTAAAACAAATACCTACAATGAATTATTCAACTTCAACAGTGGATAATGCATCATAGTTTAGATTATATATACACAGTGATACTAGAGACTTTCTGAAATAATGACATATTATAGAACTTATTTTTCTATAAAGATTACATCCTCCAAAATCAGCATTAGAATAACTATCTAATTCAAAAATAATGTCCACTAAATAATGAAAAAAATAGTTGTATTCTTAAGGTATTTCGAAAATCATATAAACTAAATTTAAATAAGATTGAATCAGTTTTTATTTAAAATGGTAACATAGAATAAAAGAGTACATAATATCATTCTAACTAGTATTAAAGTTTTGTAACACCCAATTTTATCTCTATAAGCTGTTTGGTCAACTTGTCTTCTAGTTTTATCTACATCCACTTAAAAATTTGAACTCATTGGTGTATCTCTTCCTTTTATACTGTCCAAATAAAAAATGTTTAAAAGTATTATTTATGTATTTAAAATTATTTAAAATAATTAATTCCATAATTTGAAAAATCATAAAAAAATTTAGTAACTTAAAATCACTAATTAAACTCGTTTAAATTTAATTTTTCATCATTTTATAAAATAAGTTACATTAGCAGTTTCCTGGATGAACTAGAAATAATATCATCAATATATACTCAAACTACTGACACATATTTTGAATTTATTTTTATAAACACAGTATTATCAACTATAACTTTTTAAAAATAATTAGAAGTCATGAATGAGCCAAGGATATCATACCAATATATGATATCATATTTGGGAGAATAAATAGAATTAAAAATTATAAAAACAAAATTTGGAAAAACAGGATTTTAAAATCTAGGGATTTCTCAACAAAAATATCCTCAACAATATAACCATTATTGAATTTAATCTTTGAATAAATTTGAAATTATTTGAAATTAAGATCTACTATATAATAAATTAGTATTATAATGCCTCAAATTCTAGGTATGGGTGAAACATTTTCTTCATAATCAATCCCTTCTTCTTGAATATATCCTTTTGAAACCAATATCACTTTATTTCAAACTATGTTTTCATTTAATCAAAATTGTTTCTACAATCCTAATTTGTTCCTATGGTTAGAGAGTTTTTAAGTATTTCCAATAGATTCACGAAATTGAATATTTCACAATGATTAAACTATTATTAATTATCCATGACCCACAATTCATCATTAATTGCTTCAATAATTTTTTTAAGTTTGATTTATGACCATAATTATTAATGTTTATCATGGTTTCTAGATGAAGCTCTGGTCCGAGTTCCATTATCATGGTCTCCAAAAAATATCTATAGGATGATCTCTAGGGTTTATAATGGTCTTAGAAAAAGAATTAATTGGTTATTCTAGATCATACTCAAAAAAATAATTTGGTTAGATTGATCATCATTAGAAGATCCAACACGTGGATCAATATATTGGTCAGAAGTCTTCAAGGGTTTGTTTATATTCAAATTTAATATATCCCACTCAAAGATTTATAGAGATGTATTCAGACCATATGTATTATATTCATAAAAATTATTGTGTATAAATTCATACACAAAATTTTTATCAAATTAAATACTTTATAGGAAATTATAGAGGTTAAATAACATAGTAAAACTTATTATTCAATATTTAGAGAAATATTTTCCATATTCACTTCTATAATTAGAATAAAGACTTTACATGACAATAATTGTTTGTAATTAACTTATTGTTTTATACTGTTCTAAATTTCAAAAGAAGTATTCTAAAAAAGAGTTGGGATAATAACCCTATTGATAATGGAACAAGATATATTGAAAACGTCTACCTAAAAGTAGATAAGCAAGTTATACTCATTAATCATAGCCTAGGATATTTATTGAAGTGTTGTGTTTCATCTTTGAACCACTATATTTTTATAATGAGTTTTAGGGGAATAGAAATTGTGATTATAAATATGTTGTTAGAATATAGTTTCAATGTGTTGATTTTCAATATTATGACCATGATATTATCTTATGTTCTTAATGGTATGTCCAATAATGTTTTCAAAAAACCTATAATTTTTTTAAAAATATACATAATATTCACTTATATGAGCTAGAAAATACAACCATGTGAATAATGATTATTGATGAAAAATAAAATAATAATAATTCTTTCATACTCAATTGTAAATTCTTTATGGCCTAAAAAGATCCATTTGAACACATTTTAGGGGTTTACAGGTGTTAAATTCTTACTTTGGTTTGAATGATATCCCATGCAACTTATATTTTTTGATAACGATGATAGAATTTATCTTTTGGTTATATTAGTTTGAAAAGATCCTTAACTAAATATTTCTTATTAATATTTCTAAAAGAGTGTATATTGTAGTATCCTACTATCTTATGATATAACCAATATTCTCCATGAAAGGAACTTTAGAAATAATTTTTTTAGAAATCAATGAAACTAAATTAACAAAATATACATTATATTTTCTTAAATTAGTAAATACTAAATAATTCATGGAATCATAAATTTTGAATGTATTGTTTTCTAACACAACATGGAAATCATCTGCAAATAATTTAGAAATAATAAGTAAATTGTACATTTAACCATAAACATAAAATACTATAGAAATTAAGATTAATTCATAGTTAATGATTTTTTTAATTAAAATAATTCTTCATTTAGAATTTTCACCAATCAAAATCATCCCTCAACTATCTTTTATATGATTTTGGAAACTTGATAAATCTCTATTAAAATGTCTGGAACATCCACTATCTAGATACCTTATGGTATTACTATTACTCGTCATGTATTTCTTGTAAAGAAAATTTATCAAGCAATAATTATAGTTAACAGTTTCTCTGGGGTCAAAATATGTTAGCATATAGTGATTTGGGAATATAAATACATTAAATTTTTATTTTTTACAATATATTTGAGATAATTAGAATAAAAAATTCTTATTTCTATGATAATAATTTTTTTTAACAAAACTAGAAGAACATTAACTATGAAAAAATTAATTCATATAGATTTTCCATTGATTGTTATGGTACATAATACCAGTTGTATAGTTTCACTACTATAAAAACGGGAAAGGGAAGCGCTGCCCTTTTATCAGAGCTAAAAAAGCGCTGATAAAGGCGGAATTTATCAGTTCTACAAAAAAGCGTTGATAATGGGGATCCCTTTATCAGCGCTTCTTTTAGTAGCGCTAATAAAAAGAGGCTTTATCAGCACAAAAAAAATTATATTTCAAAAAAAATTCATGAAAAATAATTTATTGTTATATATGTATATTTATTTGTATATAAATATAATATATATTTTTTAAATATGTCTTATATACGTATAAATAGACTATTACATTTGATATATAATAAATTTAGTGAAAATGGCTTTAAAATATTTTAAAAAATATTATTAATTAATTATTTTATAATTATTATCGATTTAAAATCATTTATTAACAATTTGAAGACACTAAAAATCCAAAAAATTAATAATAGATCTCATATAAGTTGAAAATGCAACTTAAACTATAAACGGCCATATATTTTAATCCGGGTGTCCATTTGAGCTCTACATCATATCAAATCGAAACATGTGACGAGCTCTACGTGCTAGTGATTGAGGCAAATCCTTTGTCACATTTTTTGATCCCAAAAAAGTCCCAAAAGGCCTCCAAAATCGAGTTTTTAGTTGGGATAACCCAATTTGTTAACATTATAACAGGTATAACATCTGATCCGGATGTCCATTAAGCCTGTACCACATATCATATCGAATATTGTTTCATTTTTTTAGATTTGAGAGGTTTTGGAGTTGAAACATGATTCTTAATTATATGTTATGGTAGTTTTTACATTAAATGGATTTTCAAAGACACATATATATGTATTTATTCGAATGTGTCTGTGTCTGTGTCTGTGTGTGTGTGTGTCTGTGTGTGTGTGTTTGGTATATATGTATGTATGTATGTATTTATTTTATTATAAACACATATAAAAAACATATTTCTTAACTGAATTTAAAACTAATCTTATAAGTATATATTAATATACAAATAAATATACTGATAAAAAATTATAACTAAAAATATATATATAAATAAATAAATATAAATATATATTAATATACGAATGAATATATATAATAATATATGAATAAATTTATTTATAATAATCTGAATCTATATCAATATAAAAATAAATATAACTATATATATAAAGAGATATATCATTAAATTGAGAAAAAAACGAAATAACATAGTGGTAAAGGTGCAGCCGCGAAAGGGGGAGGTTGCAGGTTCAAGTTCTGGTGGAGTTAAAGGTGGCGCACGCGTGTGAGGATGCGCGGGAAGGGTGGCATGTGGGAGACCTCCTAGCACTGATAAAGGGGTGGTGAAGCACTGATAAACTCTCTCATCGCACATTATTTAATTATTTTTTTATAATTGTTTTACTTTTATCAGTGATTTTTAAAAGCGCTGATAGAAGTGGTCTTTATCAGTGCTTTTCAAAGCACTGAAAAAATAGACCTCCCTATATTATCACTGATCTTTACAATGCTTTTTATCACTGTTAAAGCCCGTTTTGAGCGCTGATATAGGTCGTTTTTATAGTAGTGTTGGTGTGGACTATATACAAAAAATAATGGTCATGTTTCACTTCCATTGGAGAACATTTAATGTTCATTTTTGTATTTATTTCATTAGAAATTTTATCTTCATTATTATATTTTAAAATGATGGCATTATTTTCATTTCCAATAAAGAGAGAAATATTTAATGTGGATGAAAAAAATTAATTTTCTTGTAGATTTTATATTTAATCATTAACTTATTAAAGGTTTCCTCTAATAGATTTCAATGATCCAATAATTCTTATAGATACATTTGAGATTAATCATTATATTCTTTTTATAATTATGGAGAATAATATTATTTATCTTAGGAGTTAATCCAAAAAATCATATATTTATTTCTAATGAGAATCACCTATAGATAAGTCAAATTCACTTGATCTATCATATAATTAATTCCATGTTTTTTTGAATGATTTCTTATCTTTTTTCTTCAATCCTCATGCTTCATCATTTATTTTCTCTTTTGGAAAATCAATATGTGTTTTTTTAAATTCTATTTCGCTAATACCATGTAAATTATACAAAGATACAATCCTTATTACAATAACTTATCTTGTTTATTTTATATTAAAATTAAATTTTATAAATTACTTATTTTTTTATAACACATCTTAAACCTCTAATCTGGATGAATATTTTCATTATAAATATTTGAATCATTTACCCTCTAGATGGTATTATTAGAATTAGTAACTTCATTTGATTTAGACTGATACGATTTGAATGAGGCATAATTATTATTTTTAATATCTGTATTATTCCCATTATAATATTATTATTAGATCATTAATTTTAAAATCAGTTCATTGGCTATAAATTTTCCAAAGTCACATAATTCTTTGATGGAGAAAATAGTTCTTATAGAGCAATAAGGTAAAAATATCAAGATCCTCAACCCATGATATTTGTAATCCACTTTATATAAAAGTGATAATATGGTGTAAATAAATTAATTGAACATGGGAAACATATCAGAAATATATTTATTAGTTTTCATTTCAATATTTTATATTTATTTATATATATATTGAATATCATTTCTTTATCTTTTTATGTTCCCTAATGATATATAGAAAGTGCATCCTAGATTTGAAAATGCCTGCCACAAGTTGAAATTATATTCAATATATACATTCCAAATTTAAAACAAAAATAATACATGGATTGAAAATTAAAATCATAAGCATCCAATTTCACATCAATACAGTTTTATCAATAATATTTTCGTTTTTCTAATTGATATTAAATTATAGTCTATATATAAAAACTGATAATTTCAAGATGAATTTTCATTTTTATTTTTCATTATGTATTATTTGGCCATTAAAATAAGGTGGTATATTTGAATCATTTCCTTCAGATCTAGTTTTATCTATATAAACAAAATTCAAATAATAAAAAATAAAATTTATCTTATCTATATCACTTAATCAAAGTATGATAAAAAATATAAATAGAGACAACAAATAAATAAACCTTTCTATCAAGTGTTGATCCGAGTTGATTACATAAGAGTGGGGTTAACTGAGTATGCAACTGAATTTTCTATTAAAACCTATTTATAAAAAAATATCTCAATTTTGAGAACACATATATACTAATACAGTTTCTTTCTATAATTAAATATTATGAAATAAAATCTTAATAATTTGATAAAAACCACATTATGATAACATGAGATTATCCTAATATTTTGATATTAACCTACTCATATTAAGAAGTAGATATATCATGAAAAAATTTAACTATAAAATCTCAATTATGAAAAAGTGATTTGGATAATAGTTTTTAAAACAAAGTAATAAAATATTAAAACACACAATAAAAAAAAACAAGATGTTTATTCTCAATATAATACATAGTACTCTCCATTTTATAGAAAACCACTATCAAGAATGTTTATTAGAATGAATAAGATGATCCAAAACCAAGATAAGGTATAGGTTATAGTAGTGCACTATATTTTACAAGATATTACATAGCATCTTCCATAATTGGAGTGTGCGTAAAAATATGAAGGAAAAGAGAGAAAGAGTATCTGTGTAAAATTCTATATTGTATAGTAGAATGTTCTTATCTGATATAAAAATAAATTTAATCACAACTCAAAATTTATAAATAAAATAGAAATGTATAATTTTATGTTTGATGTAGTGTTTCACTAAGGATCAGTTGTCATACAAAAATATATTTTCTCCTCGACAACATCTTTTACTTTTGAGATGATATGTGATAATTATAAGCTATTCTTAGATTCTTCGAAGATATAAAAATAAAAAAAATTGTTAGAATTTTTTTTAAATAGATAACATGGACATGTATTCATGCACATACCATATCCTATAAATCAAATCTTCTTTAAAAAAATATTCCTCAAAAAATATCTATTAGAGAATTACCATTATGAATCATCATAATTAGCATTAAATTTGAGATAATTAAATTATTTAATAGTTAAAATTTAATTCTTTATAGAAGTTGGTTATTATATGTATTATTAAAATATAATTCCACTTTATTCATGGTCTCTTTAAGGGTTGAAACAGAAGATTATCTATGGTCACTCTAACACTTCGAAAAAACAATGTTCTAAATAGTTGAAGAGACATGAAAAATATAAATATGAACATGTGGTTCCTCTAACTAAAAATGTGGTCATTCATCATCCTTATATTACCATTAAAACCATTTGAAAATCCTATATCTATCATATAATCTCTTTACATTATCATTTAGTTGATTGGAAACAAAATGTGGTCACTTTGACACTTTATGATTTTCCTAACAGAATGGATATACCATGTGTTCTCTTCACTCGACCTTTTAGTTTCTTTGACACACATATAGATGGTGTAAGTTTTGGTGATAAATCCACCATGTTTTTTCAAAAGAGTTTGCGTTCTATCCACTTTTCTAGAAATTCACATTAATCTTTTGTGAAAATTTATCTTAGTTATATGTTTCTTCAAATAGTCGATTTAATCCTTTTTAAGGTGGGTTAATTACTCTTACAGTTACTTGGGTACATATATATTTTTTAGCTTTATTACCACTAATTCTTGTCTATGTTTTCTATATTTATAGTTAATCTGAAAAATAAAATTATTTCTATATATATCTATGAAATTCATGTTTCCTCTATAAAAAAATAATCGATTTAATAAAATAAACAAGATTTGTGATCATTAATAAATGTAATATCTAAACTAAGATTAGAGAATAGATACTAGAAATACAATAAATTTAAACCATTTTTATTAACCACTTAAATATGGGTTTCATAAGTTATTGATTTTTCTAGTTTGAATCAGAGTGATGGTTTGGATTCCGTTAAAGGTTATGAAAACATTAAAATAAACCTTATTTATTCTTGTATTATCATGTGATAGATTTTGAAGATTTAAATTTTGATTCAACTAATAAAATTATATTCATAATGGTTTTCTACATAGGAATTATGGAAGTTGATTTTGGTTGTTATCAAGAGGCTAATAACCATCAGAATTAGTAATCATGAATAGTTGGAACCTAGTAGTTCATGGAAGTGTTAACTCATTTTTTTCGGATGGTAATAGTTTCACTCAAGAAAGAGAGTGACTAGATTATCTATAGTGGAACTTTTCTATAGTGGATCAATTCATAAAACAACACTCCCTGAATTTTTTTTTGGTATTTGGAACCAGTGAAAGATAAAAAATGGATAAATACATTGGAGAATATTTTTATGGTTTTTTGATGTACCAAAGTCAAAAGGTACTCTTTATGTTTATCATTATGAAGGTGAAGCAAATCAATTGTGGTCTATAATTGAAAATATTAATAAGAAATACGATGTTTATTCCATGGAGTGGATATAATATAATTATATATTTGTCGATAAGTATTTACATAAAGTTTTTCATCTTATAATGGAATAGTAATTTATAGATATGAAGAAAAATGAAGAAGAGGTGACTGAGATCCCTGATGGAGGTGGCTTTGGTTTGTACTGACTATTAATTTTGGGGAGTTTATCTCATGAAAAAATCATTAACACTTGGTTACCATTTCAATTCATAATAGAAAATCCTAATGGTTCCCCTATCCTTAACTAGATAAATACCTACTTTCCAAATGTAGGTGATCAACTAGGTTTTCAGGGCCAATGAAAGCTAGAGAGTCACATTGGTCAACGATCTTTTTGGTCAGGATCATAATATCCTTATTGTAGGGAATTGTTTCCAAATACAAGACTCTCTTATAAAATTAATACATTTTCATTAATCTCTTCCTAATCATGATACGAGATCAGTTACCCAAAAAAATGATTATCGGTTACGTCTCCCATTTTTTATAAATGAAGGGGATCGTATTTGTGAATCCATATATATGTATTTAAGGTTCTTTATCTGTTTCCCAATAAAAATAGTTACTTTTGTTTTGAAGCCACATAACTAAACACTTAATATTTTTTTGACATGTATGGAGGTAGTTAATATTTTAGTGAGGGTATCGATTCATTATAAGGCATCCTATGCATCCTGATTATTGTAGGAATAAAAACAAAAGTAGATTGTTAAACCTGTGTAGTTTAATTTCATAATGAAATTAAATATATTTGGTCATTAAAGAACTAGGTATCCAAGATCAAGTCCTATAGAAATGTCATACATATCCTGAATATAGAGAAAGTCAGTGTTTCTAAACAACATTTTGTTTTTCAGTCCACTAAAATATGAGGCTGAGTGATCCAACCCTATGAATGATTCAATCCTAATAGTTTAGATGTGAGAGACATGATAAGACTTACACCAAAATGGGTCCCTATTTGAGTTTGAGTATTGGAATGGGTTTTTAATGTATCCATGTTGTTATAGGAATCAAATTTATCATAGTTCAATCTTGTCCTTGGTACTGACCCCATAGTAGTTGTCCTAAAATGTCGTTGTCTTACATCATACCACTTGTAAGGTCTTTCATGATGTCATTTCTCTTCTTGGTTGAGATTCATGATGTCAATTATGTGTTCATTGGGACTCCCCACGACCATATGATCTATGCTTAGTATGAGAAACAAGTGGGTTTCAAGTGACCAACCTCCTTACCTATGGATTCATGAATTTTGAAATGAGTTATACCTTTGGAGATTTTATAAATAGATCAATAATTTGGAAGTAATCCTCTATATCCTAGTATTTTAGGAATCAAGTTCATTATAGCTAAATTTATTTCTCAGTCTACTTGATGAATGATGTAGAATGATAAAACTATAGAAATGATTGGGTCCTGATGGTTGGAATGTTAGATTCATGGAGGTATATACACTGAGTTGGATGCCTATATGAATTTTTTCTTGGGATTTAAGAATGATACCTATGTATCCTAGTCTGGGAAGGAATTAGAGTCATCACAGTTCACTTGGATATGGGCTTACACACTATTTTTTCCTTTATAAATAATATGTTTATTTAAAATCCCTAAGAACACATGATCTATGATTAGTGTGAGAAGAAATGGGTTGAAAATAATCAAATTAATTTCTTGTGGATGTGGTGCTTATGTTTTGGGAATTCCCTTTAGGTGATTAATATAGATCTTGAACCTTGGAGAGGTGTCCAACATTTCCTGATTATGGAAGGAATAAGACTCATTATAGTTCCCTTGATTGGGGATAACACAAGGAAATCTCCCAATTGAATGTGTCTTACACACTGGGGACTGATAAGGTTATCAATTCATGGGAATCCCTCTGACCTATCTTTCTTTCCAACCTTACATTCTGTAAAACCTTTTTTACATAAATTGGTTATCTATTTTGACTTGTCATAAGATGACTGGGCATGTCTGGTTATATTGAATAAATTTCCAATGATAGTCACATGATCCAGTGGGATTGAATAAGGGACATCACATATCCTTGATTTCTTATTTGAGGGTCATCACATGATGAATGATGAATTATTTGGAGGACATAAAAAGATATTTCGGGTTGATTAGGGAAGCCATCCCATGAACTTGGATGGCTTGTCCAGATGGTGTCGCATGATCTGATTTTCATGCCCTTGTGTCATAGAGAGAGATGTATGACATGGTTAGATGTAATCGCCATAGAAAATTCATCTTGTCTGAGAGGGTGTCACATTTCCCAGAAGAAATTTCTATATGGAATGAAGATACCTAGGAAACATATCTAGGGGGAATAACAAGATCTAGTCGACATGCTTGGGAGCTACCATGTGTATCAACTGAAATGATTTTGTTCTCCCATATAAGTATGGTGACACATCTTAAGGACACTGTGAGGCTAATATGGGAAGCCAAAATAGTTTCTCCAGACATGGGTGTCATGCTCGAGTGGTACCATGTGACTTTATTTGACATCTTTATAACTCTTTTCATGATCCAAATAGTATGCCGAATGAGCATCATGCAATTTGGGTGACAGTTCCTAGTTCTATCGCAAGTTATGGAAGGTTCATGTGAATTACATAAGGATCAGCTAATATATTCTTTTCTTAATTAATACATTGTTATCCTTTCTTCTAGCCATTATGTTATGAATTCCATAAATTTATTTAGTATTATATTTTTTATGTCTCATGTGATAGATAATTTATGTGGGATGTTATTTGTGTGTCCTTCATGAATTCATTTCATGATTTATGAGTGATAATGTGAAGAACCTATTCAAGTTGAATGATCTCTCTGGTTGTTCCTCAGTATATTAATTTTTAGAAAAATTATTTGTGGTGAGGTCAGCATCTCATAGAAATCCACTCTATTGTTTTGGTGTGCCAATGCCCTCAGATACAAAAAGGCTAGTCACTTATTTGAGGGTGGGTGGGGGATTTATATGCCTCAACACACATATTGTTCTCCAATTTTCATTGTTCATATCAACTAATTCTAGGATGGATCACGTGGAGGGATTCTATGCCATGTTTTTCTTTCAATTCCCTACCATGGTTCACCCTGAGGTTATCACCTAATTTTCAATGAATGTGTGACAATCCTGTCAATCCTCCTTTATTAAATTTGTTTCCAATTAATGGTGACTTGTTGAATCATGCAGGCATGCCGAAGGACTTCAATGTTGTTATATTGACATTTCAAAGGGTCTTCACAAGAATATGGTTCCTGTAATAAGGCCATTGTGTGATCTCATGTTACGTTTATAGTAGTTTTTGTGGGAAAACAACGGCATATTATAGGGATTTCATGGGATCATGTCGACATGTCAATGGGTCTTCCAAGACCATTCTACGAATATCCATATCATGTCACAAGAGTTTTAAAACCATAAGAGGTTCTCATATTCCACCTATTTATTTCATTTATTTTATTTTACTTTGATTTTGGATCCTGTGTGACAATATGAGAATTTTTTAATCCGTTTAGTTTTCCTCTCGATGATGCATTGTGTTACCAACAAATGTCCTATGAAGATGTGTGTGAATTTCATAGAAAAGTCAATATGTTTTTCCTTCCAGAGCCAAAGGGAGAGTGAGAGGCCTCCTGGATATACAAGAGGCCCATTTTAAGATGAGAATGACATGCTAGTTGGCTATCTCCAAATGAGGCAGATAGGTCATTGGGGTCTTGTGGTGTCTTTTAGACCAAAATGGGTGCATCAAGTGATTTTGTATTACCTAAAGAGTATCCCACATCCAAAATTACTATTTTAATTGTTTAATTTAAAAAGGATGGTGATCTTGTGAGTCTTATTGAATGTTTTCAAGGATAATCATTCTCCTAAATGCTGATCATTTTATTGTGTTATATTCCCATATGCATCCACCGCCTTTTGTAAAATTTCCTCCGATTTTGATGTATTATTGGAGGGTTGTAAAGTTCAACCCATTTGATAATCCTACTACCATGGGGGTTCATTCCTAACATCCATTGCATGATACCTAATTATTCAGGGATCCCCCACAAGAGCATAAGGTTTTTTCAAAAGGCGCATTATGGGATATTTTAGAGGTTATGTGCTATGCATGCCCATCTTTAGAACCCAATGATGGTCACACAATTGCATGTATAATGGGGGTTCACATGGTCCATGAAATCCTGGTATCCTTCCCCACTTTAATTAATTGTAAAAAATCTATATATTCATGTATTTATTCTTATATGAATTTTCAAATGATCATTTGGTGGGCATCAACATATTCCCTCAATCAGGAGTGATGTTCGTACATACAATGCCTGGGTTGTGAGCAAATTAAATACCCACAAAGGCCTTTAGAGATATCATGGATCAATATATTGTGTTATTCTAGGTCTATTAGTTGATTTTTTGTATCCCGAGGTATTCCCTATAAATTAGTGATGGGAGAGTGACTCACTTACCAAATACTCATTCCTCCAAATCTCTCACCCTGCTTCCATCACGTGCCTTTGTTGAAATTCCATTTTACATGACCCGATCATGAGACAATTACATGATCTCATTCCATGAAAACTATTCTACCAGACTACTTGTGACTCGGCACCCACTTGTACCAATTTACCAACTATACTACAAAAATTGTTTGAACTTAATCCATGAGGAATGTGAAATCATTTTGAGGGTTTCATGTGATTTTTCATCATGATCTCATGATTCTTTGACTATCATATGGACCATTTTACCATATGTGGGTCACATGATCATAAGTCATTCGGGGGTCATGTATTTTCATGATGCCCTCTGGGTTTTTTCAACCCATTATATCTTAATGTTATAGGATATTCATGAATCCTTTATTTGATTTTCTAATAAATTTTTTGACTCATGTAATATGCTAGATGTAGCAGGTTTGTTTCTTTTCATTGAATTGTTTTTATTTTATCTTTTTAATATGTTCCACATAATTTTTTTCACATTCATTTTTTTTATTTTCAATTTTCAGGAAAACCATTGATGATGGAGGTAAAAACAATGATATACCAACATGTTGCCATTGTAAAAATCATGGATTACACTTTCCTCCTTGATGTCGGGTCACTGCAACTGAGTCTGAAAATGTTGATGGGATAAAAAATTAGGGAATGTCCCATCTTGGACATCCTCCCCCTTTATGTGTTTCGAATTTCTGCTGAGGATCCCATTTCTCCACTAGACTCTTCATTTATACCCTCCACTTGGATTTAGAAAAACCAATCCACTTTATGGGTGAATATATCCCAGGGGGATACATTGTTTATTGTGGAGACCGTGAAGATGGAAATATAATTAAATTCATTCCCAAAGACTTTAATGGGACTTATCATGATCCCTATGAGGATATAAATATATACCATTTAATCATAAGGAAGTATGCCTCCAACTAGATATTTGGGTGGATTAAATAATGGGACATCTAGTCAGAAAGTGGTTGTGTAATGGATTGGGATCAACCAATGTTGAGGATGTAACTCTTCATTCATCATAAAAGCAAGGGGAAAAAACTCTTTCTCTTGGTGGCCTACTACTGGAACATGTTCATTTACACAAAATGAACTATAATTGGGGCCCTTGTCCTACATCAAATTAGCAGTAAATGTAGATATAAATGTGGGGTGGGGGAGTTCTAAAAATTGGTGCTAGAATTCCTATTGGATCTTCTAAGGGATCGATTGGGTCACCTTAGATTTATGTTTCACACCATTTGTTATGAGGGTTTTGGCTATTCTGACCTTCATTCCTAGGTGACAGTGGTGATTTCTAGGAGAGAACAGAATAGTCCCCTCAAATTGAGGGTAACAGTTTCTGAGACATCCACATCCATGAAGAATAATTGGGATGAAGTTATAAATGAGAATTCCACATGTGCGGTGGGGGAATCTTCTCACAAGGATGTAGTAAAATCTTGGGATCTTGAAACTGATTGTCATCAATATGAAATATACATTCTGCATAATGAAATCAATGACCATAAATAAGAGATATCCCAATTTCAACATGAAATTTAATTATTGGGGAATAATTTATCAGATTAGTATAGGCTCCTTGACATAACAAGGATAAGAAATCTCATCATCGTTTCTAGGGTGGAGGAGTTGCAATAGGCTATAGAGTTAGAAACAGAATCTGCTGACCAAATATTTTAATCTATGATATCATTAGAGTAGATACAATCATGACTAAATGAATCATTTGATCATATACTATGATGGAATCATAGTTTATAACACTTTGTTAAAATCGTATGCTTGTAGGAAAGACTCTGATATGTAGAGATTATTTCTCTTTCCATATCCTATAACTAAATATATCTAGAGATCTATATATGTTTTTGTCTATTTTTTCTTCCTTTCACGATATGAATTATATTTAACTAATATGATATTGTATGAATCCCCAATGATACCCATGTTATTCATAATATCAACTAAACATGATTGCATGGAATTGGATGATTAAATTATAACATATTCTTCTGGAGAAATTGTCATGATTTCCCACCAACATGAGATTCATAATTGAAATATATGAATCATTAATCATGAAATCATCCTAATTTTAGAATTATAATTGGGTATAATACATGTCACTAAGGGGGAGTGATCTACCTTTTTTAAAAATTAATAGTCTAGGAATAAGAAGTTGGATGTTATCCAAAGACATATGGTAGACTTTAAATGCCCCTGAAATCTTAATCATTATTGTTCTATAGTTTTAGGGTCTTTTAACACAGAAACGTTTTTCTATAGTTTATGTTATTTTTTCCCAGAGGTTTTATCTCTGTAGTTTAGAGTCTTTTAGCTGGGACATTATATTTATGCAGTTTAGGGTCTTTTAACTCAGACACTATATTTCTATAGTTTAGGGCCTTTTAGCTTGGACCATCAACTTCTATATTTTATGGACATTTAGATCAAAACTTATAATACTATAGATTAGGGGTATTTAGCATTGACTATACATCTCTGTATTTTTTGGACTTTTATCTTAGACCTTCTATATTGATAGTTTATATTAATTTAGATCATTTCTTCTATCACTGTAGTTTATAGTCTTTTATCACAGAACTACTATCAATGTAGCATATGGTCTTTTAGCTCGGGCATGCTATCCTTTTAGTTTAGGTTTCTTTATCTCGGAAATTCTTTTACAATATTCTATGATCTTTTAACTTGGACCATATATTGCTATAATTTAGTGTATTTTATCTCGAACCATCTATTGTTGCAGTTTAGGGTATTTTAGCTCAGACATTATATTGCTGTTGTTTTGGGTATTTTTACTCAGACCAGATCGATGATCAAGGGGTTTAGGGAAGGCATTCCCATGATGAACCAAAACGTACAAAGAAGATTGGTTCTATCATGTTGTTGCTAAGGCTCATGTGCATCAGAGAACCTTTCCTATAAGGAGTAGATTCCTTTCTTGGTAAGATAATTCTCTTATTCATATGTAGAATTGTTAATCAAAGGTACCTTCACTATTTTACAAAGGTTATTCAATGTTTATGGGGATAATATCAATTGAGGGAGAAATATTAGGGATGCTAGGTCAATATGGATAGTTGGAAAATGGGTGATGTAAATCCTAAACAAAATTATTGAGTTTGTTAATCTGAGATGGGGAAGAAGTTCAAAGTATTAATTATGATACTATGAGGTTCCATGTTCTTCCGTAGTGTTTCTAGGGCTCACAATGGTCGGAAGTCCCTTTTTTCAGAGTGGAACAATTGGTTGACAACCATTTACATATATACAGGAGCCATACGTATACATGAACATTCAAACAATGTGTCCCTTGAATCCATGTGTCATTTCCCATGGCCATTAAATATTTTTGAAGACTCAAACGTCTAGGTGATGAGGTTGGGTATTGGTGTAAAGCATTTTTGGAAGGGTTCTACCAGCTTATAGAAAATTATCTTTTAATTGTAATTCTCACGCCATATAATCTTCAGTTTCAAATCACAAGGTATATGACATTATAGGCTCGAGAATGGAGTGTCCCATTACATACATGAGAAAGTGTACATTTATAGTGATTTAAGATAGAGTATGTTGAATGTACATGGATAACTAGGTATGTAAATTATACATAATGGTCTGAAGTGCTCAAGACATGAGGATGATATGTTACATTCAATCCAAGTATAACCCGAAACACACTGAGGTATTGGGTTCTTCCACAGTGATGTTAGGGGTAACAAGGATTAGATAACCCTTTTTCATGGAAACACATTTGGTTGATGACCATATACACATATTTAGAATGCAGATGCATATAATAATAGTCTAAAAAAGTGTCCCCTAAAGACCGGTTTCTTTTCCGAGTTCCATGGAAGGTTGTGGTGTTCTGTGGTACTCAAATAATGTTGTGTAATTTGTGGAAAGACTAATATCCAAGATGGGTATAGGAACCCTAAAAGTTGTGTCACTGCCTAGAGAACAAATTATCATGGTTAGGAGAAGTGAATAATAATTAATGTAAAATTTTCTTGAACTAAGGGGTGCAGAAACCATAGGTTGGATTTTTCAATTGCTATTGAGTAGACCCTCTGAGATTTATGCCTTTTTATTTTCCTCCAATTTTTTTTAAAAAAATTTATAGATTAAATTTTTAATGAAAAAAAGATTGTTTTTTTCCTAAGCTTCCCTTTTTGGGTTTTCAACATGAAATGAATTTTTTCCCATCCATTAGTTGTTTAAGGTATTTTTTTGGATCATTATAAGCTAATGTTTAAGTTCGTAAAAAATTGAAAAAAGTGTTTTTAGTTTAATTTCATAATGCATATATGTCTAATATGGGGGGTGATACACATGATCCCAATTAGGATACCTAGGGTGAATATTACCCCTACAAAATTTTGAGTGGGGGATATAAATGTTTTAAATCCTAGAATTTGGTTTTCAAGTAATGAGTAATGATATAGAAGAATAAGACTCTGAGTATTTTAGATCACACTGTTGTGTTGAGTTCTACCATGGTGATGTTAGGGCACACAAGGTTTGAAAATCCCTTTTTCTAGAGAGACACACTTGGTTGATGTCAACTGGTGCATATGTCGGTGCTGAAGGCATACATGCATAGTCAAAAAAGGGTCTAATAATGTCAAGTATATATTAAATGGGCCATGAAAGGTTTCAAAAACTCATAGAACTCATTATAAGATGTATGATTCATGGATGGGGGTTCATTAAAGGATAGAAAAGGAACCTTGTACTTTGGAAGACTGGGGAACGTCTTTAGTGTCCCTTTGATAGGTGATGAAAAATGATTGATTTCATATATAGTTTTTTATCATGTACCGAGTACAATTTTTATGAATTTTAACAAAATGTGGTAAGGATATTTTACATGTAGTTTAAGATCCTTCAATAAAGGAATTTTTTTTGTCCATTTTTAATGTCATGTGACCAGGATGATTTCCTTGATGTTTAACATCCTGTGGTAAGAACATGGGAACCATAATGATTTTTTTAATGAAACATTACATAAATAGTAAATAAGTACATAGATATTGAATGTATATATGAAAATTGTTCTTTTGTGACTCATCCCCTATGCCGTTGGGGTGCATTTTTTTGTTAGATGTTGTAACTAGGCCTATGATTGGAGATATAGATGTCACTAAGTATTCTGTAATAATAATAATCAATCAACACATAGTTCTTGAAGAGAAGCTCTTTATTCAGGTATCTACCATACACATAGGTCCGTATTTTTTTATTTGTCAATATATTTGGGTAAAGGATTAGATATCTGAGCATTACTATGTATCTTATATTGATAGGAATGAAAAAACACATAATTATTGAAGATTCGTGTAGTTTAACATCATGTGGAAAGGATGTGTGATTCTCTTTAGGAAAAGGGAAATTATTGATAGACCTACGGATGGAAATATGAGTGTCCTTATGTGACCTATGGTAATTGGAATCAAACCCAACAAATTTCTTGAGGAATGACATTCTTGAAAATTTGTAACCTATATATAAAGAGTGGGAACTTTTATACTTCCTATGAATGGACATTGGATTAATGTTCTAAGTGTCACTACAAATCTTGCGATGTCAAGAATCAAGTCACATGTATTTTTTGATTGGATGTGTGGTAACATGACAATACCAATAATGGTGGTCCTCTCAGGCGTGGTCCACAAAAATGTATAGTTTTCTATCATGTAAGGGGAATAAATTGTGTAGTTTGCTGTCATGGAAGTAGGAATCATGTTTTAATTTTATGGTCATTAATTTTGGACGATGATGACCATATCCCACGATTATATTCCTTGTTTTTGAAGTGAATCCCTTACTAAAAATTGATAGCTCACATGAGCCATTCTTGGTGTGAGAAAAAAGAAATGGAATGAGTTCCTCTAATTATGAACATAAAATTAAGGATAATAAAGGGGAAATTTGTATCCTGTGATTGATAGACCATGATATTGGATCAAGGTATCCCGGCATATCTCATTGAATATGAGAATCAATCCCTACATGGTTTTATAAATCTTATGTGTTTTAACATCATGAATAAAGGACACTAACCATGAAGTTTAATATATTTTGGTAAGGAAATTAATCACCCAATTTGGGGAAAAATGAATGGTTTGGTTGGGTCCAATACTAGACGTTTAGTTTTCACTAAATATCGTAGAATGGTAGGAATCAGTCCACACATAGTTCTTTGATGGAGATATTACCTTTCTAAAGTTAACTATTTATTAGCGATGGTGGAATTTTATTCTTCCATTTCATATATTTGGCTCGTGTGTAGTGATTCATTAGTGAGATGTTGTTTTACCTACTATTTATTGTCATGTGGTGAGGAATTTTATGTGAAGTTTAATGAAATATAATGACGACCTATCCACACATTTTAATTTCATCTGGTCTGGACATGAGATTTTGTGTTGTTTAACATCTTGCATCCAGGATGACTCCACACAGTTTATCATCACATGGTTTGGTTAATAATCCATGTAGTTTAACATACAAATCTGAGGAATAAACCATACAGTTTATCTTTATGTGGTTAGTGTAATTCCTCGACCCAGTTACCTAGAGTCGGTTCATTATTACATAACATTGTCATGATATAAGGAATCATGTCCCTAAATACTGATTAGTGTAGTATCCTTTGAAGTACAAGATACATTCATATGTTTTACATTATATCATGAAGTAAAAATATCAACAACATTATGTCCCCTTTTGAACACACTTATATTCTTATCCCATCTCAGCAGGTCAACCATAACATACTTCTTCACATCCTGGGAAAAAATAAAACATAGAAAAGGGTGAGCTCAAATGCTCAGTAAGGATAACTATATAGTGGAAACTTTCATAAATAAGCATAAATATTTAAGGCAATTTATAGGACTAAAAAAATCTTTTTAAACTTAAACTACCACATAATATGAAAAATATAAAATAAAATAATGCAATTTTCTTATTCTAATGGATATTTTACTAGTCGAATAATCACATGTAATATCAATAGCCACTTTCATAATGAAGGAAGGCATAATTCCAGAATTCATAACCACATAGTCAAGGCCTTGTTCCAAGACTACAAATAATAATTTTTTGAGGCCTTGTTAAAAGACACTAGTTTGTCTCATGAGACCTACCGATTCATCAAGAAGCTATAGTGGGATCCTCCCGTCACTTACTATGTCCAATGAATTCCACATATAAAAAGGTTTAAACATAACATAAACATTCATATTAAAACTAGCATTCAAAATGACAATACTTATCCACAAACCATGAATGGTGTAAAAATAACACATCCATGTTCAAATATATCACAAATCCTTCAATAAAATATGTAATTTTTGTATCATAATGAATCAACTTCAAAGAAGCTTAAAATCCATCAAAGGATGTTGACATAGATGAAATCAAATTTTTTTAGAGAAATATATCTTCCTATTTTGAAATCATTTAAAATTTATATAATTATAAAATAAAACATTTATTTTGAAAATATTAATATAATCTTGTATGGGAAGCTTTGACAATGTTATAACAGAAAAAAATATCCCCACCCACCGCATAAGTTAAAAAAAAGTCATTATTACCTTAATTTTATCAAAAATGTCATAAAGTATCTTGTTTGGAAAATGATTGAAAGATTCCTTTCAAAACATATATGTTCAAATAATGTTAAAAATGAATTTAACCCATTGTCTAGTAAATATTAAAAATGTTTTGAAATTGATTTTTTAGAAAACAAGTATGTGGATGATAAAGAGGTCCCACTAGATACTTACGTAAAAACAACCTCAGATTATAAAGAGATTGTGAAATTAACCCTTTCCCTATACTTTTCTTTAGTCGATGGTATGTTAAAATCCGGTATAATAGATAATAAATTGTTATTAAATTATACAATAACTATATACATAAATATGATATCATATATGATCTTATAATTTTTCATTGTTAATTATATTTTAGTAGTATCATCATTTCAGGTTTTAACTAATTTGTATTCCTTTATATGCTTGGTTACGTAAGACATGTTTTTTATGGATAGGATGTATTTTATTGATATAAAGAATGATAACATGTTCATTGAAATTATTTCAAATCATAAAATGAATATTATTTTGGAAGGATTATGATGGGGGAATGAATCTCACCACGTTCGTGGAGACGGTAATCCATACGTACGCATGAGCGACAATATTCTTATATTGTTGTTGAAATCGTATATAATTGGATGTTATATAATATATAAAGAATCATTAACATGTTATATTTATTATTTACATCAGTTATACTCATTATTATACCCATCCAAATAATGATGTGTTTGAATAAAAAACTACAACACGGCGTGGCGACGGTAATCCGTACGTACGCACATATGGTGACTTTGTCATTTATAGGATGGATAGAATAATGAATATGGTTGTACTATTTTAATAATAACATCACCATATACAGAAATACTGCATTTATTATTTTATAATGGAAACAACAATGATAAATAAATTGGAAGAAGAAAATAACTCGAAAGAGATGATGAAATATTTATCTTTTCTTGGGGTTATTCTTTTTAATTTGATCAAATGGGCTAATTATGTTGGATTTCTGACCAAAATAAGGACTATAGGATGATGGTATTAACGTTGGGAGATATTTGGGCTAGGGATGGACTAGCGAAAAGGCTTTGGAGGTGTGAAATTAAGAGAAGGGGAAGTTCCCTTTTATAACAGAGGTGAGGGTCACTTTAGGAAAAGCATGAAATATTATATTATAATAAAATCAGTTTCTTTTTCTAATGGATCAAAAATGAGTTATTGAAATAATATTGTAGGTATCGGTCAAAAACCTCTCCACCAGTAGGTTTTAGATAGGTTTGGGTCATCATGTTAACCTTATCTATTAGATTTAACTCTTATATAAATAGTTTGACATTTACCATGTGTCTTTGTATTTTTATATTATATGGTTAATAAAAATTATAATACAATCCAAGAGAACCCCATGTGGTTCATTATAAATATATATAACATTATATATTTCCTTTGTCGAAAAATATATTTTTATGAATATTATATCAATTAATAATATGATATTTGTTCTAAAAACTCATCTATGTCAATTTTGACATTATTTAGTATTTAATTTTATTTGAAATCCATAAAAAATTTATCACTTCTAATACAATTAATTTAACCAAATCCATCATGTAATATTAACCTATAAAATTTGTGTAATTCATCCGAAGTCTCAATTTACATTTATTTGGATATTTATAATATCAATTGGTTTAATATTTCATTAAAAAGGTAATTAAAGCATCATCATTGTCTCATAAATAAATTAAATTATATAATGCCTAACAATTAAAAATAAAATACAATTATTTTGGAAACATTTTTATCTTTCTAATTAATATTTATAGACGAATTTATATTATGTGTAACCCTATATTAAAAATGGTTTATTTATTAAACATTGAATTTAACTCTTTTAACTCTTCTTTAAATAAAATAATAATAAATGTCATAATCTAATATATGTGTACCAAAAGGGATCATATTTTATTACAGATGTTATTTTTGGTCGAATTATACTTATCTAATAGAATTAGGAAATGTATTATGGTAATTATGATATCATTTTTACCCTTAATTACCCTATTTACATTAAACTGTTGTAAACAAAAGTCCAAAGTTACTATTCATCAAAAATTATATTCATCTTATTGAACCAAATTTAACTTAATGATTTAAACAATGTATCTCCGATTTTTTAAATTCAACTCACAAAAGTGGTAAAATTATGTTTTATAAAAATTTGCAAATGCTTTAAAGAGGTGGGTAAAAGACGGTAAAAAGTTTGATAAAATTATATATATCTAAACATATTTTAAAATGAATCCAATGATTTACATTGAAAATATATAAGTATTATGTATCTATTTTAACCTAAAATAAATTAAAATAAAATAAATATTTTTTTAAATAAAATGTTGGTTTTATCCAACAACGCAATATTTTTTCAGAATTTATCAAAAATTTAAAGTTTTCAGAAAAATACCAAAAATTCACCATATTCTAATTTTGATATTCTGAATACAAAAAGAAAGTCAGTTTTGAAAGAACAAATTTATAAAATCTCAAAAAGTGGGTCTTACTATTCATAACAGCTAGTTTTATTGGTTTTGCTGTGTTAGAATCTCGAAGTTGCGTACAATGTTAGTTATTTCATTATTCAAAGGGAAACATAAAGGGGAAGCTTTGGGTGTTACAGTTAGGATTTCCTCATAAAGTTTGATGTTATTTAACCAATATTATATGTCCTTTATGGAAAATATTTTAAGTATTTATTGATAAATCTCTTATTGGTGGGTGGGGGTTGTGGGGGGGGAGGTTGTCATGCTACCCAACTGTTGTGTCCAATGAGTAGGACAACATTTTGTTAAACCTTATGTGAGAAGTATGGGCCTTCCCATTTTTTTCTATATTTGAAGGTTTCTTCTTTGGTATCATTAGGTTCTAATAGGAAATATTAGTTCTACATGGTTTAATGACTCGATGTGAACCATTTTATTGTTGTATCACATGACCCAATTCAGATAGACTTCAATGTTGTCCAATGTACACAACTTGTTCTAATCGAGGCTCTCTAATTCATCCATCCACTTTTGTGATTTCACATCATCTAAGTGTTTTCAAAAATAGTTATTTGGAAATAAGGAATTTGGAATTGTATGGACAACAAAGTATCATTCATGTACACCAATGGTTTTGGTGTCGCTTCTGTAGCATCACACATGGTTATATCGTAAGCCCATAAAGCATAGAGGAGCTTCTCCAGCTATGAATTCTTATCTTTGTTCACTATAATTTAAGAATATTTGATGGATTTTTACTAAAGGCCTATATCTATCCATTTTTCACTTCATGATAGTGACATGAGTTATGTGAGTCGATATTTTACTCCATCTATAGATTCATTACCTCTGTAGAACATAAGTTGGTTATTTTAACTTAAATATTGTGTGAGGGTCCCGAAATCTCATGATGATATGGTACTTCATGGAGTCGATGATATAATTCTTTTCGAATTCCATGATAGGTATTTACTCATCCCATTTGGTAAAGAAGTCATTAGAATTAAGGATGTACTTGTACTGCTGAGTTATTTCTTGTGGAAATTTCCCCATCACATCAATTTGGAAAATGAAAATCGTCTAGGAATATTTATCTAGATTTTGAAATTATTGGGGTTTTTGGTGAATTTTGAGTTGATCTAGAATGCCTAAAATTTCTTGGTGAACTCCACACAATTCTAAATCATGTTTTTCCTTTAATTTCATATCCTCTTGATATGGTGGAAGATCCTGTATCCAGATTGATAGGTGCCACAAGAGCCTGTATGGACTTCCTACATGATAATGGAAAAATCTCATTATGTTTTTAATATGAGGATTATTATATCAAAGTCTCACTTTTAAAAGGATTTTTTCTTATTTGGTCTATCATGCAGGGTGAAGTTCACTGCACAATGTCGAATATGTTATCCTCAGTCTCATTCTATTGTGAGATCCCCAATTTGGATATAACTAATTATGGGCTCCTTACATCTAGTAGTGTACATATGTTCATCATTTTAAGGGGAATTTTTTATCTGATTGATATATTTAATGACATATAAATGATATATCAGAATATTTTTCAATGTGTGATAAGAATTATTTCTTCCCCTGGTTAGGGTCAGCTAGGATGGTGGATGCAATAGACAATGTGTCAACACAAGCATTCTATGATCAAAGAACATGATTCAACATGGGATCAAAAGGGATCTATTCCATTATTCTTTTGAAATAACTTGAGATAGGGGTCAGTTCTTACTTTTTTTTAGAAGATTCACCATTGATATACATTATACCAAGTTCAGAATCTCCTTTGATATTTATATAGGCTATATGCAGTTGTAGGGATAGTTCCCAACCAGCAACATGGATTGTTATTTGGACTCATTATTCATGAAGCCTTCAGATAGTGATAAATATTAGAAAAAATACATTTTGTAGTGAAGAAAATAAAATCCGAAAGACAAACCAATTTAACTTAGAGTTTTCCATAATTTTTGCCACATGAATCTGAGTGGAACCGTAAAAAAAATTGTTCATGTATGCAGAGTGTGATGGGTGTAGAAGATCTCCTTATATGGAAGATCAATTTCAACTAGTGTAGTCTCTTTTGTAGAATATGATGTGTGGAATTAAACCATGTCAAGACCTTTCACCAAATTGTTTGAAAAAAATGGATGCCAATTTTTTTATGAATGACCGCCCATGGTCCCAATAACCTGATCAATATTGGAAAAACAAGGACATAATTGAGAGGATCAATATAAGAGACTAGATGGACATCATGGTGTTACATGCAATGGATTATCTTTTTAACTATGAAGATGATAAGAAGGTGATTCTTATAAACATATGAGTATCATTTCTCAATACCTAGAATCATTCGAATTAGATATTAGAGACTGTTATTTCTCCCTACATCATTTTTCAATGTGAGGAGGGTTCCCAGTGAGCATTCCATGGTGAAAAAATACATGATGAGTGGCCTCCCATCTAAAAAAAGAATAAAATCTAGTGGGTTTAGTAGGAACAACATGAAACATTCAAATCATCCCTAATAGTCATCATACCATTAATAGAAAATCCCTTTTATCATTATCCTAGTGAAGGGGAGAAATTTTCCAGCCATGTTGGATTTGAATATAAAAATTTAGGTGAGGTACCCTTGGATCCCCCTATGATCTACGATATTTCTCAGATGTGACCTTTCCAAAATAACACTACTATTATCCAGAACAACCTCGAGGGAAAAATGGAATTCCACAAATCGAGGGAAATTCCTGGATGTTATCCCTAAGGTTCATTTCAGCAGATTCATCTTCAAACTATGTTGTCAATATTTATAAAAGATTTTTTGGTGATCCATGAAGTGATCACATCATTATAGGTACTTAACAACAAGGACATTGAAAAAACATTCAACTATCCTCCACGTTAATGTCTTAAAGATATGATGAATGACACAAAGATATGTAGCTGTAACATTGTTTATCTTAAAGGGAATGACCTGGTAGAAAAATAACCTTTGAGGCGATTTTAAGGTAGTATATTTCTCATCCTTAGTGGATATATTTATTTTATTGTATCCTGAATACCCATCCATGAAGGAAATGTCTTGGAATCTAACCGTTTTATTGATCAATAGTTCTTTGATCCATAATGGGAGTTAATCCTTTGGAAAATGTCAGTTCAGGTCTTTAAAATAGGGTAAACCCCTAATCTACCGATTCATTTTTTTTCTAGGAAGAATTTTTAAAGACGTATTATCTTTTTAACTTATTATAAAAAATTTTAGTTGATTTATTTTTCATCTTCTGCCTCTACAGTGGTGGAATTGGAGGGATGTATCCTCCTAGAAACATAATTGAATCCTAATTGTTTATCGATTATGTTGAGATGGTGACTATGTAACTCCTCATGTTTTCAGAGACCATTTTTTTCAAATAAATTAAAATTTTAATTTATATCTTACAATGGACAAGATAAAACATTCCTTTCACACTAAACTAACTTGTCGTATGTTACACGCAACAACGATTTGGCATGCGATACACCCAAAAATGAGTATGGATTTTTTTTAAATTTATAAAAGAACTAAGTTTGGATTATTTTATACGCAACACCAAATGAATCATTCAATACAAATGACATCGAATTGGGTTTTGTTACACACAAGTGATCCCTCCCTCAATAGCTTGTGTTCTATAAAATAATGATTCTCACTAAACAATGTTATATTATTAAAATATTATTATTTAATTGGATATAGTCATGAAATTATTAATAGTATTAGCCAAATTTTTAATTTTATATTACATTAACATTAATATTATGTATTTTCTGGACATGATATAAGAATAAATTCCATATTTCGGATAGTAGTAGTATTTTCCAAAAAATGCAGTTTTGTCTCCTATTGATGGAGCAGCCATTTTAAGTCTAGTTTTTAATAATTTTAAATGTTATATTTGACAAAAAAAATATTATTTGGAAGTCGGACAAAAAAAATTACTTTGGATGAATTTTTGGAATTTTTCTGATAAAATTCATATTTCAATGAAACATGAGAAATACTACATTTTAATTCAACACTGTCATTTCATCTAATTTATTTATATAATTGTATTTTATGTTTAATTGATTTAAAAAAATAATTGGATTAATTTTTTTTCATATAATAAAATTTTGGTCATTTTATGTAATTTCACATTTTAATTTTACATAATCAAAAGGCAATCATTTTATAGTTTTTACTTGTTAAAAACACGTTTTATTATTTTGAAAACAAGAATTGATTTTAAATAAATTTCAGGAAGTCATATGTTTTGATTTTGGAAAATTGTATTCTTTATTCTGAATAATATAATATAAATTATGTAAATAGGATTCTTTTATTTTTGGATATTATGAATAGAAACTTTAGAAATTATTTTTTTCTTTACCACAGTTAAAGGGTAATTAAGATAAATAATTGTAGAAATAATTTTATAATAATATAAAACTACAGTAATACATGTCCTAATCCTATTTTATGAGTTATGAGCGACCAAGAAAACACATGGGATGCACATTTGGCCATAGATATCCACTTGGGTGTGATTATGAAATTGTATCATAATTAATTTAATTTAATGTGAAATATAACAAAAACATGTATCTTTTTATTAATTTTTTTTAATGTTGGGTTATAAAACATATCACATTTACTATAAATACTAATCATAAAGCTAAACAATTTCATAATTTATGGTATTATATTTATGATTTTTATAACTTAAATAAATAATTTTATTACTGACACAATGATGATGCAGTGAATATCTTTTTAATGAAAGATTGAAATAATTGATATTATAAATATTATAATAAATTAAATTTGATATATTTTATTCCATAAAAGAATTTTGTTTAATATAATTGTCATGATAGGGATGAGATAATTCTATTTTTTGGAAGAAAACAAGGTTTTATCAAATTATCAAAAATCAATTAGAAATTAGATCCAAAATCGACATAAATGAGTTTTTCAATCAAATACTATTCCAATAAATGATATAATAGTCTTAGAAATCTAATATTCAGCCAACTAACATATATAGTGTTAAAAATGTAACTAATGATCCAATTTATTTTATTTGGAAATTTTATATTAACTATATAGACCATATATTTTAGAAATTCAAGAAGGCATAGTAAGAGTCAATTTATATAACTAAGAGTTAAAGATAAAAGATATGGACAAATTTGGTTGAGTGGATTTATAACTATCGTCATATTATACTAGAAATATATCTTGTTGGATAAATTATAATTCTAAAACCAGTTTATAATAAAAAAAATTCAAGACATTCCTAAAGTGCCCCTCCAACTTTTTATAAAAGGCCACCTAATATACCCACTTAATCACACATCTCATGCCCCTTGGATTGTCCAACATCTTCTCAAATAAGCTACCATAATCCCTAACTTCCTTTTAGATACCAAAAATTTGGCATAAATCCACCATATGGAGATATTTGGTGCAATCCAAAAGGAGATTCTCAAAAAAGAGGTAATTGTTTTATCACCTCTTTCAAAATTATTTTCTTCTTCTACTTCTTATTAATATGTTGTTTCTATAATAAAGTAACAAATTCAGTATATTATACATGATGAGATGATATTATTATTATGGTTCAACATTATACCACCTTTTATACTTCATATTAAAAACAATATCACTATGCATGCATACGTACAGTTTATCATCTCCACGTCGTGGTGAAATGTTTTATTCAACAATAGTTAATTTGGATCGGTATAATGATGAGTATAATGGATTTAAATAATTGATATAACAAGATAATTATACTTTGTAATTAATATACAATCCAATTCCATACCTTTTAACAATTATGTGAATGATATCATCGCTCGTGCATACGTAAGACCTACCATCTCTATGATGCGATGTGATTCATTCTACACAATTTTCATTAAAACATGATTATATAGATGAATGGAATGAAAAAATATGATATATATTATTATAAATTATTTTTTAAATGATATAACTATAACCTTGGAAGTGGAACATGATCTCATCCAAAAAAAGATGCATAAGAAAATAATGTTGTTAATATCAGAATAACAAGTAAAAATGAAATGTTCCTAACAAACACATGATAATATAATAATATATAATATAATAAAAGTGATTATGATTCTTGAATACGCTAATAAAATTATTTAAATAATTTTACAGTATGTTTTGATACATACGAAGGATATATGACCTATGGGGAGAGATAATTTTTCAATCTCTTTATTATCCGAGATTATTTATATCTAATTATTTACTTGGGTATATTTGTAATCCAAATCCTTGTTCCATAAATATGTAATACTATTTATATTATTTTATAGTTTTTAATTTTAAAATTTCCCATTGGTTTATTTTTAATAAATGGTATGAAAAGAATATTTTGTGGTTATTCGATACAGGGAACTTTTTTTGTCTTTTTCAAAAACTGTATGAGGAGAATGTTTTTTAACTTATATGGAATGAATGTATTATTATGTTTTAATAATTCTATATTTAAATAAATACTAATTTAAAATATTTCATTTTTATTTTCAATTAAATTTGTTTATTTTAAAATTTCATGTCATTTTTAGAAAAGAAAACGTTTTTTTAAGAAGAAACAATAATTTCCTTAAGAATTAATTCCTTGTATTTTATCAAAATAATTATCCAGCTAAAATGAAATAGGGTTATGTTTATATCCCTATTATTAATTTTATTTTATTATGTTTATGATTTCTTTATTTTTATGAAATCCATTTATTACGATGAGATGATGTTTTAGAAACCCATTTTTTGTTCCCTGTGTTATGCTATGATAATTGGTTTCTGATTTGGTAGAACATGTAAGAATGAATATATTTTTGGATTTGGGACCTAAATATACATATAAGGCATTGGGTAATGATTTATATCTCTTGATATGAACATGAATGGAACAACAAGTAAATCCAGTTTAGCAATGAAGGGATGGAATTGTAAGTATATCTTGTTCAATAATTCAGGGCTGGAACGAGGAGTGATATCGATTTAGTAATGAACCTATTCTTATATTATGGTATTGAATACGAGCCTTAGATAATATGTAAATGTTATTCTATACCTTTGGGTGTGTAGGTGAATCTGGATTCCAAATGGATGACCACTTATTTTAGGTTGGTGTATGGTATTTATAGTCCTTTTAACCGTAGTTGTTCTTTGAGTTTCACAGTGCATATCATGATAATATTCGATAGAGATGGAGGAGGGATACAGTGTCTCACGTCTTCATGAGTCACTAGTGTGTATCACCACAGGGGAATCACCTAATTTCTAGTGACAATGAACACATCCTCTCAATTCATCTTTTGTTGGTTTATTTGTAATTAGTAGGATATTTTTTAATCATGTGGATATGCTGATAGAATTCCATATGGTCATATTTATATGTCCAATGTCCTTCGGGAGATTAGGGCTCTAATATAAATGCCGTTTTGTGATTTTAGTTGAATTTTCTATCACCTTTCATGATACAAATACGTAATGTTATGAAAAAATTATGGGAGTAGGATAACGTGTCAAGGTGTATAGCAAGACAGTGTTGCAGAAAACAATAGCATGTCATAGGAGTTTGATAACTATTAGAGGCTACTACCTTTCCCATATTTTTCCTTATAATTTCAAAATCTTGTGGACAATGTGAGATTGTATGATTATAGTTAGAGACAATTAATTTACCTCGTAGTGATGGGTTTTGTGAAGAAAAAGTTCCTATGGATATACATGAACATTTCTTGGAAAACTACATCTATTTGACCTCGTGGGGAAAAGGGAGTGCATGAGGCTACCTAGACATACCAGAGTACCTTCATGTGGTTGTGAGGGAATAGCATCGGGATTTCATAAGATTAGGTGGATATGTCACTCAGGGATTATAGTGTATTCTGGTCTTCCCAAGGTATATCGTGTGATATTTTATGATCAAAATAGTATCATCCCCCCCCCACAAAAATTATTTACTTTGATTATATTACAATGTATAGGTATCTCATAATTTTTCTTGAGTGTTGTCTTGGAAACACATTCAATTCATCAGTGATCTGTGACATGATTTTCAAATCAATAATAGGAATTCACCTTTTTTAAAGTTTACTCATATTTTCAAAGGATTTTTGGATTAGTGTCAAGTGCCCGATGGAAAACAATATGCAATTCTAGGGTATTCTTTCCTAGTAGCTACAACATTATCACTGCACAAGAAAGTCTACATGACAATCTACTGCTCAGGTGACCACATGTATCTTGGTGGTTCACACTATTCATGAGATCATGTCTACCTTCCTCTCTCTTTTATTTTTGGGAAAAAACACCCATATTCTGATATTTATTCCTTTGTGAATTTGTAAATTTACATTTGGAAGGAATCAATATGGTGTAAGGTATGTAACTTTATTATCCATATTATGGTGATAGATTATTTTCTTTTGGATACAATAGTTCTTTAATATATAAAAAGTTTAAAATTAAAATAGAAATATGATTTCAATAAATGATGTTGTAACTCTTGGTAAAAACTCTTATGTGTAGTATAAATGTAACATAAATTTATAAAAAATTCCTTTTTATCAGTTGTGGAATTTTTTTTCCTGCAAATTTTTTTTTTCTTTCACATTGTAGATATTAATGTTATGTTATGTTTGGATTTTATTTTAGTTTACCATGTTGTGATATATTTAAATGATAAAGAATATTTTTTAATAATGAGTTCATGTTTGAATAAAAAATGTATTCATACCTTAAATATTTAATAAGAAGCTATTATACTGATTAAATATGTGAGTAAAATTTATTTTCCAACTATTTTTTAAAAGATATAAACCATTCATATTAGTGATTTTATAGTTGTGAGAGAATATATTTATTTATTTGTTGATGATTTTGATGATTTTATTTTCAATCATTAGGTTAAATTTAATATTGAATTAGTTTATGAATATAAGACAATTCTAAAACCTCCGTGTCATGTTTCTTCAGTTGAGTTGTTTTAAAGGAAAAATTTTCTATAAGACTTAGTTGATAAGGGATCCATTCCCACTGACCCTTATCATTTTTGTTTCTACTATTCTATTTATTAAAAATAAGATTGCTTTAGTGACAGTTTTAATTGATTATATAGTACTCAATAACAACACAATTAAGAACATGTATTTGTTTCCTCATGTGAATGTTTTGTTCTATCAATTATAGGGTGACCAATATTTTTGGATGATTCATCTCAGATCCTTTTTCTATCATCTAACAGAAATATTATAAGACATTCTGAAGATGAAATTCCGAATTAGGTATGGTTGTTTTGTGCTTTTGGTTATTCTAATCGAGTTAATAGAAACAACCATTATATTTGTATATATAATGAATAGAGTGTTTAAAAAGTATTTGAATACATTACTGGTTGTATTTATCGATGATATTCTAGAATACTAAAAAAACAGTGTCCTGGTTAAACAATTAAGGAGTTTTTTATAAACATTAAAACAAAATATTGTATGGAAAATTCAATACATGTGAATTTTGGCTAAAAATGGTTTATTTTCCTGGGAATATTGTTTATAAATATGAAAATATTTTTATCTTTCTAAAATTAATTTTTTTGTAATAGAATCCAAGGCCTATAAATATCATAGATATTTGATGTTTTTTTGGATTATAGGGTTACTACTGATGGTTGTTTTGATAAATTTTCTCTGTTATATAGCTCACTAAATAGGTAAACATAAACAAAAGGTATATTTATAAAGATAATTGAATGTGATAAATTTTTTCATATATATAATAATAATATTGGAAAATTCAATAGTGTTATCTTTGAAAATAATACATGGTGAATTTTTTATTTGTTGTGATTATTTACTAAAAGGTCTTGGTTGTGTGTTTATTTAGAATGACTATGTTATCACATATTTTATCTCATTGATTAAATCATTGTAAAGAGAATAAACCTTCTCGTGATCTTGAGTTTGAAATGGTTGGGTTTCAATTAAAAACGTGGGGAAATATTTTATATTGGGAGAAATATGAAATATATACTGATAATAAAAGTTTAAATTGTATATTAACTAAAAAATTGATTAAAATGAGGTATAAAATATGGATAGATCTGATTAATGATTATTATTTCACAATTCACTATCATACAGGTAAAGAATACTTGTTTGCTATTTTAATGATTTCAACTTATATTGCATCATAAACAGTACTCTTTTCAAACATGATCCTATGGTTAAGGATTTAATGAATCTTGGAAAAGACATTCTATATGCAGAAACCACTTCTATTTTGTATTTAGTATTAGTGCATTCATATTTTTCATAATTAAGTTTGGAGGCTTAGGAAGAGTATCACCGCTTGAATTTTTTTAATCAATCAACAAGGGTAATTTTACTATGTACTATGTCGATATAGAAGGTGATATAATATTTTAAAAGAGGTTATGTGTTTTTGAGAAATTCTCAGTTTAAGATGGTACTAATAATTGAAGATTGAAAATCATAATTTTTTATTCATCCTAGTAGTACTAATATGTATAGAGAGCCTTAGTAATATTATTAATGAGAAGGTATGAAGAAATATATCGAAAAATGTACAATGAAATTTTTGAATTTTGAATTTTTTAAAGATGAAAAAAATAGAGAATTGGATGTTTTAGACATTCCTAATGGCTTAATGTAAAATATATAATATATCCATAGCTATTTTGGTGTTTTAACCAATGTAATCTCCATGTAATAAGTAAATTTTTTTATTGTTTACCATTTGAACAAATCATTCCAATTTTGACCAATTCGAGATACTATGACATTAAATTAACTTTCTATATATTATGTCAAAGAGATATTCATGTAAGAATGAATTGATTTTTGGATGTGGGACCTAAATCTACATATAATGCATTGGGTAATGATTTATATCTCTGGATATGAACATGAATGGAACAACAAGTAAATACAGTGTAGTAATGAAGGGATGAAATAGTAAGTATATATAGTTCAATAATACAGGGCTGGAATGAGGAGTGATATCGATTTAGTAATGAACCTTTTCTTATATTATGGTATTGAATATGAGCCCTATATAATATTGAAATGATATTCTATACCTTTTTTTTTTACCAAACATAATGTTTTATGCCAATTCTATGTTATCCTAGTTAATGTTTTTTATGATTTATTCCTTATGAACTTGTATGATTTATTTCATGAAATTATATTATGATATGCAAAAGTTATGTTCATGTTTTTTTTATTCATATGTTTAAATATTATTTTAGTTCCCTTACATAGCATATAAGATCACCCTTTATTATTTTTTCCATTCCTCATGTTATAATGAAATCATTTAAGTAGGAGTACTATTGGGGAAGATCATTATGGAGATGTTGAAGATATTTCACATGTTAGGAGAATGTATTCCATGTTTCTAAAGTCACTACACTATTACAGTCCTCAACCGTGTAGGTTTAAAATTTAATGAATATTATCTAATAATATGTAATATTTATATAAGGCATGATGGGGTCATTATAGTTGATATTAGAGGAATGGTTTAGTCAAACATTGGAAACTAGGATGGAAAATATTAAGTGATATCCCTAGGGGTATTTATATGGAATTTGTTATGGATACGTATAATTATAGGCTAAAAGCTTAGAATTATTGTTATAATAATGAATAATCTAGGTTTAAACCTAGTATTTCAGATGTTGTTAATCCACACCTCAATTATGTTGTTTTGCTAGTATGACTTTTTCTTATCACATGATTCTTTTTTGGGTACTAGATAATAGATAGAACCCAAAGGAACTATTTTAATAGTCAATTCAATGGGAAATATAGCACTTTTCATCCCTAATAAACAAATGTTATGAGATATGTAATTGATAATCTTATTGTTATACTTACATAATTGATAAATCACTATGGGCATCCAAACGAGCAGAGTAGGGGTCATCATTCTACGGAGTAATAATGAGGCAATGAACACCATCTTTCAGTGGGTTTTCAGATCCACTTTTTACTAAACAATGGATCTGTATCATTGAAAATATATTTTACATTCATTGTTGTTAGATTCATGAAAAATTCAAGTATTCTGTTTATTGTTGAGAAGGTGAAGAAGACCAGTGGTGGACTATAATCAAGAATACGAGGAAACACGATGAAATTGAATCCATTGAATAGGATGAGATCAAGAACATATTTTTCAATATGTACTTTACTCTTACTCTTTAAAAAAATATTAAAGGAGATACTTGATCATAAAAAATGATGATAAAATAGTTGGTATATAGAAGGAAAATTTTATAAGACTTGCAAGGTACAATTCTTGCTTTATCATCCAAAACAAAAGTAATTTTGATCAATTCATTAGTGGATTAAAACCATGTCTTCATAGGAAATTATCTATAAGAAACATTTGTTTCTAATAATTTATTATCCATAGTGAAATCAAGGTATAAATGGAAGTTTGTGTCATATATCAATCTCATTGTTTTGATAGGAAATAAAATATTGTGTTCAAAGGAAAATCTCAAAACAACAGTGAAAAGAAGATTATTATTTCATTATGATCAATGTGTGGAAAGAATAATGGTTGAGACTTTCTTAAAGAGACAATAAAATGTTCTATTTGTAGAAAATAAGGTCATCGAGAAGTTTATTTCCGATGTAATGAGAAAAAGGATGCTATGTTTTGAATAGAGAAAATGCTACATCGAATGCACCATCCACAAAACAAGGTTACAAGTTCAAGGAAATTGGGAATTATGCTAAAACATTCCATAATACAAGTGTTATAAATAATGATCATTGCACACAACCTCTTTAGGAAAAAGATAAAGGAAAATCACATGCGATCAGTATTGGTGATGTTGAGTATGAAAATGAAGTGTTTGAATGATTGAGTGTTTACTTAAGGGGATTCTAGATTAATGTTGTATAATTTCTTTTATGGTATTATGGAATAATGAAATATCTATTTAGTGGTCCACTGTGGTTTTCCACATGTATTTTAAAGTATATGCTGAGCAGTACTGGTAACCATGAAAAGTGATTGAGGTAATAAGGTGATGTTTTAGGAAAACACGTGATTTAGGGAAGGATAACCCTTAATATGAACATGATGTTGAGATGATAATATTAATATAATGGTATATTGGATAGAAATATGTAAATTTACTGATATTAGATACCTTGGAACTAGTTTTGAATTTATTGATATATGTACTATGCTATCCCAGATGGAGAGTATAGCTTTTTTTATGTAAGAATAAGAAAATATTATTTCTTTTCAATAAGGATATCTGATATTTCATGTTGATATATTTACTTAAGAAAATACATGATAAAGTTATTCCCATGTTTGGAATGTGACAACCAAGAACTACCATAAGAGATATGGAAGATAAATATTAATTTGATTTAATTCACCGTTTTCTAAAGTTGTCGATTTTCAGTTTTTGGATAGATTGTAATGTTATCCAATTATGAATAGTATAAGTTACAATCCGGTTTATGTTTTTAGATTAATTTATTATCTCACTCTTGGTGGACTTATGAATATTTGATAATATGTTCTTAAATATTTATTGTGATTGATTGAATGACCACTCACTCTGTTTATGAATCAGATGATCTGCTAACACTCTATGAATGAAAAATTCAGCTTCATTCATTTGTATTTTAGATGAAGTGTAATTTGTTCAAAGCATGACCAACGGTGAAATTATACTAGAATAAAGTATGTATTTCATCTCATGTTAATCAACATTAAAGAAATGTTCTTGAAAACAAAAAATGCTATAGTAGTACCATCTTATCTAATGAATCATATGGTCCCCTAAATCATCAGATATTTATGGGTTTCTGGTTATTAACTTTCTACAAACATTATTCTTTAACAATATCCATTAAAACGTGATGGTTATGTTGTTGTTATATATCCATGTTCTCGCTTTACACATTTGTTCTCTTATGATGAAACCTTGTTACGAGTTACACTGGGATACCATTATGTTTCTAACTTTCCATTTCTAAAATGATGTTTTCGTATTCCTTTTTACAATGCGGGTTTCCATGAATGAAACTTTCCTTTAGTAGATATTTTATAACCCCAAAAAACTTAGAGGGAGAAATTAATTTTTATGGTGGAAGAATGTTATGACCTGAGTTTATATTTACCGTTTTTCAGATAAATATTCTATTTCATTTATATCGCAAAATTCATTGTATCAAACATTCCACTCACACTAAACAAACTTTTCGTATGTTACACGCAACACCGAGTTGGCATACGATACAAAAAAAATGAGTATAGATTTTGTTTAATGTATAACAGAACCAATTTTGGATTATGTTATTTGAAATAAAAAAGGAATATTATGCTACACAAAACCCTAACATGGCTTTTGTTACACTTAAGTGCGACCTACCTCGATATCATCTATTGTACGTAATACCGAGTTTCCCTAAACAATGATATATTAAAAAAAATATTTTTATTTAATGGGATATAAAATAGATTTTATCAATATTATTAAAAAAAATTATAATTTTATATGAAATTAACATTATCTTTATGTATTTTTAATTCATGATATAAGAACAAATTCATTTTATCGGATAAAAGAACTATTTTTCTAAAAATTCATTTTGCGGCATTTTGATGGCGTAAACATTTTAAATAATTTTTTAACAATTTTATATAATATATTTGAAAACTATACTTCTTATTTGGAATAGTAACCTAAAAATTTACTTATTTTTTAATTTTTGGTATTTTTATAGAATAATTCATATTTTAATGAATAATGAAAAATACTGCATTTTAATTCAAAACTAGCTTTTCATCTAATTAATTAATCCAGATAGATTATAATTTTATCTAGTTTTAAAGTGTAATTGTATTATATTTTTATAATTTAATCAAATTATCATCATTAAAAGTAATTTCACGTTTAATTTATATAAAAACACATGTCAATATTTTGATATTTTTTCTTCTTAAAAACACATTTTTTATTTTGAGTAGGGGGATTAATTTTAAATTTATTTATGAAAATGCAGTGTTTTGAATTTAGAAAAATGGATTCTAGATTTGGAATCATAGGGTCAAAATTATGTGTATAGACCCCTTTTATTTTTGTACATTATGAATTGTATCGTTAGTAATTATTTTTATTTACCACGGTTAAAGGGAAGATCAGGTAAATAAGGGTTAAGTAATATTATTGTAATATTATTCAACCACAAAACTTGTACTAATCATATAGGAAGAGTTATGGGAAACCAAGAAAACACTTGGGATGCACATTTGGCCTTTGGGAGATGCTTGGGTGATATAATGAAACGTTATAATAATTAATTTAATGTAAATAGAAATATCACATAAATACATATCTTTTTAATAAACTGATTTTAATATGGGGTTATATAACAGAACTATTTGAATATAAATTCTAATTATAAATATAAAATTATTTTCTTAATCATGGTTTTTTATTTATAGTATTTATACATTAGATAAATAAATTTATTTATGATATAATGATGATGTAGTGATTACCTTATTAATGAAAGATGAAATAAATGATATTAGAAATATTGAAATAAATGTAATTTGAGGTTTTTGATTCCATCAAATACTTTTTTATATAATTCAAATTTTATGGATGAGATAATTGTTTTTTCAATGGAATCATGATATGATATTAAAAAAAATTAATTACAAAATAGTGTCAAAATTGATATAAATGAGTTTTTAAATCAAATACTATTTTATTAAAAGATATAATAGTCATAAAAATATAGTATATAGTAAAATGAATTATATAGTATTAAAAATTTCATTAATTATCCACTTGTGGTTATATTGTCATTTTATAGTATATATGTAAACCATATAGTATAAAAATACAAGAAGGCAATGTAAGAGTTAATTTGTTTTACTAAGGATTAAAGGAAAACTATAAGGTTTAATTTCTGATCTAAACATGTATAAAACATATTTGCTGAGGGGATGTAAAACTATCCTCATTATATCCTATAAATATATCACTTTGGATCTGTTAGAAATCATAAATCAATTTATAATAATATAATATTTCATGACATTCCTAAAGAGCCCCTCCTCACTCTTATAAAAGGCCACCACATATACCCACTTACTCACACCTCTCAAGCCTGTTGGATCTTCTAAATACTAATAAAATAAATTTTCCATCATCCCTGACATCCTCCTAGAAATCATAATTTGTGCAGAATTCCATTCTAAGGAGACATTTTGTGAAAATGAAAAAGAGATACTCAAAAAGAGGTAATTGTCTTATCACCTCTTTCAAAATTCCTTTCTTCTTATACAACCTCTTCTTATATTGTTTCCTAACTAAAGTAAAAAATAAATAATATTGAATATTATTAGATGTTATAATAATTATGGTTCAACCATTTAAATAAATGTATCCATCATACAAATAATAATACCACCATGTGTGCGTACATACAGCTTAACGTATCCATGTCGTGGTGTAATTTGTTATTAAATAAATCAAAATTTTGATGGGTAAAATGGTGAGTATAATGGATTTAAAAGATTAATATAACATGATTATTATTATTTATTATTAATATACCATCCAATTATATACTGTTTAAAAATTTATTTAATGATATTGTCATTCGTGAGAAAGTATGGTCAACCATCTTGACGATGTGATGCGATTCATTCTACATGATCTTAATTAAACCATGATTATATACATTAATTTTATGAATAAATATGATATACATTATAATAATTTCAATATGTAAATTATATACCTATAATCTAGGAATTATAACATGAACGTGTCAAATAAATCTAGCATTAGAACATAAAGAAGTTAATATCTGAATAATGGGATAGAATGAAATATAACTATTAGACTGATAATAATATAATCATATATAATATCCTAAAAATGAGTATGATTTTGGAATAAGTCAATAAAATTATTTAAATAATTATACAGGACGGTCATATACATACTATGGGTATCAGACCTAAAGTAAGGGATAATTTGGTAATCTCAATATTATTTGAGATCGATTATACATAATTTTTTACTCAGGTTTGTTTATCATCCAAATATCTTTTTCCTAACTATGTACTATTATTTCCATTATTCTAGTATTTTTTAATTTCAATTTTACCCATTGGTTAATTTTTACTAAATTGTATGAAATGAATATTTTATCTTTATTTGATACAAGGTACTTTTTTTAATTTTGTGACAAAAGTTTGAGGATAATGTTTTTTATCTTATATGTCATGAATGGATTCTGAAACATTCATACATCCTTATTTCCATGATGTTTAATCTACCATATTTCATGTTTATTTTCAATTAAATTATTCTATTTTATTTTTTTTTCATTTTGAGAGTAGAAAATGTTTTTGACGATAAAATGATATTTTCCTCAAAAATTAATTTCATGTATCTTATCTAAACAAATTCCCAATATAATATAACATAAGGTTATGTTTATATCGATATTATTAATTTGATTTTATTGTATTTATTAGGGATTTATTTTCATGAAATCCATTTATTATGATGGGATGAGGTTTAAGAACCCCATTGTTTATTCCTTGGGTTATTCCATGATGAATGGTTTATGATTTTGTGGAACAGGTTATAATGATTTCATTATGAGATGGGTGGCACCAATATAATCCTTCAATGAATAGGGTATTTATTTATATCTGATGAGATAGACATGGCTGGAATGCCATGAAAATCTGATTCTTTAATATTGAAAAAAAACAACAAGTATATCGGGTTCAGTAATATAGGACTGGAATGAGGTGTGAACTCAGATTAGAATTGGACTTGTTCTAATATGATGGTATTTCCAATTAGCCTTGGCTAATATGGAAATGAATTTATATTATTTTTTGTTGTAAAAAATTTCATGTTTTATATTAATTCTATGTTATCATGGTTAATGTTCCATTATCATTTATACCTTACAAACTGGTAAGATTTATTTCCTGACTCAATATTTTGATTTTTAAAAGTTATGTTCCTATTTTTTGACATTCAAATGTTCATCTACTATTTGATTAACCATATGGAGCATCTAAGATCACCCTTTTTATTTTTCCATTCCCCGGGTTATAATGAATTCATTTAAGTGGGAGTACTAAAGGGGTAGATCTTTATAGGAGATGACAACGATCTTCACAAGTTAGAATAATGTACTCCAAGCTTCCCAAGGCATTTAAATATTAAGGAACTTAGGCGTGAATGTTTAATATATAAGGAATATTCTTCTAAAAATTTGTAATATTCATATATGTCATGCTTGGGTCATTATATGATAACAGCATTTGGATTTTTTCAGGTCATTTATTTATAGTTACAAGAGATCACATATAGATGTTTCTTGAGAAATGTGATGTATATATCATACACATCAAGTGGAATGAAGAGACTAATCAGTGTATTATGTGTGTGTTATTTCATTCCAATATTTAACTGATGGAGCTAATAAATGGTTGTGGAGACACCATAAATGAATGTGGGAGGGGTGTTCCTGAGGTTATCCTCATGTTCTTATACTTATGAGTTTTTACATACAGTTTAAAGAATGTTATAAATTCAGAGTCTTATTTTTCACTATCGATGTGGGAGAGTCCATGAGAAGAGACATTATAATTCCCTACTTCCCATGTCATTTGAGAGAGATTATATACTTGAATTTCTTTTACAATGTCATCTAGTATAGGATGATCTTTAGAATTTGTGATCATGTCCATCACCTCGACTCGATTTATTGGGAGCAAATAGTTATTTTCATGAATACTTGAGGTATTTTGATGGGTGACCCCCAAGAAATTGATGGAAAAAACCAATGTATCACCATTCACCATTTGTTGTATGCCTACAAATTTATGGAAATCTACAATAGCATATGTGGATCCACAATAATAAAAGGGGACATTGTCACTATGATGTATGATGACCTTTCCATTGATGGGGTATTTCAGACATTGATGTAAAGATAAAGGTACATCCATACGGCTACGGAGCTATGGCCTTCGAAAAATAACATTGTATGTAGTGTCTTACTGGATATCCATAACCATTTCATCAGATGTGAGATCCCCAAATTTATCATCGAGTTTGATCTTCCTGAGAGGTACTTTTTAATGGTTATTATACCCTTGAATGGCTTTCTTTTCGGTGGATAAGTACCCTTTTCTATATCCAAAAAATAGGGGGGGGTTGAACTGTGATGAGGTTGATCCTAGTACCATTAACAATCAGAGCCCTTTGGATTTTCACATTATTGAGTCTACCTGAAACATATAAGGGCCTTATGTGACCTTGGATGACATCATCTAGGTCATTCTCTATGAATGAAATAGAGGAAAAAATTTTGATTATATGGTAGCCACTTTGTAAAAAACATCTATAATGAATTATATGTCAAAACACTATAGGGTTAAGAGGGATTCAATGAGTGAATCCTCAAGTTCATTGGAAAAATAGAGCATAATCATGGTTGAGAGCATGTCTAGGAAAAACAAAAACTGTTTCAAAATGACATAATTTTGTGCTGGATGTCAGCACTTCCCATTTCATGCTATATACTTTACATATGGATTAATATATAAGTAATTTGGGGTGGACATGCCTGGTTCTTTTTCTTAGGTTATGGGAGCATATTCTGTTACTAGAATGGGTTGTGTCGGCCTTCCACATTTCCAGTAATGATCAAATAATCAGACACTTGTTTGGTGTTCATGTATGAAAACTGGGCTTGGGCGATTATTAGAGGGTTATGGGACACTTCCATGCCTTATTTGGGCTTACTGGGTTTCTTTCCCATGGGTATATCATTCATATATGTGCTTTGTGGGGCCTTGACCAAAATATTGGGTCCGTCCATGCTGATGATATCCTCTGTACCCTCAGATCCTACACATATAGCATCTCGTTCCATGGTTATGTGTGGGAAACTCATATTATATGGAATATTAATCATTGAATAAGGGGTGAACAAAGTTTATTATTTTGACAGAAACAAATGTGATATTTTTTCCAAAGAGGGTTTCTTTTGGGGTGGTAGTGCTCGTTTTTCAGATATTTAAGGGATGAAATATGAAAGAGTTAGTGACTACATTAGAGTAGTATAGGATTCATCCTCTTTTATTTATTCCCACTTCTAATGGTCATGAACACAATTGAGAGGAATTTATAATGTTTCCTCATAGGGTGGTGGAGCTATTTTTGGTTTGCATAGCTAGACTCTCAGGGTGGAATGAGCTTGATCAAATGCCTATCAGGTCTTCATGTTGTTAAGATTTTTTTCATTCCTGGCCAGAACATTCTACCAACCACACTTTTTATATGATGGGTCAATGCTTATTCATGAAACATTCTTAGAGGAGTCATCTAGCACCACCTGTATAGAATCAAACATTCTTTTAAGGACATATTTTAAGATGAAGAGGTACTAGATAATATAAACTAGCCATATATGGAAAGGGTAGTAGTAGGGATTGTCGGTGTGGATGACCTCAAAGGTATTCCAAGGTTTTGGAACCATGATAAGGATTCTATCCATGGATTTTAAGATATAACCCGATAAATTTTCATTTTTTAATGCTCTATTAATCTATTCATTAAATCCAAGGACATCCTGATTTATTTTCTCTTCTAAATGAAGGAAATTTTTTGGTTGTTACTGCTTGACGGGAGGTGCAGGGCAGTTCATGATCATCCTATGTGCATGTATGTGCACTACTGTTGGCTAGAGAGTGACAACTACAACTTCTTTCTTGCTGAGAATTTTCCCTTCTACCGAGAGTATGAGTTGAGACATGGAATAGGTTTGTTGAATGGAATCTTCATATTTTTGTTCCATTTTTGAAAACTCATGGAACCCACCAGGATACTTCATTAGGATCAAAGGTTTCTATTACTCATCCAAATTATTTTCAATATATAGTTCGAACATTTTATCTTATAAGAGAGGGGAACTAAGTGGATTGGTTAAACTTTTTGATATTGATATGAAATTAGACACCCTATCATTTTTGTGTTATTTACAGTTCATCTAGTTGATGATTTTATTCTTTCTATAGTGTGGAGTTGAACTGATAAAGTAACAATTGAATAATAACATCCCATATTCCAATAGATCCTGCTTGCATACTATTTTTCCAAACAAAGGAAGTCCTTACCAGAGTTTCCAAAAAACAACCCAGCTTTGTTTCCTCTTTGGGATATTTAAGTCCCATCATTATCCCAAATTGGGATATGAATTGTTTTAGATACATTTCGAGGTCACTTCCACCATCAATGGTAGAGATGGTAAGATTTATGAAATTGGGTGGAGGAAAAAATTTATACAACCACTTAGGATGTGGCTTCATCTCATGTTGCATAGGCGCATGTTTCCCTTCATTGACATCCGTTCAAGTATACATGGACTCGATGATGTTAATTAGATCTAGGGGTACTACTATATGATCCAAATCCTGTCTATAGGGAGTGGGTGGGGGATTTATGAGGTGGATCCTCCTTTATCACATACTGATTCTCAATTATTACAAATACCGAATGATTCCCTAGGAGAAGGAGTGGCTGCCACCAAAATAGAGGTAATTCATAACCATTTTAGACTTCCTCATCTATAAATACTGGATTCCTAGATCTAGATCTAGTGTTATGGTCAGATACTGCTCTAGATGGAATATCATCTATAGGAGGGAGAATATTTATCTATGCCTAATGATGATACCCAAAAATAATATTTCCCATTGGTAACTCCTCATTATGTCATCTAGGAGTTTTTATCTCGCTCAAATATTATGACAAATATGCCTCCATGGATGCAATTTAAACTATTTTAGGTGGTTATGGGTGATTTAGCAACTAATTTCTATTTTTATTTGGAAGTGTTACTCTATAGATGTGGTAACTCATTATTATGAGGTACTAGATTTTGGAGCCTTCTCAGGTATTTGGTTTGTGAAGGCTAGGATAATGCATCCATATTACCCTCCTCTCTGTTTATGTTTTCCATGTGGTGACCCTATGCATTTTCATATTGATTCTCAATGTCTGTTAAATTGATAGTGATTAAATTCATAGATTCATATCAGGAATTGACAGTTGTTACATTACATTTGACACAATAGGATGGCTTTTCAATTTCTTAATAAGGGTTTCAATTCGAACCCCTGGCCATATTAAGCCATTATAGCGTGCAACCCTAGTGGGGCTTGGTCTCCTGCACCATAGATTCCACTTTTCATATATTTTTTGTAAAAACCTTGAGATAGTTTTTGATCATGATATTTGAATGATCCTCGAATATTAGAGGTTTTACTTATTATTGTAAAAATGGATGGGATGCTGATAGTTGATATTATCATCCCAACATGGAGAAAAATGATTCTCTCTATGATGATAATGGTTATGAAAATCCCCAACCATATGAACTATGGGTTATTTGAGTCCACAATTGGCATGTATTGATCACGTTTTTGGGGATTTAATGATTCAAATTGAGGATTTAACGATTCATGTGATGGGAATAGAGAAAAAAACGCTGCTAGTCCCATGAGATTGGGGTGATCTGGGATCAGAGTTGATTTACATAGGATCCTATCAGGGGTTGAAAATCTTGGTTATGGTGGTAGTAATATAAATGAACCCTGCCTAGTGAGAAGGGGTTTTTTTGCAGTTGTTATCTATATATCGAGGATACTAGTAGGAATTTACAATATAAGAGGTGGAGGTTGAGGTAGATATTTTCCTATAATTACAAGTTTGGTTCACTCCTATATGACTATTTTGATATATATTAACACAACAAATTTAATGTGTAATAACAATGATTGTGTAGGAGGTGGGTGAGTTGGAATCCCATGATAAGAGCCATACTTTATAGGATGATGTCAGGGTTATCAAAAATTATATTTTTATGTCTGAAATGATTTATTATTTCGTATTGGGATATAATTTGATGACTTATTCACTACCCACTCTCTCTATTAATCATTTCAATGAATAATTTTAGTGGGGGTATTTTGTAGTAGTTACCATCTGACTCTCACTTTATTTGGTCATCTAGTTTCGTTGGAGGTGATGAAATTGCACAATGCCATTTCTAAAGAGTTCTATAGTTCGGGGGATGTAGTAAAGTATAATTCTCCATATTTCTCCCATCATTAGATACACACATCTAGAAACACATAAGAAATAAGTTGGCAGAGGGTTGTTACAGTGTGATGACAGACACTGCATAGGTTTTTTTAGGATCTCCCACACATAGGTTTTGGGTCATGGAAAGGCATCCAAATCTAGTTGATAATAGTGTTTATTGATTTTATGAAGGTCATAATCATATACCATACAAGGGAGATGTTGATTCTTTAGTCAATTATGAGTTTCCAACATATTTTGGTATATATAAGGCATGCACTCCATCCCCAAATCATCTTGGATGTCATATATAGAAGTGGTGAGGGGACATAACATGATGGAGAGGTTGTTTCTATATAACTCTCTCCATATTCCTATGCGACCCTCTCTCTATCAAGCGTACAAAAAATCATCCAATTAGACCAGATAACAATCTTTTACAGTTTATCTGCTCACCGGAGTAGTGTCCTACTAGAAGCTTATGGGAAAATATATGTAATTGAAGCCTATGTTTTGAGAACCACTATATATGGAGTCATATTTTTTGAACACCTATCTATATAGAGGTGTCTAGGAAAGGGTGTATTTACATTTCCATGGGAGATATCACAGTGTGTAGGTTGACTGAAATATATGTTGAGATTAGAGTCACTATAATCCGTCTTCACACTATCATGAGAAATATTGTCACAATAATTATCATATTAAACTTTACTTGAAGAGATGATGAACACTTGTGATGTTGATAGTGATTACTGAATGACCAAAAGGACACAGTCATTGAGCTAATTAGAAATATTGATTATTCTATAAAACATGGTCGTAATATATTGACCTGAATTTCAAAATTGTGAAGTAATATGAGCCTACTATATTATAGTTGATGGAATATTTTTATAACCCTCAGTTTCTATGGGAGTATGATCCCACTGATGAAAATATACAATAATATTTCAATTATATATCTCATTATTAACATAAATATGAGACTTTCCTGAGGTATGTGCCATTATCACTTAAAGAGACACGGTTAGGACATGAATTCTTGATCGATCTTGATCCTTTGGGATATACATCTAGTCTTTCCTAGAATAAGAATGACACCACCCTAAATCATTTAAACTCTCACCTAGTGATCCCTTTTTGTAACAATAATATTATCTTGGTCTAAATATACATTACCCACTAGAATATCCCAATAGACCATTAGAATGGGATAAGGGATATCCTCCTCCTCATGTATTGCCTTTGAATTATGTAGGTGTAGTCATTCATTAGGGGAAGTAGTAATATTTTCATGGATTTCGGGATCTACTAAAATAAGAAAGATGATCCAGTAATATGATTATGATCCTTTACTATCATATATACCCTTCTCACATGGTTATCCAGGGCCATAACAAGGATATACGCATAATCCTAGGCCTTTGGAGTAGGTCACCAAATGTTTTTGATAGGCATGCTACCCAATCCCAAGGAATGTTCCACTCTCACCTGATGTGCCCCAGTTGGAATGGGAATGTGATCCTTATTTGATGCCTCATATTTTAGTGGAATATGTTGGTAATCCTCCTAGACTGGAGAAAGAATGTGATCATTATCTTGAACTTCCACAGGTTTTCTATGATTAGAGTGTTGATATTTCCAAGATATAGGGATTGTAATTTGTACATGTATTTTAATCTGATCCAATGTCGGAATATTACAATGGAGATATTGAAGTACTGATAAGTTGTATATGTATTTTATAAATGTGTTTATAGGATTGTAAATGAGAACATTTTCTGTCTCCATTATATTTTGGAAGATGAATTTGATTGAAAAGGGGATATCATCCAACATTTTTCCTCCTTGTACCACCAGAATATATCAATGGGATTCCTACAATGGGGGAAGGATATGCACCTCCCCATGCCTGATGTGGGAATATTCCCACAATATTTTTCCACGTGAATAGTTATATGATCTTTCTTGCTGGTCACTGTCAGAATATGCTTGTAGACTTGACAGTACGAGCAGGTATACGAGACCTATCCTGGATATCCATCTTCTTCTTCTCTCGATGTTTCTTCTTTGTTTCCTTTTCATGGGAATTATAGGTGGTAGTTTGGTGGGTGGTACCCTCAGAAGAAAACTAATGTGTACTGGTGGGATCACGCTAGCGGAGATGGTTAACAAGATCCCTCCTCAGTGGCCCCCAAATTAGAAGTGAACCTTACTTGACACCCTAGTCCACCTTGATTATAGATTGAAGATGATGATTATTGCGCTTTGGGGATAATTTCTCGAATCTATTCACTATGGTATAAAGTCCCAATGGCATAACTATATATTTCTCTAGGTGAAAAAAATTTCCAACTTCCATACATGGAGACTTGTAAAAAATGATTCGAATGTCGAGATTGTTCTACATCGGTGGTACTCTCAGACCATTATGTTATCCACCCAACATTCATTCATTCCTGTAGGTGAGATCAATTTGGGTATCACATGAGTTGGATCCTTCGGTGATTTACATGAATAGTCACTAGATCATGAAGGAATTTTATCATATTATGATTCTATTGATGTGATCTGTATCGATAGTCACTGATATAACAAAGAACAAAGTCACCAATTTGTGTAATATTATAGGCATGATGTGTTAAATCTGTATAACAACCTTACTCACTGTTATACATTAATATAAGATTTATTACATAATTGTATAATTAATAAAACAGAATATATCAATACTCTAGTATCATTGGTAATTGGTTACATTATATAACAACTTATAAAATTCTATACAAAAAATTATTGAATAGTTCCTTGGAATGAGACTAATATTCTAAAAAAGAATACTACATGGGTTAACCTGGGAAAAACACAATAATGGGTTGATCTATAAATCACAATAAGAAAATGAACATGTAATAACATGAAGACAATGATACATGTTAAACAATAGCCATATAAAGGAGGAATAAAAAGTGTAGGAATCATAAATGTGAACATTAATACATGTTATAGAATGGTAATCATAAAGGCAACATGGAAGATGTGTAAACAACATAAAACACTGACTCATAAACATAGGTCAAGACTAAACCTCCTATAATAAATGGTTGAAAAATTCCAATCATGTAATTTGGTACACACATATCCCAATGAGACATTTCATGATACTAAACATTACCAAATGCATTGGACCACCATCAGGACACACCCATCATAATCATTTCATTATAATGCTTATGTTTTCCATAAAGATCATACAATATGGATTCATTCATCATTTTAATTTATTCCATGATCAATGAGTGTGGAATACATACATGTCTTACCCCAATAAAAATTATAATTTCATAAAAGTTAACACCCATGATAGGAATTGAGTACGGTATTCACTATACAATTGGATTGGCTTGGAAAATACTGATGAAATTTATATAGCATCAGAACATAAAATAGAGATTCATAAAAATGGGTTGATGAGAGAGAAATAGTTCTATCATCACATATACATCAAATGGAATGTAATAGGTATACGAAGAAACCTATCATGATGTTAGAAATTAGAGATTTAAGGAATTATGTGATAATAATTATGGAATGAATCCTAACTATTTTTCTATATGGTAATGAGTATACATAAACGATAGTTGGAGGATTAATGAGATTTAAAGGGATAATATCATAATTTATAAATCAAATATAACATTAGGTGTATATTATAAAAATACATCCCAAAATGTTCAATCATTGATTTAGAAGCATTACATAAAAATGGGGTTGGATAACAGAGAGGAGATAAATCTGTTGCCAAATATTGGTAGAGTAACCACATAGACAAAGGTAAATGTTACATAGTATAAATAATATACTATTAAAAAACATAAATTGTAATTTAATGGAATGTTTATAAATAAATGACATTATAAGCTATTTTAATTAAGAAGATAATCTCCAAATAATGTGCTTGAATTGAAAGGATGAATGTGAGGATCCCTAACATGATTGTGTGACACAAAATGCATGAGGGGGGGATTATTTAAGGGCTTGTAGAGAAATTTGAGAAATATAAGGATTTTAGGGATGTGTTTGGACATGGTCCAAATAGTTTTAGAGAATAGAGATGGGTATTTGTGTTTTTTATATAGGAAAAGGGGGAGATTTTTTTATTATTTTGGTTTTGGGTTTTAGATAATAAAATATCCAAAACCAAAATCCCTCACATGGTTTTTCTCATGGTTTCTACCAATGGGGAGTGATTTTATTTTATTATAATAAAAGTTCCAAAATTATTAAAATATTACCCCTAGTGAGGTGGAGGTGAGTAACACTCTTAATGAAATGTTTTTAAAATTGTAAAATATATTATATGTTCTGGAGGATTCACAATGGATTTACAAGACAAATAAAATAAACATAAAATAAAATTATGCTAACAGGAAAAAATTTCTTGATGGATCCCATTATATTAATTATTACATCACATTTGGGTCATTGTGATGTGATAAGAAATAAATTATATTTTTACTGTATTTTATTTTTACCTAAAAAGTTTACTGTATCAAAAAAGAATATAAAAATTAAATGTTGGATAATTTTGAAGCCCTAATTTCAGAAATAATATTAAATTTATCTAAAATATTTTTAATATATTAGAATTTATAATTAAAATACCCCAACATTTATTGAAAATAATGGGTTTTTTATAATAAAATTTTTGAACTATTATAAAAATTACATTTTACATCATGAATATATATAATTTATAAAATTTATATATTAATAATACATCATTTAAATATTATTTATTACAAAAAACAATTAATTTTTTAATTCATTAATTGAATTATAATATTGACTGAATGTATAATTTTTTCTTTATTGTATGAAATTAAATATAATTTATAATGTAATAATAACATGATGTGAATATATTAATTATTCTATAAAAAATAAACTATATTTTTCTATTATTATGGTATTAATATATATCCCATTGATACACCAACATACACCCATATAGTATGGTGTGTGACTGTTAGGCTTTCAGGGGTGGTTCAACAAACATGGTTTGGGCCTTGATCGTGATGAGGTTGAAATTATTCCCTAAATAGTTTTGATTAGGATCAAGTTTTTAGATATCATCTTGGGATTGGTCATATGAACATCCCAAAAATTATATTTCCCTCAAATTCATCGATAAATGGGCTTTATAGGTTTACAGATTTTTGAGACCATCACTTCCATTGTATATGAAAATTTGATTTGTTAAAACCTTTTATTTGTATTAATAATGTGATCAATTTTGAATTGATATGTTTTTAATGATAATCATTCTTAATGTTCAATTAAATCCAATCGACATAATAAGAAAAAATATGTGCACGTGTTTTATATAACCATATTATATAATAATATATTTTATAAAAATTAAAGGGGGATTTTATTTATAATAATTAGGTTCCTTAAAATCAACCCCCTTTAGAAATTTGGCCCAAGATGTTTTCTTTTCCCCTAATAAAAAATAAAGGGTAACTCTCCTTCATCACGTCCTCTGGTTCCCCTATTGCTTCTTCAAACATGTGGTTTCTCCACAACACATTAATGAGGAGTGTTTTATTATTTTGTAGAAATTTTTCTATATGATATAATATCATCAATGAATGATCCTCATTGGAAATTTCATTCTATAATTGTACTACATCTGGATTGAGTACATGTGAGGGGTTTGTCATGTACTTCATCTTGAGTGATACATTGAATAAAAGATGCACTTCAGATATGTTCGGTTGGATTACATGTCAATTTGAAACAACCCCAATGTGATCATGGATCTGAGAAGAGATTATGTACTAGGGAATAAGGATCCCCTTTATCCCAAACCTCATCACTTTCTTCCATTGAGATATGTGGAATAATACTATGTCTCCAACATCAAACTGTTAGTCTTGTTGATGATTTTTAGCATAGCTCTCCTTTTGACTCTAAATATCCATGATGTTCTACAGATTGGTCTTACCTTATCTACCATTTCATCGACCATTTCAGTTAGTATAAGGTTTTATTCCCCAACTTCATGTCAACATGTCGTTGTTTTACACCTCTTCCAATATAGGGCTTCACAGGGATCTATTTCGATGATTGAGTGGAAAATACTGTTGTATAAGAACTCGACTATAAGAAGATGTTGGTATCATACTTATTTTAAGTCAATTTCACATGATATAAACATGTAATCCATTCTTTGGATATTCTACATAGATTGGATATTAGTTTGAGGGTGATCAAACATACTGATGTTCAACTCAATGTATATAGAATGTTGAATACTTTTCAAAAACATAGAGGTGAATCATTAATATCGATCAGACCCAATCGATAACGTTACTTATTCTAGTCTCAACACTTATCTGAAGAATATCTATGAAAGTTGATACATTGGTAAATCCTATTGAATCTCTATGAAGTTTGTAGTCTTTGTAAGGTGATTCACAATAACACATATACTATTTTTCCTTTGGATGCCTTCAGATGTTTGGTGACAATGACCAGGGTGATCGTTTCCCATTTTCATGTTGCTGTGGGTAATGGTTGCATCGTCCCATTATAATTTACTCTTTCATCCATCACATGCTGACATAACAGAAACATTGATGTATATTCAACAATCTCCTTCTTCATGTTGTCGCACCGATATTTCTCTCAGAGATCTCGATACATCATGGTGTTACTAGGGTAGATAGAGAACGTATAACTATGTGAGTCATCCAATAGTTCCTTATTTAGAATATGATTTTATGTAACACATATTATTGAACCAAATCTGACAATTCATTCTTCATTAAGAATGAAATCCAAGGATTTCCATTCTCTTATAGTTTACACTTTCTTTGGAATTCAGATTTGATATTTTTGAAAATCCTTTGTCCTTTAAATAAGAGATGGTTAAAAAATAATTTATGAAAGGATTGATATGCTCCATGCCTTGTGATTAATATGTCCATCCCCATGAATTATAATAATATTGGATCCTTCTATATTCTCAAAAATTATAAAATTGGTGGATCCTTTATACATAGAGCATCACACACATTTTTTTACCAGGATGGCAGTGAATTGGGTAGTCATTTTCCTCGATCCACTATAACAATATTTTTTGGTGAATGTTACCCTATTTCTGTGTGTGTAAATATTAGACTCTTTTTTATTAGTATATATCTCAAATGTCTCCACAAAGTGACAATTTCAGTTTATTTTCTATGTAAGGACCACTACATTCAACTATAGATCATGTGTTGGATGGTTTTTCTCAGATTTATCAACTACCTTGAGGAATGGGCAATGTATTTGTAAAATTTCATTAAAAACATAGCCTAATTTCTTAATTGAAGCATCACTGTACTACTAAAAGTTCTCCACATGTGGGTAGTATGATCATCAGGGAAGTGATAAGGCTCCTTTTTCAATCCATGAAGTTTATTTTCACATTCATTATTTCAAGAAAACCTGAATCCCCATTGATTTAACTTGGTAAGAGGGTTTGAAAATGATGATAACTTTATCAATATTAGGGAAGACAATCAGCTAACCAAAGGAATCTATGGATATATATATAACAGATATTGGATGTGGACATCTTAAATTTATCTTTTTATTATGGACCCATAGATATCTCATTCATTATGATGATACACCCAAAAAAATGAGATATACATGAACTAGAACATACATATTCTCTACTTGGAATAAATATTCTCCTTTTGTATGGTCTTCATCATTGTGTTAAAATTCTCATCATGCACCTCTGCACATTTGAAGTATCTTGGGATATCCTCTATAAATACTATGAAACTTTTTCAAAGATAATATCTAAAAATCAATTCATCAAATCCATGAATATTTATAGAATGTAAGTGATTCCAAATGGCATCACTATGAACTTATAGTGCTCATACCTTGTATGAAAAGTTGTCTTTGGGATACCTTCCTTTTTCAAAATTACATGATAATATCCTGACAGAAGCTCCACCTTGGAGAAGTATTATTATCCGCATATATGATCAAAAAAATAATCCATCCAATGTAGAGTATAATTATTCTTTATAATGATCTTTTTGAGTTAAAGATGATCAATGCAAAGGTGCAGTGATCCATTCTTCCTCATGATGAAGAGGACCAGTGCACCCCACAGTGAATCACACGTGAGTATAAACCCTTTATTCAGATTCCCATGTAGTCCTTTCTGTATCTTCTCAGGTTCCATAATATACATCCTATTTGTAGTTTTGGATATAGTAAACACCCCAGGTATAATCTCGTTTGAAAATTTAACCTCTTATTTAAGAGGAAGGACAAACAATTTCGTGAGAAACACATCCCCGTAAACCCTCAAAATGGACATGTAATCAGGGGTGATCATTTCATTAGACTTAACCATTTGAGCTAGATCTTGTTTCTTATAGGGAAATAATATCCACGCTTGAGATGATAGTGTTAAATAAGATTCATCCACTTCCATGCACTTGTAGAGAATACGAGGTTGATTTTCCATAAAGAGAGTTATTTACGTCTCAAGGAAATTTATGTTGGATCTATATAGTGAAATCCAATTCATGCCTATAATATCATCAAATTACACCAAAAAAGGGTAACATGTTTCACAGGGAAGTTCAACCCAAACAAATATGATGGGGGAGGCGTTATATTCATGGGATTCAATAATTTAAAATTTTTATATTACCCTAAAATATTAAGTTCCATACTTTGTGGTGGTGTTTTAAAAGTTCAAATAAGCATTCATGATATGTATAAATCCATAAAACTAGAATAAAAAAGTTCCCTTGCTATTCCTTAATGAATAACTAGGGTACCTACCACAACTTCATTATCCGGATTCACATTAGTGGTAATCATGGAAAAAGATAGATATTTATTCCTTGGTGGATGATGGTGGCCTATAAAAACACTTGGATTAGGGAATTGGTTTTAAGAATTACCATGCTACTTGCAGTTAAAGAAATAAAAATGCACCGAGGTTTGACTGGCTCATTCCTTTTCTCTGTCGCATTAGTGTGTTTCTCCTATCAGAAATTATTAAATATGTGTCATTCCTTCCTACAAAAAAGAATTTATTTTTCCCCTGTACAAAATTTTCATGGTGCTTATTTTTGCACCTATGGAACATAGAATGTTTTAATTTATTTTAACTATTATATTCATCCATCATACCAATGAAATTGAACTTCACATTCACTTCTTATCCCTGTGATACCCTTGAGATTCACTGATCTTCAGTTCAAATTTGAGGGCACGCCATTAAATTTTCTCGTAGCTATAAAAGACATAGATTCACATGTCATTTCATAGAATATGTTTTATCCAACCAAAGAAGTGTCCAACCATGAGTTTAGGGGTAACAACCAAACCAGAGACATGTCATGAAAGTATTTTGATGATTTTCTCATACACTCTAATAGATTATTTGTCTTTTTTCCTAGAGTATATAGAAATACTTTTCCATTTTATGATGAAGAGTGTGAGGAATGTTTTTATCAAATAAAATTTTATAGATTTCCATAAAATCCATTTTTCCCCATGGGATTCATATTCTTAATTAATGTCCATCACTAATCAGGTTCTCTCTATATATAATAAATTGAATGAATAACCTTCTACTATTTGAGATATTTAGGGATGAATAAGATCCTCTAAATGGATTTGATCGATTATTCCATGATTAATAAATAATATGATTAATTTTATATATGAGGCCTTTGTTTTATGAAGATCTTGATTGTGGCTTGATATCTCTTGGGGGGTGCTCTTCGTGATATGGGTTTCTATTCATATATTTAGTTATTTCAGAGAGTATCATGAAAAAGGTTTGTATTCCTACCCCTATCGAACTGTGTATCGTGATGGGATAGTAATCACATTGAACTTCACAAGGTTTTCAACACGATTCCCCCTATTTTTGGCCACTTGATATAATAAAAGGAAAATAAGGGACGATTAACGTGAACTATTAAACACATCAAGGGTTATATAGTGACATTAATGGGATATGTTTTAAATTACATATATTTACTATTTAATTAATTTCTATGATTCATTTTACATTTACCATGATCTATTTAAAAATAATTATTCTTATGGGAACATTTTACCATAATAATGGTTCATAACGAGCTTATGAATTTACCAACGAATACCCCCATGTGTGTCAAACAAGGTGCATAGTAAGGCTCATTTTTGTGTACCAGGTTACCTTGAGTCATGCCCGTAATACCTTATTAGAGTTGTTACTCTTAGGTACATCTATTCTTGAACCAAGTCCACTTAGAGTATCCATCAAGAGAATTATTTTCATTACAAAAAACATACTCTATACTTAAAAAAATATAGGTACTTTTTCATATAAATGGTCATATTTCTAAGGCTTTCACTAGAGTTCTCATATCCTATTCCCAAAAATAACTAAACTTTTCATATGATACCTACTATAAAATAATGATATTTATTTCACATTAGTACATGATTTATTACATAAAATTACACTTAATAGAACACGAAATATCTATATGTATCATGCCTTTGAAAATTTGGTTCATTACCTAACAAATTAAAACATGGTATACAAAATATTATCGAACACTTCTTTGACATAATCATAATATTCCAAAAACCATAAAACTACAAGGTATAACCTAGGGAAAAAATAATAAAGGGGTGAGATATAAATCATACTAAGGGAATAAACAAGGCATATGCATATCAATGGAGAATAAAAATAATTAGAATCATAAATATGAAAAATGAGAAATAATATATCATGGTAATCATAAAGGAAACTTGGGAAATGTAAAAAACATAAAAATATTAATAAAAACATAGATTAAGGATAAAATATCAGAAATCATGGTGGCAAAATTCCCATAAAGGAGTAAGGAACACCCCTATCCCAACATGTTGTTTCATGATACTAAATATTATCCAAAGCATTAAAGTGCTATCTAGGCACATCCTTTATAATCAATTCATTCTCATGCTAACGTATGCCACATATATCATAAAACGTAGATTCTTTAATCACAATAATTTATTCCACGATAAAGGAGTTTTGAATAAATACATCTGATTCCCCAATAAATAACTATATGTGCATAATGGTGAATGCCATTGATAAGAAATGGGTACATTATTCAATACACAATTGGTTTGGATATGAAAATCATGGTGATATTTCGTTAGCACAATTATGTAAAATAAATATTCATAGAAATGGGTTGATGAGAAAGAAAGGGTTCTATCATCACATATAAATAAAATGGTTAGTAATAGGGACATGGAGAATGAAATCCCAACTCTATAAATTGGATATAGGAGTCTTGAAAGAACATGAATTAATAAATGAATCCTAACACTTTTTTGGAATGATAATAGGTGTACATAAAGGATCATTGGAGGATTAATTAGAGTTAAATAGTGACTCTCATTATTTATTAATAAAATTTAATATAAGGGGGATATATAAGAATATATCCTTACATTATCAAATTCAAATCAACAAGCATAACATAAAAATGGTATTGAATAAAAAGATAGAAGATAATTCCCTTATAAAATTTCAGCATAGTAACAAATTAGGTAAAGGTGAATATGGGAGGGTATAAATAGTCTCCCATTACGAAAATCGATTGGAAGGTAATTTAATGTTCACAAAAAAATAACATTGTAAAAAATTTCAATTAAGAATACCAATTCCAAAGAAGGTGCTTGAATCGAAAGGATGAGAGGAAAGTGAATATAGCATAGATGAGTGTATCTCTCAAAAGGCTTGGTAGGGTATTATTGAAAGATTGGGGGTTCCTAAAAGGGACAATAGGGATTTCAGGGATGATTTTGGTCATACTCCAATTAATTTTAGTGATGATAAATGGGTGATTGTGTTGGTTTATATAGGAAAATGTAGAGGTTTATTCATTATTATTTTATTCGGATTCTACATAATTAATTATCTAAAATCTCAATCCAAAAAATAGTTTATACCGAATTGTTGTGGTTTTTATTGTTTTATAAGGAAAGTTCTATAACTTATTTAAATAATACCCCTTGTGATGTGGAGGTGAGTCACACTCGTAATGAAATGAATTGAAAATGGTAAAATATATTTTTTCTAGGTTAGGGGATCATAATGTCATTAAAAAATAAGTAAAAAAATCATAATGTCATATTATTTTAACGATAAAACATATATTTTGTCTCCGATCCAATTTATATTTCCTATTAAATCATTTTTGGGTCATTATTATGTGATAAAGCACAATTTATATTTATACGGTATTTAATTTTACCCAAAATTAGATTTTCCCAGAAAACTATGAAAAATTATCCATTGGATAATTCAGACCACAAGATTACAAAAATAGTATATATTTAATCTATTTTTTATAAATAGTTGAATTTTCACTTTTATAATATAAACATACATTTATTAAAAATGACATGTTTTTGGACAATAACATCATTTAACCCCTTATAAAAATAAAATTTTACTTCATGACCATTTATATTTGGTAAAACTTATTTACTAATAAAATATTAATAAAATATTATTTATTTCAAAAATTCAATAATTTAATTTGACTATTAATTAAATATTCAATTTTTTATTTATTGTATAAAAAATAATTTCCAGCGAAAATTTGTTGGATTATAATATATTCATTAGACTATGAAAAATATTGCACATATTTTTGTTACTGGGGTCATGATACATATCCCCTTAATATGCCAGCATACACCCTATGAGTATGGTGTTTGATGGTGTGACTTTCATGTTGTAGTTCAGTGAACATGTTTTGGGTCGTGATCTTGATGAGGTTGAAATTATGGCATAAAAGGTTTCACTCATGATTATGTTTTTGGGATCTCAACTTGGAATTAGTCATGAGAAAAGACCAAAAATTCTATATATATTAGTTACTCTGATAAATGGGCTTCATAGGGTAGGATCCTATATGTTTAGGTCATCATTTCCATTTTCTATAATTATTAGATTTATTAAAATCCTATACTTATACTAAACATGTATTTAATGTACAAATACTATATTACCAATGGTAATTATTCTTAATAATTAATTAAATGCCATGCTAATAAAAATACAAAATAATTTAATTTGTTTCCTATAACCATAATACATAATAAGAAATTTATTAAAAATGAATAGGGAATTTAATTTATTATACATTGGTTCATTACAATCAGATATGCATGGTTGAAATTGTTATTATTTTATTAATTATCAAGCACTTATTCTCAACTTGACTTGTCAAAGTGTGGATAGACTTATTTATTGGAACCCTAGTTATGCATGATTAGCTCTAAGATTTATTTAACGGTTATCAACTATTTTATATATGTTATTCAATAAAAGTGGAATAACATATGAAGGTACGATATTTCTATTATTTTTTATTTTTCATGTCGATGTCATCATTTTTTTAGTGTGAGGAAATGGATGAATGGATAATTACCTAAACATTTTGTTACTTGAGAGAATCACATCTGGTTCTCTATTTTTTATTGGAGAAGAGGAAACTAGGAACCCTCATCAAGGTGGTTTGGATTTTCCTAATGGTTGATTATGGTGGGTATATTTCATTTCTAAAAAATAAGACTAGGTTACTGCTGTCATTATTAATGGGAAATTGTAGTGGTTCCCCCATTTATAATTGGGTATCGACTGGAATTCAAAAGTGTTCCTGGTCACCTAGGTTTTTAGTCCAGATAAATCATAGGGAATTTCATTCGTCGAGAGGATGGGAGGTAAGGCTCATAGCACCCCCTTATGGTGGAATCATATCCTTCCATGGGACACTTTTATAGATTAAGGATATGTTCATGAACATCTTCCAAATCATGATACGAGACACATTACCCTTATAGAATGACATTTGGTTAAGTTTATTTTTTTTTGAAGATGATGAGGAGGTTGTTAGTGAATCTATATATGTATATATATATATATATATCCAAGGTTCTCCATCCTTTTCATAATAACTAATAAAATTTTATTTGGTAAAGTCACATAACTAGATGCTTCATAATTTTATTCCACACATATAGGTAACAAAAATTTAGAGGAGGGGATAGATAAATTATATGGTTTGTTATGTATCTAGGATATTATAGAAATCAAAACAGACAAAATTTGTTAACTAAATGCAGTTCAATATCGTATAGAATGGAGATATGTGTGGTAATTGACGTATTTAGTATCCATGATCGAGTTGTAGTGATTCATTATAATTATCTTGAATATAGCGAGGATACAAGACACCATAGTTAATTTGGTTTCTCAATCAACTAATAGATGAGGAATATTGGTCATCCCATGGGAATTATTGGGGCTATATGGTTGAGATGACAGATACATGAGGGGACTTACAACCCAACGTGTGCTTATTTGAGCTCATGACATAGAAAGGCATAATATGTATCATGGACAATATAGGATGAATAGTTCTCAAAGATCAATATTGGCCTGCAGAATTACCCTAACATAGATGTACCTATATAGGGGTTTATTATATAATGTCACTAATCAGATATTATATTGAAAATCCCTTGTATTGGGTAAATTCATTATGTTAATGATTTTATCATTACGACTCCCTAATCCCATATGAGGAATGCTCGGTGTGAGAAACATGGGGTAGAATGTGATCAAATCATATAGGTGTGATAATTATGAACCGAGACAACACATATAAGATTTAAAATATATCTCAGGCCTTTGGAAGGCGTCCAATGTATCCATGTTATTACAGGAATGAGAGTTATCATAGTTCAATTTATTTTTGAGTCCAAATGATGGATGATGAAGGATGATCAACCCATGATAATGATTGGGACCCGATGGTTGAAATTTCAGAGACATGATGGAACCTACACTGAGGTGGATTCTTGATTGAATTTGGTCTTGGTCCATATAATGGAGTCTTACCTATCCTGGTTATGGGGGGAATCATGGTTCTTATAGTTCACATGGATCGGGACTTACACACTATCATTTCCCATATGAATGAAATGTTTATGGAAAATCCCTAATCAAATTTGATCTATTATTAGTGTGAGAAAAAGGGGTAGAAAATAATCAATGTCAGTTCTTATGGATGTGGGAATTATATGATGGGACTACCATTTGGGTGATAAATATATATCTTGAACCTCAAGGATGCATCCTTCTTATCCAGGTTATTACAGGAATTAAATTCATCATATTTCCCTTGATTGAGTTTTTCAGCATGCCATTTCTCTACTTATTAGGGATTAAAAAAAATGAGGAAGTATAATGTTATCATGTCTTAGGATTCCCTTTAACAAGGCCTTATTTCCTAGTAGAAATTATCTAGTTTCTGTTTAAAATTCCATAATTGTATGTTTTGATATGTCCGAAGATGTATGTGCATGATTGGTTGTATTTTTAACCTGAATTAATATGATCACATTATCCATTTAGAATGTATAAGGGGTATTTCATGTCATGTATGACATGTTTGAGCTTCCTCTCATTATGAAGGATGACTTGTATTGAGGGTATCACCTGAACTAGCTAGTTGATCCTAGAAGTTGTTGTATGACATCAATTTTATTTTATAAAGGGTGTCCCATGATCCATATTAATAACCCTGGTGTCATCATGAGATATGGATGAAACTCTTTTAGGGTGTCACGAGAGCCAACGAAACATGTCTCAAAGGGTCTCTCATGTCTTGGATGTAATGTACGGAGGGAATCATGAGACCTTGATAACATATCAGATGGGTGTCATGAGAGCAAATCTATATGGTTCAGTGTAACCTCGAGACTCAACTAACAACAATTTTTGCCTCCATATGAGTCCGGAGACACATCTGAAAGACATCATGAGGAATGTAATGTAAGCCTAGAGGGTTTCATGAGACATGGATGGCATGCCCGAGGGGCACCATGTGACTAAATTTGACATGTACATAGAAATTTTCAAGACCCAAAAGGTATATTGAAAGAGAATTTCTAGATATAGGTGACATTTCCTAGTGTTTTCGTGTGCCCAAGATAGTTTAAATGATGAAAATGAATATCAACTTGTATTTTATTTGGTTAATTATTTAGTATTTAACCATTATTCTTGTATTTATTTTTCAAATGCATAATAATTATTTATTATTATCCTGTTTTATGTTTCATGTGACTGAGAAGATATGTAGGGTGATCTTCATGTGTCCGAATAAATTTCTTTCTAGATATCTATGATTGATCATAATAAGAACATATGAATGTAACATGATCACTCTAATTGTTCTCAAGTATCTTACTTGATGGAAAATATTTTGATCACGAGATCATCGAATCTTATAAATCCACTTCGGTTCTAGGGTGTGTATGTGAATCTGGATTCCAAAAGGATGACCACTTATTTTAGGTTGGTGTATGGTATTTATAGTCCTTTTAACCCTAGTTGTTCTCTAAGTTTCACATTGCATATCATAATAATATTTGATAGAGCCGGCAGAGGGATACAATGTCTCACGTCTTTGTGAGTCACTAGTGTGTATCACCACAGGGGAATCACGTAATTTCTAGTGACTATGTACACATCCTCTCAATTCATCTTTTATTGGTTTATTTGTAATTAGTGGGATATTTTTTAATCATGTGGATATGCTGATAGAATTCCATATGGTCATATTTATATGTCCAATGTCCTTCGTGAGATTAGGGCACCAATATAATGGCCTTTTTGTGATTTTAGTTGACTTGTCTAGTACCTTTCATGATAAAAATAAGGAATGTTATGAAAACATTATAGGAGTAGGATGATGTGTCAAGGTGTTTAGCAAGATAGTGTTGTAGAAAACATTATCATGTCATAGGAGTTTGACAACTATTAGAGGCTCCCTCCATTCCCATATTTTTTTCCTTATGTTTTAAAAATCTTGTAGATCATGTGAGATTGTATGATTATAGTCAGAGACAATTAATTTACATCTTAGTGATGTGTTTTGTGAAGCAAAAGTTCCTATGGATATACATGAACATTTCATGGAAAACTACATCTATTTGACCTAGTGGGGAAAATGGAGTTCATGAGGCTACCTAGACATACTAGAGGCCCTTCATGTGGTTGTGAGGGAATGAAATCGGGATTTCATAAGATGTGGTGGATATGTCACTCAGGGATTGTAGTGTATTGTGGTCTTCCCAAGGTATATCGTGTGATGTTTTATGATCAAAATAGGCTCCTCCTCCCCCCCCCCCCCGCAAAAATTATTTACTTTGTTTATTTTACAATGTATAGATATCTCATAATTTTTCTTGAGTGTTGTCTTGGAAAAGAATTCAATTCATCAGTGATCTTTGACATGATTTTGAAATACATAATATGAATTCACCTTTTGTATAGTTTACTCATATTTTCAAAGGATTTTTGGATGATTGTCAAGCACCCAATAGAGAACAATATGCAAGTCTAGAGTATTCTTTTCTAGTAGCTACAACATGATCACTACACAAGAAAGTCTTCTTGACAATCTACTACTCAGGTGACCACATGTATCTTGGTGGTTCACACTATTCATGAGATCATGTCTACCTTCCTCTCTCTTTTCTTTTTGTGCAAAAAAACACCCATATTCTGATATTTATTCCTTTGTGAATTTTTAAATTTACATTTGGATGGAATCAATATGGTGCAAGGTATGTAACTTTCTTATCTATATTAGGGTGATAGATTATTTGATTTGGGATACAATAGTTATTTAATATCTATGAAGTTTAAAATTAAAATAGAAATATCATATCAATAAATGATGTTGTAACTCTTTTTAAAAACTCTTATGTGTAGTATAAATGTAACATAAATTTATAAAAAATTTCTTTTTATCAGTTGTGGAATTTTTTTAGGTGAAAATTTTGTTTTCTTTCACATTGTACAGATTAACGTTATTCTAGGTTTGGATTTGATTTTAGTTTATCATGTTGTGATATAATTCAATGATAAAGAATATATTTTTAATAATGAGTTCATGTTTGTATAAAAAATGTATTCATACCTTAACTTTTTAATAAGAAGCTGTTATACTGATTAAATATGGGAGTAAAATTTATTTTCCATATATTTTTTAAAAGATATAAACCATTCATATTAGTGATTTTCTAGTTGTGAAAGAATATATTTATTTATTTGTTGATGATTTTGATGATGTTATTTTCAATAATGAGGTTAAATTTACTATTTAATTAGTTTATGAATATAAGTCAATTCTAAAACCTCCTTGTCATGTTTCTTCAGTTGAGTTGTTTTAATGGAAAATGTTTCTATAACAGTTAGTTGATAAGGGATTCATTCCCCCTGACACTTATCATTTTTTTCTACTATTCTATTTATTAAAAATAATATTGTTTTAGTGATAGTTTTAATTGATTATATAGTACACAACAACAACACAATTAAGAACATGTATTTGTTTCCTCACGTAAATGTTTCGATCAATCAATTATAGGGTGCCCAATATTTTTGGATGATTCATCTCAGATATTTGTTCTATCATCTAATAGAAATATAAGAGGACATTCTAAATATGATATTCCAAATTAGGTATGGTTGTTTTGTTTTTTTGGTTATTCTAATCATGTTAATAGAAACAACCATTATATTTGTATATATAATGAATAGAGTGTTTCAAAAGTATTTGAATACATTACTGGTTGTATTTGTCGATGATATTCTGCTATACTAAAAAAACAATGTCCTTGTGAAACAATTAAGGAGTGTTTAATAAAAATTAAAACAATATATTGTATGGAAAATTCAATACATGTGATTTTTGGATAAAAATGGTTTATTGTCATGAGAATATTGTTTATAAATATGAAAATATTTTGATCTTTCTAAAATTAATTTTTTGGAATAGAATCCAAGGCCTATAAATATCATACATATTTGATGTTTTCTTGGATTATAGGGTTACTAATGAGGGTTTGTTTTGATAAATTTTCTCATTTATATAGCTCACTAAATTGGTAAACATAAAAAAGAGATATATTTATAAATATAAATGAATGTGATAAATGTTTTCAATAATTTAAAAATAATATTGGAAAATTCAATAGTGTTTTCCGTGAAAATAATACATGGTGAATTTTTTATTTATTGTGATGCTTTACTAAAAGGTCTTGGTTGAGTTTTGATTTTGAATGACTATGTTATCACATATTTATCTAATTTATTAAATCTCTATACGGAGAATATACCTTCACGTGATCTTTGGTATGAAATGGTGGGGTTTCAATTAAAAATCTGGGGAAATATTTTATAGTGGGAGAAATATGAAATATATACTGATAATCAATGTTTAAATTGTATATTAACTAAACAATTGATTAAAATGAGGTATAAAATATGGATAGATCTGATTAATTATTATTATTTCACAATTCACTATCATACATGTAACGAATACTTGTTTTCTATTTTAATGATTTCAACTTATATTGCATCATAAACAATACTCTTTTTCGAAAATGATCCTTTGGTTAAGGATTTAATGAATCTTGGAAAAGAAATTATATAAGCAGAAACCACTTCTATTATTTATTTCGTATTAGTGCATTCATATTTTTCATAGTGAAGTTAGGAGGCTTAGGAAGTGTATCACCGTTTCAAATTTGTTTTGAATCAATCATGAATGGTAATTTTACTATGTATTATGTTGATATAGAAGGTGATATTAGATTTCAAAAGAGGTTATGTGTTTTTATGAAATTCCCAGTTTAAGATGGTACTATTAATTGAAGCTCGAAAATCATAATTTTTTATTAATCCTAGTAGTACTAAGATGTATAGAGAGCTTTAGTAATATTATTAATGAGAAGGTATGAAGAAATATATCGATAAATGTACAATGAAATTCTTGAATTTTCAAATAGTTAAAGATGATAAAAAAATAGAGAATTGGATGTTTTAGACATTCCTAAGGTCTTAATGTAAATTATAGAATATATCCCTAGCTATTTTTGTGATATAACAAACATAATCTCAATGTAATAAGTAAATTTTTGTTATTTTTATCCATTCGAAAAAATCATTCCAATTTTGACCAATTCAAGATACTATGACATTAGAACAACTTTATATACATTATGCCAAAGAGATATTCATGTAATATTAAGTTAATCTATTTATTGAATCTTATTGAAATCCTTTATTTATAACATATTTTTGGAATGGACATCATAATTTGATGTATACTGAGTTAACTTTCAATGTAATATTTCGTAGTTAATATGATTGAGTGTCGAAATGAATAATTTAGACATTAGAAAATATGATTAATGATTTACCTTTATTATAGCCTGGAATTTTGGATCATCATATTTTATAAGCTGAATTTTCCAATAATAAATGATGTAATTGTAGATTAAAAATGAAAATTTTTGTGGCGTTATATGGAATGAAATCTCAAACTTCTTCATGTTGAGTGAAAGGATGTTTTTTAGTAGAACTTGTAAGAGAAAGGGGAAAAAATAAAAATTATTCGACATAACACAACGATAACTCAGAGAATGAATAATTTTTATGAATATCAAAGTAAAAAAGAACTCTTATTTTGGGTAGGTGGTCATGTTTGTTTTAAAGCATCCCAATGGAAACTTGTTAAACAATTTGGTTGAAATGGAATGAAAATTTTTCAATTTATTAGTCTGTATGAAATTTTAGAAAATTTAGGATTAGATTACTAAATATTAGAACTACCCTTGTGTTCATAACAAGTGCATTATGTATCTCATATTTCATTTCTATGAATGTTTGTATCTGATGCATCTCATGTTTTGAGATCAAAAGTGGAACATTTAGAGGAGAATCAATCTAATAAAGTAATGTTGATTTAGAGTTCAGATAATAGAGAGAATTTACTATGATATATTTTTATTCAATGGGTACTGGTTTTATGGAAGAATCACGTAACTTAGAAAGCAATATGATAATCTTAAAATGAAATTATGGAAAAATACACTCACTTGTTTATGTAATGATTAAAATTAAAAGTGAGCAATTCATAATGGGGGAATAATCTAACCAAACAATTAATATTAGAATAAAATAAATCATATTATTTATAAGTATCAATGTTATTTATTTATATTAATAATTGTTTTTGTAAATAATTTTATAAAATATTGTAGTTGAAAAAGAATACTCTATGTTTGATTACAATGGTTTCTTTGAATTACATATTTCTATTTAAAGTATAAAAATATTCATTTTATAAATATATATTTTTTAAATCACTTAACTTTTGGTATAAAAATGTGAAATATAGAATACGATTCATTTTTTTCATTTTATAAAAAATGAATGATATTTGACTGAATGGTGAAAGAGAGGGATTTTTGGAAATTTGCATTTTTTTATTTAAAAAAATTAATTTAAAAGTCACACTCTATTTGGGATTTAAGGAAAAAAATATCTATTTTATTTAAAATAGTCAAAATAATTCATTATAAATCATGATTATATTTGATTTGGGTATAATTTCATTATTATTCTTAAAAACACAATTATCTAAAAACAATTTTCATTTAATTTTTTTTAAATATTTTAAAAATAATTTATGTCAATTATAGAAATGTAATGTTTAAAAATAAATCATATATTTTTAATTAGTTGGTTCAAATTTATTGATGATTTAAACCTATTTTGTTTTCATTATATATAGTATCCAATGTAAAATGTGTCAGCACAACAAATTGTAAATCAGGTTAACTACCCTAAAAAATAAATGATAATTCCATGAAATCTTATATTAGTCTTTATTGTATAATGGAAATTAAACCCTTATCAAATTATATTCTTAATTGGATATTTCGAGATCCACTTTTCTAGGATTAATTTTGTTTTAATATTTAATTGTTTAGAAAATTTACATGGGCGCCACTCCCCACACCTAAAAAAGGGAACCTCTTATCCTCCATTACTTGCAAATTTGAGAACTCTAGTTGATCCAACCATAAACAATCTCTCCCCAAAATCATATCTCCATTTTTAGAGGTCCTGGTCCTTTCAAAAGACCAATCCTATAAGGCATATTGTTTAAAAATGTAGATTATATAAAGAAAAGGTACAATTCTTTACCAAGGGTTACATTTTTATTTCTACCTATTCCTACTTAAAATATTTTTTATCCATGATAATAGTATAAAATCAGTATCATAAATACACCAAAATTTTATAATGATTATCAAACAACACTTTTTCAATTCCACTTCCACCTTTTGGGAAATAAAAACATTGTTCATGTGTATGTGTAGAAAACCACCTCCATAAAATGAAGTGTTTCATTTTTCATCACAAGATTATAAATATTTTTCAAATTAGGGGAAAAATTAATATATGTGGTACTTATGACACAATTATTATTTGTAAGGATTATTTATTACATTTCTTCATACCCTTTCCCTTAGTTGGAAAATTTTAATTTCACTCAAGTTTATGTATGGAATACCACATCCATGATGCAATGAGATTAATTTTTCATTTCATTCATATAAGGATGGTTATAATAAGGGAAATAATGAATCGCCATGTCATCTACATTATATCTTTTCCACCAGTTAGAGAAATTAAAATTCCATTCAAGCATGCATACAAACTACTATCTCTATTAAATAGTATGGTTCATTTTTCAAGACAACCTTTGGAGGTAGGTTTTAAAATAATATTTAATGTATATATATGATAATTAATTTTTTTAAATTTCTTTAGTTAATTAAAAGTTATAATATTTGGCCATGGTCAATGAACAGATGTTGTTTTGAGGTTATAAAACAGACTTCCTCAAAATTCTTGTCGTGAACATAACCATTAAAGTAATAAAATAAAAGAAGTAAAAAATGGAATGAAGGGAATAATTAAAATAAAGAAAACATGTAAAAGGTTCCTAAGTAATTAAAAAAATAATATAATTTTATTATTAAGGACTTATTGAATGCACACAGATAGGTAGTATTTATGATAAGAGTTATTTATTTTAGATGTTATTTTAATGTATTCCATTAAACACTTTCATCTTAATATACATATTATTTAAAATGTTTCATGAAATTTATTATTTATGAATTAATGGTTTTCAATGTTTATTGAATGATCCCATATTTTTTCAGGTATGTTTTCCTCTAATTTTTTCATTAATATTTTATTTCAATTTTTTTTACCACCGTGGATGTATTTTACATGAATAAACACAGTCTTGGGTTCATGGAAACTTGAGGAAACTAGAGAGGATCCACAATCAGCGTCTTTTTTGGAGAAAATTAATTAATTTTTAGGGAAATATGCAATTCGAATTAATTGAGTCTGAGTATAAATGTCTTAAGTCTAAACATGGGTTCAACGTATATTGAGGAGCATTAGAATGCATTCATGATGTTTATAGAAAAAATGGGATGAAAATCCATATGTCGAACATTTATATGTTTTCTAAAGGTTCTAAATATCAATTATTTATTATGGATTTTCTATAAAATAAATATGAGGTGATGGGTTTTTCGGCGTATTTCATTAAAAATAACTACATGGAAAGTATCTACGTTACACGTTTTGTAATTCCTTGATATTATATTTTTAACAAGTTATGCAGCTGAATTTTATTATAATTTAATGAATCGCCTCTCTTATATACCTAGGGAGAACCTCTAGGTGAATTTGGAGTACCGAATTACCTTCTAGATATCCCATTAGGGTGAGAAATCAAGGGTAAGCATTTTCAGTTAGGGTCTTTCCTTCTCTCCATTCCCTTCCAATAATTACAGTGAAATACTTCAACTAATTGTATTTTTTTTTTTGATCTTGTTTATTTTCTATATAGTAATCTCTTTGCGATCAACAAAAACATCTTACACATGGGGATTTTTTCATTGGAAGAATTGTTGGATCATCAATTAATGGCAGGGGGTCTAAATCTAAACCAGATGGTTTGATAATTTCCATGTCTATGTAATTTTGTGATAGCACCGATATAAAATCTATCTAAATCATTTAACTAATGTTTGAGATAATTCATTAAGGTGTATTTTTTAAATTTCCTTCTATCTTAGCATATGGATACCTATTGAGTGAGAAGACCATGAATATAAGAGAAATGGCTAATATATTAAATTGTGTTTAGTAGAAAAGTGACATTATGTGGTTTTTTGTTACAGAATCCCTAAATCTAGGATTATTTTTTTATTGATATTACTATTAATATATTTTAATATAAATTATTGTGGAATTTGAAAGATAAATGGTAATTATCAAAATTAACCATTAAGATATATGATGTGATATTGTGATATCCTTTCTATATGAATGGACTTGTGATCAATGATGAAATTCTTATATATTATTCTTATCAAAGGATCTTTTAATATTATATTTTTTAATGTTGATATTGAGTGGGAAAACCTAGTCCCAGGCTGTAATTATTATAGATTATGGGATATACCTAGTCTGATACTGTAATGCATACAGGGTTTTGACCATGGTGTTGCAATGATTATAGGGAATTGACCAAGATTTTTTCTACTATACCATGGTTATATGGTTCTTATTTTCATGGTTGTATGGTATTCTCAATGATATTCTATAATGGAACCAAAGAAATTTATTGTTGTATTTTATTAACAGTTTAAATAATCAAAACACACGTTTTTAATTTTATTGCATACACTTTTTGTCATATTGGTTTGTTTAGAAATGGTCATATGGAACTACTAAGTTTTACTCACTCTCTATTCTATCTTCCATTTGGAATCCAAGAAGGATTACATGGATACAAGTTTGGATAATGGAAAAGGACCTTTTTGTTCTCTTCTTTCTTGCTGGATGAGATGGAGTTTGGTGAAGTGACCGACATGTGGTTCAGGACCGGGGTATTTTGGGTCTTTATTTGAGACTTTTATAATTTTTTTTATTTTTATTGCATTAAATTTATTTATATACCATTGCATCATTACAATATTTTATTTATTTATTTGATTATGTAGAAGGTTTTTTATTATCTTCTATTATGTCAATACTTTGATTTCCTTAGTTTATATGAAAAAAGTATTATGATATGAAACTACATACACGAGTTTATAGTATCCCCGCTATTAATTTCACACAACCACTACAAGTCAAAATCCTATGGCATATGGGGAGGTGCACATAAGGCCTCATGACCAACCCTATCCACCCATGTGATTGAGTTCCAGATTAAGGGATGTCACAAAATGGTTTTACTGGAGAATGTTTTCTTTTCTTCTTATTTACAATTTGGGAAAGGAAAAAATGAAAATAGGATATGTTGGGACATGGTAAATATTTTATTATTTGGAGTAGTTGACCCATGTATGGGGGAATTTCCAAGGTCCCATTGATGGGATTGTTGTTTGTGCTTTGTAATTTTTATGATTGATTTTATTTTACGTTAGGTGATTTACGTGTTGTGTGAGGTTATTTATTTATGATGTTATTATTTCATTATATTTTTTCTCATGGCTTGATATGGAATGAGATGAGAATACATGCATCATAATGGGAACATAGGGATATATTGACATGCATTGTTCATGACATGGGAATATCTATCTTTTCATGTGATATATACTTTCATATTAAATTATGATATGTGATATTAGTATTATTTTATATCATAAATGACATGATGTTTCATGCTAAAATACTTTAAAACCATGTATACAGAGACCAAGAGTTAATTGTTATATCTTGTATTCACCTTTTTAGGTTGACTTTTTTTCAAGCTAGTTGTCTAATGTGTTAATTTTTCATGTAGAGAAAATACCTTCTCATAATCATCAACATGAGAATTAGGAGAGTGGAAACTAGGAAACTCATAATGTAGTAGAACTATAGTTTTTTATAGTTCCAGATTATAAGATGATTTTCAGATTTAAGATAACTTCTTGGGGGTCATTTGATCCATGGATATGGAGATAGTTCATACTATTCATTCGATATATGATATGATAATATAGTTCTAGATGTATCATATGGAAATGCTTACTGGGGAAGGGGGACTCAAGGTAGCCATGTTCTAGATCAAGTCAGCCATGAAAATCATCACGCATCTTGAGACACCCATGAATTCAAGGGTTAATATTTTTTATTACAAGATTTGTGGACCCTCACAGCATTGGTGTGATATTCTAGAAGATGATGGGAATGAGGATGAGATATATTATAAGGACTTGAAGAAGAAGTTCCTAATCCATTTATATGCTGACACTTTTAGGGATGAAAAACCTCATTAGTTGATGAATATTATGTGGGAGGTAATGTGAGTGTTAGATTATATTGTACATTTCATAGTCCTTCAATGCATAGTGCCATGTTTGGTAGCTGATGATATCTCTAGGGGGATACATTTTCATGATATTCCATTCTTCGATATCTTCTCATAGTTAAATGTTTATCACATAACTATATTTTAGTATGTAATGAACAAGGCACTCAAAATTGAAGTGAATAAAAGTGAGGCCATGAGAACCGACCAATATATTTCATCAGGGTGATCTGGGAGCTCTTCATTGTGTGGTAAGAAGAATCGTTATGATAGTTTCCACCAAGTCAATGGTGGGAGGAGTAGTTAGGGAAGTGGTGAACTGTATCAAGACTATGTTGCATTCTAGTGCTATTTGTGTGGAATGTTTGGTCCCAAGAACCCATAGTGTTCTTACCTCATAGTTGAGTGTCATATATGTGTATATTGGGTCATCAATAAATGTTTTATATGAACATTCCAAAATAGACAATTATAAGGGGATAAAAATAAGAACCTAAGCTAGGTTGTGGATTAGTTACAAATATGTTGGATAGTAGATAGAGTTCCACTAGCCATTTAGGCTGAGGTAGTGGACTTGATAACCTTGTGCTTCAGAAGCAGTACGATTCAAGGGATATTTCTAGGGTTAGTCTAACTATATCCTATGGTAGAAATCCATGATAGCTACATGTTAATCATACTACTCTTGATATTGTGGATCCAGGACTATCTACCGCCAGAGTTATGATTATTATTTCATATAACCTGTATTGTGTTTTTTGATACATTAACAGCACATTCATTTCTATCATCTATTTTATTTCAAATGATTTGGGCCTGGATGTGGAATATATGATGGTTTTTTTTACCATCAACATACTATTAGGAGTGTATTAAAAAATATGAAACATCACAAGGCATGTTCTCTTGATATTGGTGTTTACCATTTATTTTGGGATCTTTTCATACTATAAATGATAAGATTAAACATGATTCATGGTATGGATTTTTTAGTTATATAAAAACATATTATCACATATTATATGATGAGAGTTACCAATCTATCACTAGAAGGAGGAAGTTATTTTCCCAAGGTGAGTGGGATCTTTATGCTGGAATTGTTGGAATAATTCCTTGAAGATTGGATTGTATGAAGGATTAAATAGTGGGTTTTTCTCTAGATAATGGTGGAATTATGAAATATTTTTTGATATCTAGTGGTATATATTTTTATGTATTTTCTAATAATTTATATGACTTACAACCTGAGTGAGAGATCAAGTCTGTGACCAAGTTGGTGCTTGTAGGAGTGACAGTTTCTATCTCTTCTAACTGAATGACATGAGTAGAGATTCTGAAGTTGAATTATTAATTGGAAAATCTATAATATAAAGGCATCATTCATCCTAGTACATCTCTATGGGGTTCTCCAGTTCACATCAACATGAATGTTGATGGGTCATTGCACTTACGTGTGTATTAATAGAGGATGTACTTGATTTTAGTAAAGAACATGTTTCCTCTTCTAAGAATTGATGATCTTTATGATGTTTTGAGAGGTGATATAATATTCTCTAAGACTGATATGAGATTAAGTTTCCACCAGTTATGGCTGAGTCTGACAAACATTCTTCAGACTACATTTGGGATCATGTATGACCTGTATGAATTTGTAGTGGTTTTATTAGAGTAGACTAACGCAGTGGGGGTATTCATGGAATTAAGGAATATGATCTTTCATCATTTTATATACTACTTATGGTGGATTTCACCTATGACATATTAGTGTAATCCCATTTATTAGGCAATATTTCCAAAAATCTTGGCATCATCTAGAGTAAATTGAGAAATCATCTTCTTTACACCAATCTAACCAATGACAGGTTCTTGTTTCATCTCAATGGAAGGAGTGTTAGTGGACCCAGAGAAATTCATAGCTATGCTATGAAGGTAAAAACCCTATAATGTCTTTGAAATTCATATATTCTTGGGTTTATGAGGTTATTATCAGTGATTTACAATGGATTTATCCCATTTAGAAGAAGCAACGTGAAGGTTGACCTAGAAAGGGATGGAATTTTTTTTGTCTGATGGTTCCAAGAATGGTTTTCAAGAGCTAGAAGGTAGGCTAATATCAGCACCTATAACCAAAATACTTATGTTGGGTAAAGAGTATACTATGTTCTATGTTGAATTAAAAGTTAGACATAGAGAACTTCTAATGGAAAAAGATCAAGTGGTTATTTATGGCTCTAAGGAGCTAATACCACATGAGAGGAATAACCCTACTCATGATCATGAGTAAGAAATAATATAAATTTCCATGATATTTTAGTGACACTATCTCATGTGGAAGAGTTTTGTGGTATACACATACCACAAGATCCTCAAGTACTTATTTTCTTAGCTATAAATGATCCTTCAATAGAGGAGGTGGGATGAGTGTCTCAAGTATTTCAACATTGAATTACCTTATACACCTATAGAGGGAAACATCACTAATGTCGTTTTGAGCAAAAAAAAAAGGAAGTAAAAAAGTTTTATGATGAGTGGCTATAATGAACCATACATTACATACATTGTTATTACTTCAAAATTGAATCACACTTATTACAACATATAAAAAAACCATGCAAGGACCATATAGGTATAGTGTATTTAGAAACTGGAAACCTAAACAACTGGTTTATAAATCATCTACACTGTCTCTCTTTTATTTTATCATATCTAGAGTACCTTTTGGCATATCTTACTTAATACCTATCTTCCTGACCTGGGGAAAAGAAAACATACAAAATGGTGAGCTCCCAATTCTTAGTAAGGGTAAACAATGGAAATATCAATCATATCATATCCATAAGAACATAAAATTTTGAAAATATTATCCTGAAAAAGAGATCATAATATCCTAACATGGGATAAACCATGGTAGTGAAATGTAATCCCAATAATCATAACATAAAACATGAAACTTTTTGGAATACACAAATAACCATAGAGAATAATTTCTTAGTAGTCAAGACTCATCGTCAAGATTATCCAAGTGGACAAAGTCCATTTCTGAATCGAGTTCACTCCTCGTTTCATTCCTGTATCACAAAACCGGATTAACCTGCCATTCCATCCCTGTCTATATAATGAGATATAAATATTTACCCAATGCATTAGTGGGAGATATAGGTCCAACCCATCCCATAATGATACCATTTTTATGTGTTCCACAAGATCATAAATCATACATCATAGCATAACCCATGTAATAAAAATGGGATTCTTAAACCGAATGCCATCGTAACATAATCCATATAAGATAAAAGGTCATCATAAAAATAATTCCATCATAACATAATCAAATAAATGTAAAAATAGGGATAGAATCAGAACCCTATATTATTTTAAATGGAAAATAATTTTGATAAAAAGCTTGAACCCCATTCTTGAGGAAAATATCCTATCTACTTCAAAAACATTTTTCTTTTCTTAACATGTCATACAATTTTAAACTAAAATAAGGTGATTAAAAATAAACTTGAAAACTATTAAAGGTAGCATCATGAAAATAATGTTATATGAAATGATAAAAATCCATAAATGCCGTATAAGTTTAAAAAAACATTTTTCTTGTGCTTTGGCCAGAAAAGTCAAAAATACCTCGTACAAAACACGAAAAAAGATTCCTTTCATATATTTTACTAAAAATTCACCAATGTGTTAAATTGGATTTTAATAAATATAGGAGGATAGAAATAATATTACATATTTTGGAAACATGGATGTGGATGATTAATATTCCCCAGTAAATTCTGAAGTATAAACCACCTCGGATAAAAATGAGATTGTGAGATTTTCCCTTAACTTAGTTCTGATATGCTTCATACGTATCTGAAACACCTTTATAATGATTTAAATAATGTCATTGACTTAATACAGAATCAGATTCATTGTTATGATAGCATATATGGTCATATTCTTATATTTTTATTAGAAATATTTCATTGCTACTTGTTATTCGGGTGTTCGTTGCTTTATGTTATTATGCGTGTTTTGTGGAATAAATTATTATTATTATTATCAGGTTATAGATAAATCATTTATATAATTGTATTAGTATAATATATATCATATTTATTCATTCAATTCATTTTTATAATCATTATTCAATGATGATCATGTAGATCGAGTCGCATCACATCGTAGAGATGGTAGGGCGTACGTACGCACGAGCGATGATATCATTCCCATGTTTGTGGGATTGTATTCAAGTGAATGATAGAATTTATCAGAACTATTATAATGTCATAATAACCATATATAGATATTCTTTACACCATTATACCCATCCATGTAATGTGGTGTTGGAAAAACTGATTACACCACAGCATAGAGATGGTATTCCGTACGTATGCACGCGCGATGATTTTGTTTTTCATTGGATGGATAGAGGGTGAAATAGGGATGTTTCATATTTATAATAACATATCAGTATACGAGTGATACTGATGTTATTACTTTATTATGAAACAACAAAATAATAAGAAGTAGAGGAAGAAATGAATTTGATCGAATTTTTAAAGGATATTATGTCTTCTTTGACGCGCCTCTTCTAAACCTCCAATAAAGGCACTAAAGATGGTCTTTGAAGAAGACCATAACCTCTATTATGTTTCTAGGGATGTTGATAAGGTAACTGGGTGGGGGTTGGACGAGCATGAAGGCCCTAAATTGTGTAAATAGGAGAGGGAGGAGGTACCCTTTTATAAGGGAGGAGAGGGGCACCTTAGGAAAAACATAAAATATTATTTTATAATAATGTCATATTCGGTTTTTAATAGCTCCAAATTGATTTATTTTGAAGATAAGGTGGGTATGGGTGTAAATACTCTCAACCAATAGGTTTTATATAGGTTTAGGTTACTATTTTAACCTTATCATTTAAATTCAACTCTAAGATAAATAATTTATCTTTTACCATGTCTTCTTGTTTTCTTACACTATATGGTTAATAAACATACTATGACAAGCCAAAAGAACCCCAATTGGTTGATTATTAATATATATAACTTTATGTAAGTCATTTTTCAAATCCTTAGATTTTTAGAAATTTAATAACAATTAATAATATAATATTTGTTTTAAAAACTATTTTATGTCAATTTTGACACTATTTGGTAATTGATTTTTTTGAAAATCATAATAGAATGATTAGTTCTAAAAAGGTTTATTTAATCAATACTAACATGTCATATTAACCTAAGAAATTAGTTTAATTTATAAAAATTCTCAAATTACATTTATTTTGTATTTATAACATCGATTATGTTAATATTTCATTAATAAGGTAATTATTACATCATCATTGTGTCATAAATTAATTAAATTATATAATGTCTAAAAATTATAAATAAAATACCATTATGTAGGAAATCATTTTATATTTTTAATTATTTTTTATAAACGATTTTATCTTATGTATAACCCAATATTAAAAATGTTTTAGTTATTAAACATTGATTTTAACTATTTTAACACTTCTTTAAATAAAGTAATAATAAATGTACTAATCTAATCCAAGTGGATCTAAAGGATAATATTTTATTCCAAAGGTTGATTTGGGTCGACTTACACTTATACAATAGAATTATAACATGTGTTAGGGTAATAATAATATCATTTTTACCCTTAATTAACCTATTTACTTTTAACCGTGGTAAATAAAAGTAAAAATTTAATATTCAGAAAAAATTATTTTTATCTTATTGGACCACATTTTACTCCTTAATATTAACCGTGTCTCTTGTATTTTAGAAATTCCACTCACAGAAGTGGTAAAATTATGTTTTATGTAAATTTTCAAATTCTCCTAGGAGGTAGGTAAAAGACAGTGAAAAGTTCAATAAAATTATTATATATCTAAAATTATTATAAAATGACTCCAATATATTACATTGAAATTATATAGGTATTATGTATAAATTTTTACCTAATATAAATTAAAATAAAATAAAAAATTATTTAAATAAAAAGTCGGTTTTCAAATAGTAACCGACTGTTTTCACTATTCATCGAAAATTGTAAGTTTTCAGAAAAATAACAAAAATTTACCCCAGGCTAATATTGATATTCCGAATCCAAAATGAATGTCCATTTTGAAATATAAAATTTAAAAAATTTCAAAAGGTGGGTATTAATATTCATAATGGCTAGTTCATAATAATATTATAATAATATATCGTTTAGTGAAACTCAGTATTGCGTACAACACATGCTATTGAAGAAGGTTGCTTTTGCATGAAACATAAGCCAAGAATAGTGTTTGTAGATAATATAAGCTAATACGGTGTTTCATATAGCACAAGATAATTTTGGTGTAGTGTACAACACAATACATCAGTGAAATTAAAAGAATATTTTTCATAAAATCTGGGGTGTTACATTCTACCCCCCTTAAAATGAATTTCACCCTCGAAATTAGTCACTTTATAACAAATAGATTAGGATAACTCTCCCTCATCATATTATCATGTTCCCATATATCTTCTTCTAATTGGTGGTTCCTCTATAAAACTTTCACCAAGCAAGTGGTCTTGTTCAGTAGGAATTTTTTTCTACAATCCAGAATCTCTATCGGCTGTTCTTCATAAGAAAGATCATTCTCTAGCGGTACAACTTCTGAGATGAGTACATGTGAAGAATCAGGTATGTACTTTCTCTGGAGAGATACATGGAACACATCATGAACTTGAGAGATATTTGGTGGAAGTTCCAATTGGTAAGCTACATTCCCAACAGGATCCAGTATTTCGAAAGGACCGATATACCTAGGGCTCAACTTTCCATTCATTCTAAATCTCATTACTCTCTTCCAAGGAAATATTCATAAGAACACTTTATCACCCACTTCAAACTCTAGGTATTTTCTTTGGTTGTTGGCATAACTTTATTTCAACTCTGAGCTTCTCTTATGTGTTGTTGAATAGATCTGACCTTTTATGCCTTCTCATTGACAACATCAGGTGTTAATAGTTTTCTATCCCCAATTTCATCCCAGCAAGTTGGAGTTATACATTTACTTCCATAGAGAGATTCATAAGGAGCCATATGAATACTGGAGTGAAAGATATTATTATAAGAAAATTCCACCAAAGGTAGCTATTGATCCCAACCACTTTTGAAATCCATAGAGCGAGCTCTCAACATGGCTTCTATAGTTTGAATTGTCCTCTCAGACTGACAGTCTGTCTGAGGATGATAAGAAGTGTTGAAACTCAACTCTATATCTAGAGTATGCTAAAGACTTCTCCAAAACATCTAGGTAAACCTTGGATCCCGATCAAATTTAATGTAAAGTGGTACTTCATGCAATCTTACCACTTTACATATATCCTGGCAAGATGATCAAGAGAAAAATCTTCTCTAATAGCAATGAATTGTGCCAACTTCGTAAGATGATAAACTATAACCCAGATAGCATTATTTCCATTGGATGTTTTAGGAAGTCCAGTGACAAAGTCCATTGTGATGTTTTCTCATTTCCATTCTGGTATGGGTAATGGTTGTAACATCCCCTTAGACATCTATTTCTCAGCTTTAACTTGTTGAAAAACCAAGCATCGATAGACATATTCAGAAAAATATCTTTTCATGCCATCCCACCAGAAGTACTCCTTCAGGTCCCTATACATCTTCATGCTTCCATGGTGAATAGAGAATGAATAACTATGAGCTTCATCCAACATTTCCTTCTTTAATTCAAGGATGGGCGGAACACAAACCTGATTCCTAAACCTTATTATTTCATCATAATCAATGTGGAATTAAGGAACATTTCTCAACTTGTTTTGTAACTCTACATCTTCTTTCTATGCCTATTTAATCTTCACATGTATAGATGGTTGAACATTCATTTGAGAAACTTATGATTTTTTCCCTTCAATTATAATTCCAAGATCCACCCTTTGTAAATCCATATATATTGGATCTTTTTTGATCCTCATCATGGATAAGCTAGCATGGTCTTGTCGACTTAATGCGTCTACCACCTTGTTTTCTTTCCCAGGGTGGTAATGAATTGAGTAGTCATAATCCTTAATCATCTCCAACCATCTTCTTTGGCACATATTCATCTCCTTTAGTGTGAAAATATAATTCAAACTTGTATGATCAGTATAAATATCACAACTTTCACCATAAAGATAATGCCTCCAAATCATTAATGCAATGATTACCGCAGCTAATTCCAAATCATGAGTTGGGTAATTTTTCTCATGTATTTTTAATTTTCATGAGGAAGAAGCTATCACCATATCATTTTTCATGAGAACACACCTGAATCCTTTCTCAGAAGCACACTATAGATCCCAAAAATTTCTCCACTACAAGACAGTGTGAGAACAAGTGCACTAGATAATCTTCTTTTAAACACCTTGAAATTATCTTTACACTCCTCCATCCAAATGAACTTAACTCCTTTTCGAGTCAACCTGGTCAGTGTATTAGATAATCGTAAAAAATCCTTCACAAAACGTTGATAATATCCAGCCAAACCAAGAAAACTTCGGATGTAATTTACTGTTGTTGGTCTTGACCATCTTTTGATAACCTCTATTTTTGTTAGATCCACAGATTTTCCCTCTTTTGAGATTATGTGACCCATAAATGAAACATTCTGAAGCCAAAATTAACACAAGGTAAATTTGACATAAAGCTTCTCCTTTCTTAGGGTCTTTAATACAATTCTCAAGTGATCTTCGTGTTCTTCCTTACTCTTTGAATAGACTATAATATCATCTATAAATACTACCACAAACTGATCAAGATAGTCTCTAAAGACTCTATTCATTAGATCCATGAAGGTAGTTGGGGAATTTGTAAGAAAAAATGGAATCACTATAAATTCATGGTGTCCATACATTGTACAGAAATCTGTCTATGGTATATCTTCCCTTTTGGCTATTAATTTATGATTCCATGAATGAAGATCAATCTTGGAAAAGAATTGAGCTCCACATTGTTGGTCAAATAAGTAATCAATGCATGGGAGAGGATACTTTTTATTGATAGTGATCTTGTTAAGTTCTTTATAATCAACGCAGAGTCTCATTGATCCATCTTTTTTCTTAACAAACTGAACAGGTGCTCCCCAAGGTGATGCACTAGAGCATATGAATCCCTTATGAAGATTCTCTTGGCGTTTCTTATTCAATTACTGCAACTCAATTCGGGCCATTCTATATGGTGTCTTTGAAATAGGCATAGCACCCGGTATGAGTTCTATTGGAAACTTAACATCACGATTTGTTGGAAGACCTGGAAATTCCTCTGGAAAGGCATCATCAAACTACCGTACAATGGGCGTATTCTTAATCATGATTTTCTCTCCATCCATTTGAGATAAATAACCTTCATTTATTGGAATCAAGACCCGTAATATTGATTAAATTTCCACTATAAGGTTATATTTGTCCTCGCATTGATAGATGATCGTTGATTGATCAAGAATATGAATGTGACTTCTCTTCTTTGGAAATCGATATGAGCTCCATATAAAGAAATCCAATCCATTACAAGGATAACATCAAATTCCACTATAGGAAGGATCACAATATTTTCATGAAGCACATTCCCACAAACTTCAATCAGAGAAGAATTGTAAACTTTTGATGCGACTGTTGTGCCATTTGTGGTGGTCACAACTAACTCAACATCTAATTGTTGATGTAATACGTCAATACCATTAGAAAATTATTCAGAAATAAAAGAGTGGGTGGATCCATAATCAAATAAAAAAATTTATACTTTAGAGTGGATGGTAAGTTTACCTTTCACCAATTTGTTATCGTACTCCACATCACTAATAGAAATTTGATGTGACTTTCCTTTTTCTTTGGCCTTAAGAGTTTGTTAACGTCGATCATCATCAACAACCCTTGGATTAGGGAATTGATTAGCATAATGAACCATTTCCTAGAACTTGTAACATTGAAGTTTAGGAGGTTCATTCTATGTAGCCTTTTATTTGTTTGCATCACTATACATCTTTTTCCCATCATTGCGACATTCAAAAGCTCGATGACCTTATTTTACACATTTGAAACATTTACTTGTACCTATAAGAAAATTCCCTCCATGTTTCTTTCCACACATTGAGAATAGGTCAAAACTCATCTTTTATTTAGTGTGGCCTTTATATTTCCCTTTGAATTCCATTTTCCTCTTTTTATCGAACTCATATGACTGATGGGTTACTCTAATATCCATCTCAACCTTGAGAGAACATCGAACAATTTTCTCATAGCTATTTATGTCCTTTATGGCTAATGTGTTTCGAAGACATGGTTTTAAGGCACTAAAAAATCAATCAATCTTACTCTCAGGTTGGATAATAATTCTAGAAGTGTACCTTGCAAGTCTTGTAAAATATTCTTCGTAGGAACCAACAGATTTCTCATCCTTTTTCTTTAGTTCAAGAAACTCCTTCTCCATCTTTGTTCGAAGAAAATGAGGGAAGAACTTATTGAAAAACAAGTTCATGAACTCGTCCCATTCCATGGATTCAATTTCATCTTGGGGCATTGTATTCATGATATGATTCCACCATTGATCAGATTCACCTTCCAAACGATATACTACAAAGATGAATTTATCATGTTCATAACATTGTAGAACTGAAAATATATTTTCAGTGGTACCGGTCCACTGTTCAGCAACAAATGGATCAGTAGAACAACTAAATTAGGGTGGATGCTGCCACATGAAGGATTAAACAGAATGTTTCTCCTTTTTTTGCACATTTGGATGACCTGCATGATTCATATATTGGGAAAGTTGGTTGATCATGTCGACAAGATTTTTCATTCCAGCTCCCATAACGTTTGGTTGCTCAGGGGGACAATCATTGCATTTCCCATCGCATTCCGCATTAACACGGTTCCTTCGGGTTCCAGCAATTTTCTAAAACCAAGAAGAATGGTGTGAGAAAAACTAATTATAATAGGAAAACAACACAATCAGTAATAAAATTTCACACTTTAGGTCTTATCATAGGTTACTCATGGACATTTCTAAAACTCTAAAATTTTGTTCTATTCGTAGACATATCCTTAGGGTTCTTACTAAGGCTTTCACATCCTAGTATCCAATGGTTTACTATACCTTTCCTCTGATATCAACTATAACATACTATACATTACAAAAATTGTTATTACATCAAAATTTAAGAACACTTATTAAAAAGTATTACAAAACCATGAAAGGACCGTATAGTTATAGTGTATTTAGAAACTAGGAAACATAAACAACTGGTTCATAAATCATCTACACGGTATCCCTTTTATTTTATCATATCTAGAGCCCCTTTTGGTATATCGTTCTTAATATCCTCTCTCTAGACCTGGGGAAAAGAAAACATACAAAAGTCTGAGCTCAAATGCTCAGTAAGGGTAAAAAAGGAAGTATCAATCATATCATATTCATAAGAACATAACATTTTGAAAATATTAACCTGAAAAGGAGATCATAATATCATAACATGGGATAAATCATGGTAGTGAAATGTAATCCAAATAATCATAAAATAAAACATGAAACTTTGTGGCATACACACATAATCATAGAGAATCATTTCTTAGTAGTCAAGACTCAATTACAAGACTATCCTTGTGGGCAATGTCCATTTCTAAACCGAGTTCACTCCTCGTTTCAGTCCTGTATCACGGAACCGGATTAACCAACCATTCTAGCCCTGTCGATATCATGAGATATAAATCATTACCCAATGCATTGGAGGTAGATATAGGTCCCACAAATCTCATTATTATACCATTCTTATGTGTGCCACAAGATCATAAATTATACATCAAAGCATAACCCATGTAATAAAAATGGGATTCTTAAACATCATGCCATCAAAACAAAATACATATAGATAAAAGGACATCATAAAAATAATTCCATAATAACATAATTAAATAAATGTAAAAATAGGGATAGAAACAGAACCCTATATTATTTCATATGGAAAATAATTTTGATAAAACTCTTGAACTCCATTCTTGAGGAAAATATCCTTTATACATCAAAAAGAATTTTCCTTTCTTAACATGTCATACAATTTTAAACTAAAAGTATTTGATTAAAAATAAACTTAAAAACATGTAAAGGAATCTTCAGGGAAATAATGTTCTATGAAATCATAAAATTCCATTCATGCCGTATAAGATAAAAAAACATTTTTCTTGTACTTTGGTCGGAATAGACAAAATGTACCACGTACTAAAAAGCAAAAAATGATTCCTTTCATATCTTTTACTAAATATGCACCAATGAGTAAAATTGGATATAAAAAATTTTAAGAGGATATAAATAGTATTACATATTTAGGAAACATGGATGTGGATGATTAATATTCCCCAGTAAATTCTGAAGTATAAACAATCTCGGATAAAAATGAGATTGCGAGATTTTCCCTTACCTTAGGTCCGATATGATTTGTACGTATCTGATCCTCTTGTATAATGATTTAAATAATTTCATTTAATTATTACAGAATCATATTCATTGTTATTATATCATATATGGATATATTCTTATCTTCTTATTAGTTATATTTCATTGCTACTTGTTATTAAGGTCTTCATTGCTTTATGTTCTTAAGCGTGTTTTGTCGAATAAATACTTATTATTACTTTTAGGTTATAGATACCTAATTTAAAGAAAGGTATTAGTATAATATATATCATATTAATTCATTCAATTCATTTATATAATCATTATTCAATGAAGATCATGTAGAACGAGTCGGATCACATCATGGAGACGGTAGGTCGTACGTACGCACGAGCGATGATATCATTTCCATGTTTGTGGAATTTTATTGAAGTGAATGATATAATATCTCAGAACTAGTATAATGTTATAATAACAATATATAGTTATTCTTTACAACATTATACCCATCCATGTAAGGTGGTGTTGGAAAAACAGATTACACCACAGCGTGGAGACGGTATCTATAACAAAAAATAGTTCTATATATATTTGATATATTATCATCATATATTGGTTGAATTCAAAAAATATGTTATAAAATTTCTTTATCTACTCCCTCTTATTCTTGTTATGTTCGCCACACGTCCATCAATTTATAATAATACACAACAAATAAATATCCAACCTAAAATCAATTCCTAATATATAAAATAACCCAAATTATCAGACAGACTGAACCATTCTCCATGAACATATTTACACAACATTTAAAATAATAATTAAGCAATATTGGAGTAAACAAATGTCATTTCATGGAGAATAATACATCCATACACATCTTATTTAAATAGGAATTTTAAAATCCACTCTTCAATAGGCTTATACACCACCTATTCCCATGTATTATTATTTAGTACTCATCCTGCTGTATAATTCAGTCTAGTGGAATATTATATCTCAAAAATTTAGTGGAAAACATATCTTTGTCTAATATAATTTACAAAATATTTACATTTTTTATATAATATTTAATTAATTCATTTATGGTTAATATAAATAATTAATCTATTTCTATTAGGTAGTGATGAAAATAGATTATTTAATTAACAATATCAATGAACTCTAGATCATTGGATTGATAGTTATTTTCATGTAAACATAATTCCTGAGACCTATAATAAATAAACTTGAAATAATTTATCAAAAAAAACAAGGAAAGTATTTTAATAATGAATGAAGTCATTATTACCCTTATTTATCTCAATCAGGATCATTATCTATCTCCAAGTGAGTATTCCCTTAAACTCCAAGAATTAATTCTCATGTGATCAATTAAAATTTATCAAATGATTTTCTAGGTCCATCCTAGGTGAATCCAATATGGAATAATTGATTTTTTATTATTGTTTAGTAAACTATTAATCCAAATAATCTATAAATTCAAAAGGCACTACTTGAAATTTCTAATGAAATGAAAATAACATCATTTTCATGGTCTAATAAAATTTTAAAATTGGATTAATATATCCCATCTATCATATATCTTATATAATGAAATATAACAACAAGAGATTAGAAAAAAATCTGGTGATTTTATAGAACACCCAAAACAATACCCAAATAACATCAATAATCATCCACTATTTGAAAGTATGAAATATATATAATCAAAAAAATAATATTATAAATATGTCAAAAATAGATGTGGAATCTTATTAATTAGGTTTAAAAAAACATTAGATTCTTTTTACAGATCAAAAATTATCACCAAAAACTCATATATTACATATTATCTCTTGGGTGTAGTCTAAAAAACATCCTAATGGTATTTATAGGGGATTTAAAATATAAAAATATAGTGAAAACCATCATCCAAACTTGAAAATTCCATATTATATTATTATTCATAATAAATCTAACAAAAATTTATTATGGACTATTCTATGAAGATGACAATTTTTCAAAAATCATTCAAATAATCACAGTAGTGATTACTACGGAAAATACATTAAAAAACACAATCATACTATATCAGTTGGATGTGAATGTTTTCCATTAATATAGAGGGATTCATTATACCTCATTATTTTAATGAAATAGGGGTTAATGAGAAAGGGACTGAGATAGATATAGGTATTTGGAGAACTTTAGCTAGGGATATTTCACTGTGTCTTGATGCACACTTCTGCAAAAGATTAAACATATTTATATTAATATTAAATGGAAGTAATTGTAAGATAAAACTTATGAATTTTTAGTGATGCATTTCATAAATGTTTCATCGGTGATAATTAATCATAACTATTAAATAATATATCTTTCAAGTTTAATGATTTTTTTAGATGTCCAATGTATACTAATCATTATCACATGATGATTAAATTGATCATGATATCTAGAAGTAGGTGGAAATAATTTTACCTGGAATTATCATATATCGTGTAAAAATACATGCAGAACATCCTGATCTAGTGACATTTAGTACACTATGGTCGAACCCAACATAAACCAATTAACTGTTTTAAACACCAGGTTGTTGTATTACCTTTAATATTTATTTTCAACACATGTTTTTTTGTTACCATAATATTGTTGTAGTCCAATAATAGAAAAATTATCAAGATTCATCTGGATCACAATAAAAAATAAAAAAACTATCAATATGTGGAATTATGGTCTTTTTTGTTCATAAGATAGTTAATAATCTAGAAATCTATGAATTATCATAGAATACCATTTCAGTTCATTCTAAATAAAACCAAATTTTATGAGTAGGAATTTCTTGAGAAAATTAACAGTAATGATTTAAATATTTCAAGATACATTTTTGAAACCCATAAATGACATTTTTCATGATATGAAAGAATTAATATGGGTTATATTGCCACCACCACATCAATAATAATATCAATATACCTCTTATACAATGATCTATTTATGTTCCATGAAAATAAAACATGGAATCCATAAAAAAAATTATAGTAATAATGAGATTCCATATACCTCAATTACTATATTTAAAAATTCTTATAATATGGAATTATATAATATTCATATACTTATAATCATTTTTATTGTTTCATGTATACAAATCTTACTTATAAAATGATATACAGATAGGATATATATAAAATAATAGGATCTTATCTTCTCTAATATCCAACACATTCCCTATTGTGTGCCTTTGAAATCTTCTCAATGTTTACATGGATTCCTAGAATGTATAACATAAATAAATCCCATTTATTACGATTGAGAATAAAAATCATGGAATATCAAAATATCATTTGGATACCATTTTATGTTTAACCCAATGTTTTGTTAGTGAATAAAATCATGATAATAAACAGTTATGACAAAAAATATTTGGGAAAGATATGATAAAATACCATATTTTGTCACCACTATACCAAATTTATTGGATCCAGTGTAGTTTTCACTAGTATAATATCTTTTATTGTAGATGATACTTCCAAATCATTGGTTTTCACACACGTATTTTCAATTTCCATCTTTTATTTCCAAACCACTTTTAGTTCCTGGTTTTCTCATAGTCTCCTTTTGTTCTGGGATTGAATTTTATCTGTCTCATGTGTTCTTGATCTATGAACCGAGTCATGGGGGTATTGTATAGTAATTGTCCTCCTCCATTTTAAAATGGGTTGATTGTGGTTTTGGTGTTTTGTAATTGTATTAATGACACTCTTAGGGGCACCCCTTATGGGGTAATTTGTTGTGGGGGGGGGGGGGTTTATACCCTTGAGTTGGATAAGTCATGGGGTGGAAAGGTTGTTTTATTTGGGGTATTATTTCACCTATATTTGTCCCATATTTTCTATATGATTACCCCTTGGAGCCTGATGAAATATAAGGAAGAGAAACACTTTTTATTGGACAGAAGGGTGTGCGTGGATTGGGTGCACAATTTGCAAAATTGTGGAAGAAAATTGTGTGGCCTTGTCTAGGTCATTAAATAATTTTTGAAATTCTATGTTTTCCATTATAGGATTTCTCCAATCTCTCCCCTTTCCTCCCCCATTCGATCATTTCAGCAATGGTAGCCTCCCAAGCTTCCCAAACCTCTCTTGGAACGCATTTTTAGTGACATTTTGATGGGGAAACATCAATTTATTTATAAGTAAGTAATTATATATTTTATTTCTCTCCATTAAATAAGGATTCTTCCATATATCATTGTGGTTTCTTGGGTCAAGTAGGTCGGGTTTCGAACCTATGGTTTTATCCTGGTTTTTTTGGTCCAATCGTCTCATTTAATGCATGTTTTATCTTCCTTAATCTGCAGCAATGGTTCGGTTGGATTTTTTCACAAAGAATCAAGGGTCATCACTATTTTTCTAGGTGATTCAATTTGTAATCAATTCTAGATGATTTATCATTTTGTAATTTATGTTTTTGGCTGAATTCTTATTCATTATCTATACCGTTAAATCTGGTTATGTTGATGTTTGTTAAGAATATGAATTTTGTTACAAATTTTGTGCTAAATTGGAGTTTTTCGATATTTATTTCATGTTGTGCCAGTTGGGATTGTTTTCTAAATCATTTAATGGGTTTACCAAAATTATTTGGGTTCTGAAAATTATTTTTTAATGAGTATGGGATTTCCATGGTGTTCAAAAAGAGATTTTAAAATGGATTATGGTAAAATGGGTAAACATTTTGTGCGGAATTTGGTGTTTACAAGTTAATTTTATAATTGCCATGGGGTTGATTCATAAATCATGAAATGGGATTATTGAAATTATTTCAATGATTAAATTTTTGTTTTAATGAATATTGGTAGGCACATGGTTTTGAAAGAGTTTTTTAAGGGATTTTGTTTGAAAAACATGTTAAAATTTATAACGTCATTTTAATTAAATTATAGCTGTTTTATTATGAGTTTTAAGTGGTGAAAAGAATGGTGTCAACTATTTCTAACTGATTAGTACCATTAATGATGTTTTTATGTGACACATTCTTTTGGAATCATGATATAATTATTTAAGCACAATGGGGGATGCCCGGGGTTCCTACGGTGGGAGATGTGTACTAGTACAACTAGTGAACCAGATGGGTTTTATCCGTTTTCACATAGAAAATGGATAAGAAAACTCTAAATAAACTATATTTATGATGGTGTTGGACCACTATGTTTTGAGTATGTTCCCTACTAGTGGGTTTTTCATGAGAATCTGTTTTTCTTTGGTGACATTACACAGAGGCACGAGATACATGGGACCCGAGACTACCTTGTTCCTAGAAGTGTTCCCGAGATTTGTGCCCATAGAATATTTTTTATTTATATTTTGAATATGGTTGTTTTTAAGTAAAATATAGTATCCATTATGTTTTATTGATATGTGGTCTTTCATAAAAAATTCCATTTGATATCTGTTTACATTTATAAGATTCATTCTTTCAAAATTATTTCCACGACTTCTTATTTTTCAAAAATGATGTGTTTTTAATCATGCATTGAATACCCTATGTAATATCATGGAGGTATCCTATTTTCCTTAGTATCATAACCAAAAAACACACATTGGGTGTAACTATACCTGGTGTTTTTGGACAGAGGTGATGGAGAGGCTTTGGGTGATGGCAGTTTACCTGTTAGTTCTTATCTTTGGTGTAGAGTTGTGAAGTCGAATTGTGGGTGATGAAACCATGTAGTGTATAGTCTTTAGGGATATTATTCATATTTTTATTTATGTATTTGGACCTCTTGTATTTTTTTTGAACTTATAAATTTAGTTATGGGTTTTTTATAAATCATGTTTGGTATGAATTTTTGAGATTCATTTTATAAAATATTTTGATGTTTTAGGTATTCATATTGAGGTAAATCGTTCCCAAACCAAATTAAATGATACCCAGAACACATTCCAGCCCATGGAGATAATGAAAACCCATTAAAAACTTTATTCTTATAGGTTTGGGGCTCGTATTAGTGGCGACCGGATTCGTTTTTTGACAAAATGGTATCAAAGGAGGTTCACTCTTTTGGTCAAGTTATTTGGGGAACAGTATGGACAGACCCATGTTAGGATTTTCGAGACTTGACGTTCTAGTTACTGGTAATATTCCTATAAATAACACCTCATAATGGGATTAATTTCTCTTGGGAAGTCATTATTTATCTGAGACATTTGGTTTTCTTGGTCTAATGATGATTTGGGGAAGTGAAAAGAGAGTTGGGGTAATGGTCTCATTGTGGTCACAGGGCTAGGAAAGCCTTTTGGAGTTGGTTACATTTACCTAGAACACTCTATATGAATGTTAATTGACTAGAATATGGCTACCAATTATACGTCCATGTCACCCACTGACACTAGTTTCCTCTCAAATTTTCTTCTGTGTCTCTGTTTTGGAATCTTGGAAACATGGTTTTTAAAGAAAAAATTACTTGATTTTAAGGAGTGTGAATTTCTGTGAAATTATTTTGTGCTATATTAAAAATGGATTTTTTTTGAATGTATAGAATTGAAGTTTTATAATTATTTGGAAATGTTAAATTATGTGTTCACACCTCTTTCGAAAGTATGGATTATTTAAAAAGGGGATTCTGAAAATGTGTTTCTAGTAAAATTTTCTAAATCACATATTTTTTTTTGAATTTAATTGAGAATTATAGAATATTTTTTTGGGGTTTAAATGGATTTTTATTTGGTTAATACTAAGCATTTTAATTGTTTTATGAAATTTTGGAACATTGTATTGAAATGAGAAGAGTTCAGTTCTTATTTAAATTGAAATTTATGAAATGGTGTTTTCATGACATTAGAAGTGTTTGAAATGTGCTGAAATGTTTTGAAACAGTTGTTCAATGCATGGAAGTGTGTTTTTATTTAATTATGGGTTCTTTATAAATTGGTGTATATGATTTAAATTTTGTATTTATTTTCGGTTTATAATTTAGATAAAGGTAAAGTTTGGTTAAAAGGGGTTTGATTATGAAAGGAAGAAAGTTTTGGTTTTACTCTTTAGTGTTCGTACTGGTGGCCACATACATGGGTTTATAAGAGAATATGAATGTATACAAGGTTGGTGCCTAGTGTGGAATTAAAAATGCAAGTGTGAGGCTCATGGGATACTATTGGTAAATGCACAACACACCAATAATGTTTTTTTAATGAATTACTTTGAAGGAAAGTTTTGTGTTTTGACGATGTGTGGTTGGGAGGAATGGCTTATGTGTATTCAGGAATGTTATTGTGAGATGTTTCAAGCTCAAGAACCCATATTGTTTAAACAATTTTTTGTGTTTTTGTTTCTTTATAAAGTTTGAACGAAGCGTTGTTTAGTGGTATCTTTTGAGAAACATTTGGGTGGGAAATGTGGTTGCTCCACTCATGTGTTCAGTTTTGTTTTGTTGTGTGTTCTAACTAAATGACCAGATTGGTTGGGTTCTCAGGTTTTGTGTTAGCTAAAGGTTACCCTTGTAAATAGTTAATGCATGATTCATGTGTGTCCCATGGTAATTTGATGTTGGGTGATCCTTTAGTTGATAAACATAAGTACTTTCTCCTTGAGAATTAATGATTGAGTTCACCCCTCTTCATTTTCAGTTATATGGATTCCCTTATAGTGGGAGAGTGGTTGTGGGATGATGACATAGAATTTGGTTTCTTATGTTTCCTTAGTTGTTTAAAGTGAATATATTTCAAGTTTTTTAGTGTGTAATGATGTCTTAAAGGGCCTCAAGGTACTTTTTCAGCCTCATCAGAGTAAGAGTTCATGTTGGGCCACCAGTGTGGAAGATTTGGCTAAGAGTGGTTGTTATGGCCACCTGGTGGAATCATGTGCTAGTCGGGACTAAGAATAAGGTCCCACTCCTTTTCATTTCATTTAGCATTAATGTTCATGTTTGGTGATACCATGTGGATGTCGTGTGTTCATTTGACTATAAGGGTCAAGTTTGGGAAATCTTATGTGAGTCTCTATTTTTTCATATGTGTCTCTCCATTCAGGGTTTTTTGAAATCCAATTCTCTAGGAGAAATTGTTTTAATGTGTCCATTCATTATGTTTTTTTCCGATCTAATGAAACATGGGGTTACATGTGTGTATCCTTTAAGGCTTGTGTGGGTAAAATTATGGGTTGGTGTAAATTTGGTTTGAAGTGTGCCATGTATCATTGAGACTATCTGAGATCATAGAGTAGTTTTTGTGGAATTATAAAAAGGAGTTCTATTTAGGGCTTTCCAAATATCAACTACAAGGCCAAAGATACTTAAACAATTTGAGATCTATCCATAGGTCATGGAGAGAAGTTGGGGTATAGTCTGTGGAAATATCAGAGTTGTTCAAACCATAGGTCAAGGTCCTATCCTCAGTATGATAGATGGGAATAATTTAATCCTCTAGTGTCATCATAATGTTCTAGTTGTTCATGTTCAGTTTTATAGGTTGGATAACCTAGTTTCCATGTTTTAAAATTTTTTCATACTTTCCCCCATTGGTTTTCAAAGATTTTTTGGAAAAAATATTGATATTTGGGCTAGGCAGATTGAAGCACACGGTTTGTGAAATTACTAGTAACCATGTGCCAACCTAGGAAACTGTGTGATAAGATACAATAGCTACTGCACAGTCTCAGCACGACCATGTGACTCATCCCATGTGACTGTGTGAAGTATCCCGTTTAGATATAATTATATACATGATCAGAAAACCATTTCCCAAACTGTGTGGACTAACAGTGTGGTTGTTCCAGCTCTTTAAATTTTGGGGTATTTTCTTTTAATCCCATAATGGTTAGTTAAAATGGTTGGTTCTTATGTATGGGACACCCATCATGGTTCTTACCTAATATATCTTGAAAAAACAAAAACAAATATTAGTCTACCCCTTAAACAGGGGAGTCTGTTCGGCCCTCCCCTTTTAGTGTCCTAATTTTGTTTTAGATATGATGTTTTCCATACTGGTAGGATGTCTTTTTGGGTAATAATGTATCAACGACAGGGTTTTCTCATTAGTGTTTTCTTGGATTGAGTTAGTCTCATTTCAGTCTATCGAACCAACATTTTCTTACTTGGGTAAATGTGGTATTGGAGCATGCTCAATGTTTTTGTTTTAGTAAGGTTGTGGTAGCATTATTCGTGTTTGTGGGTTGTTTCAAGTGGATTGATTGATCATTTTCAGGTAGTATTTTAGGTGTTTTTTTTGTGGAATTTATTTGGAATATGTTTAATTATTTTAGGTAAGTGGGGTATGATTTGGCTTGTGAGATTATTCTCTTCCTTTTTTTGATCAACTATACATGTTAGGCCGTTTGGAGGACAGTGCAAATAGGGAAAGTGAGTCCATCATGTAGCCTTTATTTTTACATATAGTGTTGTTGTGTATTTTTGAGGGTGTAACTCAATATTGTGGGGAGAATTTCAACTCCAAGGATTTCAATTTCAATCCTTTATTTCAAATCAACTTATGTTTCTTAGTTTTCTCTTGGTCTTTAGGTGTTATGGGTTTGGATTTTTTGTGTCTATTGTGTTCTTGAGATATGACCTTAGTCTTGGGGGTATTTAATTGTACACAGACTCCTACTTGTAAAAGGTTTGGTGTCAGGTTTTGGTGTTTTGTTATTGGATTAATGAAACACCTTGTGGAACCCCTTGTGGGGTAGGTTCTTAGGGGTAGTTTATACCCCTATGTTAGATGAGTCTTGGGGTGGAATGGTGGTTTTCTTTTGGGTATTATTTCCCATATCCCTATCCCATCATTCCCATAGGTTTTGTAGAGACCCAAAGATTGACGTATATGGACATCACATTACTTTAAAGGAATACATAATACATAACAAAAACAGACACACACGGACCGTAATAGTTTAGGGTCTTTGGAAACATGAAAAAATAATCTTCTAATTGTGGTGAAAGATCTTAATCATCTCCCATAAAGATCTTCCAATTTTTTTCTTACCTAAAACCTTTCTTTATATCCTGGGGAAAAGAAAACATATAAAGGGTGAGCTCAAATGCTCAGTAAGGGTAAGCATGGATAAAATAAAACAAATCATATACATTTTAACTTAAAAACATTAACATAATGTTTAAACATCAAAATATTGAGCAATGACATAAAACATGGCAGTACATAAGGCATAGATCATAAATAAACATTAATCATGATAAAATATCATGGTAATAAGACATGTAATTGTGGCAAAACATTAATCAAATGATATGATTTCCATAGTAGCCAAGGCATTGCGGCCAAGACCATCTTAGTGGAGAAAGTCCCTTACTGAACCGGGTTTACTTGCAGTTTCATCCCTATATTACTGAACTGGATTTACTTTTCATTCCAGACATTTCTATCTCATGAGATATATATCTTTACTTAATGCATTGGAGGGAGATATAGGACCCACCGATCTCATATTGAAATCATTCATACATGTTCCACAAAACTATCATAAATCATTCATCAAAACCCAAAGAATAAATTGGGTTTCACAAACATCATCCCATCCTAACATAATCCATATAATACAAATGGATATCATTTCATCATATGAAAAGTGAAACCATGTAAATTATAGAGAAATTATACTTTAAACATAAACATGTGAAATAATGTCATCATAGATGGAAAATGGTTTTGATAAGACACTTGAAGATAAATATTGAGGAAAATATCCTTTCTTCATAAAAGTCATTTCATTTTTAAAAAATGCCATGAAATTTTAAAAGAAAATATTTTTTTTGAAAATAGTCATGAGATATTGTATATAATTCTTCATTAAAATAAGGAGTTATGAAACTGTAAAAATCCGTTCATGCCGTATAAGATTAAAAAAATTCTCCTTGTACTTTTGCCAAAAAAAATTCAAAAAGTACCTTGTATGGTAAAACAAGATACCTTACATACCATGTATTAAAATTAAAAAAAGGGTAAAAATGATTATAAACATTCATAAAACCATTTTTAGGAAACATGGACATAGATGATAACAATAAACCCAGTAAATACTTACGAATAAACAATCTCGGGTAAGAACGAGATTGGTACGATATGCTTCGTACGTATCCAAAACAACTGTATAATGATTTAAATAACTTCCTTGACTTATTAAATAATAATATTCATTGTTATGGTATCATATATGGTTTACTTATGACTTTATATTACCCGTTCTTTTGTAAATCCCATGTTAAAGCAACGTTTTGGGTAAAATAGTCATATTTGGCGTATGTGTTTGGACTTGTTGTTCGTGATGTTATTATTACTTATATCATGATTTACTTACTTCCAGAATGTATATCATGATTTTTATAATATATATCCATCATATACATGTATTTATAATAGTACATAACATATGGAGGTAAGAAATGAAATGCACCGTTCATGGAGACGGTAAGTAGTACGTACGCATGAACGCTACTTTAATTTATATTTATTATTTTAATGGAACTAAAATATGATGATACATAGGTATATTATAATTACAGAATAATATCATATATATTACCATTAACTGCATCCTTTATACATCCCACATAAAGCATTAATGAATCACAACACTTTGAGGGGGTGGTAGTCCGCACTTCCTCAAATGAGATCGTCGTATTTACCCACTATGGAAACCAGAAAGGCTTGATATAATTTGGAAGTAAAGAATAATAAGTAAATAATAATGATAATATATATCATATATAAATACAGTTTTATCATAATGGCAACTATGAAAGGCAGTAGGATAAAATCGAACAATCATCGTTTCGTGAGGCGTTAGTTTTCCCTCACAGAAACATTATGTTATTCATCCATTAGATGGAGGTGTGTGTATGTATAGTTCTAATCCTTCTCATAACAACATCCTAGTATTTTTAGGATACTGTTGTTGTTACAAAATAAATGATTAAAAAGAGTTTTGGGGTTAGAGGAGTAGAATAAAAGAAAACAACTTAAGAGAAACTATTATCTTTAATTTGGGTAACTTCCTTTGGTTTGAACCAAAAGGACTTCTTGAAGTTCCTTCTACATAATGTAAGGCTTCTAGGGGGAGTAGAGGGATGTTGGGAGCTTAGTTTGGCAGAGTTTGGATGAGGAAAAAGGCTTGAGAGGTCTGAGGAATTGCATAGAAGTGGTCTCCTTTTATAAGGGAGAGGAGGGGCTCTTTAGGAAAGTGTGAAAACATTATTTTATTATAAAAATATCTTCGGTTTGAAGAGGTGAAAACCACATTAATGTCGAAGATAAGATGACTTATATTAGAAATTAAATCATCCAATAGGAATTGGATAGGTTTTTGATAATATTTTAATCATTATAATCTTATTTATTTAAATCATTTATTAATGAGGTAAATACTGCATCATTATTGTGCCATAAATAATTTAATTTATTTGATGTCTGAAAATTATAAAAAAACTACCAACATGTAGGATATATTTTTATATTTCCAATGAATTTTTTTAGTCTAAAATATAATTTATATAGGCCCTTATAAAAATTAATTACTAAAGGATTTTTGTTAATGCCAATTTTGTCTTTACATTAAATTAATTAATCTAATGTGTCATTGTCATTCATAAGTGGCTCCATGGGGTCCCAAAATCGACCCAAGGATGGCCATGGACGACCATTACTCATCCAATAAGGTTTGGAAAAGTGGTAAGGTAATTTTGAATTATTATAATATTCTTTTAACCTTGAATTACCCTATCTACTTTTAACCGTGGTAAAAAAAAGTAAAAAATTACTATTCACAGAAAAAAAAATTTATCTAATTAAACCACATTTTACTCCTTGAAATTAACCATGTCTGTTGGATTTTCAAAATTCAACTCACAGAAGTGGTAAAATTATGTTTTATGAACAATTGTAAAAGCTCTTAGGAGGTGGGTAAAAGACGGTGAAAAGTTCAATACAATTTTTATAAATCTAAAATTATTATAAAATGATTCCCATGAATTTAATTGAACTTATATAAGTATTATGTATCTATTTTGACCTAAAATAAATTTAAATCAAAAAATGAATATTTAAATAAATAGTCGGTTTTAACGAAAAACTCAGGGTTTTCACTATTCATCAAAAATTGTAGTTTTTCAGAAAAATAAAAAAACTAAACCTAAGATATATTTGATATTATGAATTCAAAAATGATGTCTATTTTTACATATTCAAAACATAGAAGTGGAATTAATTAATTTTAAAATTAATTCATGTTATCAAAACAAATAGCGTGTTTTTAAGAAACAATGACTATCAAAAGATCATCACTTGTTTATGTCCAATTTCAAATTAAAATTAATTCCAATGACCAAAATTGGATTAAATGGTAATAATATATTTTATTACACTTTAAAAACAATTAAAATGATAATCTATCCATATAAATTATTTCCTTGAAAAAAGTTTTTTTTTATTAAAATATAGCGTGTTTTTACTATTAATCAACATATGAAAGTTATCAGAATAACATGAAAATTTTATCCAAATTATATTTTAATATCCTGATTCCAATAAAGAGTTTTATTCTGTAAAATTGAACTTATAAACATGTCAAGAACTATATTTAATGTGGGTGTGCCATCAAAAGGCATCAAAACTACATTTTTTGAAAAATACTTATTTTACCCGAAAAAATTATTTTGTTCTCATACTATGTTCTATAAAATATGTAAGATGAATAATAATGTTATAAAATTCAAAATTTAGTTAATACTATTCATAACTACTAGTTTATAATAATATTATAACCATATATCTTTGTTTAGTGAAACATGGTATTGCGTACAACACACGTTTTCGAGGAAGGTCGCGGTTGCGTGTAATGCAAGCCAAGTCAGGGTTGCGTGTAGTAAAAGCTCCATTTGGAGTTGCGTATTATATAATAAAAACATATTTCATTTATACATTACACAAAATCTATACATAATGTTGCGTAGAATAATTTCCACAAAATGAACTTGAATTTGTGTGTAACACAAGCCAAGAATAGTGTTGCATATACTGCAAGCTAATACGGTGTTTCGTATAGTGCAAGATAATCTTGCTGCAGCGTACAACAGAAGAAATCAATGAAATTAAATAGAATAATTGTAATAAAATCTTGGGTTGTTACATTCTACCCTCCTTAAAATGAATTTCTCCCTAAAAATTCGTCAGGGTTATAAATGGTTTACTACTTGAAAGTTTCTTTCATAGAAACCCACATCGTAAAAATGAGAACTAAAACTTCATTTTAAAAAGGGAATTTAGAATCATAACGGTCACCCAATGTAACTCATCACTGTGTTTCCACATAGGAAAACATAAGTGAAAATATAGATATCGAAGAAAAATCTAACCATTATGTTCTGATGGAGAGTGGAAGAGAAAAGGGCTATGAAAAAGAAAAAAATCACAAAGCCATAGATTTGTGATGATCTAAGGTACCATCTGATTCATTGGCCATTAGAGTACTAGGACAACATTTTTTAGATTTCATGATAATTTCCCTATTGTTGATGAATTTTTGAATTAAAATAAATTCTTACTTGATTTTGGTACAATATCACTGTTGTTCATGTCATGAACAATTTCCACTTCATATCTTAAAAAATGAAATTGAATTTGTTTTCCATGAAATTTTAGCGGATCATGCGACAGAATGACAGGTCATTCCATATGTATCAAACATAAGGTTAGGAAATGTTATATACATAAGTCCATCTATGGTGATATTATTCGTATATGGTTCCAAAACACGACTTATACTTCAACTATCATAATTCTTAATAAAATAAAACTAATTTCTACTAACCATGGACTTCCTGTAGGCCGGTGGTAGGAGATAAAGGCCTGTCTCACTTCGGTTGTGGGTTCGATTCCCACTGCCTTGTCTGACGTGATGGGTTGTTTCCCGTTCTGCAGGTTTTCCTTTTTTGTTCTAAAAATACAATATTATAACTTTCCATCAATAATATTTAAAAAGTTCTAGCCTTAAACCATAATAACTTATGTCTAACATAATCCATTCCAATCTTTAGGCTTATCCAAAATACTACTGTCCATTCTCATATTATAGTGAAAGTGATTACCAGAGAGTTCATATTACAAGCATGTTAATACCATCATTGATCCCCATATATCATAATATATGTCTTGTTGGTCACATTCCAAACATTATAAGGCCTTAATAATGTATTCTCTTGAAAAATTAATACCCATTGAACCTTAGTGAAAACATGAGTGCTGTCAAAAGTTAACTATTTCCACATACCAAAACCCCAAAATTCTATATACTCAAACTATTATATAACTATTTCCTTATATCAGCCATGAGATCGTGAATACTGTCAAACATTTCATTTTCTTCTTATCCCTTCATTTTGTGCATATCATATTCTTTACAAAAATATCTCAATCACTTTACATGGATACTAGTACCATAAAATTATTGAAAAACACAATAGACCAATACATAAATATTCCAATATTCCACGATACTATATACATCATTATTTTGGAATCTCATTACATAAAAACATAATCATTCCACCACATCGTTGGCATATTCCACATCCCCAATAGTGATCGCATGTGACTTCCCTCTGTCCATTTCCATAATTGGTTTCTCATGTCGATCATCATTAAACCTTGGATTAGGGCATTGATTAGCATAATGCCCCATTTCATTGCATTTGAAGCATTGAAGTGTTGGTGGTTCATTATCTGAAGTCTTTTCCTTATTCACATGATTAACAACCCTTTTTCCATTAATTCGACACTCAATTACTCGATGAATTTCATTTCCACACTGAAAACATTTTCTAGTCCCTTTAAGACAATATCCACCATGCTTCTTTCCACACTTTGAGCATAAGGAAACATTCATCATATTTTCACCATTATTCTGAGATTTCTCCTTGAACTCCATCTTTTGTTTCTTGTCAAAACCATGAGATGGATATGTAACACCAACTTCCATTTCAAATGTGATAGCACAACGCACAATTTATTCATAGCTACTGAAGTCTCTTATAGATAATTCCCTTAGAAGACTTGGTTTTATGCCACTGATGAATCGATCAACTTTACTTTTAGGATGGATGATAAATCCAGATGCATACCTTGCAAGCCTTGTAAAATTCGTTTCGTATAAACCAAAAGATTCATCATCCCTTTCATTTAGTTCAAGAAACTCATTCCCCGTCTTTGTTCGAAGAATACAAGGAAAGTACTTATTGAAAAATAAGTTCTTGAACTCGTACCATTCCATGGACTCAATTTCATCTCTTGACCTCGTATTCTTGATAAGATTCCACCATTGATCAGCTTCACCTTTCAAATGATATACTGCTAAGATGACTTTATCATGTTCAGAGAATTTAAGAATAGAAAATATCTTTTCAGTGGTACTGATCCATTGTTCAGCAACAAGGGGATCATAAGACCCACTGAAAGAAGCTGTACGTTGCCTCATGAAGGACTCAATAGAATATTTTTCCCTTCTCTACTCATTCAGAAGTCCAGAATGATTCATAGCATGGGTAAGTATAAAAAAAATATTTTTCACTCCATCTCCCATAACATTGTTTTGTTCATAAGGACACTCATTGCACTTTCCATTACATTGATCTACACGGTTCCTTCGGGTTCCAGCCATCATCTAAAACCCAAAAAGAATAGTGTGAGAGGCAAAAATCATGCTAGGTAAAAAACATAATAAAGGGGGAGTAACTTCAATATCTAACATCTTAGGGTTATTTCTAAGATCGTTACCATAATTTTAGGACTATAACCTATACTTATAGTTAACCTTAGGGACATCCCTAGACATTTCTTAGAAATATCTCTTGGGATCTCACTAAAGTTTTCGCATCCTAGTTTCTAAAGTTTAACTAAACCTTTCCTATGATACCAATTATAGAGACCCAAAGCTCAACATACATGGACATTACATTACTTTTTCGGAATACATAATACATAACAAAAACAGACACACAAGGACCGTAATAGTTTAGTGTCTTTGGAAACTCGGAAAAATAATCTTCTAATCGTGGTGAAAGATCTTCAACATCTCCCATAAAGATCATCCCCTTTTCATTTCTTACCTAAAACTATTCTTTATATCCTGTGGAAATGAAAACATATAAAGGGTGATCTCAAATTCTCAGTAATGGTAAGCATGGATAAAATAAAACAAATCATATAGATTTGAACTTAAAAACATGAACATAATGTTTAAACATCAAAATATTGATCAATGACATAAAACATGGCAGTACATAAGGAATAGATCATAAACAAACATTAATAATGATAAAATAGCATGGGAATAAAACATGTAATTGTGGAAAAAAATTAATCACATGATATGATTTCCATAGTGGACAAGGCATTGCTGCCAAGACCATCATAGTGGACAAAGTCTCTCACTGAACCGGGTTTACATGCCGTTTTAGCCCTGTATTACTGAACCAGATTTACTTGTCATTCCAGCCATGTCTATATCATGAGATATAAATCTTTTCCCAATGCATTGGAGGGAGATATAGGTCCCACCCATCTCATATTGAAATAATTCTTACGTGTGCCACAAAACAATCATAAATCATTCATCAAAACCCAAAGAATAAATTGGGTTTCATAAACATCATCCTGTCATAACATAATCCATATAAAACAAATGGATATCATTTCATCATAAGAAAAGTGAAACCATGTAAATCATAGAGATATTATACTTGAAACATAAACATGTGAAATAATGTCATCTTAGATGGAAAATGGTTTTGATAAAACAATTGAAGAGAATTCTTGAGGAAAATATCCTTTTTTCTTAAAAGTCATTTTCTTTTTAAAAAATGCCATGAAATTTTCAAAGAAAAGGATTTTTTTGAAAATAGTCATGAAATATTGTATATAAAGCTTCATTAAAATAAGGAGTTATGAAACTTTAAAAATCCGTTCATGACGTATAAGATAAAAAACATTCTCCTAGTACTTTTTCCAAAACAAGTCAAAAAGTACCTCGTATGGTAAAAAAAAGATTCCTTACATACCATGTAGTAAAAGTAAAAAATGGTTAAAAATGACTATAAACATACATGAAACCATTTTTAGTAAACATTGACATGGATGATAACAATAACCGTAGTTAATACATACAAATAAACAATCTCGGGTAAGAACGAGATTAGAATAGTTATCCCTTACTTTAGGTTTCATATGCTTCGTACGTATCTGAACCTCCTGTGTAATGATTTAAATAATGTCATTGACTTATTAAAGAATAATATTCATTGTTATGATATCATATATGGTTTACTTATGACTTTATATTACCCTTTCTTTTGTAAATCTCATGTTAAAGCAACGTTTTGGGTAAAATAGTATTATTTATCATACGTGTTTGGACTTGTTGTTCTTTATGTTATTATTACTTATATAATTATTTACTTACTTCCAGAATGTATATCATGATTTATATATTATATATCCAGCATATACATGAATTTATAATAGTACATAACAAATGGAGGTAAGAAATGAAATGCACCGTTCATGGAGATGGTAAGTCGTACGTACGCATGAATGCTACTTTCATTTCTATTTATTATTTTAATGGAATTAAAACATAATGATACATAGGTATATTACAATTCCAGCGTAATACAATATATAATATCATTAACTACATCCTTTATACATCCCACAAAAGGAATTAACGAATCACATCACTTTGAGGGGGCGGTAGTCTGCACTTCCTCAAATGAGATCATCGTATTTACCCACAATGGAAACCATAAAGGCTTGATATAATTGGGAAGTAAAGAATTATAAGGAAATAATAAACATAATATATATCATATATATTTACAGTGCCATCATAATGGCCACCATGAGAGGCGGTAAGAGAAAATCGAACAATCATCGTTTCGTGAGGCGTTAGTTTTCCATCACAGAAACATTATGTTCATCATCCATTAGATAGAGGTGTGTGTAAGTATAGTTCTAATTCTTCTCATAACAATATCCTAGTATTTTTAGTATACTGTTTTTTTACATAATAAAGGATTAAAAATAGTTTAGGGGTTGGAGGAGTATAATAAAAGAAAACAACTTAAGAGAAACTATTACCTTTAATTTGGGTAACTTTTTTTGGTTTGAACCAAAAGGACTTCTTAAAGTTCCTTATGCCTAATGTAATGATTCTAAGGGGAGGAGAGGGATTTTGGGAGCTTAGTTGGGCAGATTTAGGATGATCCAAAAGGCTTGATAGGTGTGAGAAATTGCATAGAAGTGGTCTCCTTTTATAATGGAGAGGAGGGGCACTTTAGGAAAGTGTGAAAACATTATTTTATTGTAAACATATCTTCGGTTTCAAGAGGTCCAAAACAAATTAATGTGGAAGATAAAATGACTCATATTATAAATTAAATCATCCAATAGGAATTGGACAGGTTTTGGATAATATTTTAATCATTATATTCTTATTTATATAAATCATTTATTAATGAGGTAAATACTGCATCATTATTGTATCATAAACAATTTAATTTATTTTACCTCTAAAACTTATAAAAAAAGTAAAAACATGTAGGAAATCGTTTTATATTTCCAATGAATATTTATAGTCGAAAAGACAATTTATATATCCCCTTATAAAAATTAATTACTAAAGGATGTTTGTTAATGCCAATTTTGACTTTACATTAAATTAATTAATCTAATGTGTCATTGTCTTTCATAAGTAGCTCCATGGGGTCCCAAAATCGACCCAAGTATGACCATGGTCAGCCATTAATCGTCCAATAATGTTTGGACAACTGGTAAGGTAATTTTGAATTATTATAATATTCGTTTAACCTTGAATTACCCTATTTACTTTTAACCGTGGTAAATAAAAGTAAAAAATAAATATTCATCAAAAAATATTTTTATCTAAGTGAACCACATTTTACTCCTTGATATTATCCGTGTATCTCTGATTTTTAAAATTCAACCCACATAAGCGGTAAAATTATGTTTTATGAAAAATTGAAAAAGAAAATAGGAGGTGGGTAAAAGATGGTGAAAAGTTTAATATAATTTTTATAAATCTACAATTATTATAAAATGATTCAAAATAATTTTATTGAACATATATAAGTATTATTTATCTATTCTGACCTAAAATAAATTTCACTAAAACAAATGATTATTTAAATAAAAAGTTGGTTTTAACCAAAAACTCAGTGTTTTCACTATTCATAAAAATTGAAGTTTTTCAGAAAAATACAAAAAATTCAGCCTATGCTATATTTGATATTCCGAATTCAAAAATTATGTCTATTTTTACATATTCAAAACATAGAAGTGGAATTAATTAATTTTAAAAGTAATTATCGTTATCAAAACAAATAGCGTGTTTTAAGAATCAAAAACTATCAACAGATCATCAATTGTTTATGTCCAGTTTCAATGTGAAATTAATTCCAATGTAAAAAATTTGAATAAATGGTAAAAATATATTCTAATTACACTTTAAAACCAATTAAAAATATAATCTATCCGTTTAAATTATTGTGATGAAAAAAGTTGTTTTTAATTAAAATATAGCGTGTTTTTTTATTCATCAAAATATGAAAGTTATCAGAATAATATGAAAAATTTATCCAAATTAAAATTTTATATCCTTATTCCAAGGAAGAATTTTATTATGTCAAATTTATCTTATAAAAATATCCAAAACTATATTTAATGTGGTTGTGCCATCAAAAGGCGGCAAAACTGTATTTTTTTAAAAATACTTATTTTACCCGAAAAATTTATTTTTTTCTCATACCATGTTCTAGAAAATATGTAAGATGAATAATAATGTTCTAAAATTCAAATTTTAGTTTATAATATTCATAATGGCTAGTTCATAATAATATTATAACCAAATATCGTTGTTTAGTGAAACCTGGTACTGCGTGCAACACACGCTATCGAGGAAGGTCGTGGTTGCGTGTAATGCAAGAGAAGTCATGGTTGCGTGTAGTGAAAGCTCCATTTGGTGTTGTATATTACACAATCAAAACATATTTCATTTATAAATTAAACAAAATCTATACATAATGATAGGTAGAATAATTTCCACAAAATGAACATGAATTTGTGTGTAACACAAGCCAAGAATAGTGTTGTGTATACTATAAGCTAATACGGTGTTGTGTATAGCGCAAGATAATCATTGTGTAGTGTACAACAGAAGACATCAATGAAATTTAAAAGAATAATTCTAAAAAAATCTTGTTATATTACAGGTTTCCTCCATAGAGGCCCCTGAAATTGAAGAAATAAAAACACTTTTTGAGTGGACATAAGGGGGGGGCATAGTTTGGGAGCACAATTTTCTAAACGGTACAATAAAATTCTTCGTTCAAGTCTAGGTCATCAATTTTATTTTTAAATTACATGTTTACCCTCCTGATAATTTTTTAAACTCTCCCCTTTCCTCCCCCATTCAACCATTTCATCCATAGTAGCCTCTCAAGCTTCCCAAACATCCCATGGAACACATTCTTGAGTGGGATTTTGATGGGGAAACTACAAGTTCGTTTCAAGTAAGTAAATATTTTATTTATATCCTTTATTTAGGGTTTCTTCCCCATATCATTGATTTTATTTGTCTCTAGCAGTTAGGGTTTCAAAACTAGGGTTTTATACATGTTTTTGTGGGTCTAATATTCTGTTTTTAGGCTTTTTCTACCTTCCTTGAGGTGCGGCGGTGGAGAGGTTGGATTTTCACAAAATGATGTTGGGGTATTAATTATTTTGGAAAGTGATTCGATGGGTAATTAATCCTAAATGAGTTATCATTGATGAATATTGTGTTTGAAAACACTTCTTATTTATTATCCATGCTGCAAAATCTGGTTTTGGTGGTGTTTGTTAAGAAAATGAATTTTGGTATCAATTTTTTGCTAAATTGGGTGTCTTTAATGTTTAATTCATGTTGTTCCAGTTGGGGTTTTATATAAATCATATAATGGGTTTATAGAAATTATTTGGTTGCTGATAATTCTATTTTTATGAGTATGGGTATTCCATGGTGTTCAAAATGGTATTTTAAGAGGGATTATGGTAAATTATGTACAAATTTTGTGTTGAATTGGGTGTTTTACATGTTTATTTTTTGTTAATCCAATGGGGTTGTTTAATTAATCTTGAAATGGAATAATATAAATTTATTAGGTGCTGAAAATTTTGTTTTGATGAATATTTGTATGCACATGGGGTTCAAAGTGGCGTTTTAAGGGATTTCGGGCGAAAGAGAATGTTAAAATTTGTGAAGTTTCTTTATTTAAAATCTAAAGGTTTTATTATGATATATATGTTCTGAAAACCATATTTTCTACTGTTATGAATTGATTTTTACCATAATTTCTATGTTTATTTGATTAGGTATTTTTTCATCATGAGATAATTATTATAGCATAATGGGGGAAGCTCGGGGTACCTAGGAGGGCAGATGTGTAATAGTATGGCGAGTGAACCAGATGGATTTTTTCCTTATTTCACAAAGAAAATGGATAATTAAAATCATAACTAAACTATATTTGTGATTATGGGGGACTACAGGGTGTGGGTATATTCCCTACTAGTGGATTGTGCAAGATAATAGATATTTCTAGGGTTACTTTACACCGAGGTACATGGGTCCTGGGACTACCTAGTTATATAGGGTGTTCCTAAGATTGGTGATCATTGAATATTGTGTAATTTAATTTGTAATATCATGTTTTTTTCAATAAAATATAGTATCTTTCATGTTTTATTGATTTGTTCTCTTTCATTTAAAAATCCCTTTGAAACCCGTTTATATTTAAAATATTCATTCATTAGAAATAATTTCCTCTACTTTTTGGTTTTCAAAAATGGCATGCTTTTTATCATGTATTGATTTCACTAGGGAATATCTTGTTGTTATCCTATTGGTATTGGGAGAACACCCTACTTAAACCCCTTGGGTGTATGTAGACATTGTCTTTTTGGGAATATGTGATGGAGAGGCTTTGGGTGATGGTGGTTCGGGCGTTAGTTCCCATCCATTGTGCGGAGTTGTGGAGATGGATTCTGGGGGATGACCCATTATCTTGTAGATTCCTTGGGGATGTTTTTCTAATGTTTCATTCTGTATTTGGTCCTCTATTATTTTTTTCTTGATTTTGTATAAATCTTGTTTTGTGGGAATTTTTCAGATTCATTTTATCAAATTTTTTGGTGTTTTATTTATCCATATTCAAGTAAATTGTTCCCAAACCAAATTAAATGATACTCGGTCACTTGTGATATGTCGTGGGGATAGGGAACTCCCTTTGGTCCTTTTCATGGGCTGGGTTCGGTGCTGTTATTAGTGGAAACCAGATTCAGATCATTATATTGGTATGTTCAATTTATATTATAAATATGTTGGCATGGACATGTACTGATATTAGTACATTAAATAAATATCTAACCTACTATTTTACACATGGTTGTTTTGGTTTTAAGAATGAAACTCTTCAACTATCATTTTATGATAACTATATTTATAGAAGGATACTTCTCTTGGTTGAAAATTGAGTCCATGATCTTCATGGATATGAATTCCTCAATATATAACCATCAGTTAATAGAAATATACTACTGCAAAATCAATGAATTTTCCCAATACATTTTTAAGAGATATAGTTCATAAAATAATTTTATGGATTTGGAAGTTATATCCCATATGATAATGAAAAAAGTAATCTAAAATTATTCTTCTTGGAGGATAAAGTGTTTATACCATGCCTCATCAAAATAGTTACCCACCTCCATAGATATTACAATCCAACCTCATCATATTTTCATCAAAATAAACACTCAAGGAAATACCAAAAGGGGTTAACATTCATGGAATTTCACTGTCCAATAATTTACTCTCATTGATGAAACCTCCTCTAAAAATTATTGTAATGGAATATTATAAGCATTATTTTAATATTATACCTCATCCTCACTATAAAACATTGATAACTCATAATCCCATACCCTAATAATTATATATAAAAAATTCAACTATATAAATATTATGATACATTATATCTCAAAAATATCATATAGAATAGTTTCTATAATATATTATACTTAATCCATCCTTATAATATCATGGAAAACACATTAAAGAATAGTTTATAATTTCATCAAGTAAAATCTCACATGTTTCAATGACGCAACCATGAAATCGTATTAGTTATTTGATGAACTTTGTATCATATTGGATTCGATCTACACCCTCTTCATTATATTAGTCTTTATATGGTTAAAAAACTTGATTCCCCTTTATTATGTTTATTATTACCTTTGATAATATATCACCCAAGAAGTGTAGTGTATACTACATCTATGACTACCTTCAAATATCATAAAGAGATGATTCACCCTTAATAATCATTCACCATATAGAATTGATATTATGTAACATAAAAAGTACAAGATGTTATCTAATATTATGTACTTACACAACCAGTAGATATTTACAATCATATCTATCTTTCTAGATCTCTATCATAATCTATCAATGATCCAAGTCATTTAAACTACAATTATGTTTCATTTATATATTCACTTTTCTCACACCACTGTACTTAAAAACAAATAATAATAATAAATAATAATAATATACAATATTTTTTGAAAAAAATTATATTATAACACTGTAATATCAATCATAATTATCTAGTAACATGAATATATTATAAATATGGACTGACTGGGTATAAGTATAACTTCCATCCCATTATGTTATAAATCCTATATCCTTCCAAAAATCCTAAATTTACTAAAACAATTAGGGTAATGTTTAAAATTATCAATGTGGATTATTTTTTTTCCAATTCAATATCTAGGGATAATATTCCACATAGCAAAATTCACAACAACTATAATTCTAATATTAATGTACCAAAAAAATATTTCTTCATAGATTAATGTTGATGATATACCATCAGTTAGATATCCATTAATAAAAAACATAATGAAAAAATCCTATAAAACATCACATAATAGTATAGATATTATTGTGGAAATTTACCCATAATTAAATCATTTAACCATATTAAACCAATAATCTAACCCATGTAATGTCATATAAGAACAAAATGAAAATGATTATTACTAAATGGTAATATATATATATATTTAGAATTTTGAAATAGAAATTAAATAATTATGAAAAATGGTCATGATACTTTTAAAGTCCAGACATGTGATCCTCATTAATCCATTATAATCATTTGTGGGAATATACGATACCTATATCATGAACCATGATGTCTTCATGTCAGCTGGTAAATAAATAAATGTTGTGAGTAATGTAATTAATAGGAATCCACCTTTAGTTCCTTAACATAATCTAACCTATTTTATAATGGTTTTTTGATATCTCTATTCACATGTGTAATGGAAGAAAAATATTAATCCCATCAATATGATCTATAAAAATATAAATTAATTAATTAATTGGAAACCAAAGAAATATCAATGACTCCCTATCCATTAAAATTCATAAAAAATGTTCTTTTTAATCGAGCACCTTAAATAATGACCGATATATTCCGTCCTAAATTTTCTTCTACATAAAACTATAATCATTAAATTCTTTGGTAGTACCCATCCTTCTACAACACATGATAACTAATATTCTACTATGACAAATTATGAAAATTTAGTATAGTTAGTCTATAATTTGTTCATGATAACCAATGATCTTGAATAAGTACTATGAACTCTAATTTTTTAAATCATTCACCAAATAAATGACATTTTTAGAGTCTAATGTTTAATGCATGATTAAGTCTCATTCATTTTTCTTCTATTTTTACAAAAATTATAAAAAACTCTCAGTTTTACTAAATTTTTAATTTAACACATTAAATAATGAATAATATATTTTCTGATTATCAAATTATGTGACAATATTGGGAATAAAATTTGATAATTATAGTTGGAGAGTACGCCAAATAATTTCCTATATCATTAAATATATTCATGATGATATTTTTCTCAGAAATAATGACCCAACATAATATTTGTTGTGGTGAATCTCATCATTATTTTTCTTTAATTTAGTAATTTTATATAAAAATCTATGACATTTACTAATTTAATATTCATATTAATATAATATAATTTATAATAAAAATTTTCCAAAAACGTTTTACCAAAAATAATGCTCACTTCAAGACATACCTAGTGACATTTTGGAAATTTTAATACAAAAACATTACAAATTCCATAATATATATTTATAATAAAAACATTGAATATAGTAAAAGTAATTTGTTACTCTAGGTTAGTGTGGTTCTAGGTTGATAATGATAAAAAACAGTCATTTCTCAACATGAAAAAGTCTACCAAAAGTTTTTTTAATAAAATTAATGTGGATGATTCTATAATCCCAATGATTCATACATTATGTGATGAACAACCATATGAAATGTATATATACTATATTATATCTCTCTTAATACTTTTTGTATCAAATAATACATTTTTCACATTAATTGGGACCCCCAATAGTGTATTAAAATAAGACACCCAATGTAATATTGAAATAAATGTGTCCAATTCTATTGACACTGTCACATCATAAGAAACTCGGCAGGGTAAGCCCAATACTTATATGATATTTATATAATGTCATATTTTGGCTACCACATGATGTATCCCTCTTTTTTGATAAAAATAATATTATCAATCTCTAAATATGAATCCATGTGAAAATAGAAGGACTAAAATCTAAGAACATGACATCATGTTATGGGAAGAGTTTTCTATCACATATGTACCAAATTCAGGAATATAGATTGACTAGACAAAATTATTGTATAACATATCATTCATTTATGTTATTTATAGCATCAAAATTCACTTATAAGTAATGACCAAAACGTTTCTTTACTATAGAAAATTGAATATCAATATTTCGTACTTTCAAAACATCAAAAAAATAGGACATTGTATAAAAATTGATGAAATGATTATTTAAATTACTAATTACACTATTATATGATGATCCTCATTCATAGATTGAGAAAGGTGTTAATTAATGAAGGTTCATATGTTAATCATAATTTTATTGTTAGGTGTTAGGGATTTATATTTTGTATGTTCGGAAAAAATCTCTCAAGGTATCATTGCAACATTTATGGGTTCCTAGTGCTTGATGACAATGCAGGTTTCCATGGTGAATTTTCAAGTTCTAGTGATTTTGATAGTAATCCATGTGGGAAAAGTACCATGACAACGGAACATAATATCTAGAGGTTGTACAAAAGAACCGACATAAGGTGGCAACATTTTTCAGGGATTTCCAATTTTTTGTGGTCCAAAATTTGGAGTTTGGTGAGCATCACGAAATATGTATTTCTTTGAAGATATCATCAAAAAATGGAAGAGACATGAGTTTCTCAAAGATAGGATTCATGGGTCAGATTTTGTGAAAAAAAGAATAACGTTTAAGGTGTTATTAGTGATTGTGTTGAGCATCGTGAATGGAAGAGTTGATGTGAAATGCAAGAGAGCTTCGCGGTGGCTGCACGATGTAATTGACGGAACACTATGCGATTATGACAAGATATGCAATCTGAAAATCACCATGGTTCTTTCTGATCTTAAGTGAATTTCGATAATATTTTTGGAGTTTCACGATTTCAGATGATATGGCGTTGACATCACATGGATGGCTCAAGGGTCAGTGGAATCACCTATAAATAGGTGTCGACCCCCTCGAGAGAAGTAGTGAGTTTTTGAAGAAAATATTTTGATCTTAAATCGTGAAGGTGGTTCGTAAAGGCATTATGCTTTATGAAAGGAAGGATCTTCACGGAGGCTAATCTAGCTCCTCAAAACAGGCATACTCTATGTTGTCTCAGTGAGCTTTGTGAAATAAATCGTTATTTGAAAACTTGAGCTCCACAACGGCCTGAGCTCTCTAAAAGTGTGACCTTCACGAAAAGGAAGAATATTTGCTAAGGTATTTTTGAGATTTGAAAAATTGTGAAATTCAATAAGTAAGGTGCTTTGCGATGGTAATTCCCAAAGGTTATTTCCTATCGGTTAGGGTAAAAGGGTTATTCATCAGTGGATGAAATTTATACTTCAATAGAGCATCTACATACATTGGAGGATAAATTCATTAGTGGTAATGAAGAAACCTATAAGTCTATAAAATATTACTAGATCTCTTAAAGAAGAAATGAGCTCACATTAGTTGAGAGAGCAGGGAGTTCTCAAATTGTGAGTGGTTATAAACTATGAGGGATAGTGAGTCTGCTTCCAACTTTTATACAGTAGTGCGCTTATAGTGGAATTGGTACATCGGCACACCACTAGTGAATGCTCCATGGATGTAGCCTGGTGAGGGTGAAAAAAGTAATATTGTTGTGTCATATGCATGATTTAAGGTTTATCCATACTCTACAATGGGGATGAGAGAGAAGAGGGTTTTTTTCTAACAGCAAAACAATATCAAAAGGGGTAGTTGTTTTAATCTGTCATACCATGATTCACCCCTCCCCCCTCTAAGGAAATCTATCCTAGTGGAAATAATAACATATGTACCACTTCGATTATAAATATTATTATGTGTTTAGTCTGGTGTATATGAAATATCATTCCACATTAGTCATAATATTATTTCACTGACAATAATGTTATATTGTGGTAATTGATTATGGATAAATCAATGTTAAAACTTTTATCGACTTTATCATTTTAATGGTCCTTATGTATTGATAATGATGACATTGTGATTGGATTAGTTATATATATTGTCAATACATATTGTCAGTATTACACTGTGATATAATATAGATATATGTAAATATGTGAATTAATGTTAGTTAATTTTACTATGATTTGTGCGTAAAATCACAAATATGGAATAATGAGTAATGAAATTACTGACATTATATAGTTGATGATAATATTATATATATTTCAAGGTTTATGGAATTTTAACAGTTGTTAAATCTATTGGAAAAATGAACATGTCATGATTTAAGAGATAGTTATATTTTTCAGAAACTTACTGATGATTATGTGTGGAATATAGTTTATAAATGATTAATTTCAAGAGTTTCTATATGATGAGAATTTTAATGAATCCATTGTTCGTGGTTAAAATGAAGAGTTATCATTTGGATAATGATTAAGGGAGTGGAGATGGTGGAATTCCAAAATAATTAATTGTCTATGAGAAGTATAATTGATGAATACCAATGTAATAGTGTATTTTTTTTTGGAATATTTTACATTGTGTTTTATTTAAAAAAAATATAAACTAACGTCGATCAGATACTTGAGTATCGTAATTCAATGAATCAACCCAATATCCAATGATTATTTCCTTCGATGTTTTTATATAGGACCACATAGTAAGAACGAAATTCCTATGAATTGGATCGTGGGTGTATGAGTGAGGATCATGATGCACAGAAGATTAAAAATGGGTTCTAGAGACCATTAAATTTAGAGGGACAATGAACAACTATGTAGAACTTGTTGTAGTCTCATTTTTTCTTGAGATAACTAAAATGTGATTTGTATAGTTTAGAAATTACATTATAATATATATTGTTATATGGGGTATAATTTATGTTAATTTTTTTTCTTTGATAATAATTTATGAACACATGAATATTTAATTTTACGATGCCAACAAGGATCATGTTCATCCTTAGGTTATTCAGATTTTCAATAACTACGTTTATATTTTTCCTAAAAAATATAAAATTTGATTCCAATATATGGAGATATAATGTATAAATGTTTCCATTGACAATGAGTCAATAATCATGTGGCAATCACTATGGAAAATAATTACAAATTTAATGGTCCATACCTATATGGTGAATTACATTGCTGAAATATTATGTTTGAGGAGTTCTAGGAGGTCAAGGATTCATATCCCCAACTCTATTCCAAATTTCCAATTTGGTGAATAGTCCCAACAATAGACTTCTGAACATTTCCAATGGTAGTCTTAGGTGAACAGTGCAATAGTAGCTTCAGGTGAACAGTACTATGGTAACCTTATGTGTACTGTGTCAATTTTAACCTTAAAAGAATAGTGTCATCAGTTTCCATAGGTCAATAGTGATATGGTAGCCTTAGGTGAATAGTGAAATGATAACCTTATGTGAACAGTGTCAATGGTAACCTTATTTGAATAGTGTCATTGTTCGGCATATGTAGATTGTGCAATGGTGAGGTCCAATGGTGGCCACTTTCCATTGCTGAATGTTGAGTTCATGAACATTGTTTCCAAAATGCTGAGGTTGCAATGTTGACCACTTTCCTTTACCAAATATTGAGTTCATGAAAAATGTTTTTAGAACAGTGAGTTTCCAACGGTGACCTCTTTCATTTTCCAAAATTTGAGTTCATGAACAGTGTTTCTAGAACAGAGTGGTTCCAATGGTGACCTCTTTCCATTGCCTAATTTTGATTTTATGAACAATCATTTCTGAATGGTGAGGTTCTAATAGTGACCTCTTTCCTTTCCCAAATTTTGAGTACATGAAAAGTGATTCTATAATGGTGAGATTATAATTATGACCTCTTTCATTTGAAAAATTTTGAGTTCATGAATAGTGTTCTCGAATGGTGAGGTACCAACGGTGTCCTCTTTCATTTGAAAATTTCTGATTTCATGAATAGTGTTTCTAGAACTGTGAGGTTCCAATGGTGGCCTCTTTAATTTTCCAAATATTGAGTTCATGAATAGTGTTTCTAGAATGGTGGGGTTCCAACAGTGACCTCTTTCATTTGTCAAATTTTGAGTTCATGAACAGTGTTTCTAGAACATTGAGGTTTCAATAGTGTCCTCTTTCATTTTCCAAATTTTGAGTTCATAAAAAGTGTTTCCAAAATAGTGAGGTTCTGATGGTGACCTATTTCCTTTTCCAAATATTGTGTTAATGAACTGTGTTTCTAGAATGGTGAGGTTCCAATGGTGATCGATTTACTTTTGTAAATTTCATGTTAATTAACAGTGATTCCAGCTTCTTATAGTTTCTTCCATTTGACGTTTCCTTTGATGTAAAATTCATTTAAATCCTTGTTTTAAGGACTCCATGTCCAATTCACATCCCATAACTCCTATATTAATTTCCCTAAGTAATGCGATGCATTTCCTTGGTCAAATTGTGTGGTTTAATGCGATAATCATCTAATGGAAAATCCAGCGCCTCTTAAACCACTGGTCCATTTAATCTTCAAAAGGAATGATATATATTCCTCACTAATTATTCATACTTTTTCGCATGTGTGAGATGCTCAAAACATCCATTCCTTATCATATCATTTTTTCGATCATAATTAATCCTTGGATTGGTTATAATCTATTTTGATGTAACCAAGCAGTATCGATAAATCTTCGATATACGGTATGATATATCATCATAATTTTGGGTTCATCCCATTCTGTTTCGCCATTCCCTTTTATGTAATTTTACCCCCATGTTTCTAATGGTGTTTTCATGGGTGTTGGCCGATGTGGTGGTGTCTCTGCATCCCCGGGTGGATACAGTTGTCACGGGGGGAGAAGATCACAACCCATTGTGAGGATCATTTCTGTATAACGAACGTCAAGAAGCATTTGAGGTCGTGGATTCATTGCTTCTATTTTATTTTACTTGTAACTATATAGTTAGCATGTTTCATCCCATTAGATCACAATATAATTAAAATAATAAATATTTGAACTGGATTAATAAATTTATATCGATCATATATTATTGCCTCTTGTTTTCCTAGATATTTGGATATCTATGCTTTATATGTATAAATTTATTTTCCTTGATAGAAATTTGTAATGAACATAAATCCATAATTAATTGATAATTATTTAGCTTAAGATAAAGTGGCATGTAAAACAACCTGGTTCTTATTGTTGTAATTTTATGTTAATAAAATTGGATCAGTAAACATGATTAATTATTTGTGATAGGTTACAAGTTAGGTTTCCCAAATTTGGAACCTATGAATAATAAATCAGTTAATCCATGATGGATTAAAGAACTGGTTGTCAGATAAAAGATAATTACTTTTAGGGTTCTAAGTTACCCTCTTTCTTATTTAATAGAAAATATCCCAATTAGTATGATGTTTTTTTCCTGCTAATTGTGTTTTGATGTGAGCCTAGATGGCTGTTGTGATATGAGGGGGCATGTAGGCCTACAAGTTGTTGAAGTAGTTAACACCTAGTGTGGCCAGATTCATTGGTTTATGCATGTGGGTGTGGAGGAGGACATCAAGGATGATGAAATGAGATGGATGTGAAGGTTTGGATTCTCACTTATTCTTATTATTTATTTATCTTCATTACTTTTCCCACTACTCAAGTAAACTATTCTTGCTTAACCTTCTTCCAGAAGGGGTAATATTTATGGGGTATGCCACAAGCTTTTTGAGTTTATCTTCTCAATGGATGATAGTTCTATGCTCTTAATATAGGTGGAAAAGACTCAACGGGTAGTTCATATCCACAGCATGTTGAGCCTCCATATATTTAGTCGCATAGAATGTTTTTATCGAAATCCTATGAATACAGAAAAGTAATAAAGTAAATAAATAAATGAATAAATTTTTTTAAACCAGGGTGTTGGAGCTTGATGGGGCGTAATGCTGAGGTTGTTATTTGAATGAACAATATACTTTGGGTTTGATGCTAATGAAATATAATGTGGAAAATATTTATGGGTTTTTAATATAAAATAATTAATTAACATTAACTGAAACTGATAAAAAGGGAAAGAAGTAATGTAATAGAGGTCATTAAATGGTTGTGTGCTTAGAGGATTCTTAGTCATAGAAGTGGCAGCCCAGAGTCCAAGAGGCGTTAGCTATAGTTGAGTCTACGACTATGTTATTCCCATATTTTGGCTATGATATATATTATATTCTATATTTTTTTCTATATTCTACTCTACCCCATTAGTTTGGGAAACTTACACGCCAGGGGTTCTAAGCCCAAGGTGGTGTTTTCCCCATCATTCCAGTGGGAGGATGGATAGCTGAAAACACCCTTTGGCCCCACACTATTATCTTGGTAGTTACATGTGCTTATAGGCACATGGGTTATTTTTCCCCATATATGTGTTTTGAGGGCTATAATGTATTCTATTTATTCAAACACATATATTTTGTATATAGTATTTTATGGACTACTATAGGAATAACGTGTATAGGTTGTGATGTCGTGAGAGTTCTTACTTGGTGTGTGGGCTGTAATGGATTGATGTATAATGTCCAAAGTATGATACACATTATGCGAGCTATGGTGTCTCCCAAAAACAACCTGGTAACTTTATTGTGTCAATGTGGTGGTTTTTTTTCACGAGGTTCATGTTTTGGTTCTTCGCCCAGGTGTCTACCGGTAATCCATTTTGGAGAGTGATACTTAGGACATGCGATATTGGGGTAAAGTGGAAAACTAGTGGTGAAGTAGTAGTGGGGTACCCTTGATAATATTTATTTTATTATATACTCTTGGATATGTTATGTGGTGAGAGTAGCCATGGTGAGGATAGAAACTCAGTATACCTTTTTAGGTGACAATTTAGTTTCACTTATTATTCACTGTGATTGATCATGAATTCATTAATTTTTCATGAGAGGCTCTGGGGAGGATACTACTGAGTATACTATTATACTCGACATATGTATATATAATTTGTTTTTTCAGGTAACTTGATGCAGGTTCGAGATCAGACTGGTTTCTACTAGCTTGGGGTTGTATGAGCTATTTGGGATTCATGGTAACTGTAGTTATTTACTTTATTTTGTGTAATTGTAGTTTTCACCCTTCAATTGTTGTAGATTTTCATGAAATTACATTTTTGTACTTGGGATTTCATTTTTTTGTTGTCTGAGTTGCAGTTGGTTGGTGTCTGTCTTATCTTTGTTTTCAGCATGTGTCCTCTTAGAGGTTAATGCCTCTCAACTATGTGTTTACTATAACCATTATGGTAGTCACCAACCCAGGGCCTACTAGTGGTGGGACCCAAGGTTCATTATCTTCCCTCTCACATTTCCGGCCTAGGAGGGGTACACTTTGTGGCAAGGGGGTCATGAAAAAAACTCTTGAAACAAATTATAGAATTTCCTGTTCTAATTTTTAAATTGTGTTTGTAATTGTTCATATGGAGTTCATGCTATATTATCAAGATTAAATCTGAGCTGGAAAAAATAGTTTTAAATTTCAAAATGTACAGATATCCATATAAATTCATTTATTCTACATGAATTTGTATATGCTTATGAACACTTAAATTTTTTTCATCACCGAGACATGAAAACATGCTTTTTATTGAAGTGAAACATGGTCAGTGGACCACATGTCTAACAATGGTTTTCAAAGGCCCTATTTAATTGGAATATTTTTATAATTACACATCACTATATAATTTTAAATTTACAGAGAATTAAATATATTTAATGATAGAATCCTGGGGAATCAATCTGTTTCTATATGAATGGATTGTGTCAAATGATATACTGTTATGTGTTATATTTTTTGTGTAACATATCATCAAGAACAATTCAATGTTTATAAATTCATAAATTTTTTCAATGACTATGTAAAATCATAATTTAAAAAAAATTAATTATTTTTACTTTTTTAATAATGATATAAATGTCATATCATATACTACTGGGTGTTAAAGCTTCATGGATTTTTTAGTGTTATCATGAAAACATTATTCACGTATTTTTTGTGCATATATTGAGAGTATAAGATGATAAAGGATAATATAAAGGTTCATTATTACATGATAGAGAACCAATGAGATAATCATGTTTGAATAAACATACAACAATGAATGTTTTTGTGAAAATTCGTTCTTTTTAGGAATAATAGTGTTCTTAATAACAATAAAGTGGATTCCATGAAATTATGAGGTTCACCATGATATTCATACATGAAATATTTAATCCATAATTTTGGTATCATATAAGGTATATATAAATAAAGTGAAATAATCATGAATAATTAATAATAATACAATGAGTATTAATTATGTTAACTTGACTAGAATAGAAATTGTTATCGAGTAATTTTGGATAGATTGATATGAATCTTAACAAATAATTTCAATTATATTGATTTAATTAAAAATTTTATCATCCATTTATTTAGTGGAATGTGTAAAATGAAAACATGTAGTGTTTTTTTGAAATTTCAGTTGATCATTCAGATTAAACAATGAGTTATAGTTGATATTACATTTTGTACATATTTAGGACAGTACTAGAATGAATTTCATAGAGTGTAGACGATTGAATTCAAAGGAAGTAAATGACCTATAGTTAAGGATGATTTTATCTTATTTTATTTAATGAATATTACTATAAAAAGTTATTTTTTGGGATTTCATTTGTTTGAAATCCATTTAAGGCTAATTTTTATCATTATAAAATAATCCAAGGCATTATACAGTAGTGGGATTCTAGTTTAATGAACTAACTGATATAAAGTGTGGAATATTGGGTTAGTGTGGGATGAACCATTATTTATAGATTATATACCGATAATCTATTGAAATTTGTAGAAATATTATATTAGATAATCCGTGTTTCAGACATGATAAGAATACAAAAAATACAATGTCAACCACTGTTAGGGAAAACCAAGTAAAAAATACAATTTAACATTCCAAATTTAGATTTTATATCGAGTTAAGGGAGAATGTGTTTGTATAGACCTTATTTTTAGTCCTCCTAGTTGGTGATAATGTTATGAGTTCAAAACGGTTTAAAATAAAAGTGAAAATAATTTTCTAAAACAAGTTACACCTAATTCATTCCCATCTCAGCATGAATACATGATCCAAAAGACACTTTATTTTATGTTAGAATTCAATTTTTTATGGATTGGTTTTAACTTTCATCTAAATAATGATTATAAATGATCAAGTATTCACAGATTAAGTAAAAAAAATTCTGAATGATTTTTATTGTAAAATATGATATGCATATCATTGTGTTTTTAAAAGATCCCCGAATGGAAAATTTAATGCCCATTCCTATTATAGAAAATAAAGAAATATCAGCTCAGAATCTAAAAATAAGGAAAAATTGAGAATAATCAGGTTTATGAATAAATTAATGTGTAAATAATAATTATAAATACCAATTTTTAATCAAAAAATGAAACGATTCTATTAAATTAGATAGTCATGATTCATTAGATGAATCACATCTCAGAAGTGATGAATATGAGATAAATGAATCACTCATTTATTTATTTTATAATTTAATGTAATTTATTATAGAACATTATATACATATAATTTTACACATCATCAATAAATATTTTAAAAAACTCACAATTTGAATGAAATTATAACCCAATGGTGGAAGAATTTTCAAAGAAATTACAAAACTAATATTCAATCATAATACATTATAAATCCATGGATAAAAAATTATTTATATATAAATAATTTTATAATATAGTTAATAATTATGGATGAATATATATCAATTTACAATTATATTTTTCTCATAATTAAGATGAACTGTAAATAACATCTTGTGATAATGTTGTAATTGATATTTTTTTGAATAATTAATACATGTATTAGACAAAATATATTGAAATTCAAGGAATGGAATATATTATTAATATAAAATTTTAGATAAGAGGGTACATGAGAATTCAATTTATTTATATCATTTAAGATATATTCATAATCATCTATCATAGAAAATAGCGAATAAATTAGAAGGACGTGTGGAAAAAACATGATGACCTGAAAAATTCTATAAAACTAAAATGTATTGTGTTTGATGAAAACTGAAGAAATTATGAAATATATATCAAAATATACTTTACATATATTTTTATTTCATCCTAATATAATAATATTTATAATATTTTTCAAATACATTATTAAGGACAATAATGTCTTGGTGTCCTTTAAGACTAGATTCACATTACTCTTATTTAATGAGATATCTTAAATATTTCCCACAAAGATATTCCCACATAGTACTATTGTTAGAAATTCAATACATAAAGCCTTTATATATAACTTGGGTGATTGAATCATATGAAATTATGATTTTAGATTATTATTAATGGAAATCATGGGAGATATCTAGGATCATGTAAACATAAAAATATAAAATAGGTGTGAGAAAATGATCATAAAATTTGAAAATCATCCCCCAACATAACATAGATCATAATCAGGTATCATGGAATAAATCATTGCAGCTGATAAGAAATAAATCATAAAATAATCAAATCAAATTATCATTTTTAGCATACAATTGGTTTCAGAAATATGTGTGTGAAATACATTAAACCAAAGAAAATAATTTCCTTTGTCAAGTTTCATTTTCAATACAATCATATGGGATTAAGTTTTCTCCACATTCCATTGTTTCCTTTACCAAGGATCCATATAAAAAAATTTAACGAGTTCCTTCTTAAACATGGTTGAATCCACATTATGTTCTTTATTATTTAATGATATATCCATATTTACACAATTTATTAGAGAGAAATATAATTCTAATCCAACCTCTCATATAATTAATATCATAAATATTTAGGCCAAAAGATAAAACACAATTTATGATATTATCTTATCAGAACCCATGAAAAGGAAAAGTTTCATAAATATTTTGATATTTCATCATTTAATATCTAATAAAATTGATAATGATTGAATAAATAATATTCATGAATTAGATATATATATTCATTATAATACTATGATGTAATTTTTACATCATGGGGTAATGAGTTTTAACTAAAATCATTTCTTATTAGGTTTATATTTAAAATATTGTCTTCTATATTCAATAATTTCAATTATAAAAAATTAATTTCTTATTTAAATCAGCATATCAAAATTTACATTGGATGAAATTTTGAGAATTTTCAGAATATATATATTTTTCAATGAATATATAAAAATACCAAATTTTGTTGAAAAGTCAAATATTTTAGTTTAATTAATTAATTTAAAAATAAAATTATGTTTTTAATCTAATTTAAAGTAAAATAACTATTCTTTAGTTATATATAATCTACTAAATTACTTTTTTATCAATTTTTTATTTTATTTTTTATTAGTTTATTTTTGTGTATAAAAATAGGGTTTTCTCTAAAAACTATTTTAAAGAGAATAATATTTCAACATTTTAATTAATTAAAATAATATATAATGGTCATGTTTTTAAATGAAATAAATATATTATATATTAAAAAATAATAATATTAATTTATACAAAGACTATTATTAATATTTATAGAGTTAGTATAAAATCATCATTTTATTGAAAAATACACTTCATGGGAAACCATTTTTTCATCGGATATGTAATTAAAATTTTAAATTAATAATTTCCACGTCTGTTAATTGAATTTGGTATAAAATATTGACTATTTTGAATCAAAATATTTCATATTACCTAAAAAGTTAATAATTTATTTTCAAAATAATGAATAATGAAATGAGTAAAAATCAATTGTCTTTGATAATGTGAGAACAAGTTTACTCAGGTGATTGAACTAAATGGATTGTGGGTAAAAACATATTTGATTACCTAAAATCTATATTATGGACATATTTATACCCTATTATTTATAATTATATAAATGGAAAATTTTATCCATTAGGAATGTGACAAACATGGCTACACCTTTTTCATTTAAAAAATAACAAGTGTCCCCAAACCTCACCTATAAAAGGAAACTCTATCTCCTCTCTTATTAATAAAAATTAATCCTGTTTTATTGGAAAATTACTATAATATTACCTTCATTAATTCTTTACCCATGACCTAAATCCCATTTTCGGTCAAAAATCCATCTTATGAATGATGTTGGTTTTTACTAGAGGAGGATTTCAGTAGATGAGGTATCATGTTTAGTCAATTGTTTTTTATTTTTTTCTTTTTCCACATCGTTATAACATTATTATTATATTATTATACAATAAAAAATTAAATCATTTAATATGATATTATTATTCTAATTTCACCACCTATATACATTTCCACTTATACAAAATGAGATATGAAATAATCATTCCAGTGTATGATGGATTAATAATAAATGTATTTTATGCATAAGTTTTCAAGTGTTTTAATGATTAGATTTTATATTTTAAAAAATAATCATTCCTATTTTGTAATGGACTGACTTTATTTATGTTTAATGGTAAGAGTAAATGAATATTTTGGAAATTAAGGAAAAATTGAGAAAAACAGACCCAAAATACACTTCACACTGCTTCTCTTCGCTCACGGTGCGACATGGGGTTTTTAACGAAGAAGGATCCTGAAAAACTAAATTTGAATGATTACACATCTTGTAATACCATTAAAAATAATGAATTTTTCATTATTAATTTTTCATGTAGTACATTTCATGACATGGTCAAAAGCTGTGAAAGTACCATTACACACCGTGTAATGTTATTAAATGACATGACATTTTTCAGACAAATTTTTTAGAAGGTTTTTCCGAGATTCATGATGATTTAAATTCGACGGATTACAGGATGTGTAAATAAATTAAATATCTTGTAAGTATCCTTGATCATAAATCTAAATTTATTGTAGATTTTGGATTTGATAATTTTTCCTATAAATAGAACCCTTCATCCACCCATCCAACTCATTGTATGACAAGTGGAGGCCAAGAAACACCAATAGAGGCTACAGAACAGTAGTGATGATCCAGGAACCCACTTCTCTATTATTATTCTATGTATTTTCTTTTTGCGTACCCATGTTGTACATTATTATCATACCAAGAATGAATGAGCAGTATTATGAGTTGTGGGTGATCTGGTTTTTGGGTGATGTGAGTCAGGGGAGTATTGGATTTTATTCTTTATGTTTGGTATTATTGGAAATAGTTTATTCAATTAAAATTCTTATTCTTTTCAAATATCATGATCTTTGATGCATTCTGAATTTGTTTAATTTATTTAAACAAATAATTATCTCATTTTTCAAATGAACATTATGAAATATAGGTCTATTGTGTTAAAATATTGTTTTGGGTCAACTATTTTTGTGTTCTCACCGAGTAGCTGACTATTCCAAATGTGCATACACAATATTAGGGCTGGGTACAATGTCCAATGATATCTTCTAACCCAACTCAAACACAAAAACTAAATAAACCTATATCAATTAAATCCATATCACACGACCCTAAAAATATCTATACCTGGCATGAATCTTATATTGATTAACAATCTAACATTTACTGAAGTTATTTCCCATTCCTTCCAATCAGACACAGAATTTTCATTTTGATTTCTTAAATTATTTTAAAACATAAGGATAATCCCAGTGGGATTGAAACTATTTCATACCATGAAATAACTTTATAGTAAGATTGTTTGAGTTTATGTATTATAATTTTTTTGGTGCTGTATGAATTAATAACGCCCCACGGGCTATCTGATGACCACTTGAATATAGCTCACATTTCTGACTTATAACAATGGGAATAATTATAAACCATTCCATATATCAAATAAAAATAAATCTTGAAGTCCTTTAACTATTATTACAACCCTCACTCAGATATTCTTCCCTCATATTTCATAAATCACCTGTTTTAGAAAAATCAAAATATCCCTCTAAATACCTTATATAATTTATGATATAGAATATAATTTATTTATATAAAATTTAATTTCAAAATAAAATCATGACAATTAAAGGAAAAGAAAAAAAATTATGATACATGTATGCATACTAGGTCAATATCCAAGAATAAGTTCTTTTTTAGGGTGTTTGGTATGCTTGAGGTTCCTGCATCAAACCTTAGTTGTTAAAATACTTGTTGTCTGAGTTAGTCTCAATTCCCACATTACAAACTATATTAAAATAACATGGTTTCCCTACCAATCCTTTTACTTACTCACTAGTTTTTATCTCTAAACCCTATCTTAACTCTGAAATATAGATTCTTTTCAAATTTTCAATGTGAACAAACATTGGAAACCCATATAGGGCTAGTTGTGAAGACCATAGTGCCACTAAGACCCTTCATTAAAAAGTACATAGGTTTGTAACTATAAACAAATTTATAAAACATGGAAATAGGAATAATATCTCTTATAAATCATAGGATCATATAATTAAAATTTGTAATAAAAAATTCAAAATAAAATAAAACCATAATCTGATAATGCATGTAAATTATATATTAATACAATTCATGAAAAAAGAACTCATATAATAGAAACTCAAACAAAAACTCTATTCCTTTATCTATAAATTTCCAACTTGGTCATCAAATAAGTCAGGAATACCTAAAAATAAAATAAAATATATTATGTAAAACAAATATTATATTTTGGACATCACAACCCCTAAATTTGACCCTCATGTTATTATGGTGGATACTACTTTTGGAAGGCATTGTGGGAAGAGGTATTAGTAATCCATATTTTCCATTTTAAGGATAAATGATAGGGTAAGCACCCAGAACAAAAATATTTTCACATTTATATGGACATTCTAATTATGATATCTAAATAAGAAATAATAATGAAAATATATCATATATATAGCCACACAAAATTCAAAAATAATGGTTCATATAAAAAACACTTATATATAAATCAAAACAAACACATCATCACTATTATTCACAAGTATCCAGTTCCATCTCTACAACAAAAACCAATATATCCTCTATAAACAAAGCCTCCACAATAGCATTCTCTATTTTCATTTTTTAATGAAAGCATACCCCACAACATAAATATAATTTTTCCAACTAAATTTGAATGATTTTTAAATTCATATATACATTAAATATGAATCCATATATTCAACCATCATTTATAACGATTCATTTGATTATTTATTAAATTCATCCATTAACAGATCAATTATAAAAACTCTATTATAAATTTAACACTATACTGATTACCGCGTTAATTATTCCCACCACATTCAATACCACCGTGAAGTAATGGTATAATCCCAACAACACATACCAAAAACCAATATAAAAAAAATACAAAAACACATCCCACTAGTTGTTAAAACAACCAATAAAATAACCCCTTCCCACATAAATTGCCATACCACCATTTCAGTACTACATATTCAACATATCCACTATTTCCACAACAAGAGTCACTTCTCCCATTCCAAAACTCGAAAAAATAAAATAAATTATATAACCAGGGAATTTATAATAAAATTTATGGTTAAAAAATCAGAAAAAAAATTCATAGAAAACCATTAGTAATAAAAAATAATTATTCATTTTCACTCTTCTTTTTATAAAAATTTATCTTTTATATCAAAAATAACATTATGGACATCCAAAATTTCACTAACCAAATCATTATAATATTTGTGTATTTCTTACTTCATGAATGGTGATTTTAACAATTTATTCATAACAATAATACTCATATTAAAATATTAATAAATTTTTATCAACATCAACATCAATTAACCTAAATACTATAAATAGAATAAATTAATTATATAAACACATATTAATAACCCAATTCTCTTCAATTTTTATTATGAAATTTAAAAACATTATTAGGTTACATCATAAATTCTATCCTAAGGAAAACCCCATAGTAATTGTCACGAACCGACCCGGGTCGACCCTGAACCGGTCACCCGAGCCGGCCCATGACATGGCCCAAGGGGCGTTCCCGATCCCCACGGGCTGGAACTAGTGCCGGGTATCAAAAGTCAACAGGTGGAAACGATTTGGCCCAAAAGAAAACAAACTAAGCAGTGGAAAATAAATAGAACAATGGAAAATAAATAAAGAACAACCAACAATGCTACTAACCTGACCATGACCAAAACCCCATGCGACCCCCGTGGGTCACTCTCCAATACCACAACCAACGTTTCTCAAGGAGAGCAACTGAAGTTGGAACCTTCAACCAGACTAAAAACAAGAAAACACTATAGGCGTGAGTATTAAAACTTAGTAGGTAGGCCCGACTAATTCTATTCCCAAAGAACATACCATTAAACAAAGAATTTATCAATTCCAGGTTTTCACTAAATTATATAAAATATGTATTGCACACACACTTTAATTTTTAAAACAAGTAACAGTTCATTGCCCTTTTTAATTTAGAACAAAATTAATTTTGGAAGAAATAGGTGCATTGCATTTTAAAACATTTTGTGATCGATTTAGAAATCCAAACTTTTGTTGTTAGTCAAAAGGAAAAATCACTCACAACACACAACAGAGACTAAGGGCAATGGGTGGAACACAGTGGTCAACAACCGAACTTGACCTCTTAATCGTCCTCCACATACAAATAAACACTAAAAGAAATATGGGTCGAACCTAGGAGATCGTGAAAAATCCAGAACATACTATACATCTGACTCATCCTGAAAGAATTCCCTAACTCGATGATGTCATAACACCCATACTACTACCCGGCATAGCCCTGCATGGCCTAACCGAGGGGCCCAATCCACATAGCAGCAATAACTCAGTATTCCGCTACTGTAGGTCCACTAGCCAGTGCGTGGTCTAAAGTAGTGCAGAAATCGTTCTTAGAAGATTCACTCACTATGTCAGGTTCCCATGTCAACACATATAATAAAAGAGGTGTGAATGAACCATTCCAAACAATCAGTCACAATGTCAAAACATCACATACAACTCACGCAATCAACGCACACCAAAGATCACCCCTGAATGGTTTTTCCAAAATAATTTATTTTATTAAAGTGCCAAGTGGGCCTTCACCAATTTTAAAGCAAAACCTCATTTCTCAAGAAAACCCAAAACACTTGTTCAAAAGAAATCATTTATCTTTAAAAATAGCAGTACATCTGGAATTCCATGGATTATGTTTAAAGTCCAAATGTATATTCTTTAAATACTGGGTGTCCGCTCATCAAGAAAATGTTTCAAGTGTTCGGTATAAAATAAACGGCTCTTTTCACACCAAATAATCATTTAAAAATTAATTATCTTATATTATTTCTCATTGATTATTAATTAATAAAACAAAAATAAATTAATAAATTCTAAATCTAAAGGTAAGTTCAGTGGGGTCCTACCTCGGCTCGTTGTCTGAACACAAGGGCGCGACATGCCTCACGCAGGCGTACAAGCAAGCGCAAGCTGATGTCAAAAATATTGCGGGTCTACCCTGCGAACGCTCTGAAATAAACGCATAAAACCAAAATCACACAAAGACGGACTTAAAATAAACCAAAAAAACAAACAACTCAGAAGAACCACATCAACATTTTTTGAACACACAAAATGCACCAACACAACTATTTACTAAATACCTTTAAAAACCCACAATTTTTAGAAAAACCACAAAATGTCAAAATAACTCACTAATCATTTTAAAGAGCCAACCGGAAAAATTTGACTAAAACATGGTGTGCACAACTCTGAAAAACACAACACACATCGAGGTCCAATTTTGAAATCAAGCGCTCCTCAAAAGAATTTCTAGAACATGCTTCGCATTATTAATATTATTTAATAAACCATAAAAAGGATTATAAAAACAATTTTAAGGAATAACCCAAAACTTTTCAGACACACTAAACTTTCTAAAAACCCCCTTTTACGGTCAAACGCACACCCACAGTGTATCAAAACAGGAAACATACCAATTGTACGATTAAAAACACAAATTGAAAAATTTAACAAAACTATTAAACAGTATATAATTGATTTCCATCAAAACACATCTCATTTAACAAGATAAAATTTATTCTAACAATATCGAGTGTCTAAAATAATAATCAAGAAAGGTGCAGACATCATGCAATCGATGAAATCTAAATTTAGAGAAAAAAGCGCAAAGGGTTCCTACCTCAACTCCAATGCGGCATAAAAACGCACGCCCGAGACTGGTGAGTGATCTCATTCACACCTCAGCTGCATGCTTCGAAAGCATAAACAAACCCTAAGCCATCAAAAAAATCCTAGAACAATGACCCGAACAAAAAAATATCATGGTCGGGCCTCAAACAACTCAAATACCTCAAATCAAAACTCAAAGAACAAAGACAAACCCAAGAAATGAAGTAGAAAAAAATACCAAAGAGGGGGGGGATACCGGAGATGTGAAACCGGACAAGGGTTTTGAGCACCAGAAGGAAAAAGGGGTCATGGGTCGTTGGTGGTAGGAGACTGGAGAATGAGACGGACAGTGGGACTACTATGGAGGTCGGGAGGGAAAAGCAGGGGCAAAGCGGAGATACATGACGGAGGCGTGGGATGAGCGCAATGTCGCTGGATGAGGGTGTTGGGGGATCAAAGGCCGAGGCACAGGAGGAAATCCTAGAGGTGAGTTGATGTTGGGCACTGGGAGCGGAGCAGCTGCAAGATGGCGAGGGTGGCGGAAGCCGCTGGGCTGGTGCAAGAGCCGTGGAGTGAAGCTGCGCTGACCGGAGAGAAAATGTAGAAAGAAGGATTTTTTGAGTTTTCAATTAGACAGGAGTACTGAGAAGAATTCAAGATTTTCTGATTTCGTTTTGTTTGTTCATGGATACCAAACAGAAGACCCGATCAACAGAATCCAAACTACAATAAGAAGCTACAGTCGTTCATCTAAAAACTCACTAGTGTACTCTCGATTCATGAGTTCGAGAGTCTCCTCCTTGTGCCTGAATCCTATGCGATTATAATTCTTTCTCTTGTTCAAGATCCTTCAGAAGGCCTTTGGATCGAAGTTAGTGTCAACAGCCATAGACACCGCCGATGGCTCTTACGAGCATCAAACGGATAAATATTTCGGCCATCGGCTCGCGCAGGTGGTGGCTAGGGGGAAATGGACTGCCCCATTGGGTGAAAGAGGGGGGGGGGGGTGCGTGCATAGGTGGTGTGAGCAGGAGCCGGTGGCGGCGAGAGGAGGCGGTGAGCGGTGCTGGGAGTGGAGGCCGGGGAATGAGCTAGGGAACCAGGGAGGGAGGGGCCTCGCAGCTGGGGCGCTGCGCGCAAGAGAGGGAAAGGGGAGGGAGTGCGGGCCGCAACGCAAATAGGAAGGGGGGATTAGTGTTAGAGAATAAAAAAACATTTTATGATATAATAATAATAATCATCATCATAACCATAATAATATAAATAATAATTTACAAAAATAATGATAATATAAAACCAAAATAATAATAATAACAATAAATAACAATAATAAAAATAATAATAATAACAATAATAACATCTCATTAATAATAAAATTATCAATTACATGATAATAATATTATTATTTCAACTTAAACATTTAATCAAATTTATGTACATAAGTCCTTATTTATTTTTATCGTTAGACAGTTGCGTGGCACCCAAGATGACCACGCGGCTACCGCCCACCGTGCGGTGACTGCGCACGGTCCAAAACCCACCAAAATTATTAAACTGTAAAAATTTAAAACAGGGACCCAAATTTAATAAAATAAAAATAAATTAAAAAGTCCAGGTGTGACAATTCTTCCCACCACAGACACTTTCTTCCCCCATAATGTCACCCAACTGAACAATAGAAAAAATAAGAAACCATGCCCCATTGAAACTGAAGGAAACCACAACACAAGAGAGCGGGAGAACATGAGAGGTTTCTCCCCACCACAAGGGCTCAACTAAAGTGGAATTTTAACACCAAACAATAGCACCCTGGGAAGGGGGGGCAACATGGGAACTCCCAACCGATCCATACTAACCTCTATAGCACGAGTGAAACAACACCTCCACTAAAACATGGAACTCTCGACATAGACCAAAATCCCCAAACAGTAGAGAGAAACTTCTGAGAAGAACTTAACCCATGAAGTAAACCCAAGCATTCCCACAACGTCGTTTCTCCCAAAGACACATACATATCCAAATGAACACAGTCAAACCGAGATCAACTCACGCAAGATCCAAAGACACCATTATGAAAAACGTACGATTTAGAGAATCATAATTCAGACAAACCAGACTATTTGGATTACAACGAACACGTCCATCCCAACTACATGACGAAAAAAATGGACCTACAACAATGCCAAAACATTAACAGTGGAAGAACGAGAACAAAAGGACATTAAATGTTTTGTTGCCAACATGTAACACAAAACCTGAATTGAGGCGTCACACCCCTGACAACTCCTGACTGCACGCGAGTTTCACCCCAAGACCTATGGCTGGGGCTCTGATGGCTGAAGCATCTCCTGCCTCAAAGTCAGCCACTGGAATTCTTCAGTCGCAACGTCTTTTTCATGCGACGCTTCCTACAAAACTTCTCTAGATGACCTAGAAATCTACAATGATGGAACGTCTTCGGAGGGGTGTGACATGACGGATTGTATTCCCTAAAAGTCCATACTGACGGTACACCATTAGATGATCTGACGAACTGAATGTTAGATCCACTGTAGAGAACTCTTTAGAAGAAAATCCATCTAACACACTCTACTCTCCAGATGGGGGGAACCTCACAAGCAACTAGATATGGTGGATCACCAACTGTTTCCGCTCCGGAGAGCAACTAAGCTAAGAACACCCCATGCACCAACTTCTCAAAAGTGATGCTCCCAAAAAGGGAGGGCTCGCCCCTTGATCTCTGAACGAAGACCCCTGATGAAGGGGCAAGTCTTCATCCAGTCCTATGACACTACCCCCGGAAAAAGAGACAATATCCTTGAAATTGTCAACAAACGTTTTCACCGTCTAGTAGCCATGTTGAACACGCATGAGCTCTTCCATTTTCTTCGTCTTCACCTCCACAAGTACAAACCATCGAACGAAGATGACCTTAAATACCTTCCACATTATCCCAACTTGCAGTAATGGTGAGGCGAAAAACTCCTACTCATCCAGAGCTGGACCTTCGAACAGACCCAAAATAGCATGCACTATAACAGCTTCGGGAGTTTCCAATACCCTGAAGACGCGCTCGACCTCTTCAAGACACTCGACTCTCTAACAGAATCCAATCACCATGAAGGATAGACAATGTCCGAGAAAGACCAAAAACTAGGCATGGCTCATCAAAACTCTAGGGACCTTTCTTGGTGGCATGTTCTGAACAAAATATAAAACACCAAGGAAAAACCGATATCATTTGATGCAACATCAAAGAAAGCACCTTCATCCAAAACAAACAGCTCAAAAGAAACCAAACAACCACAACCACAACCCAAAATTCCTTGTCCAAGATTTCGATTCCATTTTAGATTCCAAAACCACCCTTATTTTTGATTTCAAAACCGCTTCCTTTCAAGCACACTTTCCAAATACTAAACCCACTTTTCGAACCAAATCACTTTCCAAAACCATTTTCCTCTTTAACAGCAAATTTAGAAAATAATATCAGGCCTTTAATTTCAAACACACCTAGGTAATCCCATGAACCGTTGCACATGTCTTCAGCCACATACATTCATATGCACTAACACGCACTTTCCACACATCTTGTCACATGTCCTAACGTTCATAAGGAGTACCTGAGGATTCACCCCAAACCATTCTCGACCAACTTCCAAGAAAACACCAGTTTTCCAAACCAAAAGCTTTCAGTTTTAGAAAAACCATTTTATAAATTTAAAGTCATTTAAAAGAAATCAGTCCCATTTTCAAAAAACATTTTTTTCATTTCCAAATATTCACTTAAACCAACCAGAACAAAAAAGACACTCAAATTGCGTCAAACCACAGGAGTGATGGACTAGAGGTTACACTTAACCTGGCGACATGGTAGTGGGACATGCCCCAAGTAAGCGTCAACAACTAGGAGGAATTCAAACCGTGTACCTGGACTCCATGTGGGTCACTACTCCATGTGAGATCCCGATGTAACATTGGTTTTCCTCAGTTTTCATCCCTCAATCCAAAACAAACCAGAATGAAACAAAGACTCAATTCTCGGACAATCCCTAGCGACTCAAGGTGCGGAACGAGCGAGGGTTCATGACGTCTTTCCCGTACCTACCTCTCGAGTCCTGACAATCCTAATCTCCATCTACCAGACACCCCAAATAAAAACAACCCGCCTTTGATACCATTTTGTCATGAACCAACACGAGTCAACCCAGAACCAGTCACCCGAGCCGGCCCGCGACATGGCCCGAGGGGCGTTCCCGATCCCCACGGGCTGGAAACTTGTGCCAGGCATCAAAAGTTAATAGGTGGGAATGATTTGGACCAAAATAATACAAACTATGCAGCGGAAAATAAATAGAAAAAAGGAAAATAAATAATGAACAACCAACAACGCTATTAACCTGACCATGACCAAAACCCCATGTGACCCCTGTGGGTCACTCTCCAATACCACAACCAACGTTGCTCAAGGAGAAAAACTGAAGCTGGAACCTGCAACAGGACTAAAAACAAGAAAACACTATAGGTGTGAGTATTAAAACTTAGTAGGTAGGCCCGACTAATTCTATTCCCAAAGCACATACCATTAAACAAAGTGTTTATCAATTCCAGGTTTGCACTAAATTATATAAAATATGGTTTCCACACACACTTTCATTTTTAAAACAAGTAACAGTTCATTTCCCTTTTTAATTTGGAAAAAGCATAATGTTGGAAGAAACAGGTGCATTGCATTTTAAAACATTTTTCAAACAATTTAGAAATCCAAACTTTTGTTGTTAGTCAAAAGGAAAAATCACACACAACACACAACACACAATAAGGGCATTGAAAAAAGTGGCAGACAGGGGTCAACAAATGAACTCGACCTCTCAATCGTCTGCCACATACAAATAAACACTAAAAGAAACATGGGTCAATCCTAGGAGATCATGAACAATATAGATCATACTATACATCTGACTCATCTTGAAGGCATGCCCTAACTCGATGACATCATAACTCCCATACTACTACCCGGCATAGCCCTCCATGGCCTAACCGAGGGGCCCAATCCCCATAGCATTAATAACTCAGTATTCCCCTACTATGGGGCCACCAGCCAGTCCGTGGTCTAAACTAGTGCAACAATCATTCTTAGAAGATTCACTCACTATTCCAGGTCCCATGTCAACACATGTAATAAAAGAGTGGTGAATCAACCATTCCAAACAATCAGTCACGATGCACAAACATCACACACAGCTCACGCAATCAACGCACACCAAAGATCACCCCTGAATGGTTTTTCCAAAATAATTTATTTTATTAAAGTGCCAAGCGGGCCTTCACCAATTTTTAAGAAAAACCTCATTTCTCGAGAAAACCCAAAACCCTTGTTCAAAAGAAATCATTTATCTTTAAAACTAGAAGTACATCTGGAATTCCATGGATTATGTTTAAATGCCAAAACGATATTCTTTCAATACTGGGTGTCCACTCATCATGGAAATGTTTCAAGTGTTCGATATAAAATAAACGGCTCTTTTCACACCAAATAATCATTTAAAAATTAATTATCTTATATTATTTCTCATTCATTAAAAATTAATAAACTAACAAGAAATTAATAAATTCTAAATCTAAAGGTAAGTGTAGTGGGGACCTGCCTCGGCTTGCTGTCCAAACGCAAGGGAGCGACATGCCTCGCACAGGCGTACAAGCAAGCACAAGCTGATGACAACAATATCGCGCGGCTACCTTGCGAACACGCTGAAATAAACGTGTAAAACCAAAATTACACAAAGACGGACTTAAAACAAACCAAACAAACAAACAACGTGGAAGAACCACCTCGACATGTTTTCAACAATAAAAATGCACCAACACCACTATTTACTAAATACCTTTAAAACCCACAATGTTTAGAAAAACCACACAATGTCAAAATAACTCCCTAATCATTTTAAAGAGCCAACCTGACAAATTTTACTAAAACATGGTGTGAAAAACTTTGAAAAACACAACACACATCGAGGTCCAATTTTGAAATCAAGCGCTCCTTAAAAGAATTTCTAGAACATGCTTTTCGTTATTAATATTATTTAATAAACTATAAAAATGATTATAAAAACAATTTTAAGGAATAACCCACAACTTTTCAGACACACCAAACTTGCTCAAAAACCCCTTTTACAGTCAAACACACACCCGCAGTGTATCAAAACAGGAAACATACCAATTGTATGATTAAAAACACAAATTGCACAATTTAACAAAACTATTAAATAATATATAATTGATTTCCATCAAAACACATCTCATTTCACAAGATAATATTTCTTCTAACAATATCGAGTGTATAAAATAAAAATCAAGAAAAGGTGGAGACATCAAGCAATCGATGAAATCTAAATTTAGAGAAAAAAGTGCAAAGGGTTCCTACCTCAAATCCAATGCAGCATAAAATCGCATGCCCAAGACCGTTGTGTGATCTCATTCGCACCTCAACAGCATGCTTCGAAAGCATAAACAAAACCTGCACCATCAAAACAAATCCTAAAACAATGACCCAAGCAAAAAAATATCAAGGTCGGACCTGAAACAACTCAAATCCCAAAAATCAAAACTCAAAGAGCAATGACAATCCCAATCAAGGAAGGAGGAAACAAATACCAAAGCAGGGGGGGCTTCTGGAGATGTGAAACCGGACAGGGGTTGTGAGAGTCGGAGGGAAAAAGGGGTCGTGGGTCGTGGGTGGTAGGAGGCTGGAGAACGAGCAGGACAGTGGGACTACTGCGGAGGCCAGGAGGGAAATGCATGTGCAAAGCGGAGATACAGGCCAAAGGCGTGGGACGAGCACAATGTCGCTGTATGAGGGTGATGGGCGAGAAAAGGCCAAGGCGTAGGAGGAAATCCTAGAGGAAAGTTGATGTTGGGTGCTAGGAGCGGAGCAGCTGCAGGATGGCGAGGGCGGCGTCGGCCGCTGGGCTGGTGCAAGAGCTGTGGAGGGAAGCTGCGTTGACCGGAGAGAAAATGTAGAAAGCAGGATTTGTTGAGTTCTCAATTACACAAGAGTGCTGAGAATAATTCAAGCTTCTCTGATTTCGTTTTGTTTGTTCATGGATAACAAATAGAAGACCCGATCAACAGAACCCAAACAACAATAAGAAGCTACAGTCGTTCATCTTGAAACTCATTGGTGTACTCTCGATTCATGAGTTCGAGAGTCTCCTCCTTGTACCCGAATCCTCTATGATTATAATTCTTTCTCTTAGTCAAGCTCCTTTGGAAGGACTTTGGATCGAAGTTGGAATCAACGACCATAGACACCACCGATGACTCTTACGAGCATCGAACGGATAAAGATTTCTGGCATTGGCTCGTGCAGGTGGTGGCCGAGGGGAAAGGGAGCACCACACTGGGTGAAAGATGGGGGGTGTTTGCAGAGGTGGTGTGAGCGGGAGCCGGCGGCGGGGAGAGGAGGCGGCGAGCGGTGCTGGGAGCGGAGGCCGGGGTGCGAGCAGGGGAACCAGGGAGGGAGGGGGGTTACAGCTACAGTGTTGCGCACAGGAGAGGGAAAGGGGAGGGAGTGTGGGCCGCGGCACAAATAGGAAGGGTGGATTAGGGTTACAGAAGAAAAAAACATTTTATGATATAATAATAATAATCATAATCATAATTATAACCATAATAATATAATTAATAATTATCAAAAATAATGATAATATAAAACCAAAAAAATAATAATAACAATAAATAACAATAATAACAACAATAATAATAACAATAATAACATCTCATTAACATTAAAATTATCAATTACATAATAATAATAATAATATTTCAACTTAAATATTTAATCCAATTTATTTACATAAATCCTTATTTATTTTAATCGTTATACAGTTGCACGGCACCCAAGCTGACCACGTGGCTACCGCCCACCGTGCGGTGACCGCGCACGGTCCAAAACCCCTCCAAAATTATTAAACAGTAAAAATTTAAAACAGGGACCCAAAATTAATAAAATAAAAATAAATTAAAAGGTCCAGGTGTGATAGTAAAAATTTAATTTAATATAAATAAAAGTCAGAGGTCATGAATCCACTACAAAGTATTTATATAGATAAAATAGATTGACAAATAAGTACTCAATTTTTATATAGTCATCATATGCTTTAAAATACATTTTTCTTCAAAATTGATATTATTTATTTTTGTGAAAAACAATATAATTAATATTTTTTTTCTATTTTAGAAAATTTATTCTTTAAATGGAAAATAAATTTTTAATTAATTAATAAAATAATATAATATTTTTAAATTTAAATATTATTCTGAAAATGAAATTTTTTAATAGATAATAACGCTGATTTTTATTCATAATTAGTTATATCATTTCAAAATTTATAATGTTTTTTATAAATGTTTTTATGAATTATTATTTCCCTTATATTATTAAAAAAAATTATGGTCATTTAATCCAGTTTTATATCAATTTTAGAATAAATTCATTTTATAATAATGAAATCATTTTTTCTAGAAAATCAATTTTCATCACATATTGTTGGATTATTTATAAATTAAATTATACCACTTATGTGAAGTGAGTTTTATAAAATTTAAACCTTATTTTCAGTCATCATTTAAATATATATTAATAACAACAATTATATTTTTTTAGAATGAGAAAAATATAGTAAAACATTATCACCTTAAATATGGTAATAGTGGGTTTACTGGGGGTTTAACCATGATATAAAGACCTATATTCTAATTAAACATAATTAATCCTATTTTTGATATATTTTTAAATAATTATATTCTAAATTTGAACCAATTTACATTTTAAATAATTTTCATATAGAATAGAATTATAATATTTATGTATTATAAGAAATCCCATGTTTGTCTACTCCGACACATATAATGGACACCGCTCCACTCTCTTCAGTACAATATTGTTATAAATTTATCTCAAAAAAACCGCTAAAAAATAAATTCTTACAACTCTATCCTTATTCTGGTGGTTTGTTTCTTACCAAAATAATATACTGAGTGTCCTTATGGTGCGTTCTTATAGAGATCATGGATTAAAAAACATGGATATTACGTAATTTTTGGATAATATTTAGTATATTGAAAAAAATACATGCTCAATAACCATAATAATTTTGTTTATTTGGAAATGGGGAAAATATCATCTATCTTGGAGAAAGATATTCAACATCTACCATAAATATCTAATCTTTTAGTACTTATACCTAATAACATTTCATATTAACCTAGATAAAGGAATCATAAGAAAGGGGTCAGCATAGATACTCAGTAAGGGTAATAAAGAGATACATGTAAGCAGAAACATGAACATAGTGGTGCGATAATGTGATCCTGAGATTATGAGATCATACCCGACAAATCAAAGATCATAAACATGAATTATGGTATAAGAACTAGATGTTCATAAGACATGAATCACAAGGAAATAGAGATCATGAGATATGAAATCATAACTAAGGTATAAGACATAGTATTTGTCGAATACATATATGTATAGAAACCTTTTTGTCAAGGATACCAACAAAGACCTTCATAACATGTTCTGATTGGGAAATGACTCGTGTACATACTTTTGGCATGGGCTAAAAACCAATGTAACCACTTTGTTTTAGGCTTTTGCAATGACCCCATGTACCTTTTTATTTTTGGTCCTATACTATTACTCATGTACCCAATTTAATTTAGGCATGAGCTACAACACATGTAACATCAGTTTTTTAGCTTGAACTACTACTCGTATACCCTCTTTCTTTTAGGAATGTGCTAAAACCCCTGTAACATATTCATTTTGGGCTCAGGATACTACTTGTATACCCTCATTCTTTTAGTATGGTTCTATATACCATGTACCTTATTTTTTTGGGATTCAGCTACTATAGGAATGTCCTCATTCTTTTAGGATTCAGATATAACCCATTCACCCTCTTTCTTTTCAATATTGGGATAAAAACTGTGTACCCGTTGAGATAATATAAAAATTTTCACTACCCAATGTATTGGGGGAGATATATTTCCCACCCATATCATAGTAAAATCCTTCACATATGTTCCATAGGATAATAAAACATTCATCATTTCACCACCAGTAAAAAGGCATAGGTCTTATAAACATCAAATCATAACCCATAAAATGAAATGGGGATCATTAACACATTGTCACATCATAATAAATGAAAAAAATATATGTTTCATAATCACTTTTTGAATTCATAAACTTTGAAAAAAGCATGATTCCAAATAATAGAACATGTGGTAGTGAAATTTGTGTCCTAAACACCATTCCATCAAAGCATAAAAAACTCAAGAAAGAATTATTAATGGATCCATTAGATCACTTATAAGAAGGGAATTTGTAACATCAACAACAGTCATCATAGATGGAAATTAATATTTAAAAATCATTCAAAATCATTTCTTGTGGAAAATATCCTTTAATATTTGAAAAATGATTTTGAATACAAAAAACCATTTTAAAATAATTTTCATACAAACTACATTGATCACTTTTAATAAAAACACTTTAAATCATTTTGAAATTCATTTTCCATGTATGTGCTAAATTAGCACATCTCAAACTTTTCTTTCATTTCATTCATATAAAGGGTGGGGAAAGCAGAGAAGACAATGAAATATAGCATTATAATGAAAACATTACAGTACATGTATGTTACTAGATTTATCATTCTATTATAATGAATAAAGAATCAAAAATAAAAGAACTTAAAAGAATTGAAGGAATTGGAAAGAGGAATTTACCTCATGAGACTTCCTCCGTTGAGATCCTCTTTAGGGGATATGTTTTGTTTTTTCAAGAGGCTAGGTGATTTTGGACGTGGGAGGGGATATTGGAGAGAGACTTGGGAAGAATATTGGAAGGGCACAAGGCTTGAGTGGTGTGAGAGGAAGAGGGGGTGAGGGTTGATTTATATAGTGGAGGGGAGAGGAGTATTTTTAATATTATAAGCATTAATTTATTATTTCTTATCTAAACAACCAATATTGACTATTCCATGACCATGAACAGTAGTAAATGCATTTGACTTTGAACCAACTATTCTTACATCAGCAGATCATCATCAATGAATCAATTAATCCATTATTTGTCTTTTATTGTGAATTATCGGATTTTACTATTCATAAAAAATTCATGTATTTCAGCGAATCCTAAAAAATCACTCTAACCATTTTTTATATGTAGAATCCAAAAACGAAGTCAATTTTTCAAAATTAATTTTCTAAAATTGATTAATTAAATATTTAATTAAAATAATTATGGAATCAAAAAATATAAACACTTAAAATATTCATCTTCATTTTTAAGGTCCCTAAATTCATTTATACCTTCAAGGAAATAGACACCATTCATAAGATTCATATTAATATTCATAATGGTATGTTACATATCATAAGGGTAGGTTACTATTAATAAGGGTAGATTACTATTCACCAAAAATTAAGTTAATTCAATCAGACTCTAAATATCATCTTGAACAGAGCCGTGTATGTCACATTTTTAAAATTCAAATAGTAGATTTGGATATTTTAAGTTTAATGGCTAGGTTATGGATACCTCCTACATGTAACCATGTTTTGTTCCATATAGGTTCAATAATTCTTGAAATTTTGGATATAACTAAAATTTACTTAAGAGAAACATACCATAAATTGTTTGGGGTGCTACATTATTCCCTCCTTCGGAAATTTCATCCTCGAAATTTTATGAATGAAACTCAACAAAAAGATGTGGGTGGTACTTTTTCATGAAATCCTATGGTTCCCATGTTGCTTCCTCCATATTCAAGTTTCCCAAAAGAACCATTACAGGATGAGTTGTCTGATTTCTCAAAACTTTCTCCCATGTGTCAAGAATCCCAATAGTATTTTGACAGTATGACAAATTAGGTTCCAGTTAAATTTCATCATAGGTGAGTACATGCGTTGCGTATGGAATGTATTTCATCAACAATGACACATGGAACACATCAATAACTTTGGAGAGATTTTATAGCATCACTAAACGGTAAATTACATCTCTGATTCATTCCATAATTTCAAACGGTCCAATATACCGGGGACTTAGTTTCACTTTTTTATTGAACCATAAGACACCCTTCCATGGAAATAATTTTAAATAGACATGATCTCCTACCTGGAATTCCAAATCCATTATCTAATTGTCATCATAACTCTTCTTCCTACTTTGTGATACTTTAATATGGGCTAGTATTGTCTTCACCTTTGCCGTGGTCTCTTCAATAGTTCTGGTCCTATAAGTTTCCTCTCACCATCTTCTTCCCAACTAGTTGGAGTTCTATATCTCTTTCCATATAATTTTTTATATGGAGCCATTTGAATACTAGATTGGAAACTATTTTTGTAGCAAAATTCCACAAAAGGAAAGTATTGATCCAACATACCTTGGAAGTCAAGAGAGCATGTCCTGAGCATGTCTTCTAGAGTTTGAATAGTCATTTTAGACTGTCCACCAGTTTGGGGATGATAAGAAATACTCATATGAAGCTCAGTATTCAATTCCTTCTAGATAATTTTCCATAATATTGATTTAACCTAGGTATCTCAATCAGACACAGTCGAAAGAGGTTCACCATGATGTTTCACAACTTCAATAATAAAATGTCTTACCAAGCACTCAAGTGGAAAATACTCTCTTATAAGAAGAAAATGTGCGGATTTTGTGAGCTGATCAACAATTACCATTATTGAATCATTCCTTCTAGGTGTCCTTGGTAGTCCGGTGAAAAAATCCATCGTAATGATATTCCACTTCCACATAGGAATAGGAAGAGGTTGCATCACTCCATTAGGATGTTATATCTCTGCCATCACTTGTTGACAAACTAGACACATTGACATGTAGTCAATTATTTCATGGTTCATATTATCCCACCAAAAATATTCCTTCAAATATTTTTACATCTTTGTGCTAACCGAGTGTATAGATAAATATGAGCTATGGGCATCATCTAATAGTTCCCCTTTTATATCAGGTACTGATGGAACACATAACCTCTTCCTAAATTTCTGAACTCCTTCTTCAGACACAAAGTCAACCAGTCTCCCATCCTTGACAGCATTAATTTCATTACTCAGATTCACATAATCATATTGGAAGCTTCTTATCTTCTATAATAAAGATGGTTTAGCAATAATTTGAAGGAGTAATGATGTTTGCATTTCCTTAAAAATTCATATATCCATCTTTATTAAGTCCAAAAATATAGGATCTCTCTCAATCCTTATTTGAGTCAAAATTCCATGATCCTTCCTACTTAATGTGTCTTCCACCTTATTCTCCTTTCTTTAGTGGTAGTGTATTTGAAAATCATAATCTTCGAGTAAGACGATCCATCTACTTTGCCTCATGTTGAGTTATTTTTGTGTAAAATTTTATTTCAATTTCTTGTGGTCCGTACAAATCTCCCAGCTTTCTCGATAGAGATAATGATTCTATATTTTCAGAGTAAGGATTACGGGATCCAACACCAGATCATGAGTCAGATTATTATTCTAATTGTTCATCAACTGTCTTGATGAATAATAAAAAACATTGTCATTTTTCATAAGGATGCAACCCAACCCATTCTTTGAGGCATCGATGTATATCCCAAATCCATCACTTCCAGATAGAAGAGTCAAAATTGGAGCATTGACCAATCTTCATTTCAATTATTCAAAGAATTCTGTACAATATTTTGTCCACACAAACATAACTCCTTAACGTGTGATATTGGTTTTTGGGTTAGCCATTTAGGCGAAATTATGAACGACACACCGATATTAACCTACTAAGCCAATAAAACTACGTACCTCGGTTATGTTTGATGGTGTGGGCCAATATTGGATTGCCTTTGTCTTTATAGGATCAACTAGGATTCCATCATTAGAGACAATATGGCCTAGAAAATAGACTTATTTAGGAAAAAATTCACACTTTCTAAACTTCCCATATTATTTATTTCTTCTATATGTTCTCATAATAACCCACAAGTGATTCTAATGGACTTCATAGAATTTTTAATGTACAAGATTATAATCGATGAATACCTCAACAAATTTATCAAGATATTCCTTGATAACTATATTCCTTAAATCCTTGAAAACATAGGGTTCATTTTTCAGTCCAAAAGGCATCCCTGTAAACTTGTAATGCCCATAACTGGTTTGAAATGGTGTCTTAGGAATATCTTCCTTCCTCACATGAAACTGATGATATCCGGATTGAATTCAACCATCCAAAAGTATTGATCACCATGAAGTTGATCTAATAAATCATCAATATCTGGAAAGGATACTTATTATTTATTGTAATAGCATTGATTCCCCTATAATCAATTCATGGCCTCATGGATCCATCCTTCTTTTTTTCAAACAAGATCGGGGCTCCCCATGGAGAAACACTTGTTCAAAGAAATCCTTTGTCATTCAACTCCTCTATTTGTTTATTTTGCGCCACTAACTCTACAATGAAAATTATATATGGATTCTTTGATATTGGCCTTTCGTCATGAATTAAATCAATAGATAACTCAACATCATACTCTGGAGCATGTCAAGGTAAATCCTTTATAAATACATCAATGTATTCTTTCACTATGTGCATACCTTCATTTTGATGATATCTTTCCTTTCCCATAGATATTAGTATATATTCCCCTCTAGGTATTTAATTTAGTAGAGCTAGTAGGGGTGGTTCTAGATAAGAATCTGGTGGCAATGTGTTTCCCTAAGGACAAGGGATTTTACACCATTTTCAAAAATTGTAACTTCCTTCTTATTAAAATACATATTCGAATCTTAATTTTACCGAAAATACATACTGAGAATTATATCAAATTTAGTCATTGGTATGATGATAAGGTTAGTAACTAAAGCACGTTTTGTTTTCTGAAGATGGACTAGTCGACATTCCTTTGTTGCAATGATACATCCCCTAGGAGTTTTGACTGACTACTCTTTTATTAAATCAAATTGGACATATCTAATTTTTTGGAAAACTCTGAAAATATAAATGAATGCGATGATTCAGAATCAAATAAAGTGTTGGATATGTTTGAGGAAACAATTAATGTACCGGCCACCACGTCATTAGGATCTTTATCCTTCGTGATTGTAATCGCATAGGCTCTCCCTTATTCCCTTATATTTTTATGAGTCATTTTTCCTTGGTTCTTAGGACACTCATTTCCATAGTTTCCCATCTATCTGCAGTTGTAGAATTGAATATCATTGAATTGTTTCTTCCCCTTACATTCATCAGATCGATGACCCTTTTCTCCATAGTCATAACAGACTCCCATGCCTTTCAAGCATTTCTCGTGATGATTCCTTCCACAGTTCCCACATAATGTGAATTGGATTGTTCCCTATCTCTTCTTTTATTCTTCTCCCTTTTCTTTTTATATTATATTACCGCTTCTTATCTTAGTTTCCTTTGAAAATATTTGATCTATGAAATTACCTCTCAGTTTTTATGGCACTTGATACAATTTAATCATGTGATGAAAATGATTAAGAAGCTAGTTCCCATTAAAGACATGGATAAAGACCTTCAATGAAATGATCAATCATGTCTGCTATGTCATGTACGGAATCTATGGAATACCTGGACAGCCTTGTGAATGTAGCCTCATAATCTGAAACATTGTCATCTTCGCTTTGTTTTATTCTAAAGAATTTCCTCTTCATTTCAGTTCGTTTCTCATGAGGGAAATATTTTTTGAAGAATATTTCCTTAAATTTCATCGATTCCATATCTTATATTTCTTCTTCCTCCGTGGTATTTTGAATCAAGGACCACCATTTATCAGTGTCTCCCTTGAGACAACAAAATACAAGTACTACCTTTTCATTTTCATTAAATCTTAATTCCATGTATATCTTTTCAAGGGAGTTGATCCATTTCATATCAACCACTAGGTTAGTATTACCTCTGAAATATATGTATTTTACCACATGAAACAATCCAAAAAAGGTGTGGAATGATTATTCGTTATAACCTGAGTATGTTTTCCCTATATGGTCATGATCTGATCTTCTCCAACGTTGACTGGGCTGAATTTAATAGTAGGAAAATCCCTAACTTTCCCATGAGTATAGATTCCCCTTCTTCCATTAGATTCCATTTCTAAATAATGGGATATAATAGATTAGTTTATCAATATAAAATATAAAATCACTCAACATAGATTGATATTCTATGCATACCTAATCTTATAAACACTGTTTCTCTAAGGAAAATTTTACTTTAAATTGCTTCATAATGGCTAGTACAGAAAATGTGAATTATCCTAAGAATATCCCCTGGGAGTGTTGTAACAAAGAGTGAATCAAGGCACATTTTCATGTACCAGTTCTTGTTTGAGTCTATATCAAAGCGGTGTTTTTGGGTTGTACACCTATATAAATTTGTGCCTGAGCAGCCTTTTCCTTCTTGTATCTAGACATGGACATATTTCTTAAAAGATCTACAAAATCAATTCCATACCAAAATACCAGGACGTTCTTCTACGTTTGTCTTCAAATACTACTTTAGGGATTTTTCCCCTAATGTACATTTCATACTCCAGTTTCTATGTTTTCTACAAAACTTCCTTTGATACCAACTGTAACACCCCGACCCTTCTAGACCAGAGCCATTGCATTACATGTGATATTGGCATGGTTAGAAGGAATGAACATCCCAAATGAACAATCATTTTATTAGTCTTGAAGAAACTATATTCCAAAATGTAACTCAAATTACATTGGAAAAGGTTACAAAATTAAATACCTAAAAAATACTAAAAATTTCATCCAAAGAAACTCAAAAAATGATCTACTCATCAACACCTGTTGAAGCTAAAAAATGAAAGGGGTTAGCTCAAATTATCATTATGGTTTTCAAATACCAGAAGCATGAGTACAATAATATGTGAATCATAATCAGTCTGACATAATAAATTTGACATAGTGAATAAATAAAAAACTAATTACATTAATGAACTGATAATGAAACTACATCCATAGATTTTATCATAGTGAAAATGTCATGGATAATAATAATAACGGATAATGAATAAATTCAATGCTTATTATTTGGAAGTCTTGTATCTGGCACATGAAACCATAATACCATATAAACAGTTTAGTTCTATGGGTAGAAACATGTCATAATTTTGGAAACAAACTTGATGGTTTTGTCGCCAAAAAAATTTTCTCATGAAACATACCGATGCATCGAGGGACAATAGTGGTACCCACCCACCACTGCATGTCCAAATAAATATTTATACATTGATTCATTACAAGACCAATTTTCTTTTTCAATATCCGTATACAGTAGAATATATAGATTCGTTAATATTTCCCTAATTAAAATAACTTTCCAAGTAATCCTCGTATGTAAAATGGTATAAAATTTAGAAAACAAACATATCCATTATATGAGTTTATAGATATTTAATATAAATATAATTTCAAATGAAAAGTGATCTCAAATGGGCAGTATGTGTTAGGATGGTATGACTCTGAGTATGATATAATCTGTAATACCAAACATAGGATCGAAATACGAATGAGATTCTCAGATACAAGAGGCTGGGGGTGAATTTTACCTTTCAAAATTCCATAAGCGAATTTTTGGAATGGTTATGATTAACAAGGTTAAATAAGATAATTCACAAGAACTCTATGAGTACTAAAGACTTGCTAGATTCTGTAATAGTGATTCTGAAAATGTAACTTAACAAAAGTTACAATGATTAAGATTTTACCTTAAAGCATATAGAATCTAACTAAATCAGAGTACAAGTGAGGAATTATAAGAAAGTTATACTTTACTAAGCAATACAAAACGCAGCGGAAAAAACAAGTTGTAAAACTAAAAGTAACAAACAATAACTCTTTTAACCCAAAGAGAAGGGTATCCAACAACCGTGGATAAAGGTCCCTTGATTTATACATTAATGCAAGTCTGTCTTACCCACACAAGGGTAATCCCTCGATACGAAGATCAGATTATATATTTTTATCCACGCAAGCCCTCAACTATAAGGTAGTCATCACCTCTGTCTTCCTCACTAAGGAAGCCCTCAACTTCAAGGTGTTGGAACCTCTGTCTTCCTATCCCCGAAATCCCTCGATTGTAATCACCAACAATCGGAATTGCATGAAGAAAGTCTGCATAATGAAAAATTTGACCAAGAAGTTCAAACATTATGCATGATGTATTAATAGTTGATAAGATCCTCTCTCTCTAGAAATCACTTCAGGATGTTATGATCACCAAAATTTCAAAAGTTTTCTCTTCATTTCAAATGAGCTCCTATTTATAGGAGAAGTTCCAATGGTCAGCTCCCTCTTCCAACGGTCATACTTCTCCTTGAATTTTGGAGGGACATGTACACCTGTCACTCAACCAACAGTTACCTCATAACTAAAAGAGAGAAATAATTTTGTAATGAAACGAGTGTAAGCATAAGAAAAAATGAATTTCGGAATGTAAGAAAATAAAAGATCGGAGTCTAACCCAAAAGGAAATTGGAGTCTATAATAAAGAGATATTTGGATTCTGTTTTATAGGAATTTGGAACCTGAATTCTGTAGAAATCCGAAGTCTGAATTTCTAAGGAAATTCGGAGTCCGGTTTCACTAGAATTCAGAATCTGAACATACAGAGTTCGGAGTCGAACTTATAGATGTTCGGAGTCGAAATAGTAAACGTTTGGAGCCGAACTAGTAAAATTTCGGAGTCTAACTAGTAGAAGTTTGGAGTCAAACTCATAGATATTTAGAGTCGAACTAATAGAAGTTAAGAGTTGAACTCATAGATGATTGGAGTCGAACTAGTAGAAGTTCGTAGTCGAACTAGTTGAAGTCTTCAGTCGAACTCTTAGACGTTCGGAGTCTAACTAGTAGAAGTTTGGAGTCCAGAATTCAGAGTTGAACATTGTGAGAGTTCGTATCCAGAATTCGGAGCGAAACATCATTAGAGTTAGTATCCAGAATTTAGATTGGAACTTCATTAGAGTTTGTATCCATAATTCTGAGTGGAACATTATTAGAGTTCATATCCATAATTCGGTGTAGGAGTTTATTATAGTTCGTATCCAGAATTCCGATCATAAAACATAATTCTTCATATCTAAGTATCGTATGATTCTGTGGTTTTAGGTATGAATCCTATTTTTATACTTAATAAAGACATTTATATCATTAATGAAAATATGGTAGGGGTAAATTTCTTTAAGGAAGGAAATTTTCCATAGAGAAGTAAAATATCTATTTTCTTAAGTATAAGGTTTTTGTGATTTTCAAAACAAGAGGGAATGGAAAATTAATAAGGAAAAACTTATTGACTCAAAATTCTCCCCCTTTTTGGAAAGCAGAAAAACCCTTTTGAAAAAGAATATAATGTCTTAGAAAATTTTCCTTAGACTTTGAAAATAAAACGTATCTCCCTTTTTTCATGGATGATAGTGAATACAACTAACTCCCCCTTATACATTAGAACTATAATGATTGTATTCTAGATTTCTGGAATAGAGTTTTCATTACCATAGGAATGAAAAGATTTATAATGAGAAACTCCCCCCTTAATTAAGTATAGTTCTTTACATAGAAATTTTCCCTCACCATTTTAAATTTTTCCTTCTCCCCTTTTGAGTAGTTATTTTTCCTTCACCCCCTTTCTTATTTTCAAAAAGAATTTAAGGGATTGGAAAAGAGATATGATACCTGAAATATTAGTAAAGACATGAAAGAAAAACAAGCAACCATAGTTCTATTATGATTAGAATAATTTTTACGAGGATGATGAAAAGCAACAAAAGATAGGATTGAGTCTATTTGTCTTTATTTTCCTTTGGGATCAACATCTTCAAGAGGGTTTTCAGCTTCTTCAAATATTTATGGTCCTTATTAACTTGCTTCTCCATTGATTTTATCCTTTCATCTTGAGCTTTTAGGTCCTCAAATTGTGCCTTAAAAACTTGACCTTGATTTACAAGATTTTCTTCGAGCTCAATCTAAATATCTCTATCCGTTTTAAAATATTGAGAAAGAGAGTTATCCTTCCCATTCAGGTCCTTCACTTTTTGATTCCGATAATTTTTCTCAAGGATTAGCTTTTCCTGAAAATTCTTAATCTTGGCATCCTCAGTGTCAAAATAAACTTTAACATCATTATAAAAATGATCAAACTCTGCCATGTCTTCATCAACATTCCTAGACCAAAAAGTGATTTTGCTGCATGATTTTCTGTGACCATAATAATTGATATGGGAATTTCTATGATCTACTTCAATATTCACACACTTATCCATCACTATAGATAAGGATTCTAACTTTTCATTCAGACTGTGTTGCATCATATCGCATCTGGAGTCTTTGGTGTAAAATATCATAATGGTGTCCACAAACTTTTTCAAAGATTCAACAACAAAGTCATGTCCCATTTCCGATGACTCTGAATCCGATAACATACTAGTGGATTGTTCTTCTTCACTTTGTGCCAACTTCCTTCTAGAAAACCCACCAACCTATTTATTTCCTATAACATCTTTTGTTGGGGTGTCTATAAGCACTTTCTTCCCATTATGAACCTTCAGAATTGCTTCATCAGGAGATTATTCTTCGCTTTCAGATAGTTGTACAATCTTGTATTCATCTGGTTTCTCCTTCTCTGCTCCTTCATCAAGATAATGATTCTCATAGATTACTTCTTCAGATGACTCATTTTATTTATCTTCTTCCTCGACATTATCTCTTTTACAATCATTGTCAACTCCCTTGACCCTAGTGACTATATTTGAAGATTATGACTTTTCTGGATAATCCTCAACTTGTTTAATCAAGTCATAGAGATCATCACTTCCTTCTTCTACTTATTATTCTTCTTCAAATTCATCAGCAATTTTTCCTCTACTTCTTCACCAGATCATTTCCCTACTTCTTCAATAACATGATTCCATTTAGACTCTTCCGGAGTGACGTAGTTCTTTCCAGCGGTCTATGGTGATGGCTCAACAAGAAAAGATTCTGGAACATGAATCATCTCAAAATCTACCTCTGTGTCTTTCAAAAGGGATTGAACGATTTCAGTATAAGGCATTTTCTTCTTCATCATCGTTTCTTTGGCCTGTTTTTATAACTCATCCGCATCTTTTTCTCTTAAGGCCTTAGAGTCAGTAGGGTCCAATCTGAACTATGGATCCCCTTCTTTTATTTTCTCATTATCTTCCCTCCATTTAGCTACCACCTCATTGGTATATGTTTTTTTGTTTTTTCGGATTGGGAGGTGCGGATTGGGTTTCCTTAGATTTAGGATTTTTGTTTTCAACAACCACTTCTTTAAATTTCCTGTTCTTAGGGACCTTCTTCACTGGCTCAACCTTCTCCACATTTTCCAGAGCAACTTCTGCCTCTTCTTCTAGAAGATCGTAAAAATCACTTGATTCCTTTGAAAACCCAACTTTTATCCTCTTTAAAGTGTCATCACTTATCAGCATCACCTTACAAATTCTCATCTTGGAGGTGCAAGCAACCTTGAGCGATTCAAGGCAACGAATAATAAGCTTGGAGATAAGAGTAGGATACATAATTATTTGAGCTCTCAGATTTCCATTCTTGATATTCTGAACTATAATAAGAATGTGTCTCATTAGATTTAACTTCCTTAGATTTACCATAAAATCTATGATGTATATATCACTTTTCATTAGGTTATCCTTATCTCCTCTTCTAGGAACGAAAAACCCTTGAACCCACAACTGCATAATCCGGTTGTTGTTGGAAATTTGAGAAATCTTTTCTATTTTATCATCTTTGAGGACAAGGGATTTCATTGCCTTCACTTTTCTAAAACTTCCTTTCACATATGGTAACTTATGTGAACAAAATTCGGCTTCACCATCATATGATAATCCTGCCATGTTTGCAGCCTTGCTGTAAGATAACTTGTAAGTCTTACCATAAGACTTGAAAGACAATTTTTCTTTTCCATCTTCTTCATAATAGGAAACAGACTCACAGAATTCTACCAGCAAATTTGTATAAACAAAATCATGGCCCCCTTGTTTTGATACGCAGAAATCATCCCATCTATTGAGTTTTATATTCTTTGAAATTAGAGAATCATACTCACTGAAGAAATCCGGATGGACTACAATTTACCTGTAGACTAACCATTTTGAGAATAGTTTCATTGATGACATTTCATGGGTAGTAGCTTCTACAGACATTCAGAATGGAGGAGCACTGAATGATTCGGAATGGGCATTAAGAGCAGAGGCAGGGCTTCAGCACGTGAGATCATTGAAAATGATGTGGGAAAATTATGGGGGTCACTTTTATATAGTTGATGGAGATGACTTTTGAACTTCCAGAACAATATAATGGTTGAAGAACTCCTTGATATGATATAACGGTTGAAAACATATCCACAAGGAAATCATGAATCCTATCTTGTGAGGTTTTAAAAAAACATTTGGATTTAAGAAAAAAACGAATCCAATTAATTTTATAAGAAAAAAATACTAGTAACTAAAAAATGACTACGAAAACATGAGTAATGAAGTCATACCATTCCAATTTGGCTAGGAAAATTATTCTTAATTGGTAATATTCATCATGAAGACAATTTGAGTACAAAAAAAACACTACGAAAAACTTGAGTATGATAATTTTTCATTAAGAAAAACCAGAGTACAAAAAAATCCAATTACGAAAATTCTCAGTACTAAAAATTTCCAGTACGAAGCCTTCATTACAAAAATTATTAGTTCCGAAAATTTCCATTATGAAAATTCTCAGTATGAAAATTTCAGTATGAAAATTCTCAGTAAGAAAATTTCACTACCAAAATTCATGGTTCTGAAAATTTCCATTACAAAAATTCCCAGTACGAAAATCTTCACTATGAAATTATTTTGAAATAATCATTAAGAAAAATTTGAAAATATTGACTAACAGATGTACTCCACCTTGGAAAAAGAGTTATTATTGTAAGGATAATGGTTCAACAAGAATTTAATGATGGAATATTACCTATTGGTTATCACTCATAACTTTTGTTTAATGTATTCAAATCTATCAAAAGGTAAATATTTTGTGTAAATGTTAGCAAGTTGATCCTTCATTCCGATAAATTGAAGAATGATGTCTCCTTTTAGTGTGTGATCCCTACGAATGTGATGACTAATATCTATGTTCTTTGCATGGTAGTGATGTGCATGGTTTTTTCTAAGGGCAATGGAACTTGTGTTATCACACAAAATTTGAGTCTTATTAAAACTCAATCCATAATACGTGAGTGTGTGTAGCATCCACAACACTTGAGCACATCAACTTCTAGCTTCTATATATTCATATTCAGTAGTGGAGAGTGCTACAGAATGTTGCTTCTTGCACGACCAATAAACTAATGAATCTCCTACGAAATGAAAAGTTTCGGATGTACTCTTTCTATCCATTCTACATCGACCAAAGTCAACATCTGAAAAGCTTTTTAAAAATAATTTCTAGATGTATGAAATAATCCTTGATCCATAGTTCCCTTTAAGAAGAGAAATATTATTTTCACTGGCTTTAAATGAGATTCCTTAGGTTTGGATTGATATCTTGCACATAAGCATACTGAAAACATCAAGTTTGGTTGACTAGCTATCATGCAATGTAGGTTTCCTATCATACCTCTAAAAGATTTTTGATATAATGGTTTCCCAGCTTCATCAAGATCAAATGTGTTTGAGGTACCAATTTGATTACTTATACTCTTAGTGTCGTCATACCCATACTTTTTAAGAAGATCATTAATATACTTATGTTGGGATATGTAGATTCCATCTGGTTTTTGAGAAATTTGAAAACCAAGAAGAAATGTTAACTCACCCATCACACTAATTTCAAACTCAGATTTCATTAGATCCACAAAGGAATCAGTTAAATATTTCTATGTTGAACCAAATATAATGTCATCGACATAAATTTGATCAATCAAAACATTTTTCTTATAATTCATTATAAAAAGGGTTGGATCTGCATTTCCTCTGACATAGTTATTTTGAAGCAAAAATACTGTAAGTCTATCATACCACACTCGTGGAGATTTTATAAGGCTGTACAAAGCTTTGTTAATTCTAAAAACATGATCAGGATCTTTTGTTTATTCAAATACAGGTGGTTGTTCAACAAAAACTTCCTCTTGAATATAACCATTATGGAAAGAACATTTCACATCCGTTTGAAAAAGATTAAAATTGAAGAATGCTGCAAAGGAAAGTAAAATATGAATAGAATCAAGTCTAGATACTGGAGAATAGGTTTTTTCATAGTCTATTTCTTCTTGTTGATTATAGACTTCAGCAACCAATCTAGCTTTGTTTCGTACGATGATTCAATTTTCATCACACTTATTTCTGAAGACCCATTTTACTCCAATAATAGAAGTTTCCTTAGTTCTTTCATACAAGGTCCAAAATTTATTCCTTTTGAATTCATTTCATTCATTTTTCATTTCTTTAATCCAATCATCATCACCTAAAGCTTATTTAGTGATTTTTTGTTCCAATTAGGAATGGAATTCTAGATGCTCTACTTCATTTCTTAAGGAACTTCTTGTCCTTAGAGGTTGATTCATATCACCAATGATACTATCACTTGGACGATTCTTAAGAAAAGACTAGTTTGGGTTTTGTAAAACCTGGTCATCAACTTAGGGTAGGAAATATTCTCGGGTAAATGTTTCAAAAGCATCTTCTTGTACATTTTCCTTATCAGAAATATTTTATATCAAAGGTTGACAATCAGTTTTTGAAAACACATTCGAGGATGTAGGTTCGGGTTGTTTTAATAAAAAAAGGATCAGTTTCATCAAATTTGACATGTACTATCTCTTCAATAGTGCAAGTGTTTTTTTAAAATCTATAAGACTTAGAAGTTGTGGAGTAGCCTAAGAAAATTCCTTCATCAGATTTTGATGTGAATTTGTGTAAGTTATCTTTAGTATTCAGAATGAATACTTTGCAACCAAAAACCTTAAAGTATCAATGTCTAGGTTAACTACCATTCCATAACTCATAAGGAGGATTATTATGAAAAGGTACAATAAAAACATGATTTATAGTATAAAATGCAGTACTTATAGCTTCAACCCACAAATTTTTGGCAACAAAATCCTCACTCAACATGGTTCTAGTTATCTCTTGAATAATTCTATTTTTTCATTCAACACCACCATTTTTTTGAGGTGTTCTAGGTGCTGAAAAGTTGTGAGTAATACCTGTTCTACTAAAAAAAGTTACAAAATCAGAATTTTGAAAATCTCCACCATGATCACTATGAATAGTTTTCAATGGAAGGATTTTCACATTTTTAACATGGGAACTAAAACTTTTGAAATATTAAAAGGCTTCAAACTTATTTTCTAGAAGATATACCCATATAAATCTAGTGTAATCATCAATGAAAAAAATACATAGTAATTGCCCCCAATGCTTCTAGTTTGTGTTTGTACAAAAAGATCCATGTGCAAAAACTGTAGTGAATCACTTGTTGAGACTTCACCGATTGATTTAAAAATTGATTTATGTTGGTTTCCATATTAACAAGGTTCACATACTTTTGAAGAATCAAATCTATGCTCTGGTAGATCCTAAACTCAACCTTTATTAAAAAGATTGCATATGTTCCTAAGGTTATAGTGTCCTAACCTTCTATACCACAACCATGTGTGATCATCCATTACACTAAGGAAAGATATGTATGGGCTCCTATGGTCTTCTATGTTAAAAGTGTATACATTCTATTGCCTATGGGCAGAAATAATAAATTCTTCCTTGGAATTTTGTACTAAGAACATATCATTCCTAAAATTCCTCAGGTATCTTTCATCACATAATTGACTTATGCTGATGAGATGGTGCTTAAGTCCATTAACAAACAAAACATTTGAAATCAATGTTTTTCCAAGAAGAACAGTGTTACCTATACCAATAATTTCTCCCTGAGCATTATCTCCGATTGTTAGTTTTCCTCCTTTCGTCTTTCTAATATTTTAGAAATAGCTTTTTTTACAAGTCATGTGCTAGGAACATCCACTATCCCTTTGCCATGTATTGTTGTTGGTACTTTACCAATTTTCCTGAAAATAAGAAAAAAGTTAGGTTTTTGGAATCCATACTTGCTTGGATCCATAATTGATAGACAACAAAATTTTCGGTATCCAAATTTGTTTAGAAAAATATGCTTTATGTAACCAAAGATATTGGACTCTATTTAAGGAACAATTTTTCTTCCAATGCCCACTACTTTGACACTCAGTGCAAAAAGGGGCACTAGAAGGAATAAAATAGTTGTTTTTGAAAACTAGTTTTTGGTGAGTATAACCTAATCCAGTAGTGTTCCATTGAGGATTAGTTTGAGAATACATTTTGTCAAAATTTTCCTTCCTAGAAGTAAATTCTTCAAGAAGCTTCTTAAGAAAAAATATTTCAGATTTTAGTCTGATGAACAAATTCCTATCCTCAGGAATCATTTCCTTAGTGTTAAATTTTTCCACAAAAGATTTTATCTTTAAAATAGCACTCTTAAGATCTTTATAAAGTTCATCCTTATCATAATTTTATTTCTCAAGTTATTTAGAATGTTTTTCTAAAAGTACTTATTTATCTCTAATATTTTGCAGTAAGATCTGAAATGTCTTGTTTAAGAATTTCTTCCCTAGTATTTTCCTTGTATAATTTTATAGAACTTTTACAATGTTTTGATTCAAGTAACTTGTAAAATCTAAATACTTATTCATATGAAGGTTCTTCATTTTCTGAAGATTAAGAGTCATCATTAGAAGTACTATTTTCAGAATAGTAATTCTTATCAAGAGATAAATTTGTTAATTCCTCAACAAAGTGTACATTGGACATAAGACATGTATGTGGGAAAGTAGTACCAATGAATCCCATATTCTTATGATCTGATGAATCATATTCAAAGTATTATCTTTCATAAGAGTCTCCACAGCTAGCACTCCAAGTAGTATTAGCTTTTAGAACTTTCGTAGCTTTAGCTTTGTAAAAAATCTTCCTGTTCCTTTCAGAATGCCTCTCTTTTATGTCTTTCTTTTTGAGAAAGGGACAATCTGGTCTTATGTGTCCACTTCTCTTGCATTCGTATCATGTGACCTCTGAATCATTCTTATCATTCTTTTATTTCTTCTTATACTTGGATTGGAAATTTCTCTGTCCAGCTATCTTGTTCATCCTTCAAGCAAGATTCGCTAACTCATTTTCTAAGACTTCACTCTCACTAGATTAAGATTGGATAGTAACCTTCTTAGACTTGATCTACTAACTCTATCAGGAGTCTTAGCATTCAAGTGATTTGAAGTTGTAGTAAAAACAACACTACCATTCCCATTCTTCTTATTTATATTGTCAGCAACTCTCTTCATTATCATCTCATATTGAGGAAGAGTTCCAAATAGTTCCTCAAGCGTAATTTGAGTGACCTTTCTATTTTCATCGATTGATGTCCTCTTTGATTCCCACTCATTTTGCATAATATCTATAATTTTATCCACAAGAGCCTACTCATCCACACCGTTTCCTCCCATTTATTGTAGGCTGTTCACGATAGTCATGAATATCGGTTGTACCTTACAAATAGATTCTCTATAAGGAAAATTGAAACCATGATACTCAGCTCTCAACATAGATCTTATTGTCTCTATAACTTTGGATGCACAAAAAAAGAGTAACTTCAATTTTCATCCATATACAGTTATCTGTTTCACAAGAAGAAATTTTTCTATATATGTTCCCAGTCATTAAACAAAGTAAAGTATTGCGTACATTATAGGTAAGATGGTATTCACACTTTTCTTGATTAGTAAAAGCACTAACCTCATTTCCAAGAATCTTGTATCCACCAGTATAAATAAAAATATTATCTACTCCAGTAATGATAATGAAAGTCATCATACGATCTCTCTAATAATTATAATCATTTCCATTAAAGATAGGTGGTCTAGTAGGATTTAATTTGTCGATAGAACAAACATTTAAACCTGCCATCCTTAAGAAAAACATTGGCGCACAAACTTGTTAGAAGTAAAAGTTTGTAAACAAGAAAGTATTCAAAGAAAGAAAAATTGTATCTCTAAGAAATACGTGAAACTGAACTATGATTCCGAATAATATGAATCCGGAAAGTATGAATCTGAAAAAACAAATCCAAGAACTCTCTTCTGAATCTAATCTTGAGACTAATTCAGATGGAACTAAATCTCTGTTACCAAATGTTAGATTGGTACAAGGTATGAGTTCACCTCCTCTGATACCAATTGTCAGGATGGTGTTACTCTAAGTATGATATACTCTATAATATCAAATGTTGGATCAAAATATGAATGAGATTCTCAGATACAAGAGGGGGGGGGGGTGAATTGTAACTTTTAAAATACCTTATGGGAATTTTTGGAATGGTTATGTTTAACAAGGGTAAACAAGATAATAACCAAGACATCTATGAGTACAAATGAATTTCTAGATTCTGGAATAGTGATTCCGAAAATGGAACTTAACAAAAGTTAAAAAGATTAAGATTCTTTCTTGAGGCGAATAAAATATAACTAAATCAGAGTACAAGTAAGGAAGTATAAGAAATTTATACATTCCTTAGTAATACAAAATGCAGCGTGAAAAAAAAGTAGTAAAACAACAAGTAACAAACAATAACTCTTTAACCCAAAGATAAGGCTATCCAACAACCTTTGGATAAAGGTCCCTTGATCTATAGATTCATGAAAGTCTATCTTACCCACACCAGGGTAAGCCATCGATATGATGATCAGATTCTGTCTTGCTATCCCCACAATCCCTCAACTATAAGTTAGTCGGCACCTCTATCTTCTTCAGTAAGGAAACCCTCAACTTCAAGGTGATGGATCCTCTGTCCTCCTATCCCCATAAGCCCTCGATTGTAATCAGCAACAATCAGAGTCACACGAAGCAAGTCTGCACAATGGAATGTTTGAACAAGAAGTTCAAACTTTTTGCATGAAGATTTTTGAGTTGATAAGAGACTCTCTCTCTAGAAATCACTTCAGGAATTTATGATCACCAAAATTCCAAAATTTGTCACATCTTTTCAAATGAGCTCATATTTATAGGCGAAGCTCCAACGGTCGACTCCCTCCTCCAACAGTCATATTTCTCCTTGATTTTTGGAGGGACCTATACATGTGTCACTCAAACAATGATTAGTTAATAACTGAAATCACAACATCGTTTTGTAATGAAATGAGTGTAAGAATAAGAAAAATTGACGTTCAGAATGTAAGAAAATAAAAGTTCAGAGTCTAACCAAAATGGAACTCGAAGTCTATAATAAAGATATATTCGGATTGTGTTTTATAGGATTTCGAAAACTTAATTCTATAGAAATCAGGAGTCTGAATTTATAAGAAAATTCATAGTCTGGTTTCACTAGAATTCAGAATCTGAACTTACAGATTTTGGAGTTGAACTTATAGCTGTTCAGAGTCTAACAAGTAAAAGTTCGGAGTCAAACTAGTAGAATTTCAGAGTCGAACTCATTGAAGTTCGGAGTCGAACTAGTAGATGTTCGGAGTCAGACTCATAGAGGTTCGGAGTCGAACTAGTAGATGTTCGGAGTTGAACTCCTAGAAGTTCAGAGTCGAACTAGTAGAAGTTCGGAGTCCAGAATTTGGAGTTGAACATTGTGAGAGTTTGTATCCAGAATTCAGATTGGAACTTCATTAGAGTTCGTATCCAGAATTCAGAGTGGAACTTTATTAGAGTTCGTATCCAGAATTCAGAGTGGGACATTATTAGAGTTCGTATCCAGAATTCAGAGTGGAACATTATTAGAGTTCGTATCCAGAATTCGGATCCTAAAACAAAATGCTTCTTATCTATGTATAGTATGATTCTGAGGTTTTAGGTATGAATCTTATTTTTATACTTAAGAAAAATATTCATATGAGTAATGAAAATATGGTAGGGGTAAATTTCCATTATGAATGAAATTTTCCTTAGAGAAGTAAAATATTGATTTTCTTAAGTATAAGGTGTTTGTGATTTTCAAAACAGGATTAAATGGAAAATTCATAAGGAAAACCTTATTGACTCAACAGTAGGTACACCACATTAGGATTATTTGGTGCACAATACAAAGTTAGTCATAATGAAATAGTAGTTGAGACCAAGTCTCCTACCACAATGTAATCGATCGAATCATATGACCAGAACATAATAACTCTCAAATGAATCATTTAATAACATGAATAAAATGAGAATCATGTTATTATATATCAAATGTCAGTACACATATACCACATTCATGAAATAAGTGGAGAACTTGAAAATCTCATAGAAAAGAAAGTGACATGAGAAACCACTTACATACATTTCGACATGGTAACGAGTGTTATTGAGGGGGATTTAAGAGAGGTAAAAGGGTATTCAATTATTTATATGTCACAAGGGCAGTATGGGGTAGGTGCGAAAACATACCCCTTCATGAGGAATTAAAAATACAAGGGCACTATGTATGGGAGATTCTTCTACAAAAGTGAGAGAGAGGATCCTTTACCTTATGCTTGAAGGTGCTTTTGACTTGTTATTTTAGTCCTAAATAAAAAAATTAGGTTGATTAATTAACATTTCTAGAACCTCTACTATATTTTAATGATTTATTAAAACCCATTTTAGTTCATTCATGGCCTTTTTGTTTAGTTATTAGGTTCAATTTCATTGTTCAGGCTTGTTTGTTTACTTGGTTTTAGATGATCTATTCACATATATTCATGTTGAGATAAATATATAAGATGGATGTTGTTTCCCAGAAATGATGTTATATTATATTAGTGAAAATACCAAAGATTACTTGATTTTATATTTAATTTTTTACATAGAGTGAAGTTGAATTATTATATATATAACCTTAGTGACAACCATTTTGGTTGAACGGTGGGTTTGATTACAGTAAACATGTTTTACTTTATAACATAATACAATATCTACAAAATGATTACAAAAATAAAAATAGGATATATTAAATATATAATAATCTGGTTCAACCATAACAGAAATGGTTTCATGACCAGAATTAATGATTATAATAGAAATTGATAAACTGTTGTCCTTGAATGTGCTAAATTAGCACATCTCAAATGGTGCTTTCATTTCATTCAAATAAAGGGTTGGGAAAAGAGATAAGGTAATGAAATAAACCTTTATAATGAAAAAATTCTAGTACATGTATGTAACTATATTTTTCATACTCTTATGGTGAAGAAAGAAACAAAAAGAAAATAACTTATAAGAATTGAAGGAATTGGAAAGAGAAATTTACCTCTTGAGACTTCCTCCTTAGTGAACCTCTTAAGGGAAGAGGTTTTGGTATTTTGAAGAGTCTAGGAGATTTTGGACGCATTGGAGGATCTTAGGAAGATACTTGGGAAGAATATCGGAAACTCACAAGGCTTGAGTGGTGTAAGAAGAAGAGGGTGTGATGGGTTCTTTATATAGTGGAGGGGAGATGAGTTTTCTTAATATTATAATCAATAATTTATTAATTCCTCTCAAGACAACCAATAGTGTGTATTCTATGACCAATAATAGTTATATATGCAAGTGACTTTGAACCAATGGTTCTTACATCATCTAATCATCATCGATGACTCAATTAATCCATTATTTTGCATTTATTCTGAATTATTGGATTTTACTATTTATAAAAAAAAATCAAATATTTTAGAAAAATCCCAAAAATTCACCCTAACCATTTTTCGACATGTAGAATCGAAAAATGAATTCCATTCCTCGAAAATAATTTTCTAAATATGATTAATTAAATATTAAATTAAAATAATTATTTAATCGAAAAATATAAATACTTAAAATATTTATTTTCATTTTTAAGGTGGATAAATTCATTTATACCTTCAAGGGCATGAATACCATTCATAAGATTCATATTATTATTCATAAGGATACGTTACTATTCATAATTGTAAGTTACTATTCATAAGGGCATGTTACTATTCATAATGGCAGGTTACTATTCTCCGAATATTAAGTTAATTCTATCAGAGTCTAAATATGATATTGAACACATAGGTGTATGTCATATTTTAAAAATTAAAATTGTAGAGGTGGAAATTTTATGTTTAATGGATTGTTTATGGAAATCTCCTATAAGTAACCATGTTTTGTTCCATAAAGGCTCAATGATTCTTGAAATATGGGCTATAACCAAAATGTTTTAAAGAGAAACATACCATAAAATTTTTTGGTTGCTACATTTAGTGTTTATATTATTCATTATTTTGGATAATTATTAACTAAATAATCAATATATTGGTGTCTCTTATGAATTTTAAGTATCTTACTCATACATAAAAATTATTTATAAATTATTATGATAATAATAACCCATATATTTTTTAAATCGATATGTATAACCTAAAATTTGATGTTTTTTACATATCTCAATGTTTTATAGTGGTTAAAGGTTAGGTACGTTCCCATTTCAGCTTTTTTCCTTAAAAAAACTTTTACATAGGGAACTTTAATTTAATAATATCATAATAAACCATAAATTAGAACCATGTTGGTATATGATCTATCATCGGACGAAAATGGATTTTGGATAGGTTTCCTGATCATTTTGGTCATTTTGATAAAGGTTTAGTCCCTTATCAATCTTAATCATACCTTAATCACTTTAATTAATTTTAATCACATTCAATAATAATTATGGTAAAAACAATTATGTGGATATTATTAGATGAAAAATATCTTTTTGATTATAATATTTTTTGTCATATTTTCATTATTCAAATCTCATATGTTAGAAAATTATGAATAACACTAATCCCACAGTCAGGGCTAAATAACAGGGTTTTAAAATAAAATATGATCAAAAGTTTGTAAAGTTTTTATATTCAATTTCAATGTAAAATACATTATAATGAACATAATTGTATAAATTGATGTACAAATGGTAAAATTTAACTCCAAAAAATAAAAAATATTAAAAAATATTAATAAATAGTTAAATGAAATGGTTGTTTTTAACTAAAATACAGTAGTTTTCACTATTCTACAAAAATGTAGTTTCTCAGAAAAATCCCAAATATTATCCCCGGATATGTTCAATGTTATTAATTCCAAAATAATATTTAAAAAATAAATAAAAATTCATAAATGCTTCAAAATTGATATTTAAAATATTCTCTCCCTAAAATGACGGTAAAACTCAATAGTGTGTGTATGATATGCTAACTCACTGTTGTGTGTACCTATGATATGCTAAGTGTTTTGTGTAGTGCAGGATCAACTTGGTGTTGTGTAAATCACTATAAAAACAAAAAATAATCAATATTCAATGTTGCATGAATTGAAAAAAATCAAATATATTAATTAATTGTAAAAAAATTGTTTCGCAGAATCTTTGGGTGTTACAGATCTAATAGATTTCATTCATTAAAGAGGTAATCCCCTTAAATAATCAATTTATTATTAATAAATCACTTAACTCCTATAAATATATAGTATTTACAGATAAATAATAACTTAAATATCCTAAATATACTAAAATTTTATTATTTTTAAGAAACCATTATTATACACCCTCTTGTTCATTAAATGTTATGTAAAGGTATCTCTAATTGGTACGTGTGCGATACCGCCTCTACATGATGATAAAAGTAATTTTCCAAACCATAAATCATAGATGTATATTATAATTTCTTTAATGTATACATATATTTATAATATTGATTTTAAAATTATAATTATCTAATTACAACATAATATCTCTTTTCTAACCTTTATATCCATTGAAAAAAATTAATGTTCCACATGTGTATGTGTAGACAACAACATCTATGAAGTGATGTCATTAATTTTTAATATATAATTTACATGGTAGTTTAAAAGGAAATATTTAATATATATATTAATATATAGGACATAATATAGATTCTATAAAGGTGAATTATTAATTACCTTTATTTTTTTTTCTAATTTTTGAAAATTGAAAACATCGTTCATTTATACGTATGACATACCACTTTGATGTACGATGTAATTCATTTTTCTATTTATACATACTATTGATAAATATAAATATAAATATATAAATATTAATATAAATTATATTGAATATATTTATACCATGGATAACATAGAATAGATTATGGAACCATTATCAAACTATAATACTACAACTAAGGAAATGAAAAAAAAATACAAAATGAAAAAGTTAACACCTAGACCCTCTAATTTTAATAAAGAATTGTATTTAAATTGGGATTTTATTTTATAGGTGGATAATATTTGATATTTTAGGAATTTAGTTTAGTTTATTATATAAATATAATATCAGTGGGTTTATTATATAATAGGTTAGAGTGCTTTTGAAGAATGTCTACCTTGAGGTAAGGTTTTATTTCACAATCTCATCATAATTTTTGTTTATATTTGTTTTAGTATTTTCTAGGGGAAATGATTTATCATTCTATCACTAACCCAATAAAATTTATTCTCCCTTAATTATAACTATAAATTAAAAAACATCCTTTAATTTTTCATCTTTTTATGTACTCATTTTTTGTAAATAATATTGGTTTGGAAAACCGAATTTTTTTCTACTCAGTGCAAAATCATTTTCTTCCACATCATTAATTTCCCCAAATTGTTTCATCTTTTTTTACTATTATAAAATTATTTATTAGAGGTATTGTTACAGATGATTTATTTTTCTAATAATTTTATTAATGGGAATATTATTAAAATTTTCAAAACAAGGTAGTTTTAAATTTTTATAGAAAATGCGAAGGGAATCAATGTTTTAAAATAAACATCATGGATGAAATTTTACACAGTCATAAATGATAAATTCATTAAATATTCCTTTATGAATTTTAATGATGCATTCGAATCAAAATTATTTTATTAATATTTGGTAAATTTTTAGATTCTATATAATTGACATTTATTTGAAAAGGGTATTTTCATTACTAAATTTTCAAATGAAAAGTTTAATGTATTTTAATCTACATAAATATCCTATGATAAATATTATAAATTACTAAATGAATAATAATATTATACCATACGACATAACTATTCAGTTGTTTAATGATAAATTTTAATGTGAAATGTATTATAAAATTTAATGATTATTCATCCAATATGAACAGTAATTTTTTCGTGGCATGGAGAATAAATTGTGTTTTTATTCATATGATGAATTCATTACACTTAATAAGTGGTGTATGTGTCTTGGAATTACATATAACTAAATGCATTTGTTTGTCTCATTAGAGAATAAAGGTTGGGTATTTTATTGGCGCCATACATATTTATATAGAAGTCTTGATATGAGGCCTTGATGGTAAATTTAAGATATTCATCCTTATGAATTCTATCATTACAAAATCAAATATTTATTTTCATGTGAATATTTGATTAATTTTTATATACATGGTGAATCATTATGATCATGTTATTATTTATATGTAATTATTTTATCATCATGTATTCCTTCTAAGTTATGCATGAACTATTTATTCAATGTTATCATTAATTGTATAGATAACCATATTGAGAATTTGAGATCACCATGTTTTTTATTCCTTTTCGTAGGATGATATGATATGAATTATGATAAATATTCAATGATATTATATGGGGAATAATGATTTTCTCAATGAAAATAGTAGGTTTTATTTTATATTTTAAAATTTAATGTATGATTTTTCTATGTATCAAATTTTCCTAGATGAATTAACTATTAAATCCATTGGTATATATTCAATTTATATAGTACCAATGAAATAAATAATCTACTATATATGGTCTCTTAGGTTGAGTATTTTTATTGTTATAATCAAGGTATATATAGAATAAAAATTAAGAACTATATTTCAGATAAAATATATTGTAGAACATAATGGAGGATTTACCTGGAGGATTATACTAAGTATAGGATAACATATTAAATATTTTTTATTGTATAGAATATGTGTTTTAACAAGAAATAAATAAATATTTTGATACTTAAAGGAGATGTGATGTCATCATAGATTAATCTCAGGGTAATAACCGCAAAAGGAGTTGACCTAATATCTCTCATCCATCATTCTTGTTCATGGGGAGTGTTACCTTACTTTACAGTATGATTGACACTCCCTAGGATATAATTTGATCAATCCACATTTCAATACAAACTATTATGAAAAATTAGAAAAATATTTTATTATTTGAGAATCTTCAAAATTAATCAAATATTTTGATTATGAGATTATCTATTAATAAATTTTTCATTTTATGATAAGTGTTTCATTAGTTTAAAAATTATACATTTTCACACATACTTTTTTGATCTAATATTGTGTTTGCCATTACTTTTTTATGAATCATATTTTACTGAATGGAAACTATATCAATGTATGTAATAAATGAATATACTAGCAACCAAGAAAATAAAAGGAATTTGTATCTAGAGAAATAACAAAACAAATAATTACAATTTTTTTGTAACTAACCTAGTTTACAAAAAATAACATTTTATGAATTTAGTGGTATAATTATCTAGAAAATAAAATAACTATCAAAGAATTATTCAGGTGATAACAACCATTATCATTCAGTGGAACCCCAAATCCATTGGTAGCTATTAAATGGAAAAGTTCCTTAAAATGTTATTTGTCTCTCTATGAAGTAATGAAAGAAATAAGGTTTTCATGGTAGTTTATCATCTCACTTTGGATGTGGAGCATTGGTGTTTATTAATTCAAAAAAAGTACGAGGATAAAATAATGGACATGGGGTAGAGGGATTTTAGGTTACATTTTTATGAAAAGTAATTTCTCATTCAATGGATAGATTTAGAGAATTAATTACTGATTATAATAGAAAATGAAGAGGAAAATGATGAAAAGTACAAAGATAAAAATACGTGGATAGCTGTGAATGTTGAAGACTGGATACATAATCCAAATAAAATATTGATTTCTTTTCTTATTGGCTTATGAAAATAATTTTAAGGGAACTAGAATCCTAAACACATTATTTATATGATGAAATAGTATCAATTTTTATCAAGATATATAAAATGTTCTCCAATAATTATGTCTTCCATGAATTGAAAATAAGAGGTAAGATGATTAAAAAATGGATAAGTTGAAAAATATAAAGAATAATTTTCAATCATTTGATGCATTATAAAGTAAAAAATGTGGCATTATTTATAGGAAATGATTTTTCACCAAGACTAGGTAATAAGGACATAATTCTTATTAATGAAAAGGTAAGGGGAAATCCTCCAATGTATATTGACTTAACTATAAGGGAATAGGGAAATAATCCAACTATTTCTTCAAACATCATTGGAACAAACCCCATAATTATCAAAGGTGAGAAGGTGAAACATATGAAATTATTATTTATAGTGTTGAATTTCGTAGAGACATGGTTAAAGTTACACTTACCTTCCATTTTAGTATAGAATATGACTTATTAGATTATCATTTTACACACTCTTTTATATCTAAATAATGTTTTGATGGTATCATATAATTTCCTAAACCATTATATATAGATTTTCTAGTGAATAATTAAAATATTATAATAACTACATCTCAGTCAATACCTCCACTATAATAGAAGTTTTCTGGAATTATATTCAAGTGAATCTTTTTATTATTCGTCTAATTTTATTTAATTTTACATTAGAAAATATTGCATCTCAACATATATAGACCATATCATTTTTCACAGATCGTATGATACATTTGATATTCATAATCAAACATAAATCATCTATCAGTGTGCGGATAAAATAAAACAACAAATATAAATTTATTCCATAATATGGGTTTGACTATATTTACATGAGTTTTATTTAGTTAAAATTCTTAATTAGAAGTGAAAGATCATACATTATTATATTATTCATGAATATTATAGTGTTTTTTCATAGGTACACACCTACTCTTCCCCCAAATCGTGAATTTAATAATACAATAGAACACATATCCAATGTTTTTCTAATTTTAAATAATCCTTATAGGATTTCCCTAACATAATTACAGGAATTAAATATGAATCTCCAAAATAATCAAGATAAGGGATACATTCATATATATTATTCTCTATAGGGTTAACTAGTTCTTGTTGTTATGAAGAAATATGGGTTAATACATCTTTTAAATGATTATCTAGAACGTAACAAGATCAATATTATGTACAAGTATCCTCTAACCAGTATCAATGATATATTTGATCAATTACAAGGAGCTCTATATTATTTCAATTTTGTTCTTCGACCGGGACATCATCGTCTAAAGATAAAGAAGGGTTAAATACTAAATATATCATTTTAAATATGGTATTCTCATTGTGAATTTATAGTAATTATATTATTAAATACCAATGATTATGATATATTTAATTTCTAATGCATAGTTTCTTTATATATTATATTGATTTGTTTTTGGTAGTCCTTATAGGTGATATTATAATATTATAAAAAAATAAACAATGTAAATATCATTTGAGAATTTGGTTGAATAATATGCGGATGGAAAAGAAAAATTATAAATTTTCCATGTCCAAATTTTTTATTCAAAAATTTTCATTACGGGGTCATATTACCTCAAGTAATTTTATAATATTTTATCATTCAAATATCGATGTTATTTATTAGTGTTCTAGGCCAAACATGATAAATCTTGTATGCATTTTTTTGACGGTTATCTGGATACAAAAATACATTTTTAGAGAATTTTCACAACTATCTAATACACATTCCAAGATGGCAAGGTAGGGGTTAGGTTCTTTTGGATATATGAATGTAAATTTTTATTGAAATAAAACAAGATAATGTTCTATGACGGGCATATGCTTAAAGTACCCTAAAACTTTAAGGGTTTTGTATCTATAGTTATGGATCAAATAGTTAATGGGATATGTCCGCATTAATAGTCACAAAGTGATACCATATTTCTATATATAATAGAAAATTCAAAATAAAAAATTCCCAACTCAGGATTTGGAGTTACAACTGATAAGTTTTTCATTAAATATATCATGTAATTATATATGGTGAAAGGTATGATACATATATACCAATTATAAAATAATATAGTATATATCTACATTTAACTAATTGAATATTCTGTCAAAAAAATGGTTGGTGAGGATGTAATACTTTGATTTCTCAATACACTACTTCCTTGGGAAAGAGAAAATGTTGGATACTGATCTAATTAAAAAATCACATGTTATTTTATCCATGTTTAGGATTGAAATAGATCCAAATTTTATTAATTTTATGAATATGGATCCTGAAATAATGAGGAAAGGGGATATATATTATCATTTTCATATGAGTGTTCACCTATCCTTATATGTGAGGATTAAGATGGTGCATAAGGAATATTTTTAATTATGGAAGATGGTGAATAATGTTCTTAAATTCAACCATTACCATGTTGGAAAGATAAGTTTAATTAACTGAGTATGTTTACCTTCAATTACCAAGTTAAATAAAGATATAATGGATTAATATAATACTTTATAATTATGTATTCATCGTAGAAGTAAAAAATATTAATATTGATATGAAAGAGTATTTCCGATGGGATTATATTAAAAGGGATATTGCAAAGTGTGTGTCCAAATTCTTTATATTTCAATAATTTAAGGCTTATATGGAAATGTATAATGTGACATTATAACTACTACCCACACTATAACTGATACGGGGAAAAATCCATATATATTTTTTCGTCAGACTCCAAAAAACCTCTAGAATACATAATTTAAATTGGGGTTTAATTGACCCCCATACGGAGTCATCACACTTCATTACTATTAGAAAATATTTTTCTCTTAATAATTTTTCCATAACAAACAATAAAGTTGTATTAAGGTTGAATGAAATACAACATTTTATTATATTTAATTAGGATTAGTTTTCTTCCATGTTGTTATGGTTAACTCTTCATCAAACTCTTGATTCAAGGTTCTATAATCTAATTATATATCATCCTTTGTAAAATTTTAAGACTAATTAACCATTGAAACCCTCTTGGATATATTCATATATTAATCTACTGATTTCAAAGGTAGTTTTCATCAATACATTCCTCAAATGAAAATTTCATACAATAATAGGATTCACTCAATAATTAATATATATCCTTACAAATACCTATATGGATATAATTATATAACTCCAACATACTAGGATGAAGTTGCATAAGGGAACTAATTGGGTGTTGATGAACCAGGTAAAGCTGAAGAGAAATTCATAATAATTTAGTAACATGTCAATGCATATCCAAATCGGTAAAAATAGAATTCTAAAATTAGGGAGCAATGCATGGAATTTGAGGTTGATGAAAAGGTATTTATATAAATATCTCATAAGAAGAATGTGATTTTTTTTAATAATCTGAAGTTATTCCCTATCTATACCATTCTAACAAAAAATTATTCATTGTATTATGGATGAATCTTATTGATTGCCACTTCCATCGAATCTCTCTCAACATTAGTATGTACTACTTGTATCACTGTTATGTAAATACATACCTAATTATGATCATGTACTAATTAAATTTTCTATTCCATTTGATAATAATTTTTATTATAATAAAGAAAAAGTTATGATTTGGGATCATAGATCTAATGTTATATGAAATTTTAAAACTCACATGGTCACTGTTTTGTGGGGAAAACATTAATTGAATGAATCTATTGGGAACCCAAATATGTAATAAAGAATAAGAATCCTATGTTTTTTCATAAGGATGGAATATTGTGGTAAAAATTCATTTTAAGTAGGGTGGAATGTAACACACATTCATTTTAATAAATAGTACCCTCTAAATAAATTTAATTTCACTGATATCCTATGATACACACAACCCCGAGTCTAAATAGATCAAAATTTAATACATATATATATATATATATTAATGATTTAAATTGGTGGTATCAATAATATAAACAACTTTTAAAAATTATAAGTATGAATATTTTATATAATGAAAATATATTGATAGTTTCACACTCATTTATTTTAATTACATTACAGACTTTAATCATAATTTTTATTCAAAATAGTTTTATTGGTGTTTGTGGAAAATGAATATAATTAATTTTTTACACTTTTATAAATTTTATTTTAAATAATTATATTTATTTTTTAAATCAGAATTAAATAAATAGATTATGGAAATTTATTAGTAAGTTCTAAAAAAATTTATCTATTGATGAATTCGTAAAATTATTGATTTTTTTGAAAACTATAATTTCATCTCAATTATTATCAAAGGTAAATTCAATTTTAAAATATATTTAAAAGAATAATTATTTTATTTTAATTTTAAACAATATAATTAATCTCATTAGAATTTATTTTGTGTTTATTTTATTATAAAACATTTTCTACTTAAGAAACAATCTTTTTCTAGAACCCAATTTTCTTCCTGTTTTATGGATTTTATTTTAAATTATATTCTTCCACTTTATTTAATTTAACATGAAAAAATAAATTCCATATTTTTAATCATAATTTAAAATTTTGGTAATTATTTTACAATCAATTTTTGTTGTAATGACTAGTAATAATAGTAAAAAATGTTTACCACAGTCATAGTTGAAATGGGTTTACTAGAGGAAAAGAATAGGAAAATTTATGTTTTCAAATTAATCCAATCAAAATCCTAATTTATTTCTATATTTTTCCCCTACCATTTCCTATATTTTAACATCCATCCATTTAGATTTTTTTTAGAGAATTTTATAATTATATAATAATATTTTAATAAAATCTATGTGGTTCCTTTCCACTACTAATAAAATGACACCCATAACAGATATTTTATACAATATTTTGAGCCATTAATCTTTTCCAATACAATCCAAAATCACCCCCAAAAATTCAAATCCATGTTTTTTTCTATTTTCATCCCAAAATTCCAACCCTTGGGTCATTAAGAGTATATCTAAAGGAGTATATTCAAAGAAAATGTAATAGCCTTAATCGATCAATTTTTTATTTATACTTTTTCCTCTTATAAATATTTAAAATTTTTCATAAAATAATAAATTCAGTATAACAAATAAATTGAATTGTTTTTACAAGTACTAATCCACCATTTCCACCATATTTTCCATAAAATGGGATGTAAATGTATCATTGATCCGTATATGTGGTCAATCACCTCCAAAAACACATAAAACTCAATTTTCATCATTATATTTCACAGATGGATATTATGATAGATTAAAATTATATATGTATTAAATCTATTTATTTATTACTCTTCTATAATAAAAATATCATATACACATTCTCACATTCCAATATTTTGAAAAATGATTACATCACTTGTTTTTTGTGTGAACTACCACCTTTGTGAAGCAATGTGATTAATTTTCATTTAAAAATTACATGGTTATGAATATGAATATATTTTATAAACATATATGATATATATGAAATGAAAATATGGTTGAAAAGGTGAATTTATATATAAATTTATTTCATTCCACTCATCTAAATGTGAAAATAATATTCATGATTCTGTATAGTCTACTATCTCCATGAACGGTGTAATGCATTTTTCATTCCCTAATGATTATATATGAACCTATAAATATATTTCATATTTATGATATTTATTTCATTTTTAAAATTATAGAGATTATGGAACCAACTTCATTTTAAAAAGAACGAACTAATTAATTGAAACTTCCATGAATGATGAAATTGTTACACGTGTAAAATATTATTTTAATAAATAATTATTAATAAATAGGTGTTGAAATGTTATATGTGGATAATATATGATATTATATATGTTTAAATTATTTTTTATATAATTTTAATTTTTTTTAATTATTTATATAAGTAGTAGTAGTGATTTAGAAGAAATTTGAGCTTGGCGTTAGGGTTAATTTCACTATATCATCATTAATGGGGATTTTTTGTGTCCATGTATCCATTGGGGAAATAATTTTATATTTATATCATAAATAAAATTTATATTCTTATCCAAATATTATTTTTAAAAATTTTAATTTTTTTATATCATTTTCCTCTCTTGAAGTACTAAAGATACCAAAATAATGTATTTATCGAACCTTGGTTCTATTTTTCTACTTGGTCATGATTTATTTCTTCCATGTCAATAATTTCCATGTTTTTTTAATAATTTCATTTATATTATAAATGATTTATAATTAATTTTTTTCCCATTTATTCATATTTAAATCACTTTAATGAATCTTCTAATATTTTTCTCAATAAGGTACATTTGATATTTTTTCTAAACATGTGAAAGGAGAATTTCTTCTAACATATTATCAAAGAATTGAATTTCACAACATAATTACAAAAAACTGAAATGAAGATTCATTTTTAGGATTCAATATTTCCCTTAAAATTATTTATTTTCCTTAATATTGCTGACAAATTAGATTTTAAATAAGTGATTTAATTGTGAAAAAGGATATTTTCTTCATGAATATTTTAGGTGATATTTTTAAGGTATTTTCATCTATGTCAACTTACATTTGATGGATATTTTGATTTACTATGTATTTAATACAATGATACCATCCACTATAATTATATGGATGGTTTAAGATTATTTTTATGCGAAATGTATTTATATTCAATATACTAGTTCATCAAATATGCACTATTATTTATTTATAACAAAATTTTATTATATTATATTGTTTATTCAATTGAATAATTTATTGGATATATTATGTGATGGGTGGGGATCAAAATTTTATAGCCCTTAAATTTATTGGAAGGTCTCATGTGATAAAATGTGTTGGATAATTGTCCAAGGACATTCACATTTATGTAGATGTCCCGGTATGAGTCCATAACAGTGAGTTTGAGAAGAATAGCTTTACTATTTCTATCCATAGAATGTCATATATTGATGTTCATTTAAATATTTGAGTATTTATGATAACAATGGATAAATTAAAGCCCATATTATTCTTTATTTGATATTATTTGTTAATAATTTATTCTTTCTATATTATTAAGGCCTTATTTATTCAATGTTAGCTTCTCTTTTATGCATACCCTTAAGAAAAATCTGAAAACACACCTTTTATATGATTCCCTTACATATTATTTCGTTAAGTGTGTTATGATTGATATGAAAGGATATTCTAGTGTTAAAATGGTTATACTCACAAATCACTATGTTTTGTTTTATGTTTTCAAATGAAATGTCCTATTTAAGTTTGTATTTAGTTTTACAATAATACAAAATTACTCATCCCTTTGAGTTATGATCACTTGTATAAATAACCAATTAATTAAACCTAATAGTGTATCTAGGCTACTAGGTTCGGTGTCTGTAACAATTCCCTTTCCAAAATATAGAATACATTTACCTTTATAGAATCAGATCTCCCCCAAATCGTAGTCTCTATTTCAGCTATTTGAAATAATTTGAGAAGTCATTCGTTATCAACATTCACCTACAAAAATACTAAATTTCATGAAATAAACACATAAATATACTTCTTCATAAAAACCTCCAAATAATATTTGATTTCAGGATATATCGTTGAGCTACATAAATATACTACTTATAAAAAATAATGATATATATTCATAACATGTTTAATTATTAAAATTGGAATGAGTAAATAGTCAATAAAAATATAATTAATACTGAATCCCTGATCTACCTATCAGTGGACACCACATCATTTATTATTTCTCAAATCCCTTATGGCATCAGGAATGATACTTCCAACTCATTCACTTTCTCTAAAAATGTAAATTTCACATTTAATGTAGAAGCAAAAATACTATACTCATTTTCTAAAATCTAAAAATATAAATATACTAATACATTGATCATCAAAAATTATGTTTCTAATTACTTAACTATATAAGTCAAATTATTACTACTCCAATCATCTAAATATATATCTCCGTTTTCTATCATTTAGGAATTCTTATAATCAAAAAATGTGAATCCATTATACCAACTTTAATGTCATGCGTTGTTACCATATTATGAAAATATGTTACTCAAAATATTATGACTAGTTTACACTATAAAATACTCAAAAAAACATATCTAAATACTTAAATCATAAAAAATAAAAAATTATATATTTTGTTAAAGATACTTCTTTTTCAAATGATTTAGCAGCTTTAGTCCATATTAAGTAACATTAGCTCCTTTTAAAGGTAAATACAATGAACATGTACCTTAATAATAAAAATAAACTTCATATTAATTCCTCATGAATATAGATATAATAATTTGAATTTATTTTATAATCCTCATTAATTATATAAATAATTTTTTAGATTCCATTTCTGGTACACTCTCACGTGACAAAATCCAGTTTGTTTCTACACCAAAAGCATGCCTCCCTAAACACAAATGACTAATAACTAGAATAGAGTATGTAAGGAGAATAGTGGTGAGATGATACAACTTATTACATTTTTTATATAAAGGATATGTAAACAAAACATGAAAAATATCAGAGTAACAAAAATGGAAAAAATAGTACCCATGAAACTAGAAGGTAAACAAAGGACCAATAATCTAAATAATAGCTAACCATTTAATTTCAGAATAAACTGTAAAGTAATGATATTCAAGAAATTAAATAATAATAAAAATATTTTGACATGAATAAAAAAATGACCCAGATCAGGAACCCCATGTCATTCCCACCTCCACACTATATCCCTTCTAGAATGAAACAATCAACAACAATGTCACTTTCCTTTATCTAAACCTACACCCATGTAATCTCATCGGGTACCAAATGAAAACATGAAAAAGGTGTGAGTAAAAAATATAATGTTGAAACCAAATTTCTAAAATTCCATTGTTATAATATGATAATCTAATAAATAGTTAGAATGTTTCATTAAATAATCAACATATTTAATACAATAATAAACCTACTTCGATGCCATGTTAGAATATCCATTTGAATATAGAGTCACGATGCCAACAATAACCAAATATACATGGAATAATCACATTATAGAGAAACTACCTCTGTATAAGAATAAAACCATAACCAAGCCATACCCTATAATAATTTTATCCTATCCACATAAATCCCACTATATAATCATTTTAGTATCTGGTCGAATCCTTCTATATAAGAATTTCATCATAAAAGATTCATTTATAAATCTAATCATTTTAAGAGATTCATATACCAAATCATAATGGTAGGATTTTTATAGCATCAAATCATAAGATACAATAGTTAATTTTCACAATTACTATTTTTCCATCAATTACCCATTTATTCATTAACATATATCTCAATACATTTCCATTACATTCTCACAACCAATTATTTTAAATATTTTCCATCCATTAAACTAAAAATTTAAACAATTTTGAAGTTCAATCTACTAAAATCAAGAACCCCTTACTCATGTCATGGTAAAATATACTTTAATCCATTTCCCATTTTAATATCATTCCATAGTAGGCTTTCCCAATGGGTAGCTACAAGAAATTTCTCAACACCATTAAATCTAAAAGGATCTATTGAATAATAAAACATAATATTTATCATCATCCAATATTCCATTAATTAATACACATGTAATATTGAAGCAATCATGGAATATTTAAAATACACAAACAATATAAAAAGTCTATTTGTTTTGGTTTTAGGCCACCAACTTTTTTCTCAAGATCAAACAATTATTGTAATAGGTAAGACTAAAAAGAAAAATAGATAAATGTATCACAAGAATATTCCTAGATTACATGAGATAATGATAAACACCCAAAAGAACTGTGGTCAATTGTTTCTATCACTACAATAGAGAGAATTGAAGAAGATGGGAAAATCAACAAAAACACTTACTAAGTATAGAGTTCCTAATATATATATATATATATGTATATATATAATGGAATAAAGTACTCCAAAATCACTATTAGCCACCTATGACTCAAGAGAGGAGGGCTTCACATGAATAAATAATGAACCATGCATGCCTCAAGGATTTAAAATTTTGATATTAATAAATAAACTATGTGTAATCCTTCCACATTATGTATTTACAAAATTCTGAGTTATGTAGAAAATGCACCACCTCGATGTAAGATAACCCTGAGGGAGTATTACAAAAAATTTAATCGTTTCTCAGCATGTAACAATTTCACTTCATGAATCAGTTCATGATATCTGTGTGGATACATTTAAAGATCATGTAATATATCCAAGGTGGGTATATAATTCATGTTATGATCTAGTTTATGAATTATCCCTAACCAAATATATTTATTGTGTAACAAGCTCACCGGGTTTCATTTTCTAGTAGAAAACACTCAAAACTGTTTTTATAGTATATCTTGGACAACCTCTCAAGCATTCCAAATTCTCAGATAATCCATGTATTCCTCATTTAACCTATTTATACCAAGAATATATTAATTTTAAAAAAACATAGATCCTATAACAATATGTAATTATCCAATAAAATAACGATCTATTCCTATAGAGATACTCAAAAACCAAGTTTTAATGAAAAATTAATGCACAATGAAAAGGGATAAAATTAAAATTCCATAAGGGGTGTAACTGAAAAAGGGGGATCTTACAACCTCCTCACCCTATGAAAACTCATCTTTGAGGTACTAAAATAATCATTATAGGGTCTCAAAAAACAGGTATGTCCATTGTGACAACATATCAAACTCCCACTCTTAGGTCTCTTCTTGAACATGCTCAAGAATCAACAGCACTTGAAATAGATTTATATTCATTACCAAAAAATATTTCTCACTAGAGTCTATAATATGGATTATATAACCATTAGAGAAGACATTTATAACAAGATAGAATTCATTAATATCTACGACATGAGATGGTTTAGAAGGATTTATTTGAATTTTTGACACATGAAATGGATCATGCATGGAATCGTAGTAGTGAGGAAGGGATAACCGTTATTCCATTGGACTGAACCTTTCCACAATCTCAAATGGTTTGACGATCCTCTATACCTGTTTTTTGTATTTTCTAATATGGGTTTTCCCCAACCAAGGAGAAAATTAATTAAAAATGTGATGACCATCCTCAATCCACATAGTTTATCTCTGATGGTCATCATAATATCTTTTTCCCATACTATATGGAAGAACTAACTACCTCCTAATCTACTGAAGCTCCTTAATATTCCTCTGAATGTGAATACTTTTAAAAAATTTAGACTAATATTCCTCTAATAAACAAAGAGGATAACAGAATAGTCTTTCATTCAATGTGACTAATGGTTATATCTATATCAATTCCTTGAATATGTTATCATACACAAACTCTGTGGGTGCCATATTCGTCTCCCACGAACAATAGAAATCAAAAAAACATTCTCATAACATATCCCCATCAAATCAAAATGTATGCTTCGATTTTCAATCAGTGTATATGATTTGTTATGACCAGAAGAACATAAAATAACAAATTCATCATAAAATCAATAAAAAATAGAAATGTGAGATGAAGGTCTCTACAATAAACTATAATACTCATAACAATGTGAAAATTAATTACAATTTTTATGTAACAACTACCTATATTGTCCATAGTGATGGTCTCCCTAATATGTTAGAAGTGAGAATACATCATCAATTGATCCATGATCACCAATTTTGTGTAATTATTTTGGGTTTTATTGGAAAAAAATATCATAAAATCAGGAGTGTAATCATCCCATATTCCACATAGAAATAGGCAGAGGTTCAACATCCCATTAGGTCTCTGATGCTTGTGTTACACCGGCTAACTGGTGGAACATTTCACCTAAAATACATCTACCTCCTTCTTCATTTTTTTACTCCAATTCAATCTATAGGCATCACAATATTTTTTTATAGTAGGATGTTCCACCCATCTATAATAATGAAACATTATCATCATCTTCTTTCACAAGACCATAGGAACCCACACATAGCCAAATAAATGAAGAGAATTTTCACTTCCAAGAAACCATTCATCTAGCAGGACTCCATCATATAGGTTATCTCCCTTAAGTAATACCTATATATTATATAACTATTTAGTTTCGATCTGGTCCAAAATAATTGGCCTAATATATTTTGATGTCATATTTATTCATCTATGGGTCTCTAGAATTTACAGATTCATATCTGCAAAGAGATTAATCATCCAACACTCATCACAATTATGAAGAACTACATCTATAAATTCCTTATAGATCAAATAATAATCAATTATGTTTACCTTTCCTACTATGTAATATATATTTATGTTAAAATAATACAAAAAATAACCAATCACATATTTTCAAGGGTTGGGCCCACTGAGAAAAGATGTTCATGTGAACCTTGTAGTATGTGTACACCAAAAAGGTCTCACAGAAAATATAGTGTTTCAACATCTCAGGGCAATTACCACCACAAAAAAATATAGATCATGAGTATGGTAATTCTTCTTATTTGGTCTCAGCTATCAGGATCCATAATAATCCAATTAAACCTCCTAAATCAGAACTTATGTAAGTCTAACTATGGATGCACCACAATTAATGGTATATAATTTAATTGGTATAGGTAAAGTGAGGATAGATGTGTATTCCATCATTCTACTTATATCCTAAAAAATTTCTATCTATAAATAAATTGACTAAACAGACATCATCCCTTTCTTTTTTAGCCTAGATATCAGTGCTTATATATAATAGAATTCATAGATTTAATGCTGATAATAACCTGGTAAACCCAAAAATCAATGAATCCTAAAGAAATTATTGGGTTTCTGCAAAAATAAAACTTCTTCATCCTTATCTGTGTTTAATAACACTCTATCCTATATGATTATTTGTCCATGGAAGCGCACTTTATCAAATAGGAAAATCTATTTAGTTAGCTTGTTTTATGTTCAAGGATCTCTCAATGTAAATATGATTGTGTCAATATGTTGGGCACAATAGTATACTAAATTAAAGTACACTATGATGCCGTTGACATAAACTACAAAAAAACTAATCTAGTAAAGGATACTAGTTCTATTTCATCTTTTTTATGAATACATTATGTGCATTAGTCAAACCAAACAGAGTCTCTATAAACTAATATACTCTTCAGCTGCTCTTAAATGATGTTTGAGGTAAATATAAATCTATAAGACTCAAATGGTGGTATCTTGGTATCAAATATATATTGGAGATGATCTCAGAACCTCACTATATTCTGAATATAACATAGTTGGATGGTAGGGGATATCAATTTTCTTCTATTATCTTATTCAATAACTGATAATCCACACAGAAGAATAAATCCCCACAGCCTACTTGGTGCACTGAACTTGGGAACCCAATCATTAGGTACAATGTTTTATGAATCTATTTTCATCCAAAACATCCAACTAAAATTTAATCTCATTCAGAACTATTAGTGTTAGCATATATGTTAAGATTGAAATTATCTATACTCCCAACACCAACTCTATCATGAAATCTATATCTCACTTGAGTGGTAAAGCATCTAACTCATCAATGAAGACATCCAAAACATGGTATACCAATTGGGGAAAATTTTCCTCATCATTTAGTGAATGACCTGCAATCGACTACATGCTAATATCCAATCTAAAAAGAATTTTTCCTGTAAACTCTGCCAAAATATCCCACTCAAACCCATTAAAATTGATGTCTCATTCTATAGATAGGAAGGTAACTCTCTGAAAATAACATTCTATATAATCATGATATATAAAAACTAGTATATACCATTAATAAAATTTAACCTATTATTTCTAAATCAAATGATTCCCCTAAGAAATGGTATCTATCAACATCTAGAGAGAATTCCTTGAAAATTTTGATATTTTATAAACACACACCAAATAATGTGTCAATGATCAATATACTAACCATGATTTCCATAATAATTCCGAAATATTTTCAAAAGATATAATATAACAAGGATTGTGATGATAATGTATAAAAAACACACTCAGGGGTAAGTGATACGAGAATCATACCTCTGAGGATAAAAGGTCATGCATCCACACTAGCGAGAGTATACGATATAGATTACAGCGGACCTAACCATATTCCTTGTGCTCTAGTATAAATACACTAGGATCTTCCCTATTACTCCCACTAGTGCTCATGAAGGAGGTTACCACGTCCCCTTCCTCAACGTAAATTTATAATTTAACACCATCTAGAAGTCTTATGATGGATAGTTGAGTCATTTCCATACATTGGTAACTACACTAATCCCCTTTGACTGCTCTTCTACTACATGCCCTTACAAAACCTATATAGGTGACCCAACCTTCAACAAATATGGAACCCCAATACTAGTTTTTTACAAAGAGGCATACTCTAGACCTATATTACATGCTAATATCACTTCAACAAAACATGATCTTATCACTTCTACCAACTGCTGTGACTACTCTACCCGATGATTCCATGGTGATAACTATCATAGTGAGGATTCATTCAACCAGGATAAGATATCCCAATTTTAATTGGAAACAAATCATGGCTATCAATTAAGTCATGTCTCACATTTACATCAATGATGAGATAATGATTCATCATGTTCAATAAACTATTAAGTGAAATACATTCACAAATGATTGGATCTCATAGTGAATCTGATACTAATAATATATCTATCTGATGATCTCATCATATTATAACAATGGATCCATGAATTTTATGTTGGTGAAATGTCTAAAATTCTCCATCACTAACATTCCAAAATGTTTCAGGTGTACAAACCTTAGATCATTTTTATCCCTTGATGTCTATAGATAGGAGTTTATTAGAAACATCACCTCTAATTCCATCTAGTATAACTCTTCATGATTCTAATATTGTATTATAATATCCAACAAACACTTGGCAGGTCGATGATTTATGGATGACTTATGCTTCACCGCCACCATATCATCAGGTGTCTCATGATTTGTGAAGATTTTTTAGACTAACTTGATTCTAAAATTGACTCCATAAGGACCCCATTCCATGTTAATGTAAGCGAATGATGTAGCTAAATCACTATAATCAGATCATGAATCGAAGGAATGATATAAACAGACTCCCCTTTTTGGGATCACATGACTCCTGAAAAAATTTCACGAATATGATCATCAATCTAATCCTCTTGATCTACTAGAAGCTCCAATTCATCTAAATTTGGAGTGTTCTAATTTCCTCCCTCATAATTGTCAATACAAAGGTGATGATAACATATTTTATCTACAATACAATAAAACTCTTTATAACACAAGATAAAAAAAGTTCATCCCTTTTAGGTGACATTAATAGAGAAAAACAAGATCATGGTATCTTTAAAAATGGATTCTAATTGTTTTAGTATTACATAATTTCTCATTAATTTCATTTTATCAAAAGTAATATGTTTCTAATTTAAAATTTCATAGTGTAAAATATATCACATTCAATAAATATTTCCATATAACAAAAAGTTCATCTCAATATAAGTCCCTATTTTCGTATCATGAAACATGATTACATTTTTCATGCCATACCGGGCCATGAGACTAAATAAAAAAACAATAATGTCACAAAACATATGAATTTCCAAGGTTAAATAACATTAACTGTAAAAACAGATCATCATAAATAATAATCTCATACCTAGGAACTATGATGTTCCCATATACATGGTTTAGTTACTCACATTCACATGTTCATTACCATGTCCTGACACATCCTAGTCTCATTTATATATTTATAAACTATAAAGTATATATAAAACCAAAATACATGATCCTATGATTCAACTTTATAACACCCCCTAATCTATAACTCTCTCGCATGGCCAAATCATGTTCATTTCCATACCTCAGGAATGCCACCCCAAATATCAATTGCTACCACTAAAATCAAGATTGTAAATAGAATAATGTGGATAGTATAACCCATGGTTTATAGTTTTAATACACATTCCATTATCTATTTGGGGATTTATATTAAGGAAATCCTTATAATAAATATTTTATCAAAACAACAGGATGCTATCCAATTCCTAGACATATTCATAGTGTTTACACTAATGTTATCTCATTCTTATCTATAAACAAAAGTTAATTAGTACCTTAATTTTATATAATATAATATCATAAAGGTAATTATATATATTTTAAATTATTATCAACTTTCACATATCCACCGTTAAATTATCCTAAAAAACATACAAATCAATAGCATTTTCTAAAATATTCCATATATTCCATTTCAAAAAACCCAAACCCACACTTCTGTATTTTGTGTCAAAAACACATGAATTTCATACTCACATTTATACCATATGTATGATCCAATATTATATTATTTTTAAATTAATAATTTATAATTATTATTGCATCTCTTATATCCCAATGAAATTTTATGGTTTAGAATGTAACCGAATTAGGAGAGAATAAAAACATATAAAGTTAATGTATTTCCCAATTAATTGACATTTTTACACAATTGATGTTGTTGTGTAATCTATAATGATTTTTTAACATCCCTCATAACTAATATCAAAAGTTATATGCATCAAAACATGTCCCATATATAAATTTTCTTCATAACATATTGAAATGGAGTCATATTATGGGGTGAGCTAAAACACCAAATAAATGGAAACATAAAACTTAACAAATCATATAACAAACATGGAATTGATATTGTGCAAGTAATAAGTAAAAAACTTGAATACATGATAAAAATTAAATAGAGATCATTCAATATCCCTTGTAATAAATAAAAGATGGGCATAAAAAATAATAATCACATAATAATGGAATACATAATTTTAGATATCAAAAAAAAATTTCAAGGCCATGTACCAAGACACTATATACTTATTGGTAGAGTTATGCACAAAAACCAACCTATTTTGTCATATGATTCCTATAGATGCATCACATGGCTATATAATTTTTGTCCACACATATCAATTATTTATGTAAAATTAATTCACTATAAGAGGTAACAATAAATTTGTTACCATTATTTAAGAAACCTCATTTTTAATTAAAACATAGATATCAATATAATAAAAAATGAAAAAATTTAGTACACAATCAACATTCAATAATATCCACTAATAATGAAGAATTTCAATTATTTTAACTATAAAAATAAATTTAATAACATGATAATAACCCATATAGGGAATCTTGGTGCGTTGTTAAATAACACATAGTTAACATTACAATAGTCATGTATGTTTGAATGACAATAATAATAATGTAAAAACATTTTCCAATGTCAATAAAAGGATAACATGATTATAATCTATATTGAGGAAGGATGATAGTCAAACAATACATATTAAACCTTCCAATAATCATAAACTTTGGAATAAAAATTTATATAAGAGTAATAATTTCCCACATTTAAAAAGAATAACATTATATCTAGGTGAACATCATCCAATCTGAATTTTGATAAATGTGATGCTCACACCATATAGAGAAAGGACTGTACGACTATATAATTACTAGAATAACCAGATCACAAGATAACCAAAGGAATAATGTTGATCATTTCAGAATAACATATCCCTAGTGTAATCAAGGAAACCTACATGTATTTTTACATAGATGAAAACAATTATATCAAAATAATTATTGACTGATTTCACTGACAAATGGAATAGGAATTTGATTATTTGGTAATATTAGTTCATTCCCACCAATAGATAAATTTTTTTTAAAGTATAAACAATAAATAATAAAACCATAATGGTAATTTTTTTTAAAAAATGAAAAATTAAATACAGGTGAAATCATAAAAGTGCTTTTAGAAAACATTTTTAACATTAACATAAATAATTATTTTACGAGTCATGTACAAGAGTGTTTTTTCAAAATATCATAATAGAAAAAATAATACATTTCTATTAAAAATAATACTTGATAATAACTCCCTTCAAATAAATACAGTTCACTTTGGGTAAAATTGGAGAGTGATACAAAATGTATCTATGTGAAAGGAAAAAATCCTTTGGAATATTTTGAAAATACCATTGTTCAAAACTGAAAATGTAAAAAGTGTAATAAATCACAATTTGTATTAAAAATTTATTTTTCAGATGATGATTATAAAATTATTTGTATCAGAATATCATTTATAGAGAACCCTTATATGGTTGAATAATTTTCGAGATAAAACATTAAAACCCAAGGAAGGAGATTTAAGTTTCTAATATCCCTTAATGAAACCAAAATGTGAGATATGTTTTTCAAAGAGTTTATGTGGTAAGAATTTATATAACCAAAAAATAATTAAAAAAATACTTCATAAAAAATAAAAAGGGAGAATGTGCCCAAAAAATAAGATATATGTTCAATCAAATGAGAAAAACTCAATAAATGAAATTTTTTTTATAAAAAACTCATTTGACTATGATAACAATTGAGTAAAAATATATTTAATGAAAGGAACATGAGTTGTCATAGAATATTTTCTAAATTCATGAAAATAATTTATAGAAAATTCATGTTATATTAAATCAATTGAAAATCATAGAATTAAAACATGGTTTATAACATGTAACATGCCTCACAGAATATAAATTAAGACCATGAAAAATCATTTCAATTTTAGAATCATTTTAATCAAAATCCATTGAAATAGAAAGAATTTAATTTTTTTTCAAATAAATAATTAAAATATAAGTAATGATTTAAAATAATAAATAGAAATAATATACACCACATAAATGAAACTAGGTCTTTCATACCATATGTGTCTCAATGTGTAGAATTTGTGATGAAACCATATTACCTTTTATTCTGGAATACATGAAAATAATCTAAATATTTGTAAAATTAATTTAAAAATGATAATAATTTATCTTATTATCCAAATATAACCATTACCACCTTTATATATTTATTTTATTACAATATATTAAAAATATATAAACCGATTATAATTTATTTTCATTATATGGTGTTAGAACATTGGGATTGTTGTTTCATATAATCATTATGATTATCAGAATGAATATTTATAAGAATTTTCAATTTCATAATTCCTATATAATTCAAGATATATTAATACTTATTTTTTACAATTACGTAGGTCCCATTTTCATTAGGTGAATGCCATAAATACAAATTGTGAAAATAGAAATCACAATGTACTAAATTTCATTATGTTTAACAATCGAAAGGCATTATTTTAATAAATATTGTAAATAATTACAAAAAAAATTACCATAACATTAAATAATAATACATATATCATTATTAAATTATATTTCCATTATATTACAACCCCTAATCATTTATGAAATTATCATTATAAGAGTTCTTATTTGAGTGGTTAAACCATCATAGTTTTTAATGTGTTGTAGTGATTCAATGAGTAAGGGGTCATCTGAAGATAAATAAAATATGACATATAAATAAGCATAAATATTTTATAAAAATAATATATCATTATAAAGTCCATTTTGGGACCATCATTTATGGGTGTTTATTACTAATGAAATTCATTTCCAGCGGGGGATGTTGTTCTTCATATGCATGATTAACGATACAATTTTTCTATGAATAGAAAGAATGATTTTATATGATAAATTATGATTTTATATCGTTATTTTTGAAATATAAAAAATTAAAAATATTACAATACAAGATTTATAATACACTTATAGGATGTGATGAAAAACATACAACATCATGTTGTTGAAATAGTAGAATGTATGTACAATGGATCCATGCTTTCGTTTTCTTAATGGATTATATAAAATAATAAATAACGAAAATACAATTAATATAGTGAAATTAATGTAAATTATTCCCTTTAATTCCATTATATTAGTGTATTTAGAATAAAATTCAATGCATTTAATGAATGATAAATTCTTGGTAGTTGATAATATTTTTTTTTGCACTTAAATTTTTCATTTGAAATCACATTGGATATGAAGTCTTTATTAAACTAATTAGAATTACCGCAACCCAAAAATTTTAAAGAAAGTTTCTAATTTATAACATTTAAATAATAAATAATTATAAAATCCCAACATAAATATTAGTTTAGTAGTCTCAGTGAACTTGACACATACATTATTCAAATATTATATTTCAATACATAAATTACATCATAATGTTTTTCATGAATATCATCATTCCCTCGATAATTTCCCTTCATATAATTCTAATTAAAAATCATTGATTCTTGGTAATGGAAAAAATAATTGTAGACACTAATTATTAGTAATTGTTATGTATAATGGAAGCTATAATGAATTTATAAGAATAATCATCATGGAAACATAAATAGCTTAACACATATTACATTTAAATAATTTAAATTCATTATTACAAAATAAAAAATCAACAAAAAAAGGTAAATAACTAAACAAACATTAAATTTAATCAATAAATTGACTATCATCAATAGTTAAGGAATAACCAATGTGCCAGGTTAAATAAAAAAACACACACTCTATTTAATCAACAATTGATAATGAAATTCATCAGGAGATAATATCATTGTGAAAATATCATGGATAATAATAAATGAATTATATCAAATGTAAATTCTGAATTATTTCACTTCATGTTCTCAGGTATCTTGTTATCTATATTTTTAAGACATTCTATTCGACAATTTAAAAATGACAGGTTTATATATGCTAAAAACCAATTTAACTAAGTCTAGCTAGCTGATTCATCTCATGAGACCAATTGATTCATCAAGGGGGTATATATAACCATTATACACAAATACTTGAATTTTAAAATAATTCCAAATATATCAAATAATTTATTTCATGCATGATTTTTTTTAAAGGTTGGGACCGAAGCCTCATTTATTATTAAAGGAAAACAAAGACCTCTTCAACTGGGTAAAGGGAGACCCATTACATAGCCTGAAGGCCCAGTGGGCATTTATCCCATTACATGGCCCGTAGACCCATTTTTTTTAGCCCGAAGCCCATTCTGTGAATAGTAATGCTACAGTACCTGCACTGCTACAGTACTGCACAGTACCCACCACCGCTACAGTACTCTGTCGCCGCTATAGTGCCCTGCCGCCACTACAGTTCTCGCCGTTTCTACAGTTCTCGCCGTTTCTACAGTACGCCGCCGCTACAGTACGCTGCAGTACTACTACAGTTCTTGCCGTTTATAATGAATAAAGATGAAAATAATGATATTATTTCAAGATAAACTAAAAAAATGTGAGATTGTACATTAATTTTTAACACATTAGTAACATTAAAATTGAAACCCCATAAATATTAAAAATAAAAATAAAAATTCATTATAATGAATATATATTTATATATTTTATATAAATCAATTTTTCAATCTATATAGAAAAGAAAATTTCATAGTTTAATATTTACAAATATGTCTCAATGTTATTTAAATTGAGAAAAAAATCTCTTAATATAATCATAGTATTAAAGAAATAATTAATCAATAAATTGATTATGTGTTTCAAATATGAGTCCAAAAAAATATTTCTAATTTAATATAATATAATAATAAATTATTAATATCATAATAATATAATATCAAAGATAATAAAAAGTTAATACAACACAATGAATAGAAATTGACTTATGATATTACATAACACTTTATAACAGTCATGTCAATTAAAATTGGATGAAATAAATGAAATTTTAAATAATATAACATGAAGTATGAATAATTTATGGTATTACATGAAAATGGGTAGAATGGATACCATATAAATGAAATTTGGTTCATGACATTACAATGTACATCAATGAAATGAAATTGAGACAAAATCCCTTTCCTAATGATTCCATTTGGTTTAACATGATTTCACAACCAATATATTTGTTATAAAAATATTATTAATTAATAAAATATCTATATAATTAATTATAACATAATATATAATCCCACAATAACATTTTATCCCCCATTTTAAAATAATATTTCATTATTTTCAATGTTTTATGTGTTAATTGCTTTGTTTTCTCATGCGTGTTTGGTCTGAAACATTTCAATTCTTGAACATATTAAATAGTTTCTTCATCAATAGAATGATAATTATATTATATATATAATTTTTTTCATTATATAAATATTTATAATAATTTATTATATTTTAACATGGATGATGGATCACATCACTTCGTGGGTACTATAAGTTTTACATCCACACAAGAGGCGTTATCATTTCTTAAATGGGTGAAACGTTAAGTAACTAAGTGAAATATTAACTCTAATTATTATATATAATTATATATATATATATAACATATTCTATAAATATATTATTATTACCCTCCATGTAATATACAATTGAAAAATGGATCACATCACGTCGTGAGGTGCTAGTCTGTTGTACACACGAGCGACATTATCGGATTTTAATTGAAATGAAATGTAAAAAGGTATATGTAATATTAAAATTAAATAATTATTAAAATAACATAAATTTCTTATAATTGTGCCAAATAAATCATTATATGCATCCATGAATCATGGTGAGGAAAACGTATTGCATCGGTTCGTGAGGCGGTAGTCCACGATACACATGATCAACACATTTGTTTCCCATTTAAGGAAAGAGGTTATACATATAGGGACTTAACATAAAACAATAATTTCTATTTATATTTTAAATAATTATTTTATTATATAAAATTTTTTTAATATTATTTTAATGAGGTTCAAGAATAAAAAAATAAGAAATTGTTGTTTATGTACATTAACTCTTCATCGGTTGACCTCATTTGGTTTTCACCAAAAGCCTTCACAGGTTTCCTTTATTATTAAAAAGGATATATGGTTTTGGTGGTGTGTAAATATGTGATTTTTTTAATTTAGTGGACTTAGTGACTTTGTATGTGTGAAGAGGGGAGCAAATGGGGTGGGATTTGATAAGTGGGGAAGAGGACACAAATGGTTGTTTTTAAAATAATCATTTAAATTATTTTTTTATCATGTACAACAGTCTAAAATGAATCATTAGTCACCCCTATAAGATATAAGGTCATATTATGGTTATAAAATTGGGTTTTAAGAAGATGTTATGTAATTTTAGACCTTATCAATTTAGTTTCACCCCCTGTAAATATGTTATTACCCTAAAAAAGGTAATTATTATTTTTACATTTACTGTTCATAATGGTTAAAATATTAAATTAGGATAATAAATAATATAAATTATTTTTACTCCAAATATATAATCCATTTTAATAAAATTAATTCACAGATGTTACAAAATCTTGTTAAAAATTACACTAGTATATGTGACGGAAAAGCATGTTTATAGTGATAATATTCAAATAAGTATATAATAATTTAATATCAAAAAACAATATTAAATTTATTTAAAAGACCTAAAATTATTAAATTATAATATAATTGACTAATTTTATATTTTAAAAAATAAAACATAATTTAACTTTTTGATTAATTTAAACAAAAATACATTTTTCAATAAAAACAAATTTCACTATTCATATTAAAATGCATCATTTCCTAAAAACCACAAAAATTCAGCCAAATATTTTTTATAATAAAATTTCAAAATAGAATTTACAATATTAAAATAAATTTTCTAAAATTTGTAAAAAATTATTATAAATTATGTCTACAAATCATTATTAAACATCATTTTATTAAAATTACCATTTTTCAAAGACATTTGTTTTCCATTCAAATGATTTTTTTATTTTTAATCAGTAGGTAACCAATAAACAAGTGTAAGAGACATATTTTAATGAAATATTTATTCCATTTCATACATGCAAATATATATGGTAGGTTATGATATCCATATTTTAAATTATAATATTTATATATAGTATTGTGTGTTGTTTAAAATTGGTGTTGTGTTCATCCTTTTCTATGAAACAGATTGAAATAATTTTAAATGATTTATATTATAAAGTCTCATGGTGATATTTTTTCATCTATGCTCATTTTTACATGTTATTTATTCTATAAAATCTAATTTTCTTCTATTAAAATTTGTGTGTGGTACATTCCCTCCACCTCTAATAAATTTAGGCCTCAAAATTTTAACATGTTCTCAAAAAATCCTAGAAAAATATGTAAAAATTCGTTTAAAAAACCCACATCATTAAAAGTGTTGAAAAAATCCATTTAAAATAGGCAAAAAATATGAAACAAAATTTGTAATGAAAAAATGAATAGTTTTCTATGTAGAAGAACTTAGGTGTAAGGTGAATATATGATCAAGGGAGAAAATCATAATCCAAAAATATTGATTGAGAGTGATATAGGTCATCGATCATATGATTTTGAATTATCATAATAAATTAAACACCATAAAAATAAATATATGAAACCCCAAAATACCTTTGATTCATAATATATAAATGTAATAGGGTTACATTTTTATTCCAACATTATTTCCATAAAGTTGACCAATTATTTTACAGTCCTTGAATATAAGGGAATATTCTTACATGTTATATTTATATTTCATAAGAAAAAATACATCCTTTAGTTATGCTTCAATAAATTTCCACACTATCTCTTACTCTATGAAATAAATATCCAAAAAATATTTTTTAAGCCTTACGAACTAAAATTCACTTTAATATATCATAAAATCTATAATATATTTAAAAGTCCTTTAGATATCTCGAAATATTTTCCAAAATTTATATGGATAACCCATGTTATCCAATATAATTCATTATAATCCAAATCTCAATAGAAACACCACTGGTCAAACATTAATATTTATCCATCAAACTATTTAATTAAAAACAATTATATATTTACTGGAGCACTATGTAGTTCAATGGTAAGAATAGTATTCCTAATGAACTATAGGTTTAGGTAAATACCTATTGGATGTGATAGTTTGTCACATGGTATGCATTTCTTTCCATTTTATAAAACCATATTAATTTAATTAATATAACACTTCAAAAATTTTATGACATATAATTACTACAACATAAAAGCTAATATAAACCATAAATGTTATCGGTACCTTTAATATTATATCTAAAAAATGTAATGGATTTATTTCTCAAATAAAATTTTTGTATAATAAACCAATGGGTCTATCCAATTCTGGATCATTAACATTTCTTTCTAAAAATGATGTTAATGACCACCTTTGTGAGTTTAAAAATGATCATTGTAAAATGTGGTCTTCAACAATTACTTTTTTAGCACGGTTAAAGGGGGTATTTAACAGTGCTAAAAACCCATTGTTAAATACCCACCATTATCAATTTATTTTTAAATGATTTGATAAAGTCCCCCCTATATCAATTCTACAAAAAGGCATAGAATGGTCTAATATCAGCACTTTTTTAGAGGCACCAATAAACCCCCCCATTCAACAATTTTTTACAAGCACTAATAAAATTATACTTAAAAAATAATTTTTCATTAAAAATAATATATAAATATATAAATAGATTTATAATGATAAAAATACAATATTAATATTTTTATATTTTTTTAGATAAAATAAATTGGAATTTACACTAAATAAATAAAATATTTAGTGAAAATTGATTATAAAATAACAAAAAAAATATTTAATTAATATTTTCCATATTATTACAGAGTAATATTCATTTAATATCAATTTGAAGATAAAATTATCAAAATATTTAAAAAATATTTAAAATAAGTTGAAACATAACTTGAACATCACACGGTTATAACATTTTATGTTGTTGTCTATTTGGGCTCTACCACATATAAAATCTAATCCTACAATAATATCTACACACATAGGAACATTGTTAAACCTATATTATGTATCTCGAGGGAAAAAAGTCCAATAAGTCCTCCAAAATGGATTTTTTAGTTTGGGTGCCCAAATATTTTAACATTAGATGGATTTTCGGCCTCGTTTAAAGGTTTATTCTTTCCTTTCATCATTGAGAACTATTTTTTTTCCGATGTCATACATTGATATTCATTTTATGGTTTCTAAATTAAATTATAATTATAATTAAACATAATATTTTTTTTATATTTACTTATAATAAAACAATCATATAAATGAATATTTCAATATATTTAGGTAAAAATGTATAATGTAATTTATATAAATAAATAAATACTCAAAAAATGTATTTAAAATAATATATAACAATATTTAACAATATAATAATATGTTTATATTGTTTATATATACATATGTGTTTGTATTAATTGACCAATATATATATTATAATATAATATATGAATATGAATATGATTAATAATATACTTAAATAAATATATATAATATATCATAAACATATATATTTTATAAATTTATTTAAAACATTCATATAAATATATGTAAATATTTATCAATATATATAAATAAATAAAAATTATATTAAAAATAAAAAAAATATGGTGTAGTGTTATAGTTGTTCGATCCCTAAAGGAAAAGTGGAAGTATGAAATCATTGAAGGAAAATAAGAGGCAATAAACATTAAATGCTCTAATAAATGGGGTGGTTTCTTGAAAAGAACTGATAAAGCGAGTGTGGAGAAATGTTAAATGTATTGTGGAAGCATTGTTAACTGGGTCGGGCACATAAGTGTATGACTAAAAAGTTATTCCCTTTAATCGAGTTTCCTTTAACATCATTTTTTATACCTAATACAATTTTGAGTAGTTAAATTCACGTTGATTATCATATTTCTTTAGTGATGATAAAAGACTTATCTCATGTGTGTAATGTCCTTTATTGTAGCAGTTTATGTTATATTCCTACCAAAAGAATAATAAATTAGTTATTAGTACACTTTTATTATGATGAACCCTAATCTCATAAACCCATGATGTTATCCATAAGTCATTAGTTAATTCAAACATATATGCTTCAATTGTTTTACACAATCCTAAGTGTTTCTTGATTATTATAACCAAAATACCATTGGTAAAAATAATTCTACAATTTAATTCTCGAATCTCAATACATAAATACTTCATATATTTTATATCAACATATATATTTTAACGGTCTATGTCATAAACATTAGAATAGGCAAATTACTTGTATAATTCAAGGGTTCCCTAAAATCTATTTAATACACTATAAAATGATAAATATGATTACAGTAATATCATTCAATCATACTCTTCATTTTCCACTTCAAATTTATTCCTTGATGATATTATTTTCCACATATAGCATAATTTCTTATTCCATTGAGACAGTTTCATGGGTTTCACTTTCCACATTTTTGACATACATGAAATAAATCATTATTTCCTTCATAGACACCATCAATCGAGATATTATAGAACTCCATCCTTATCTGATTTTTGATATTTTGAGAGTTTATTAAGGAATATTTTTCTAATAATATTTTAGGATAACTTATTAGGAATAATTATTATATCTTTCACTCCAGTCATCATCCCATTTGGTTTCACATAGCAACCACATAGTCCTTAAGAATTAAAATTAACATAATCCCTTTGGGGTCCAACCATTAAAGAAAATCAAAAAACATAGTGTGAAAAACAAAAATATAGTGGGAAACCACATAATCATTTCTGTGATATTTAAATCATGATGCCTTATTTGCAATATAGGCACCTTATGCATATCCAAGGTCAATCATTGTCATAATATATTAAAAACCTGCATAATGGTTGAAAAAAAGATTTATCCAAATTTTATCAAACAAGTTTTCTAAACTAATAGTGTAGTAAGGCTCAATGTAAAGTACTATTTAATTATTTTTTCAACCTAGAATTCCATTTTTTCATTTATTTACCCATGAAATATCTATTGTAGAACAACATCCAAATATAGTATTTGGACAATGATTTATATATATATATGAAATACCAAATAATATATACAGTAATAATTTAAGATGTTCTTTTATACTTTTCCTCCAATTAAATAATATTTTTATGTTCCCTAATCAAAATTTTCATAAATATAGTTCCAAATGATAATACTAATCTCGATAGGATACCAACTGTAATTACCCCTACTCTAGTAACCCATTTCAAGTGACTTCTTTACCACATTTTAATAAAATAAAATGACTACATTCCTAAGAATAGATGAATTTAGTAATCTTGGTAAACTATATGCATATTTTATTCACATATTACATTTGATTACAAAATTTACAACCTTTTTTTAGTATATCATTATTCTCCATAAAATATCATTTCATATCATACATAGTACACTTCATGGATTCATTGGAATGGAAATAAAATAAGGGTGACAAAAACTCTTATTAAAGAGTTATTATAATAGAAACAATCCTGAATAAATAAGAAGAATAAACATATTAGGTTAATAACTTAAGATGAATTCAATTGAAATAAAATTTTACCACCAATATTTCAATAATATATTATTATTAAAAGAAATTTTTTTTGTTAATTTTCACAATTTCTCATGTGAGTTTTGTAATGAATGTTCTGGTTCTTGAACATATTATATTCTAATATCATATACATAATTACATTTTTTATATTTTTTTTCATTATATATATTTTTCAAATCATTATTGAAATTCAAACATGGAGAATGGATCACATCAATTCAAACATATTGGAGGTCATATGTATTAACGGGTGATGTTATCAATACATAATGGGTGAAAGGGTAGCAGAGTGGGTGATAAATTAATGTTTAAATTTTTTTAATTTCATATATATCACATATATTTTCAAAATCTCATCTTATTACCTACTTCGTAAATTTTAAGTTTACAATGAATCACATTGCTTCATGAGGTGGTTGTCTATCATACACATAAGTGAAATTATAATATTCTAAATGGAATTGAATGTATGAAGGATTATGTTAACTTTATATTTAAAAATTATATTAATAATGTGAATATCATATTATAGTTTCAAATCCATCATTAGGTCTAGCATTGAAATTTGATGATGGAAAATTAATTAAATAACTTTATAAGACTTTATCCCTTTGTACACACGATCGATGAATTGGTTTTCCAATTTAAGGTAGAGAAGATGGATTTAGGTCATTCACTTGACATAATAAAATTTCGTTATATTTAAGATATAGTGGTTATTACATAATCATTTTTTAATAATATTTCAGAAATAAGGAAGAAACAAAACAAAAATGGTCATTTAACAAAATTACCTCTTCTTCGAACAACCACTTTTGGTTTGAACCAAAATCATTCCTTGATTGGAATTATGATCTAAAAAACAAATCGATGATGTGGGAGAGTGGTAAGGAATTTATTTAGTTATAGATTTTATTATCAAATTTCCTTTGGATGTTTTAATAAAGGAGGAGAGGGGACGTCCATTAATAATTAGGGGAGAGGACACACATGGAGTTTTTTAATAGAATCAATTATAAAAAATTTATCATTCAAAAATCAACCATAATAGTTTATTTTTGAAAAATAAATTTTATATGAGAAATTAATTTCAAAAAATAGATGTTAGAATCTTTTATTGGTCATTTAAAAACATATCTCTTTACATTACCTCCCCGGAAAATAAGTTTTTAGATTAACCATTTTAATTAATTTTTAATTCATTTATTATTCATAATGGTCAAAAATTAAGTTCATATTATTGGATAAAAAAAATTATGATTCAAACTATATAAAAAATTAAAAATTAAATTCATTGATGTTTCAAAAATAAATTTAATAGTATACATGCAAACGTGACCAAAAATAATATTTCCAGCATGAAAATTATATTAACTTTAGAATGTTTCAATACCCAAATTGAATATGAAATTATTACAATGACTTAAAATAGCTATATTGTTATAAAATTGAACCACTATAATTTTAATATAATTTTAAAATATAATTTAACTTATTAAATTATTTTAACAAAAAAAAGATGCTTTCAATAAAAAAATTCTGTATTTTTCCTTATTCATTAGAAAATGAGAATCTTAAAAAATACAAAAATCAACACATTGATAATTTTGATATTATAATTTAAAATTTGAAATTAATTTTTGAAAATATGTTTCATTAATGTGGTGAAAATTATTATAAATTGTGTGCGTAAGGAGAGATTTAACCGCCTTTTTAAGAAACATACATTTGTGCAGAAAACATTTCATATTATCTCAAATGATATTTATATTAATTTATAATAAACTAAAAAAATTAAAATAATTAAAACATATATTTTGATAATTTATTTATTCTTATTTGTACCCATCAATTTAACTGAAAGGTTATAATAATCGAATTTTAAATAATAATATTTTAGTAGAGAATTTTCATGTTTTTTAACTTGGTGTTGCATTAATTGTATACTATAGAAATGATTGGATTTATTTAAAAATAAATATATCATAAATTATGGGTTGTTCTATTCTTTTATAATAATGGAATTTCATGTAATATATTCAATCATATTGAAATTACTACCTTTAAAATATAATTATATTACACTAATAATGACCAAAATATTTTTAATGTGGGATATAGTTCTTGAAGATGTTTTGTAGAAGAGTTTCAATGATAAATTTGAAGGTATGATGGGACTTGACGTGGAGGAAGTGTACCATTATTATAATATACAATAAGGCAATATTCTAAAGAACAATTATAATTTTCAATAATTTGATGTTACAATTGAATTTTTAATGGATAAAAATTTACAAAAGAGGATGGAAAATATATTCTTCCTCCATTCCCACCTCAAACACTCATTTGGGATACAAAGTTATGTTTTTTACATAATTTATTATAACTTTCACCCTTTTAACCAAATTTACTTTTACATAGGTAATTATTTATTTTCTTTAGTATAAAATCATAATTAAAAAATTATTATTAAACTGTTTAAATATTTTGAACCATTAGATTTTCAATTTAGAAATAATTTTATCAATATAAAATGTATAATGGTTCAGAAAGTTATTTATTTGATTATTTCACATAATTTATAAAAACATTTTGTAGAAAGGATTGTGTGTTTATTATGAAAATTTATTTGTATTCTATGGTCATTAAAATTATAAATTCCATTGAAAAATGTGTTTTTAATGAAATAATTAAAATTAATGGGACTTTAATGTTAGAAAAAACTAAATCTCGCCATGAGATTATTTAATTTATTCAAAAGAGTTAAAATAATTTTCTATTCAAATAAAATTATAATTTAATTTTAATAATGTTATAAGTATGATTAATAATATCAAATAGTAAAGTAAAATTCATAATTTTATTCAATAAATACATATTTTATAACCTAAAATGATTCTTAAACATCAAGGATATGCTTACATAAAAATTTTCATTATAGTTTTAAAAAACCTTATTGAATAGAAAAAAATAAATCATATTAGAAAAAACCCATAAATTTCATCTTAATCTCATATTGTTTTTTATATAAATACAAATTTGATTCCATCCTTTCAAATTTGAACTCAATAAATTATAAATTCAAATTTTGATAAAAATATAATATATAATGGAAATAATTTTTATTTGAGAAGAAAATTTTAAATAAAAGGTTTTATTATTTATATTCCCCATTATTTACAATCTAAATTAGTATTAAAAAATTATTAATATCAAAAATATTTATTTCCTCATTAATTATATAATTATAGAAATATAAATGCTTATCTCATAAAAAGTAATATTTTAAATTATTGTTTTTTCTAATAATAAATGATCGTATTAGTCATTTTAGGTATACTTATTGAATATAATACATATTAAAACTCGCCATTATTTTATTTTAAAAAATATTTAATATATAAGTTACTTATATTCAGTCCCATTAATTAAATGGTTAGGTTTTATGTTAAATATATTAATATTTATGTTCTATCTAAATATAGACAAATTTAATTTATGTTTTTTGATGTGTGTGGTGCTTATAATCAAACACATTAACTTATTAAAAGGAATACAGAAATTAAAATTTTGTGGTGTTACATTATCCAACCCATATAAACTAATTCCTATTAATTTGACTAATATGATCAATGTAAATTCAATTTGGATCTCATAATTAACATTAAACAATTACATGATAATGTGATTATTTAAGATGTGGGGTGTGAATTATCTATAGGAAAAAATTGTTGAATGTTTTCTAAAATTATATCTTACCCATTCCTTATTTTACAATGTATTCTACTATGGTACGAATATATAGATCCATAATTATCAAGATCCCATATAACATGAAAATGATTTCTAGGATAATCACAGGACTAGTGGTTTTAATTTATAACTCAATATCTAGTTGTTGAGGAAAAATTACATAACACGTGATACTAGAAAATATATAGTGAAAACACACCATCTCAATAATTAGTTGTATTTTCAGTGGATTTTCCATTATCACATAGAGATTAGTGACTATATACCTTATTGTTCCATAGATTTGGATATAGATTTAGATAATTCACAACTATATTGAAATTCAAGAAATATTTTATCGAGATCCTCTATTTCCCTTATTCTTATAATTTAAGTTACCATAATCTCCACATATAGATAATTTTAGAATCCCATTATATAAATTTCACCCCTGATTCTTCCTACATTTTGGACATGTAGGAAATTGAATATTACCTTATTCAACATCCTCATCACATGATCATTCATGAAACTCCATAAATATCCCTTTTAGAGTGTTTGGTTTTATTACTATGTTAACATCATTAATCATATTTCATGATATATATGGTTTGTCCTAATCACAATGTAACTCACTATATTTCTCGTTCTGATGTGTTTTTCATTGAGTTAATCTTATCATTGTCCCTCACAACCATGATTCCTTCTAGTTCCATCAATTAATAATTTGAAAAGAATAATACAAATTTATGATCACTATACTATAATTATCATAAATAACAATAGTTAAATTTATCATTTTTGTGTATCAATTTATAACCCTATTATAATACCCTATATTATATACAACAAAACTTTAAACATACTCAATTAAACCTATGACTATCCTCGCTAAGTCATGGGTTCTCCATGGTCATTTTTCTATTAGGTTCACTCACCTACATAGTTAGAAACTTTTTTAAATCCTTCATAATTTTTCATATATAGATTCTTATTTCCAAAAGAATATCCATTAAGAGTATCTATATAGGTGTTTAGTCATAGGCCCATTCATCTTGTAATATAGTGATGATTGATTTGACTCTCTACTATGCATTTTCTCACTGATTACCTCAATGTTTATCCATGTACTGTTATATCAACATTCCAGTATACATACATGGATTTATTGCTTTGAATACCCTCATGATATCTATTTTACTAAAACATTTTTATTTTATCTAGAACAAATACATATTCCTTTGTTTTTAACTAATGTTCACTCCTCCAAATCCATATATAAATGAATATTAATAACATAATTTTAAATCATAAATTATCCTAAAGGGTTATATATAAAATTGAAATTATGGTGAGAATTAACTTATTAACCCGTAAATCTTCCAAAAAAAAATATTAATATCTATAGTTATATAAAATTTTCATTTGATTCCAATTGTGACTCCCTAGACCCATAATCAATTATCCGGTGCAAATAAAATATAATTTATATATTCAATATGTTACCATATGTAAAATCCTGGATATAATGATCCATGATTAAAATATCAATAGTGATTATTTTATCTATTATATTCCGAGGATATTTTTACATCCTGAGAACTAAATAGTGATGAAGAAAATAAAATAATAAATACATTTCCATTGATAACTAATAAAAATTTTACCCACTTTTTAAGAGACTACAAAATCTATAAAATTATCAAATATCTTTGATAATTACATTATAATCTTTTATGAATCCAATCATGTCACATTTACTAATTTTTGTAAAAACCATTGGAAATTTGAATATTTGATGTGATGATATCAAACACATAGTAAATGGAAGCATACAACTGAGAAAATAATTTCATAAACCCGACATAGATGGTGGGGGATAAATAAGTGAACGACATGAAGCCATAATCAACATGAAACAAGTAGCATTTTATACCCACTGAAAAAAAATAAAACATTGATATTTATAATATAGATTTAAAAATGTTGGAATGCATAATTTTGGACTTAAAATAACTTTTCTAAGTCATGTTCTGAGAATCTATATCATTTTGTGGGGAGGTATAATCCAAAAGCCAACCTATTTTGTTTCATTAGACATGTCGATGCATTGAAGGGCTATATAATGTATGGCCACACATATCAACTATTAAATTCCAATTCATTCAACATTAGATTATACAAGAAATTTTATAACATTCCCCAAGGAGCCACTCAGGGAATAAATACATGGTTATCAATATAATGATGAATATTGAATTTTAGTACAAAATAAACAGGTTTTCGCATCAATAATCATAAAAAATGTCAGCACTTCTCACCAAGTAAATAAAAATAGTAACATGATCATAACACATCAATATAAATAATGAGGAATGTCAAAAATTACATAGTTAACATAATTATAATATTTCTTATTTGAATAAAAATATATAGCATGTCGATATAATTCCACGTGTCAATAATAGGGATAATATGATCATAATATACCTGGATAGAGAATGTGGATTGTTAAACAATGCATATTCAAAATTCAAATAATTATCCATATTATAATAAAAATATATGAAACTAAAATAATTTTCTCCATTACAAAGTAATATTATTATTTCTAGGTGAACGTCATGTAATCTCAATTCTGTAAAATGTGATGTTTACACCATATAAATCAATATGTGTACAGAAAATTTAATTATAGAATAACATGATTTTAATACATCCTATGGAAGAATATTTATATAATAAAAATAAAATATCCCTTGTTCAACAATGTAATCCTACAGATATTTAAATATATGAAAAAAATAATCATTAAATAATTCTTCAAAAATACCACTCAATAATGGTTAAGGAATTAGATTATTGGTGCTGTGAGTAAAATTCCCTAAATGATAACTATATATTAGAGTATAAATTGATAATCATAAAACTACTATGTTAATTTATTTTGAAATTTGAAAGGGATATTTTTGTAAAAAAAATTAAACAGATTTTAGATAACCCTATTGCCTTTTATGTAAAAGTTGATGTTACGAGTCACTTCCAAAATTCATTAAAAAGTCAATTGAACAATTCAGGAAAACAAATTATATTATAAATAAATTTAAATAATATTTCCTTGAAAATACAGAACATTTATATATATATAATTTGTATATAAAGATAAAAAGTATGAAATTGAAAGGGAAAATACATTTTAATATTTTGAAAATTTCCATTGTTCAAAACTCAAATTGTGAAAAGTGTAATAAATCTTCATTTATATTAAAATAGTATTCTTAAAAAAAGGATTATTAAAATCCATAAAATATTTTTTAGTGTGGGAGTACCCAATAATGGAAGAAAAATATTCAATATGAATTTTTATCACTCAATGATGGATATTTGAGATACCAATATCCCATACGGGCAACGTATCCCAATAAGAGATAAATATTTTTCAATGTTTTGATGTGTTTTGAATGTATATATATAAAATAAAATTATATAATATAATATAATAAAATTTTATAGAATAATTTATTTATATTTTAGGGAATAATTTCAAGATAACATTTTTAAGTCAATAAAAATAAATTGAGATACAAAAAAACTCTTACAAGCGGGGAATCAATTGACTCGAATTACATTTTAAGAAAAGAACATTATATTCCATATTATATCCAAAAAAAATTTAAGAGAAACTATATTTAAATTACATGGGGTATTAAATCAATATAACACTACAAAAATTGTTTCATGGTTTATAACATGTAACTTTTCTCAAAGAATCAAAATTCAGACTAAGAAAAGCATTATTACATTATAAAGTTGTGGAGAGAAGGAAACAAAGTAGTGGAATTCCTGGCAGAATGGGCCTTCCCAAACATCTGTCATCATATTTTTAATATTATTGAATCTCTTCCACCCAAATGTGGTAGTTTGGTTCACACTGATTTTTTATGTCTTCATTTCTTTAGACCTCCTTGATCTGTTTGTGGCAACAAACCTCTTTTTCCTTTAATAAAATAAAATCACAATGTTGAATGGATAGGGAATATAATAGGAAAAATAATAAAATGAAAAAATTATAATTCATGATATTATGTCTCTAATACACATTATATACACTATATATAAATTATTCCAGGTTCATAATACCAAAGGTTTCTCAAAGATAGAAAATTGAGATAAAACTCTTTAACATATATTCGTTTTTACATAACCATGATATAACATCATTTATGATACAATTAATTACCATAATAAATTTTATCCTCACCTTAATATAAATATAATAACCATTTTACAATTATTTTATAAATATATATTACAAATATATTAACCCAATGATGTTTATTTTCATTATCTTGCGTTAAAACATTTCAGTTTCTTATTTTGTATAAAATATATGTATACTAGATCAATTATCACTAAAAACATTAAAACTCATCATTAATATATAAATATTGATATATTAATAATGTTTGTATTAATAATAATAATTTCCCATTTTCATTTGGTTAAATACAAGAATAATTTTTTTAACAAATAGAAATTTTGATGAAATAGTTTTCAAAGTGTTTAATGGTCGAATGGTGATATGTTATTAAATATTTTAAATATTAACATATAATTTTTAGAAACATTATAAAAAACTAAATATATATTTATTAAATTATATTAACATTATATGAATTCCCGTAATCATTTAAAACATAATCATTATAGCATATTTTATATCTGTGGTTAAATAGACCCAAAGAGTAATGTGTAATTATGATTTACTAACTAAAGGGATGAATTTAAATAATAATAATGTGTCATATAATTAATATTAAAATGTTTTTAAACATAAATTATCCTCATGAAATCAATTATATGATCCCATAAATATGGTTTGTTATGAAATAGGAAATTCATTTTTCTTCGAGGCGGTAGTCCACCGTACACCCGTTTAATGATCCCATTTTGAATTTATTAATGAAATGTTGGTATATAGAAACTGAACATGTAACAATTTTAATTGTGAAATTTAAATTAAATTTATTCATAAAATACAACCTTCATATATTCCATAAGATTTGGTGATTATAAATAAACATTTTCATTCTATCATAGTTTTATTCTCTACGTACACATGAAATATAATTTCATATCATTTATGGATGGGATATATGAAGAAATAAAAGATAATACCAATAATACAGTAAAATTAATGTATAAAATTGATAATAATTTTGTTTTATTAGTGTTTATATAATATTATAATGACGACACTAATGATGAAAATCAAGGTATGTTAGGAACCAACCAGAGTCAACCCTGAACTGGGCACCAGAGTCGACCCGCGACATGGCCTAAGAAGCATTCCCAATCCCCACGGGCTGGAAACCAATGCCGAGCATCAATGTTTCCATGAGGAAATGATTTAAGCCCATGAAATAAATTCAGGACCATATAAATAAATAGAACAAAATCGATCATCCAGCAAAACGTCAACTAAATCTTAAACAAACAATGAACTGATCCAGATACAAAGTACCACTAAAAAGAAAAAAATTGGAAACAAGACACTGCTACAAAAATCTCCATGTAACCCCTTGGTCACCTCCAACCAAAATCCCGAAACTGCTCCCACATTAGCAGCCACTAAGACAAATCCTGAACAACATCTGAACCTGCAACTGAAATGGTAAAGGATAGGTGGGAGCACAAAAATGCTCAGTAGGGATGCCAAAAGTAAACCATTGAATCCAAGTGTTTCCTTACCAAATCTGTCCGATGACACATGCTTGGAAATAATGTTATAAAAAATAAGGTTTTCCCGTTTAATCAAAATAACACATCTTTCTCACTAGGATAACCAACACACGCCATATTTTATTTCAAAAAAAATTCCATTTTATAAACAAAACCAAACAAGTAATATTTGGGCTGTGTAAAAGGGAGATAGGTAAAAAATAAAAGATGAAAATTAACCAGTATAGCAAAAAAATAAACAATAAATACAAGTTGTAACCATAGGAGATCCTAAACATATCTAGAAAAACCATGGATGCACTCGGTTTGGAACCACCTGTCGGCGTATGGTGTAGCCCCATATTTTATAACCCACTGATCGCCCTCGTGACAAAATCAGAGGAAAATCCCACCTAGCCTCTCTATCGACCAGGTGGTGCCAACCTGTCTAATTGGGGTTGGTGTGTAACCGCCACTAGATATTCTATAAGATGCCTAGGAACCCATGGTGGTAATGGTAATACTGTGTAAGTAGGAAGGCCCTCGCAAGCGTGACTCATCTCACCACACTTTCCTTCCTCAAACACAACACTTCCTATACATTCATCCCTAAAGGGTTACACTAGACAGGATCGCCTCATATTTGTGTTCAATAATTCAAATTAAATAAATTTCCAAACAGGCTATCCCATAATGTTCATATCAAAACCATTTTCTAAAAAACCTGTTTAATGTTTCTAGTCGGGCACACACATTTATTCAAAATATCATTCAAGCAAGACTCATAAATTTACAAAGATAAATGGTATCTTAAGTGCTAAACACACATTCAAACACTTCACAATTATCAAACATGATTTGACCCTTTTTTGACCCACAGTAAAACATTTTTCAAATTGAATGACCAAACCAGAACGAACACATTATAAACCAGGATTTCCAAAAAACATAAGCAACACATTACAAAACAACATTTAAAATACTCTTTAGAAACCACTCAAAGGGGCCATCTTTATTTTAAAACTAATATCCAATTAGAAAACTAAACGTCCAAGAAAACACCAATTACATTAAAACCCTAACTGACCAATTAAATTATTTATAAAAAAAAATAGTCCATAAAAACATTAAAATCTTTCCAACACATTTTAACTCGTTTATTTTTCTATACCAACATCAAACCATACACACCCGAAATCCTTTTCTAAAATCAAACTCACAATATGAAACCTTTTTTAAATCCTTCCCCCAAAAATGACCACTTACCCACATTATTTTAAAGGAATTCCAAATAAAAAAAATTGAATTCATTAAACCATTACAAAATTGTTTTAACACAATAACTAAGTCATAACACAACAAAGAAAAGTCCATTAATAAACAACGTCATTAAAACATAATAACAATGATACATTTCATAAGGGACCAATTATTTCGTAAATAAACATAAGAAATTCAAACAGGATTTCTAGGTCTCATAAAAGTAAGAAAATTTCATTAAAAATCATTTAAAACATATTTTTAACAAATCAAATAAATTCCAAATTTCAATAATAATTTGAACATGGGTGTCGTAGAGTTGCAAAACTAGTTTATAATTTTATTTAAAATGGAAAGTATCAAAGGAAAGGCTTTTGGAATGAAAAACATGGAAACACCTACCGAAACCACGTGCGATTATAGTAGAACTTCAACGGGGGGAAGAATGATGCATTGCAGACAAAACGCACACCCTAAACCCAAAGAAAACATGAGATACATATCAACACTAACGTTTAGGGTTCCCCCAACAAGAAAATCCACATAGAAACCCTAAAAATTAAATGAGGAGAGGATAATGTGGGGAAGATAACTCACGGGATGGTATTGTTGGAAGGAGGAGTGGCGGCCGGAAAGAGAGCTAGAGGGGAGGAGGAATTCTTGAGAGGGTAAAGAGAAGATGGCCGCGTGAGGTAAAAAAATAGGTAGTTGATCATGATGGGGTATAGGGAGAGGGGTTAGAAAGATTTGTAAAAAATAAATAAGGAATAAATGAGGGGATATGGTGGTGCGTGGAGAGTAGTGTGAGGGAATAAAACTAAAAAAACAATACAAAAATAGTAATAGGAATGGAGCTGGAGGGGGTGGTATGATGGAAAAATGGAGGGGGTAGGGGCATTGAGGATAAATGGGGAATGGGGAAGTTATTGGTTAGAGGGTTGAATATATGGAGGGGTGAAAAATAAAAATAAATAAATTAAATAGGACAGAGAGGGGGGATGTGTGAGGGATAGTTAGGGGAGATGTGTGAGTGGACAGATATTGGTGTGAGATTGGTAAAATTATAAGGGGTGAGTGATTGGAGAGATCTAATAAAAAACAATGAATTAATAGTGGAAAGATGAATGAGTAGAGAGAGGGAGTGAATGAGATAATGAAAAGGAGGAGAGCCGTGATGGATGAAAAAAAGGGGGGTGAGTGATTGGAGAGAAGGATAAAAAAATAAAGTGAATTAATGGGAGAGAGGGGGAACCACGAAGAGGGGGAGGTGAGTGGGGAATAAAGAAGAGGGGTGAGTGTTATGGATAAAAATGGTGATGATTAAAACCCTAAAAATATAATAACAATTACAAATAAAAAAAAATTATTTATATTAATGATAATACTTATAACTATTTAAATAAAAATAATTTAATGAAAATATTTATAATAATATCATTAATTATTTAATCATAACGACATTAATTTTCTTAATGATAATAAAAATAAAAATAAAAAAAATCATACTGATAATCAAAATTTCTTTAATTTTCATTTAAATAATAACAATATTAATAGAAACCAAATAATAATTATATTTACAAACATTTTAATGACAACAAGATCATTAAAAATTTTAATTAAAAAAATTATCAACACAAAAATGATATTATTATTATATCTTAAACATTTAATTAATTTCATTTTGATAATGTTTTATTACTTTATGTAATGGGTGACTTCATGGGCATTATTTCCAACCACACGGATACCGCCAACCGTGTGGTGCTTGTGCACCGATCCAAAACCCACCAAAAACATCAAATGTCAAAAAAAATGAACCATACACTCAACTTGAACCTTGAAAAGACTAACCGAAGCCAGGAAATATTACAATAAAAAAATTTAAAATTTGGCTTGTGACAATTTTCCGAACCACAAAACATTCTCCCCTAGAATTTCACCCAACTGAAAGACAACCAAAACTTAGGTCAATTCCCGACCAAAACTATTGGGGGAAAATAAGCCTTGAGCTGACTATTCACCCTACAAGTTACACCCGACCGACTCAATGATTAACCATAACACCAAAGAAAGAGAGAACAAGAGAGGGTTCTCCCCACCACAATAATTCCCCTAACCTATGAATTTGAAAATAGACACACCACCCCAGGGGGGGTAATGCTGGAACTCCCAACCGAACCTACCGACTTCTCCACATGAGTTGAACATCAATACTAAGACTTAAACAAAAAACCACTTCAAGTCCACCATATATATTGGGGAACTGAAAAATGAAATTCTCTATAACAACTCTACAAGAACTATTAATTTCCCACACCGATTTAAAACTATCCAACACCTCTCATTTACAAACAATCACTAATAATAACAGGACTAACCCACAGAAGGCCCAAAAACACTTAAAAAAATAAAGGATTCTAGATGTCACATTCAGAAGAATGAAAGTTCAATGATAACAAAATGATAAGTTTATCACACTATCAACAAAAAAAATGTAAATAAAATATCATGAAAAAAAGAAAAAAGGAACCCTGAATTTCTCGATTCCAAGATGAATTATAAAGAACCAAGTAAATGTCTCACATGCATTTGACACACAGACTATGCATGAGCATCACCCCAAGACCTGGGGCTGGGGCTATGATGACTAAAAAATCTTATGCCTCACAATCAGACACTAGAATCCCCCTATCAGAACTTCTTCCTCAAATGTTTCTTCCCACATAACTTTCTTGATGACCCGAACAACCACAATGGTGACAGGGAATCCGAGGGTTGCGACTTGATGGCTTGAAATTCCCAAACCAGCCATACTGATGGCACATCCGTAGGCAACCTAATGAACTACGTGTTATATTCAACAAAGATAACCTCTTAGGGAAGTTTCATCACGCAGAAAATCCACACAACATAGAGAACCTTAACAAAACCCAAATATTTACAACTACACCCAAAACTCCAATGATTATAAGACAACCAACCTCAACTAGTCCCAAACATAACCCTTTATCAAACCCAAATCGGCATGAAACTTATCAACCTAGGGAGTCCCCAACCACCCAAATACACACTCAACTTCCATCAAGTCATTCGACCACCTCTAATATACCTCCAACGCCTCAAAGGGAAATTACACTAAAAAGAACTGAAACATGTTCTTGAATCATCGACAAAACTAGGGACCTTTTTTGGTGGGATACATTGAAAAAAAATAAGAAACACAAAACCAAGACATACCTCAATCCAAAACCAATATCAAGAAGATGAAAAATTAACAAAGGCAGCAACCTCGGGAAATAACCAAACAAAAATAAATGCAGCCAAATCATTTCATTCAAAAGCCCCCATTTTTTATTCATTTTTATAAAAAATACCTTCCTGCAAGGCCAATTTACAAATACCAAAAGCCACTTTTTTAAAAAAATTCAATTTTCCAAAAATCATTTCCCCTTATAAAAATCACTTTAGAACAACAAGGTCAAGTGTTTAATTTCAAAACCCACCAGAGTAATCCCTTGAACCATTGTACATGATTTTATCCACCTCAAGCCTTATACACCAACACACACTATCCATACATGTCCTCTCATGTTCCAATGTTCCTATGGAGTACCCAAGGTTGCATCCAAACAACTTCCAAGAAAATTTAAACATTTACCACATTATCAAACCAAGAAAACTTCAATTTTTGAATACATTTTACCAATGTATGACATTTAGAGAAAAAATACTTCATTTAAAAAACCTTTTTCATTTTTTCCTTTCAAAAACACAGCTGCACCAACCTGAATCAAATCAATGTGAAACACAACTTGCGCCAAAAAAATGGCAGAATGAGGAACTAGTTGTTACTCTTAACCTGATGACATGTTAGTGAGCCATGCCCCAAGAAAGAATCAATGACTAGGAGGAGCTCAACTATGAACTTGAACTCCACAAGGGTCACTACTCCATGTGAGGTCACAACATGGCACCGATCAGCTTCCATTGTCATTCCTCAATCCCCAAAGAAAAGAGGAAGTCTCAAAACCCGAAATAACCCTAGGAACTCGGGGTTCAGAATGAGGTAGGGTTCATGATGTCCTTCCCATACCCACCTCTCGAGTCCTGACAGTCCTAATCTTCATCTACGGGACACCCAGAATAACAAGGGCCTTCTCTAAACCATTTTTTTATGTACCAACCCGGTTCGACCCTGATCCGGTCACCCGAATCGGTCCACGACATGTCCTGAGGGGCATTCCCGATCCACATGGGCTAGAAACTAGTTTCGGGCATTAATTCATACATGAGGGAATGATTTAAGTCCAGGAAATAAAATCAGGACTATATAAATAAATAGAACAAAACATAGAATGCATCAAAAAAATAACCGAAACTTAAATAAACAACAAACTGATCAAGATACAAAGTACAACTAAAAAAAACAAAAATTAAAACAAGAAACCACTACAACGATCTCCATGTGAACCCTTGGTCACCTTCATCCAAAATACCAAAACATCTCCCACATGAGCAGCCACTAAGAAAAATCATGAACAACATTTGAACCTGGAACTGAAATTGTAGAGGATAGGCATAAGCACTAAAATACTCATTATGGATGCCAAAAGAAAACCATTGAATCCAAGTGTTTCATTACCCAATTTTGTCCGATGAAACATGTTTGGAAATAGAATGATAAAAAATAAGGTTTTTCTTTTTAAACAAAATAACACCTCATGCCCACTACATGAACTAACTCACACAATATATTATTTCAAAAAATATTTTCCATTATATAAACAAAACCAAATATGTAATATATATGCTATGTAAAAGGTAGATAGGTAAAAAAATACAACATGAAAATAAACGAGTGTAGTAGAAAAATAAACAAGCAATACAAGTTGTAACCATCAGAGATCCTAAACATCCTTAGACAACCCCTGGACGCACTCGGTTCGGAACCACCTGCTGGCTTATGGTGAATCCCACTAGTCTATAACTCACTGATTTCCCTTGAACCAAAATTAGTAGAAAATACCACCTGGATTCTATATCTTCCAGGGGGAAACAACACATCAAATCTGGACTGGTGTGTAACTATCACTCGATAATATATAAGATGCCCATGATCCTATGGTGGTAATGGTAATACTATGTAAGTAGGAATACCCTCACACGCATGACTCATCTCAGCGCACATGACTTCCTCAAACACGGATGATTCCTATACATTCACCCATAAAGGGTTACACTAGACAAGAGCGCCTCATATATGTGTTTAATCAATCACATTAAATAAAGTGCCAAATATTTTGTCACATAATTTTTATATCGAAACCATTTTCTAAAAATAACAGTTTATGGTTTCCAACCTTGCACACACATTTATTCAAAATATGACACAAGAACCACTCTAACATTTACAATGATAAATGGGCTCTTAAGATATAAAAACACATTCAAACACATCAAAATTATCAATCATGATTTTACCCTTTTCCGATACACACCCAAAAATGCTTCAAAATGAATGACCAAACCTGAAAGAACAAATTATAAACCACTATTTCCAAAACACATAAAGCAACGCTTTACAAAACCACATTTAAAATACTCTTTAGAAACCACCCAAGAGGAACTTCTTTATTTGAAAGCTAAAATCCATTTACAAAACTAAAGTTCCAAGAAAACACCAATTACCTTAAACCCCTAACTGGCCACCTACTTTATTTATAGAACATAAAACAGTCCATAAAAATCATTAAACCCTTTCTAACACATTTTATCATGTTTAGTATGCTATAGAAACATAAAAAAATACACAACTGAGATCCTCTTTCGAAATCAATCTCAAACCAAAAAATTTTTTTATAGACTTGCCCCAAAAATCACCACTTACCCACATTATTTTAAAGGAACTACAAATAAAAACATTGAATTCAATAAACCTTTACCAAAGTGTTTTAACACAATAACTTAGTCATAACACAACCAAGAAAAGTTCATTAATAAACATCATCATTGCAACATAATAATGGTGATACATTTCATATGGGACCAATTCATTCTTAAATAAACATAATCAATTCAAACATGCTTTCTAGGTAACATAAAAATAAGAAATTTTTACTAAAAATCATTTGAATCCTATTTTTAACAAATAAAATAAATTCTAAATTGCTATAATAATTTCAAAAAGGGTTTTGTAGTGTTGATAAACTAGTTTGTAAATTTATATAAAATGGAAAGCATCAAAGTAAAGGATTTAGGAATGAGAAACATGGAAACACCTACTGAAACCACATGTGATTCGAGTGGAACTTCAACGGGACGAAGAATGACACCCTGTGGACAAAACACACAACCGAAAACCAAAGGAAATCTTAGATACATATTAACCCAAACATTTCAGGTTAACCAAACCAGAAACCTTACAAAGAATCCCTAAAAATTAATTGAGTAGAGGAGAATATAGGTAAGATAACTCACTTGATGGTATCGCCTGAAGGAGGAGCAGCTGTAGGAAAGAGAGCTAGATAGAAGGAGGAATTCATGAGAGGGTAAGGGGAAGAGTTCCGCGTGAGGAAAAAAAGAGAGAATTGAGCATGATGGGATATTGGGAGAGGGGTTAGAATGATATGAAAAAATAAAGAGGTAATAAATGGGGGAGATGGTGGTGAATGGAGAGTGGTGTGAGGGAATAAAATTAAAAAAGAAATACAAATAGTAATAGGAAGGGAGAGGGACGGGCTGGCATGATGGATAAAAAGGATGGGAGAGAGGTGTAGAGGATAAAGGGGGGAAGGGGGAAGTTATTGTTGATAAGGTTTAATGGAAGAGGGGTTAAAAATAATAATAAATGTATTAAATAGGAGAGAAAGGGGGATGTGTGAGGGATAATTAGGGGGAGATGTGTGTGTGGAGAGAGGTAGGTCCGTGATTGGTAAAATAATGAGGGGGGTTATTGCAGATAAGGAATAAAAAATGAATTAATAGTGGAAAGAGGAATGAGTTGAGAGAGGGGGTGCATGAAATAATGAAAAGGATAAGAGGCATGATGGATGAAAAAATTAGGGGTTGAGTGATTAGAGAGAGGGATCAAAAAAGGGAATAAATGGGAGAGAGTGGGTTGCATGGAGGGAGGGAGGTGAGTGGGGCATAAAGAAGAGGGTGAGATGGATGGATAAAAAATAGTGATTATTAAAACACTAAAAAATAATAACAATATCAAATAAAAAAGTTTATAATAATAATGATAAAAATTATAATAATTTTAAAAAAAATTAATGAAACTATTTATAATAATATCATTAATTATATAATCATAAATCCATTAATTTTCTTAATGGTAATAATAATAACAATAAAAATATACATAATGATAATGATAATTTTATTTATTTTCTTTTAAATAAAAAAAATTAATAGAAACAAAATATTAATTATATTTACAACCAATTTATTGATAATAAGATCATTATCATTTTTAATCAAAAAAAATTATCAAAACAGAAATGTTATTATTATTATATCTTAAACGTTTAATTTATTTCATTCTGATAATGTTTTTTTACTTTATGTAATGTGTAACTGCATGGGCATCTAGACAGACCACATAGTTACCGCCAACTGTGGCATGCCCATGCACTGATCTGTAACCCACCAAAAACATCAAATGTAAAAAAAAATTAACCATGCACTCAACTCGCACATTGAAAAGACTAACCAAAGCAAAGAAATATTAAAAATAAAAAAATAAAAAATTGGGGTGTGAAAATGTAGTAGATAATACTCATGACAATGACATTAATTTTACATGTAAATCTCCTTGGAAATAAAGGCCTTATATTTAATAAATGTGACAATAATATTTTTTTTATTGGATATGAATATAGGATTAATTTTTATGATAATAAAGGGGAAATTCTATGAGTAGTTGAGTCTTGAAGTGGATGAATATTTCCCTTTTAAATGTTATGAGAATGGACCTTTTTGAAGCACCCATAAGATTTTCAATAAAGTGATGTTACTCTTCCTAGGTCAATGGATTAAAAATAGATTAAAGGTAACAATAATTTTGGTGTGGGTTGATACACACCTAAAATAATAATATAGGTGAAAAAATAAAATTTTTATGGATTTTTTTATTTACTTTTAACCTTTTTTCAAAATATACAATTACCAAGGTAATTAATATTTTATCCTTAAAAATTAATTTTAATGAAGGAAATTATATTTTTCCTTTTACCAAATTTAAAACATATGACTTAAAAATTGAAAATAATTTAATTAAATAAAATGTATATGGTATTGAAATGTAAATTTTATGGTCAATACACAAAAGACATCAAATTCTTTTTTCAGAAAATTGTTCTTTATGCATAAATTTTTTTCAGGGACATAGACGTTAATATTATCAATTAAAATTAAAAAATTGTTTTTATAGAAAATAAAAGTTATGATTCTTTCAGGAAAATCTAAATATAATTCTCACCATCAATTTACATGATTCAATGAAAAGGAAAAAAATATTTTTCTATTAAGATAAGATTATAAATTTGTTCCAAATATGATGGAAATTATAATAATAAAAAAATAATATATAAAGAGCATAATTTTATTACATAAATCAATATTTCATTACATTAAAGGTTATTTAATATTATAGGATACACTAACATAAGCATAAAAATTATAATTCTCTCAAAAACCATATTTTTAAATAAAAATAATGATTTAATAAAAAATAAAAAAAATATTTATTAAGAAAATAATATTATTCTAAATACATAAACTGTTTCGAGCACACAAAATTAATATTTTGATATTTTAAAATTAAAATTATCATAAAATTTTGTAATATAATTAAAACTAATTTCAATAGAAAATAATATTATTAAATATTGATGGTTATTATTATTTTGTCTCCTTTAGAAAATATATTGGTGTTAACTAATTATTAATATCAAACATTTTTTATCATCATTAATCAAATGTTTCTTGAAACAGAAATTCATATCACATAAAATGGTAATTTTAAAAAAAATAATTTTTAGAGAGAAAGTGATCTTGTTAGTTATTTTAAGAATTTAATTATGTTTAATTATTATTAAAAGAATAATATATTTTCTTTATACATATATTTCAAAAAGATAATACTCTTAACCTGTCACAATAATTTTTGGTTATGTCTTAACAGTCCTAAATAAATATTTATAATAAATCTAAATTTATCATGGTTTTGTTTATGTTAACTATTTCATGTGGGGAATTTTGTCAAACATTTTAACATATTTAAAGGTGATAATATTTTATAATATATTCATGTTACATAAAGGATACTTATTGATTTCAATTACCTATTTTAGACCCAGTTATTCAATATAGAATGAATAGCTATTATTAACCTTCTAAGAATAAAACACCAGTACCAACCTAGGTGAAATTATATCCCATGATTATTATGTTTTATTATATGAGTGTTATCTCTAGTAAAGACGCTTATGGTACAATTATTTAATTTTCTAGAGAAAAAGAAATTTATGGGAAAAATAACTATTGATAATTTAGTGTCACTCTATTGGGGTAACAATAAGAAATCCCTGGAAAATATGTTAGGATTTCTATTCAATACCCCATGTAGATTATTAATATTATATACATAAATTTACTCAAGAACTAATCATTTAAAATAAAAAAAAATTATTCCAATACCTTGTAAAATTTATCGAACACTATTATTATCATTTCATTTTATTTCAAATATAAAAAAATCTGTATCTGGTTATTTAAAGAGAGCTATTAAAATATAATAATTGATTATATCCTTATACATGTTTATATAATTAATATTTATAATCATATAAGGAATTTTCAAATGTGGGAAAAATTACCAAGGTAAGTGAAAACCATAATTAATTATAAAAACTGATTAACATTTTAATCCCTTTATAGGCTACTCATAAATTGCTATATCAATCATCACGGTGTAATGTATTAATATTAAACAAAATCTAAAATGATATATTGCCCCAGAAGTGATAAATGAGTTTGATTATTCAATATTGAACAAATTAGATAAAATTATAGAGTTAATTAGAATATAACCTTGATTAATATAATGAAATATCTAATCCATGGACCCCTAAAAAATTTGAACCATTTTTGAAAATATCACCATGTTCCATAAGTGGTGTTTTTATCTCTTCTAATTAGGGGAACACCACTCTTATTTGCACCCGTTATCAAGCTTCAATCTTCCATTCCTTGAATTTCAGTGATTATTCTACTATCTAGAATTAAATTATCTAATCTCTTATAAAAACTAGTTAAAATTTTCATCATTTATCCTATCATAGAATAAAAAATATTGGTTAATGTTTAATTTTTCCTTTATTTTTAACATATAGAACATCACCATAATATGATGAATAAATGAATCTTTTATCCTTTAGTTTTATCATGAGACTATATTTTTTCTTGGGTTCCCTACTAACTAAATTATCATAAGGGTATAATCAAAGAAGTTACTTTAAAAAAACATCGCGATATTTCCTTATTTTTAGAGACTATGAGAGTAATTTAACAAGACGAGATACTCTCGTTTATTGTTGAATAATATCATTATGAAAATTATAAATATTAATTGGTGGGAGAGCATGATATAGAGTGACAGGTGAACCTGAAAATTATATTCCATGGACCAACCAATGTTGAACTTTGAACCATCAACCGAGTAAGCCTAAGAAAAGGCCCAAGAGGCATTCCCAATCCCCCAGGGATAAAAACTACTCCTTTTTATCAGTAGGTAATTAAATGGAATTATTTCACCAAATAATATAAATTGAAAAATTGAAAAAAATCATAGAAACCCAAAATAAATATAAATAAAAAATAGACATCATTTATATAAAAAAATACAACAAACTGAACTAAAAAATCCAAATTGAACCAAATAACCACTTTATATCCATGTAACCCCAAGGGTCACACTCTGATTCCAAAACAAACCATCACTCCCAATAATCAAAACCAAACTAGATCTAACATCCCAAGATGAAAACCAGAAAGAAATACAGACAGGGGTATTAAAACATATTAGGCTTGCCCAAACAGTCTATTCTCAATGCATTACCATTAAATAAAGAAACATTATATTCAACATACAAATAGAATATGAAAATGTCGGTGTTTAAAACCTTTCCACTATTAAAAACAAGGTCCACTTCCAATTTTTAGTTCAAATCTAGATTCATTAGAAAGGAAGATACATTATCATTTCAAATGAAAATGATGATGTTTCATTTAAGAAGATGTAAAGTGAGTAAAAATAAATTCTACACTTTTCATAAATTTTTTTTTAAAAATAATATCATGTTCACAAGATTTATCTATGAAACAGAGCATTAGAAATAATCACTTAATAGAAGAAATTGAAAAATATCATGCACAAGAAACCAACCAAAAATGCATTCAATCATCCGTTATAGATAACTATGTGTTGAAGGACATGGGGTAACATGGGATCTCAAGTGAATAATCTAGAACATACTTACATTTGACTCATCTGGAATGAATTTATCACTTTATAAAATTAACTCTCCCACACATTTGATTTCTCCCTATATAGACTGATTGAGGGGTACTATCCAAAAGTGAATAAACGTCCATGATAAGGGCCACTACCCAGAGTGAAATTCGATGCTAGTGAAATAACCATTCACCAAACATATAATAGCTATTCCATGTTCCAAATTCAATTATAAAGTGGGTTTTATCCAATAAACCCACACTAGAATCAAAACTCATGCACATACATTATACAATGAATCATACACAACATGTCACCCCTGAGTCACCCTAAAGAACAAAATGTTTCATTTCAACCATTTAATCATAATAAAGCCTCTCAGTGTGGGCCACCCAAAAAATTCATCTTTACCAATGAAATAGAATCATTCTAGTAATGTTTTTAGGACAACCATTTACACAAAATTTCCAAAAAGTCCTCAAACACCCTTCGAGAAATCACCCATTTCCAAAAGGAAAGAAACACATTTGTAACCCATGTCAAATAATTTTCATGATCAACACACACACACAACTTTTTTAAATCCCAAAACATTTATAAATCTATTTGATAAATAAAAATCACCACTTTAAATTCCACAAATACAATTACAAAAAAACCACTCTTTAAAAATCATATTCCACTTGCGAATGCCAAATGTGAAATTTATCAAACACATAGTGTTCATATCATACCAAAACAATAAGGTATAATTAAAAAAATAAATAAAACACCTTATTTCATACCAAAATATTGTTCTAGAGACATATATCACAATTTAACATCTAATGAAGATGTAAAAAGTAATAAATAAATGTTTCTTAATTTTAAAGGAAAACAGTGACGGGAATCCTACCTCAACCTCAATTTCACATCAACAACACCCACCCGAAACAACCATAAAAAGGATCTAAGAAGAACTAAAAACAATAGAAACCCTACGAATATAATACATCCAATTTAAACACAAAATAACATGATCCCAATATCCAAGAGTCCGAGATAGAAGAGGAATCTATAAAAATTGTAAGAAAGTGGATGTAGGATAAGATATAATGAGAATTCATTGAATATTTTTCCACAAAACATTAAGAAACACATTTGATAAACTCATGGGAGAAGAGTAAGGTCTTGGAAGATAAGGGATAGGAACTCATTGGGTTGCATAAATAAGAAGGGAAATAAATGGTGAATTTTTGGTAAAAATAAAGTGGGTAGAAAAGTCATTTTACACTTTTAATAACTTGGATATGTCTTACAGTTTTCCAAAATGGTTTTACAATCTATGGGAAAATAGTGTGTCCCTTAGTCTCTAGTAGGAAGATGAATCACATTTATCCCATATAGTTTTCCAAACTATGTAGAAACTATGTGGTCTCACATATGAATGTGGAAATTAGCCACATACTTTCCTAGGGGAGGCCACACAGTTTCATCTAACCAATATCAAACTCTATTCCTCCTTCTATCTAGAAAAAAAATCCCATATATTGAAAAAAACCAAGAGAATCTATATAATAAAAATTAAACCAAAAATAAACATGGAAACACCACAAAATAATTATAATGGATATGATAATTATCCACACCTTTATGATTTATACCCCTAGAAAGAAAAAAAATCTCCATTTGATAAATTAAAATGAACATATTCACATTCTCAAATGAGTTAACTTGTCAAATATAATACCATATCAACAACCACAACAATAAAAACAAAAAATATACACAAAACAAACCAATGGTCTCTAATCCACATCTCGAGAATAGATATAAAACCATATACCTAAATCCAAACCATGTACAACACCCAAAACAATCAGTCCATCCAAAAGGGAGAATCCTTTACCTGTGAGAGGACAAATCATAAACGACGTGAGTTGAAACCAATATTCAAAATATTCAACAAACGATTAAAAACTAGCCTCCCCGCCATTATAAACCAACTAGCACTGACCAACACCTAAAACCCTTCACAAAATAACATAGGGACCCACACCATAAGGGGGAGGAGATGAAAGAAACTAAAATCCAAGAATAAAACCAAACTATGTTTTAGTATCACTACAAGATGAAAATATCTCTAGATGAGCACAAACAATAACAAAAATCAAGTAAAAAATCTAACTACCTAAGGGGAACCTGTCATAGATTCTCATCTAAAACTCACAACCACTAGAATGTCAAGAAAAAAGACCATTATTCCTTCTTACAACCAAATAGGAACATTCAATGCATATGGACAACGATGAGGAAATGATGCCCCTATGCCTTTTACAAAAAATGGTACCTTTTAAGATTAGAAAGTGTAAAATAGAAACATAAATTGTCCCCATTCTTGTACTAAAGAAAAAATATTGACTAAGGAGATCCACACCCATATGTTTCCTGACACTATGCATGTTTCACTCTAGGGCATGTGGATAGATCCTTTATTTATTTATTCATCCACTACCTCATAGTCATGAGAAAATAATCCCAACAATAACTCCTTCTTTTGGTGTCATGAGCATCCACAGAGAAACCTATGTAGAATCATAATAATGTGACACACCCCAAGACTCAGTTTTCTCTAACAAGGAACATTCACAAAGAGAGAGATATAGAAAATTAACATGCATCATACCCTTTATCCATAATAAGAAACAGTAGGAACACGGTAGATGTGGAACACACCATCATATTAATGGAAAATGTTAGAATTTCCAAAAGGAAAAAAATTATTTCATTCAAATTGAAGTTCCCATGATTTCCACAATATCGAAATTTATAACATAAAGGAAACAAATATTAAAAATAATCACCAAACACAACCATTACAAAAAAATATGCATTTCATAGAATGGGATTTTAAACTAAATGCAAAATATCACTTCACTCCTAGAAATTGGTTGGGGTGTTTTTCAATGGGGTGGATCAATCCCCATAAAACTTCTTGGAATATCCTAGAAATAACCATTGAAATTGACATATGAATCAAATGGGATAGAAGGTATTAGATCACTTACACACAAAGGATTCTTATAATCCAGATTACCTCACAAATGAGACAACACAATTCTTAGTGTAATAGAAGATGATAAAAGATATAGAGGCCTTTTATTTCTATGATCATCACTAACAACATCAGGTCATTTCCCTATCTCCTTACAAGAATTAATTTCACTACGTCTAGAGACTATAGGAAGGTGAATATCTCAAGAACACTTTCTAAAACAAAATCAAACTGAAAAAAATGCCTCACCACATTGGAAAAATTGTTTAGATGGATCTCGGACACCTTTAAATCCATATTGGAATGAATCACATTCTCAAAATGTTGAACCTTCAAGGAATCATCTGCAATACACTCTGGAAGAAAAGTAACTAGATTTAAAAATGAGTAGAGAATACCAACACTGATCCAAAACCAAGTTGTAGAAAACATATCTTCATTTCATTTCTCTTTATCAATACATTAGATAAATACTTATAGTTAAATGGAGTCTTAATGAACTCCCTGGTATGATCTTCTCATGGTTTGGTTCAAGAGATAGACTTACAACACTTCCATGTCAGACCATAGGTCTAAATGTATATAAATTCCCCTTTAACTACTACGTAAACACATGGAATCTGATGATCCTCTCAACTATCCACATTGACCCTTCCACATCGAGGGGATCCACTTAACCATAAAATATAAGAGGGTTCAACTTCTGAAACTCAAGAATAAGTCTATGGGTAGATTAACTAGATAGTCTAATATCAGTGAACCAAATATAGCTTCACCTAGAATATCCATCAAATCATTGGTGGGGGCGTACACTAAACAAAAAGAAAACCAAGAACAAAATAAATATAGAAATCCTCAACAAGAACTCAGTCATGAAACCACAATTAATAAACATTTCCAAGTCACAATAAAATATAACTCACAACAACTGGAAATTAAAAACACACATCCTTTAATATTAAGGAAAAATTTAAAAATCCAATCAGTCTTGGATATTTTTATGTTCTCCAATTGTATTCTATGGAGCCTCACCTGCATGTATTTTCTCAAACAAATCTGGGCACCCATCTACTCATGTCATTATCATTCAACCTTCTCAGACACATCCTCACAAGTGATCACTCAAATGAATACCATCTTAAAAAACAATAGTTTTTCTATATTTAAAAAAATGGTAAAATTATGTTTTCACATTCTAAATTTACTTTCCACGTCAGTTTTTACCAATATTTTTTAAAAGATCACAAACCACTAAATGAAAAACACATTTTTAACTCCACCCACAATAAATTTTATTCCATTACTAAAAAAATACCATGAATTTCATCCAATAATTTATTGAATACATTTTAGTAACTTTCAATCCAAAATCTTTTAATTAAATTTAATTTTATAAAAAAATCCTGCATATTTAAAAATATTGGAAAAATCCGTGTTGAAATAAAAATCTATTTCTGAAAAAAAAAATTGATAAAACATAGGTTATGGTTATTTAAATAAAATATCATTAAACCCATCCCCATTTTTTGAAAATATAATTCTATATCAATCCATTTTTCAAATGATTTATTTAAAATAAATCCTAAGGTGAAAATAGTGTCAATGGGTGACTTTTTCATATGTTTGGTGACCATATTCTAATCATGACACCATCATGGGGAGTCTTTCACAACTATGTACTTGGACTGACATGAAATTACTTGCCCTACAAGGTCATGAAAACCATTTGACCAAACTGAATATAATAACCATCATATCTATATGTGGCCATGGTGAATCTATATAATACCAAACCAACCAACACCCATGGGATCGAAACCAATATGGAACATTCACCAAAAGCTATAAATAATACAGGACTATATGTGTGAGTCCAACCCCTTAACAGGACATCACGATTAATCTATTCCAAATGCATTACATTTAAATAATCAAACATAAAATTCAGGTTCTAAATATAATAAACAAAGGTAGGTTTTATGATATTTCCTCCTTAAAAAATTGATCATTTCACGTTTTCATCCAATTCCTCGTTCTTTAACATGTATGTGATTTTATAATTTTAAATGAAAATAATGGAGTTTTATTTTACAAAGAGGTAATGTTATTATAACAGATTTTATAATATTATTAAATAAAACATTGAAAAAAATTTATTCACTTTTCCAAAAAAAAATCACTATGAAACAGAGTAGTAGAAATTTTCACAAAACAAGGGAAATTGATAAATAGTGTGAAAACAAAACAAATCTACAATGCATCACAATCATCCACCACAGATAACCAATTGTCAAATGACATGATATAACCCATTATCTCAAGGAAATAATCTGGAACATACGTACATCTGACTCACTATGAAGGCACTCTTAACCAGATGAAATCAACTCCCCCACAAGCTGAAGCTCACCCTATATGGATTTATTGAGGGCACTATCGCATTGCGACTAAATTTAAATGATAATGTCCATTTACTATAGCTAAATCCTAAGATAGTTGAACAAATTTTCATCGAAAATCCACAATCCATGATAGGTTCTTCTATAAAAAATAAAGTAGGGGTGAGCTAATAATGCCATAAAATCATTCAATCACATTAACAAACATCATACATAATAATCATGCATAATAAGTAACCCCCCGAGTCACCCCAATGAATAATCCATTTACTTTAAACTATTTAATTATAGAGGGATCCTCTCTTTATGGGCCTCCCACAATATTCAAGATAACCAAAGAAATAGAATCATGCATTGATAATTTTCAAAACAATCAATTTCAAAAAAAGTTTCAAATAATTCTCAAACACCATTACTGAAGTAATAAATTTCCAAAATATAAGAAACACATTTCCATCCCTTTTAAAATCATTTCCAAGATTCCAACACAAAACTCTTTTAAATCCAAAATCATTTAAAAAACCATTTTTGAAATCCAAACCACCATTCTAAATTCCTAGAAAACATTTACAAAGGAAACCATTATTTGAAAACCATATTCCACATAAAAAATTCAACCAAGAAATTTATCAAAGATGTAGTGTTCATAGATTAAAACATATCATATACTTGAAAAAATAATGAAGACCATCTTATTTCATCCTATGTAATTATTCTAGGAATCAGACACCAATGATTAACATCAAACGAAGGTGGAAGATTATGAAATCAATGATTCATAGATTTAATGGGCATGTTTAAAGGAAAACCTACCTCACACTCATGGTACTTTAACACCACACACAAACCTCGTAAGTATTCCATAAATAAATATAACCTAATAAAACCCCTAAAAATTAAAATAAATCCAAATTTAACTAGAAATGACATCAACCCTAGTTCCAAGAGATGATGAGAGAAGAGGAACCACGAAGAAAATGAAATAAATTGGTAGAGGTTGAAGAAAGGAGGATAATACCTTGAGTATTTCTCCTTGAAACTTGAGGAAACCAATTTTATCTACCCTTAGGAGAGGAGGATAGATTTGGAGAACAGGGGAGAGGATCCCTTTTGTCGGAAGAACCATAAGGGGAAAAATTGTGTATTTTGGAGTTAAAATATGGATAGGTTATGAGTTTAGTTTCTCAATTTTAATAAATTTCATAGGTATCACGTTTTCCTGAAAACATTTCCATACATTGAGGCAACCATGTGTCCCTCACCGTCTAAGAGGAGCATTCCACCTAGTTAGCCCACACGATTTTCCAATCCATGTTGAAACTATGAGGTCTCCTCTATCCTAGAGGAAACCAGCCACATGCTTTCCTCATAGAGTGTTTATGGTTTCATATAACCATTATCCACCATCTTTCAAGAACAAATTCCTATATTCTCACCAAAAAATTCCAGAGAAACTATATAATAAACATGGGATCAAAAATTAACAAGGGAACATCTCAAAATAAAATCATAAATTTTAATTGATTTTTTGTTCATGTATTTATCAACATACTAGCCAGGTTCATAAATATGATTCCTCAAGATCACATGGTCATTTGGTGGCCTAGGATATGCTTATTGACGGCCCTAAGCTCAAATCTAATTGACATTGTGTTGATTGTAAATTTTGAGGAGGTCGTAAAATTTTCTAACTTTATTTCTCCATGTTCAATTCCATCAATTCTTCCTATAAAAATAGTTAATATCTTATAATTAAATCTCATGTCATTTTTTTGGGATAATTTTATATAGATTGTATTTCATTGACCGATTTGAATTTAAAATAGTCTCAACTTTTATTGCAATATTGTTGAGGATTATTTCTCTTGAAAACTAGTCTATTACAAATCATATCATATGGTGTTCATTTCTATGTGATGATGATTTTGTGATACATTATATTTGTAATTATAATAACAATTCGATGGACTTCATGTATTCCAATGGATGAAATTATGACACTGTCTATATTTTCAAAAGCCCAGTTTCACTTTTCTCTAAATTTAATTTTATTGTTCATTTATTTTATCTTTAAATAAAATATTTTAGACAACTTTTATCCCGATTTTATTATTATAATTAACAAATAACCATTTTAATATATGATATTAAAATATGAAATATATATGAATATATCTTTTTTCATAGTATTATCTCAATCCTTTATGAAATTGTCATCTCTTTCATTGTCCATCCTAGGAAAAAATGAATGATTTATAAATCATTGTTTCATACTCAATGGATATGATTTTTTTATATTCTATATCCAAATATTTATTATATTTTAACAATATCAATTATTTATTTAATTAAAGACCACTTAATATCTTCTAAAACCCAATATAATATATACCGTTATGAAATCCCGTTATACTGACCATCTTCCACCATATCCCTATCATGCATAATAATATAATTGTTGGAGACCCAGTATTTTATGTATTTGGTTTCTCAGTAGCTTATTAATTTAATTTATCTTCTCCAGATATTTATTAACTTCATTCGGTTCCACATCATCTCTAAATAATTATATTCTACCACTAAAAAATATGGTCAAGATTTTCATCTCCTAGCATAACCAATCTAGCTTCAATGATAATCGCTATGATAGTATATGTTATTATATAGATAAGATGATGATCCAGAGGATCATTTTTCACAACACCATATCCCCATCCATTATTTACCCTTCATGGTGACATCATAGTCAAAAAAAATAAAATATTTTCAAATAAATAACAATCTATTTAATTAATTAATATAAAATAATTCACAGATCAATAAAATATAACATTATGTATACAACAATAAGGTCGATCATTGTTTCCTTACATAATACAATTTTTTTTATTAGAATAGAAAAAAGTTTTCATAGTTAATAATAATATAATTTTCATAAAATTTATATCATAAACATTGATTCCTTGATATTTTATTATAAAATGAATATTCCATTTAAAAAATGTGTCGGAATCTTAATATTTCCTTCAATATAATAAAAATTATGCATGAACTCTAGATCTGGTCATCCTGTTAAATTTCAGACTCATAAATTAATGAAAAAATTACTAGGATATTTTTTTAAAAAAATATTAAAAAATATTTAATGATTTTTAAGATCCACTATTGTATAGAAACATTCGACTATATCAAAATTGATTGAAAAGAGTTTATCTACACCCATTTGAATGTACATATGAATCCCAAAACATATCATTTTTTACATTTTTTATGACGTAATGTGAAACAGCTCTAAAAACTATCATAAATAAAAATATTTAATAACATAACCCAAATATCCTAATATTGAGACCCATGTTAGATTTACAAATGGTCTCAAGAACATCCCCCATTCAGCAAGGGTGAAAAATAATTTTTATATATGATATATTAATCTTAAGAAACATTTATATCTCAAGTTAAAAAATACAATAATTTTTTATCTAGAAAATATTAATCAATTAATATAAAAAAATTCAGGGTATTATAAAATTTTTTGAGACGTAAAGAGATATATAGATGAAAGAATAAAATATTCTAGATTGATTCAAAATAAAAAATTAAACAAATCAAATTGATATCCAATGTCTACAATGGCATGATAATTCTTCATAATATAATTCTATCAAATGATTTATATATAAATAGTGGAAGAATTTCATTGCCTAAAAATAACTATGTCCCTTACAAAATTTCCTTATATACACTAAAATGAATAGTAATGGGGTGATTAAATAAAACATTATGATAAATTGATTTTAATTAATGAATATCTATTAATTTGATAATAATAAAGTATTAATTCCCAGAAAATAATTTAATAACATTTACAATATAAACCATATATCTAAAAATAATTTTAGTATTATAATTTTATAAATATATCATATAAAAGTATTGTTAAAAATATATTCATCAATAATAAAATAATGTTTTAGTTCCCCTACATTGATTTTTTTTTGAAAAATAATATATTTTAAACAAGTTAAAAGCATTGCATTCATCCAAGAAAATTATATCTTCAAATTAAACCCATTTCACCAATTTCAAAATTGATTTTTGAAAATAGAACCATTTTTAAAATTTAATAAATAAACCTTGAATATGATATCCATTAAATAATATGATTATAAGTATCTCCTAATTAAAAAAACAAGGGATTACATTAGCATGAATTGATTCCCAATTAAAATGATTCATCACTATCCCAAGAAATGTTATCAATTAATTCATCCTATGAGTATATAAATCCAATATATAATGTGTTTCAACTACCCACCATATCTTATTAATTGAGTCTTCCCAATGATTCCAATCAGAAAGATCATTCATAACTCCTTCAAAAAATATCAACTAATTTTATATTAAAATGATCCAAAATGTCTTAATTTTTAGTTTCACAGTAAAATCTTAGTATGACCACTAGAATAAAATCACACAAAACAAAAAAAAATAAAAAATCTCAATAATATATGTCACGAACCGTCCCCCTGGGCCCGTGTCGTAACTACCCAATGCCCACCTTCTATAGGCCAGGGGCTTGCGACTTTCACCAATGGCGTAAATCCCTATAACTAGGAAGGCATTGCCTTTATGAAACGTAAAAACACACACAACCCAAGTACAAGAGGAAGAAAACACTAAGTTAAGAAATATAAAAACTGTTCTTAATGTATAAATGGGGCCGGAAATACAAGACCAACAGTAAAGTATGGGTCCCGGAAGAGCCGCAGGCGCAGACGGTAAGAAAATCGGACCACCGGAGAGCGTTTGCTGGTCCGCGGAAGACGCTTCCGGCGGTGCCCCGGTGTGCCACCGGCAGGAACCACCGCGTCTTCAGCCGCATCGTCCATGGAGCGCAGAGGGGGGGAAACGCGTCCCCCCAGCTCGGCCCGCTGGTCGTGCCAACGCACCCCCCGGCCCGACCGGGGCGGGTTGCGCGGATCGGTTCGGGCCGCGCCCGGCCAGGCCGGACCCGAACCGGGGTTGGGTTGACCCATTTTGGGCCGACCCAGGGGGGTAGGGTCGGGCCCAGACCCCCCACTTCGGACTATTTTCAGTCATTTGCCAATAACTTGGGCTGCATAACTCAGATCGATGCACCGTCAGTTCTGTTGGGATCCTTGGATCGAGGCAGTCATTTCTTTATATTACACTCAAGGTTTTGGTGAACATTGGGTATGGCCGGGTTGGTTCAATCATGAAACCAACCAGGCCTTAGGAGCAGAAATGCTTATAACTTAAAGCTCCGGATGTCTGATTGACGTGTCGTCGACATTGTTGGATTTTGCTTTATGAGACGGTTCTTTAGGATTAATCCACTAAAATTTTGGATATAGAGGGAGTACGGTTGGGTTGGTTTTAACTTAAAAACCACCCAGGCTACTAGGAGGGAAAAGCCAATATCTCTCAGACCGGGAGTCTGATTGACGTGCCATCTATCGCATTGAGTTCCTTTTGATGAGACAGAACTTTGGGATACATCAACTCTGGACTTTGTGATAGTTGATGTGTCGACCCTTTCGACTCATGGAGTGTACCGTCCCTGAATCGAGCGTGCTGTGTGTGAGAACCCTAGAGGTAGATGCGACTGCATTGACTTCTTTACTGGAATCCTCTGTGTGTTTGACAACGACGAATAATGTACTGTAATCCTCCGTGGTTTCGACGATGATGAATACTGTTCTTGTATTCTATGTGGGTCCAGTAGTATTGAACTCTATACTTGTATCATGTGTGGGTCCGGCAGAGTAGCTGGTCTTGTATCCTATGTGGGTCCGACAGCATAGCTGGTCTTGTATCCTATGTGGGTCTGCCAGCTTAGATGAATTAGTGGCAAAATATGATCATCTCTGTCACCTTACCAAGAGTATACCTATGTGAGATGAGTCTTGATTCTCAATCATTATCATTGATGTGGTTGAGTTTCTTTTATTTGTGGACTAGGCTGTGTTTTTCTTGTGTGGAATGAGAAGAGCTATCCTTTGTGGACGGGGTTTAACTTTCCGTTGTGGACTGAGTGGTGATTGGGAGTTGGAGACAATATATAACAAAGGACTTAGGTATATGTATGGGAATATACATAAGTAGTTTTATTGATCCTTTGTGATTGTATCATTTATTTTTTGTTTATCCTTCGTGGATTCTGAGTGACCTTTGGGGGTATCGGGGTCCCTACTACATATCGTATACTCACCCCTTCACGGGCTATGCACGCACTACGTTGCGTTGGATGTAGACGACAGACATCAAAGATCGTGGTAGATGCTTGTGGAGCTCGACAGTGACCGGAGGTGGACAACTTGGCAGGACGTACACGGAACGGACGACTGGGATGAGGTGCTATGGAGGCTATCTGTACCCATCCTTTAGGTGGGAGTTCCAGAGGATGGATCAGAGTTGCTGCTTTACTTTTCTGCTGATGTACTTTCTTTTCCGTTGTACTTTACTTTCAGTTGTGATTGTATTCTGGCCCATTTACATTCAAGCACTTACTTTTGTACTCACTTTACATAGAGTTTACTTCATCTTGTGTACTCTGTGGTGTTTGTTTTCTTATATAAAGGAAATGCCTCCCCTTTTACCAGGATTTACGCCTTGGGTGCGAGTCTCCATCGACTGGCCTATGGGTGGCAGGCTTGGTGTAGTCATTGAATGGGCCCCGACGACGGTTCATGATAATATATTATAAATTGAATCTTCGCAAATGATTGGTTTCAGTAATTTATAATATTTTTTAATAAAATTATTTAATTAGAATTAATTAAAATTTCAAATCATATATGACATGAAATTCAATCCATGTCAATAACCTAGTTTTACTAATAAAATTATGGATGATTATTAAAATATCAAATTGTCTATTTAAGTCATACAGTCATCAATATAATGGATTCCAAAACAAAAATATCATTATTTGTATCAAATCAACTCTACATAAAAAATAATTATTTAATAACATCAAATTCATTGACATGATTTATCAATCCAAAAAAATAAATATAATCCACCCACCTATAATTAAATATTCATAATTTTCCATATATCATTGATTTTTTTCTAGTTTAACATTGAATGCATCCAATCATATCCTAAACATTCTATTTTCATTATCCTTGATCTAAATGCATCATCATAAAATAACTCATTATAAGTCAAAATGATATATATAAGTGTTATATGATAGATAATATCATAAAATTATTTTTGAGTTTAATCACCATAATCATAGAATTAATTTTCCCACTCTAATGGTGAAGTACGTATTTTAATATAGAATAACCAGGGAAATTTATCATAAAAAATCATCTAATTTCTCAAAAAAAAATCATAGACTTATAGGATTTTAATGTTCGATTTAGAGTAAAGTTTGGGTAAAATGATATAAATTAATACCACCTATGTAGTTTGTTTTAATGGTATAGACATGCAACACATTTCAACATGTATTCCAATATGTCAAAAATTTCTAAATATATATGGTACAATATAACCATATGGTAAAATATATATCTAACTATGAATTTTTTACAACCTGTGTATTTCAAAAATAAATAATTTTTAAATTTTTTAATTAACCATGCGTCTTGTACAGATGCCGTTAAACATATATTAGTAACTCATATTTTATTAACCATATATCGAATGTCAAACATTATCATTTTGATCCAATTTTTTGAAACACCAATAATTTGTGGTATTTCTTTTTTTTATAATAAATCTATTCGGTATCTTACATTTCACAGAATACCAATATTATATGAACTCCAATAAATTACTATTTTAATGTGGCAATCAAAAACAAGATGTTACATTAGAGGTAATGAATATTGTTAACCACTTTATTAAATACATAATTTTATATCTTCTTTTTAATTTATTAATTAATTCTTTGTGAATATGTGCATGTCACGACCCCCTTCCATCAAAGATGCCCCTCCTGAGCCGGCAATGGTGAAAGGGAGATAATGACCCCCGAGTCCCGCCTCCAGTAGGCCTCGGGGTGGCGACTAGCACCAAGGGTATGAGTTTACACAAATATGGGAGCCATTACCCTTTTTATTATTTTGGATCGGGAAATAGGACAAGTCAACCACCAAAAAGAGAAAAGAACAAGGTGCTGAAAAGAAACCCAAACCAGTCCCATATGCATGTATAAATTAACTGAAACAGGTACAAGTACAAATAAGCTGAAAGTACAAGTGAGTACAGTACCAAAAGAAAAACAAGAAAACAGCAACTACACAGCTCCCACTTCCTAACTAGTAGGGTCCCGCACTGCCCTGGTAGTCCTCCTGAAAACCTGATACAACGTAGGGTGAGAATACAAGTATACTCAGTAGAGAACCTAAAGCTCTCGTGCACAAGTGGGGAGACACCCTAAGGTCCCATGAGAAAACAGAAGAACCAGAAACTAACAATGAAAAACTATCCACCCAGCCTCACTGGTCACACTCACCAAGTAACACAAACAAGTTTAGTATATATATAGAACAAAAGTATTGGGTACCCTGCACCATTTCCCACTTAATTAGATGCTGCTCTTCCTAACGGCAAACGTCCTGACGCTACCACACTCTTCCCACCCGCACACACCTAGGCCAAACCACGCATCCCGCCCGCACACACCTGGGCCTTACAACCACGCATCTCGCCCGCACACACCTGGGCCACAACCACTAACCCGCCCGCAGACACCTGGGCCTCATCCCGAAGGTTCTTGGGAACGGTAACCCTGCCCGAAGAGTCTTGGGCTAAAGGTCGCCTCAAGCCATCACAGCCTCCGAGACCTACCCGAAGAGTCTTGGGTGTAAGGTCACCTCAAGCCATCATAGCCTATGGAAGAAGGAGCAGGAAGGAGCTAGTAACTAAGGGGGGACACCCTCTCCCATAAAATGGGAGTGTTCGGCACTAGGTGCTTGACATGGGTGTGGTGCGACAAAACACAAAGATAAAATTATATATATACATATACCAAACACACAGCCCAACCTATGGCTTCTTAAAAAAGGAAATTGAGCATGTGCCTCGGAACTGCTACCACAAAGCATGCATCAACAACCAAACAATCATCCCCCAACCCCATTTAGGTATTCATGTTTCATGCAATGGTTTAACAAATTATTACTAATGGGCAACTATCATCCAGACAAAACCTTTCACAAACATATCACTGCCATCCACAACCAAGGTTAGGTAAAACGCAAGCAACCACATTCCATTTCATTTACAAAAGATTATCACAACCATACAACATTCCATCATTCATTTATTTCAAAGTTCCACACATAAAACCATTTCCACACACAGAACATTTCCGCATTTGAAAACACCTTTTACTTCCAAAACACTTTTCATAATCAAAACACTTTTCATAAATAAAGGAATTTTCCACAACCAACCACTTCCCATTTCAACCCCATCGTTTACAAAAACATTTCCCACAAAACAACCAAACCACCAACATGTTCATTATTCCAATTTTGTTCAACCGGGGTGATCACAAAAGGATTTCATTCTCATTTAATCAGCCAGTCTTTACATGCTTATCCATTTTCCAAGTTTTAACAAGACCAACCACAAAAAATTCAAATATCAATTGCGCACGCAAAGGCCACCAACGGCCTTGATTTTCAGTAGGCAAAGGCCTTTCAATCCAAAATCACAATCAGAAGATAAAGAAACTGGAAGGCAATAGAAACAGCACAAAACCCCAAACCCTTCTTTATCTGGTTATTATCATTATTTAATGTTCAACTCCATCACATGGAACAAAAGAAAAATATCCCACCCCGCATGTTGCACCAAAAAGAGAGACAAAGGTAAAACCCTACCTCAAAAGGTCCCGATCACGTCACTTCCGACGACGTCCTTCGGTGTCCTCTGCCTTCGCCAAACCCGACAAACGCCTCCTAGGCTGGAATCTGGAGAAGGAAGGCCGGAAGGAAAGGTGACAAGTCCGGGCTTAGAAGCTTCGTCTCATCGCTACGATCCTGTGGCCACTGATGGATCGTAATTCGGAGCTCGGACAAAGAAGTTAGAGGAGGAAGACTTCTTGATCATCAAAGAGTGTCGACGTGCGAAGAAGAAGCGATTGGTCTGGAAATAATCCGCGACCCTTTCTTATATAGGCAATTAATAGGTAAATCTGTATTTAGCATGCATTAATGAATACATGATGTGACCGTACATACGTTACATGTTTTGATTGGTTAACACACAACACGTCACGCGGTTTCCACGCATTTTAATAATAATGATAATTCTATCAATATGTGGTGTTTCGTTGACCAGAGGCATGAGTCATAAAAGTAGCTCATTAATGGTCTTAAAATGACCGTCATAATTTCAAGGTTACGCTGTCGCTGACGGATCATCAATCTGATACCGTATGAGGGAGATACGTTGGATACAAGATCCCGTAATAATAACAATATTAAATCTATTAATTCATGAGCGTTTCAGGTACCCAATCCGAAAACCCAAAAAATACATCCAATATTGGACTCATAATTTTGGTCTCGTAGTCAGGGTCGCACTGCCACTGACGGTTCGTGAAACCGAGGTCGCACGAAGAAGTTACAGACAAAAAAGTTATTTATCAACAAAATTAATAATAACAATATTTTATTATTATTATTAGTCAATTATTTATTTATTTTTCATAACTCCAAAAGCAATCTCGTTTTGGAGTCTTCATGGGCGCTATAATTAAGCACCAATTCCTCCTTTTTCATTTATTTGTCTTTTAATTTTAACTATCTTATTATTATTTTTTGTTTCTCTCTCCAATCTATTTTTTTTCTTTCATGATTCTCTCCCACCACCAAAAGTGGCGCCTCACATTTCTTTTACTCCATGTGGAACTCCCCAAACTCCATTCTCACTTCTACTTTATTATTTAATAAAATTAATAATAATAAAACCCATAATTAATGTACTAATTTAATCCCATTAAATTAGTTTACCATGGTTATTAAGTTAAAACCATTCCATTTAATTAAATTCAAATAATTTAATTTACTAACCAAAAATTAAACCCATTTAATTTAATTTACCAATCACACACATATTTATATCACCTTTATCATTATTATTTAATTCAATAGTAATAAATCCTCTTTCAATTTCATCAACGGGTCCCCATCATTAACATTAATAATAATAATTATTATTGACGCCCATTATTTTCATATTATATTCACGCATGGTTGGGAACCCCATTCACTTGCCTCTTCACGTTATTATTATTATAACAAATTATTATATAATAATACCCTTTTAATGTTATTAACACAATTCCAACTTTAATTGTGGAGAACCGCACAACGCCTCCTGTACAAGGTCACACTCATGCAGTCCATGCATTTCATTCCTTTATAATTTATTACATGAGCCTCATTTATTGTAATTTATTCCTTTATAACTTATTCCATGCGCCTCCCATCATTTTATCAAATATATTAGATTTTATTTCTTATATTTTACAATGATTAAATTAAAACCATTTTATCTAATTAACACCAAATATTTTCACGCCACCATTATCAATTATTATTATAAAAAAATTATTACAACACGTGTCGTGTTTGTCCACATCAAATTTTTTACAAATAAATGGACCGGAGAGGTCCAGGCCATTACACCAAATACCTCTCAAAACATTCTCATCCTTGAGAATTAAAAACTGACCCAGAAGAAGGAAAGGATCTGAAGAACCACTCCACAAGATACCTCTCAGGGCTCTCGTCATAACAAGAAACAACCGACAACCCTAATTTTGTGAGTTAGGAATTCCCTCTCCTATGTTGAGATATTATCCGCTTTAGGCGGCACTGACTCACCTGCATGGGTTTAATCGCATCTGCATTAATGCCTCTCGATTAAGGACTGAGCCTTCCCACTTCCATATATTAGGATTTTCCAACGTACACTGCCCCCCAACACGATACAAAACATTAATAAATTTCCCGAACACATGGATTGAGGAATTCCTTCTCCCATGTCGAGATATTATCCGCTTTAGGCGGCACTGACTCTCCTGCACGGGTTTAATCGCATCCACATTAATGCGTCTTGATTAGGGATCAAGTCCTCCTCTCCCCACATGTTATGACTCTTCACACGCATTTAAAGGAAAGAGGGAAACAACTTATCATTATAAATTCATGAAAAAAAGTTCCAGGCCCAAAGCATGGGCGAGAAAGAGTTTCAAAAAAAGAGTGTGATGATCTTGAATTTAAACAAAACATAAATGAGTGCATTTAAGTAAAACCGGAAACATCTCTCTTGATCTCTGGCCTTGCTAGGGTTGCCACTTATATTGCATGAAACTGTCTGTGTCCCACTCCTCTGCCGTTCTGTTGACGTCCAGGTGCCATAGTTGTTCGGTAAACAGGGAACGCCTAAGCCCAAGTAGTAATGAAAAACTAAAAGTTTTAATTATCATTTTATTTCAATTTCTTTCCCAGAACAATCAAATCAAGTAAAACACAAACATTATGATGCATGTACCTTCCCTAAGGTCTCTACCCTGCAATCAATATAGTCTCACTTGGTCGTTCGGTAGGCTCAGAGTCCTTGCATCAGATCACGGGGGGCCCTAAAATCCCGTGTCCTAGCCGGTCTTACCTGGCCTATGTCACGCACCAAGATTAACGAACACTGTTGCCCTACCATCCCATGCAATCCTCACGGTGCCTAACTCCAGACTCCATCCTATCTCTCAACCATCACCTCTGATACCATTCTGTCACGACCCCCTTTCATCAAAGATGCCCCTCCTGAGCTGGCAATGGTGAAAGGGAGATAATGACCCCCGAGTCCCGCCTCCAGTAGGCCCCGGGGTGGCGACTAGCACCAAGGGTATGAGTTCACACAAATATGGGAGGCATTACCCTTTTTATTATTTTGGATCAGGAAATAGGACAAGTCAACCACCAAAAAGAGAAAAGAACAAGGTGCTGAAAAGAAACCCAAACCAGTCCCATATGCATGTATAAATAAACTGAAACAGGTACAAGTACAAATAAGCTGAAAGTACAAGTGAGTACAGTACCAAAAGAAAAACAAGAAAACAGAAACTGCACAGCTCCCACTGCCTGACTAGTAGGGTCCCGCACAGCCCTGGTAGTCCTCCTGAAAACCTGAAACAACATAGGGTGAACATACAAGTATACTCAGTAGAGAACCTAAAGCTCTCATGCACAAGTGGGGAGACACCCTAAGGTCCCGTGAGAAAATAGAAGAACCAGAAACTAACAAGGAAAAACTATCCACCCAGCCTCACTGGTCACACTCACCAAGTAACACAAACAAGTTTAGTATATATATAGAACAAAAGTATTGGGTACCCCGCACCATTTCCCACTTAATTAGATGCTGCTCTTCCTAACGGCAAATGTCCTGACGCTACCACACTCTTCCCGCCCACACACACCTGGGCCAAACCACGCATCCCGCCCGCACACACCTGGGCCTCACAACCACGCATCTCGCCCGCACACACCTGGGCCAAAACCACTAACCTGCCCGCAGACACCTGGGCCTCATCCCGAAGATTCTTGGGAACGGTAAGCCTGCCCGAAGAGTCTTGGGCTAAAGGTCGCCTTAAGCCATCACAGCCTCCGAGACCAACCCGAAGAGTCTTGGGTGTAAGGTCAACTCAAGCCATCATAGCCTATGGAAGATGGAGCAGGAAGGATCTAGTAACTAAGGGGGACCATCCTCTCCCATAAAATGGGAGTGTTCGGCACTAGGTGCTTGACATGGGTGTGGTGCGACAAAACACAAAGATACAATTATATATATACATATACCAAACACACAGCCCAACCTATGGCTTCTTAAAAAAAGAAACTGAGCATGTGCCTCGGCACTGCTACCACGAAGCATGCATCAACAACCAAACAATCATCCCCCAACCCCATTTAAGTTTTCATGTTTCATGCAATGGTTTAACAAATTATTACGACTGGGAAACTACCATCCAGACAAAACCTTTCACATACATATCCCTGCCATCCACAACCAAGGTTAGGTAAAACGCAAGCAACCACATGCCATTTCATTTACAAAAGATTATCACAACCATACAACATTCCATCATTCATTTATTTCAATGTTCCACACATAAAACCCTTTCCACACACAGAACATTTCCGCATTTGCAAACATCTTTTACTTCCAAAACACTTTTCATAATAAAAACACTTTTCATAAATAAAGGCATTTTCCACAACCAACCACTTCCCAATTTAACCCCATCGTTTACAAAAACATTTCCAACAAAACAACCAAACCACCAACATGTTCATTATTCCAATTTTGTTCAACCGGGGTGATCACACAAGGTTTTCATTCTCATTTAATCAGCCAGTCTTTACATGCTTATCCATTTTCCATGTTTCAACAAGACCAACCAAAAACAATTTAGATATCAATTGCGCACGAATAGGCCACCAACAGCCTTGATTTTCAGTAGGCAAAGGCCTTTCAATCCAAAATCACAATCTGAAGATAAAGAAACTGGAAGGCAATAGAAACAGCACAAAACCCCAAACCCTTCTTTAACCGGTTATTATCTTTATTTAAAGTTCAACTGCATCCCGTGGAACAAAAGAAAAATATCCCACCCCGCATGTTTCACCAAAAAGAGAGACAAAGGTAAACCCCTACCTCAAAAGGTCCCGATCACGTCGCTTCCGACGACATCCTTCGGTGTCCTCCGCCTTCGCCAAACCCAACAAACTCCTCCTAGGATGGAATCTGGAGAAGGAAGGCCAGAAGGAAAGGTGACAAGTCCGGGCTTAGAAGCTTCGTCTCATCGCTACGATCCTGTGGCCGCTAACGGATCGTAATTCGGAGCTCGGACAAAGAAGTTAGAGGAGGAAGACTTCTTGATCATCCAAGAGTGTCGTCGTGCGAAGAAGAAGCGATTGGTCTGGAAATAATCCACGACCCTTTCTTATATAGGCAACGAATAGGTAAATCCGTATTCAGCGTGCATTAATCAATACACGATGTGACCGTACATACGTTACATGTTTTGATTGGTTAACACACAACACATCACGTGGTTTCCACGCGTTTTAATAATAATGATAATTCTATCAATATGTGGTGTTTCGTTGACCCGAGGCATGAGTCATAAAAGTAGCTCATTAATGGTCTTAAAATGACCGTCATAATTTCAGGGTTACGCTGTCGCTGAAGGATCGTCAATCTGATACCATATGAGGGAGATACGTTGGATACAAGAGGTTGTAATAATAACAATATTAAATCTATTAATTCATGTGCGTTTCGGGTACCCAATCCGAAAACCCAAAAAAGACATCCAATATTGGACTCATAATTTTTGTCTCGTAGTCAGGGTCACACTGCCACTGACGGTTCGTGAAACCGAGGTCGCACGAAGAAGTTACGGACAAAAAAGTGTTTTATCAACAAAATTAATAATAACAATATTTTATTATTATTATTAATCAATTATTTATTTATTTTTCATAACTCCAAAAGCAATCACGTTTTGGAGTCTTCATGGGCGCTATAATTAGGCACCAATTCCTCCTTTTTCATTTATTTGTCTTTTAATTTTATTTCTCTTATTATTATTTTTTGTTTCTCCCTCCAATCTATTTTTTTTCTTTCATGATTCTCTCCCACCACCAAAAGTGGCGCCTCCCATTTCTTTTACTCCATGTGGAACGCCCCAAACTCCATTCTCACTTCAACTTTATTATTTAATAAAATTAATAATAATAACACCCATAATTAATGTACTAATTTAATCCCATTAAATTAGTTTACCATGGTTATTAAGTTAAAACCATTCCATTTAATTAAATTCAAATAATTTAATTTACTAACCAAAAATTAAACCCATTTAATTTAATTTACCAATCACACACATATTTCTGTCACCTTTATCAATATTATTTAATTCAATAGTAATAAATCCTCTTTCAATTTCATCAATGGGTCCCCATCATTAACATTAATTATTATTATTATTATTGACACCCATTATTTTCATATTATATTCACGCATGGTAGGGAACCCCATTCACGTGCCTCTTCATGTTATTATTATTATAACAAATTATTATATAATAATACCCTTTTAATGTTATTAACACAATTCCAACTTTAATTGTGGAGAACCGCACAACGCCTCCTGTACAAGGTCACACCCATGAACCACATGCATTTCATTCCTTTATAATTTATTATATGAGCCTCATTTATTTTAAATTATTCCTTTATAACTTATTCCATGCGCCTCCCATCATTTTATTAAATATATTCGATTTTATTTCTTATATTTTACAATGATTAAATTAAAACCATTTTATCTAATTAACACCAAATATTTTCACGCCACCATTATCAATTATTATTATAAAAAAATTATTACAACACGTGTCGTGTTTGACCACATCAAATTTTTTACAAAGAAATGGAATGGAGAGGTCCGGGCCATTACAGTGCATTATTTTTTGTAAAATAATTTTTCTCCTCAATTATAAGTTTTGTCTTAAAAGTTGATTTTTAACGATTTCCAAGAGAAAATAAATATAAATAATTTTTTACACTTTTATAAACTATAATTAACAATAAAACTTCTATTTTATGCTCATAATTTTAATGTTATATTAGTTTAATGTATTTATAATTTCCTAAAAAATATGACTTCTATGTTAAAAAGTGAATATACTATTTTTATAAAATAGAATAACCCATATAAAATAATTGTTCTGTGATTATGATTTAAAATTTTAAAAACCTGATTCATTATAAAAATTTATTAATGAAATTAAATGATACATAAGGTGTTTTATTTATCAACACTTGCTTAGTTATTTTGAAAATATAAATTTTAACATTATAGAATAATTTTTATGAGATACACACGTAACATATTTATAATTGAGTTTTATAAATTTAAAAAATTGAATAATGTAAATTATATTCCATATTTGGAATCAAGTAGTTCATTTTAATTTATAATTTCATTAAATCAATTATTCATAAAAAATTTATCATAGTAAAAAAAAATTCCACAGTATTGGTGAATTTATATAGTAATTTAATGTTAAATGGAAAAGGCTTCATAAACCTAAAATCTAAAACATTATATGGGTTTCTGATTTCTTTTTGGAAATAAAACATCTGTTATAAAATAAATTATCTTCCAATTTCTTTGTAATTAATTCCACCCAAATGTTGTTGGATTTAAATATAAAATATTGATTAATTAATCATAAAAAACCACCCCTCCTGATGTATAAATACCACACCTCACCAACACCTATCTCCTCACAAGAATTAAAGATATGAAAATATCTAAAAAATCATCTACTACATTCTCACCGTATTTACAAGTACTTTTGGTCTCATCCAAATCACAATTCCATTTTCTTTTATGGGTCCTTCAGGGATGTGATATTCAATAGGTAACATTCTCAAACAGCATTTCTAAATTTCATTTATATTTCTACATTATCTTTTCCTTCATCATAAATAAATGAATAATCACTAATATATAATTTAAATACTTAAATTTAACTTTTAAAATGTAATGTATTTTATCCATCCCTATTATTACCTCCTCAAATTAAAGGAAATGAAAGCATTGTCCATATTATCATGGTTAATCATTTAGAGAATAATGAAATTTTTTCTCTTTTACCACATTCATGGAAGGCCGGAAAAATATTATTCAAGTAAAATAATATTTTAATAGGAATATAAGAACCTATTCAATGTTCTTGAGCTAATATATAGAAAGAATATTAAGTAAACCCAATCTAGTGCATGATGTTCATAAAAACTATTAAATTAAAAGAATCATATATCGTTAGAATTTTATCAAATTATATATCCACAAATAAGAATAAAAAGATATGTGGGAAAATATAATGATATTTAGGTTTATAAATATAATTTCATTATACATTGGTAGTTTTATTTTAATTTTTTAAGAAAATACATAATCATACACAAATGAATCGATCATGAACCCATGAAACAAACACACATGAAACAATGAAAATAATGAAATATTATTAATTAATGATTCGTAATTTGTTTTTAGAGATTCTAATATAATAGTAAAAATATTATTTTAGATATATAATTAATTAAAAACTTTTTCTAAACCTTTATTCATGATATTAATGTACAAAAAATAAATGGTATGTGTGATTTAAGGGTGGCATGTCTCACTTTTACTTTTTTGAGATATATAACTTATTAGGAATTTATTTATTGAATGTAGTGTATATAATTCCAATTGTTATATTATATCATGAATATAATTATCTTGATCATATTCAATGTTTCATTTTAATAATTATTACTTTTATGGGAAAAATATTCAGCCGATTATTAAGTGGTAAGAGACTTCATAACCAAATTTTCATTTGTTATTTTAAATGTCCACTTATATTATTATTTTATTTTAAGATCATATGTGAAATTAATTTTGGAATATATTATGTTTTATTTCCAATTATTTTATGTATTTTTATAATTTATACTCATTTTATATTCTGTTGATTATTTCCCACTTCAATGATATCAAATTTATAAGGGACTACCTTTCAAAAAAATATCTTCTTAGAATATCCCTTAAAACTCAATTTTTCATCCATGAATATGTTTTCTAAAATTGTATCTGATTTTTTAATAATATAATATGAAATTTAATTTAATTTTTTCTCATGTTTAAATTTAAAAATAATTATTTCAATGGATTATTTTTTTCATTTTCTAAAAGATGTTCATTGTGACTTTTCTAATAAAATTAAAGGGATTGTTTTTTGAAATTATATAAAATGAGAATATTTTCCAACCATAAGGACTCTTTAATTCATTTAATATTCCTTTAAAATCATATATGGTTATTTTCAAAATAATTATTTTATTTCATAATTTCCAATAATTTTAAAAAAATCAAAATAGAATCGACTTTTTCCTAAACATTTAGTTCATTTGGCCTGTCAAAATCATTGTCCATATATGATAACATTATTTTAATTTAATTATACATTACTAGGTATATTATTCAATAATAAAATATTTATTATTTTTATTTTTATTTTATGATTATGATGGTATGATATTTAGGAAACCCATTTCTTTAATATGGGTTATGTAATGGTGAAATATTTAGGAAACCAATTTTTTCATTGGTTTTGATAAAATTAATGAATTTCGTTCTTATGAAACACATATTTATTGATTTAATTATGTGATTAGTCGGACATATATATCTCTCCAATGCATTGGGTAATGATTTATATCTAATGAGAAAAAAAGTACTAGAATTGGACGTGAAATTGGTTCGGTAAAGGGATTTGTCCATAATCATAGTCTTGGGAGTGAACCTTGAATACAATGATGATTTGAGGAGTGAACCATTTCCCCAATGATAGTCTTTTCAAATAGAGTTTACTACTAATGAAATGGTATTCTTTATATCTTTGTGTGAAAAAAATCCAATTTATTAGGCTAGTTTTATTCCCTAATGTTCTTTTATAGTTCATTTCAAATAATATTCTATGATTTATTCCATGATTATATATTACATTGACTGATAAGATAAGTATAATTATCCGATGTTATATTCACATTATTATTCCCTTAATCTCATGATATGATTAATATCTCTATTTTTTACCCTTACCGAGCATATGAAATCACCCTTTTCTTATTCTTATTTTCCTATGATATGAATAAAGTTATTAAGTTTTATATTTCAAAAATGTTTCTAGTTATAAAGAATATATTGTGAAATAATTTCGATTTTCTAAGAATAAGATTCTAATTTTTCCATGTTTCTAATGACACCAAAACCATATGTTTTTAGTGTAATTTTTTATGTTATGTAATGAATATTAATATACTTAGATGCACTATCTATGTATATTAACTGTGGATCATTACATTTTGTATCATATAAATTCATAATTAATCATTTGAATATAGGGTGAGAAAACATTGTAATAAGCCTAAATGTAAGTCTAGGTTACAATCCATGATTCTTTTGATCATTTACATCCTAAAAATATACCTAGGGTTTCCTAGATTGATATTTTATAAGTAATATCCCTTGATTATGTGATTTTACTAGTACTTATCAATCCATCCTTTTTTTTAGTAAATGGATGGATACTGAATGAACTGTGTTAATACAAAAAATGACGGGAAATGCATTGATTTCATGCAAGGAAAAAATTATATTGGATCTAGAATGAAAAACCTAATTTATATACTCCAATGATATTTGAGTCATACCAGGAATCCAAATGAGAAAATGATAGAACAATATTATGTTGAAACCTTCATGATGAAACTTCCATATTCATTTAGTTGATCTTCTAACACACTAGTGCCTGAGAAATGGATTACCACCATTGAGAAAATGTTTTCTGTTATTCAATGCGAAGTGTGTGAAAATTTTGTTCTATATTTTTATCGTTTTAAGGGATAAGTTGATCAATGGTGTAATTTTATCAAGAATATGAAGCAAAAAAATAAAATAAATCAATGGAATGTTATGAGTGTAAGGGTATATTATATAGAATGTAATTCCCTTATATTATATATACAAATATGGAGAAATAATTTCTTATGCTTAAGAAAAAGTATGATCAATCCATTGATATATATGAGGAAAATTTTACAAGGCATTCATGGTGGGCCTTTAGTTTAATTATCAGTCATGAAAGTAAAATTTATCCTTTTGTTGGTTTCATGAAACCAATATTTCTAATGTAATTATCTATAACTTACTTCAATAACTATGAATAAATTAATCTATGTTCTCTCAAGGTAGATATGGAAATTTTAGTTGACCACCAATATCATGTTTTTTATAAGAAAAGAAACATATAATTAAAAAAAATTCATTAAAACCATGGTGGTTAAGAGAAGATCTTTAATTTATGCTCAATGTGCAGAAAGAAATGTGTGTAAAATTTGCATAAGGGGGAAAATAAATAATTTCATTATAGAATGGTTACTCATCAGGTGATTGAGTATTGAAGATATGGGAATAAATTTTCTAATTATGTTAAAAGAGAGATAATCACTATATAATAAACCACCCACACTCTGGTATTTTAAGTTAATGGATCATGGGAATTATGAAATTCAATGCCCCAATACTGGGGATAAAATTTCTTATAATAACCAATAACATACGAAGGAAAATATAACAAATTATAGATTATGTTATCATAATTTCTAAAGTGAATTAGGCTAATTAGGAAATTTTTATCCCCATTATTATTTGGGATTATCATATCTAATTTTTTGTGAGTGAGACAAATGAACGTATTATTATTCCTCCTTTTGGGATATTTCATGTGATTATATCCCAATACATGAACTTTGGAATAATGAAACATCTAATTATTGATCCAATATAGTTATTCATTTTGTATTTCAAGGTATATAAAGAATGGTACTGGTAACCAATAAAAGAGATTGATCTAGTGAGGTGATATTTCTTTTAGAATTCATGATTGAAGAATGATAACCTTAAAATTTACATGATTATGTGATTATAGTTTGATATATATATGTTTTTGTGATAAATTTTTTTTAATAGTACCGATAATTATCAAAATAGTTATTAATAAGATAAAAAGGTGGTCTATAGAATGGGTTTACAGAATTTTGGGATTTTGGGTTTGAGGAATAATATAATTTTTGAAATCATTCAATTTTTACCATAGTTTCATGTTAATTCATGTTATTACATAGTTTAAATAGAATAAAAGATAATTAACTCTACTTCTTTGGTATGTGACAATTAAGATCTATAACATGTTTTTAGGGGAATAATTATGAATTAGTTTCGAAAAGTTATTAACCTTATTTATAATTTTATTTATTTTAATCCTTTTGAATGTAAATAATGGTAACCATTTATGATATGATTTATATTGATCTTTGGATGATGTTTTAGAAATTAATTTGTCACTTACCCATATGAGGTTGTATATGTATTGGATAACATGTGTGAACCATTTTTTTGTGGTAAAATGAGACATAATGAATTCATTTTAAGGCCATTATGGATCATATGTTCTACAAGTTTTATAGGCATTACAATTTCAACTTTATTTCATGGAGTAAGAAACTAATTTTAAATCGATCTAGGTATAAAAAATTATTAATATTTTACTTATGATATGAAATCAAAGATTTATATCTTCTCAAATGAATTGGAAATAAAATTTTATCCTCTCTCATCATTTTAATGATTTCAACAACCTTTTTAGTCCTATTTTCAATATGTTTTTTTGTCATTAATCTTATATTTACTATGTTCTCCATCACTATCCATCATAACATGATAATTATAATTCCCTTTCATTTCCATATTTTCACATGAAAATAATAGTCTCTTAATCGGGGTCCAAATTATGAATTAATATTCTATTTTTACTATATTTTTAAGAGGATATTTTTTTTTAAAAAAATTTATGATTTATTTTTACTCAAGGAAAATTATCAAATATATTCATTTGATTATGGATGTACAATTCCAAATTTTGAGGTTGTATCTTTTTCAAAATTCTTGATTGTGTCATGATGGTATCTTATTGATTGATGCTTACATAAAATCTCCCTCAGGATAATCAAGTGTCCTATGTATAACTCCAAAGAAATTATATATTTTATCCACAATATGTACTAAAAAATAGTTCATACCATGGGAGAAAGATATTTCATATGAAAAATAACCTCTAGAAATTCCGAATTTTAGAGACAAATAAATATGAAACAAGACCACTCACATTTTTAATGTTTTGTGGTGAAACCACCAATTTGAGGAATACATGTGGGAACCTAATGATATAACAATGTAATGGTATCCTCATATATTTTTAATCTAATTTTTAATTTTGAGGGTGAAATTCATTTTAGTGTGGTATAATGTAAAACCCTTAGATTTTATGTTATGTTTTTTAAATAAATATCATTAAAAGGATTGGTTTCATGAAACACTAAACTATATGAACTCCAAAGTATTATTAATCTAACACGACCATTATAAAGTAGTCGTTATATTGAGAGGAATTAAAATTATTACCCACATTATGAAATATTTACTTTTCCACTTCAATTTTAAGGTATTAATTAATAAATTGTGAGTGTGAAAATATTTGTTAGTAATATAATTATTTTTATCAAATATATATTTTCACCAAAAATTTATATATTTCCATTAAGGAATTAATATATTTAATTTTTGAATATTATATAAGGTTTATTGGAAAAATAATTATTATTTTTTGACTCATCATGCAATAATTAACTAAATGAAAGTTTTTGGGAGTTTTTTTTAAATACTATTATTGGTTAAAAGGTGAAAGTAGTTTTTTCACAAAATAATATATTTAATATGAAATATTTAATATATGATCATGAAATAATTTTTTTAACATTATTTTTAATAAAATTTTATTTATTTAATGACATAAAACCTGATGTGTAGAAATTAAAAACACATGTTTAGTAATTTTGAAAACAATGATTTTAACCTTAAGAATATGTTCGTTTGAGTTATAAATTTATCATATATAAAAATGTGTTTTATAAAAATGATAATTTGAATAAAGTGAAATGTATTCCATTTTTTTAATTAAATTGTGACACTTTTTATGTAAGTTCATTTTTCATTTTTAGGCATAAAAATGTTACCATGGTAAAAAGAAGATTTATCACAATATCTGAACAATAATATAACAGGTTAAAGATAAATGATAAAGGTTTAAAAAACCTAAAAATGAAACATTAAATGGGTTATTGATATGTTTATAAACTATAAAAAAACATTAAAACATTAATTATAAGAAAAATTCATTGAAATTAATTCCACCCATTTGTAGTTAGCTTTAAATATAAAATAATCAGTAATTAATCACTTAAAACAACCTCTCATCTTGTATAAATACAACCCCTCACCACCGTATTTATCCTAAAAATTCATTAATACTATAAAATGTGAACCAAATCCTATCATAAACACTCTCCCCACGTCCACGTTATTATTTATCACACAAATACCAATTTTATATTCCTTAAAGGGCTATTCAAGGAGCTGACATTCAGTAGGTAGCTTTCTCAAAGAAAGCTCTCTTAATTTATTTTCCTTTTATACCTCCTCATAAAATCATTCATCTATCAAGTCATAACAAAAGATATATCAAATATATTTTGTTATTTTATTTTTTTAATGTTACATATTATATCAATACTTTTTATTAGCTCCTATTATTCAAATAAACAAAACCATTGTCCAAATTATGGTGATTAATTGTGTCAGTTGATAATGATTTTTCATTTTACAGTACCACCATGTAGGTTATAAAAAATATTACTTTGAATGAATAATATATTAATAGATATATTATATGTTATTTCATGTTTTTAAACAAATATATATTTATATAATATTAAATAAAATGAAAGTAGTTCATCATGGTAAGAAAAATTTCCTAATTAAACTAAACATTTATCGTTACCATTATATCAAATGACTCACCCTAAAGTAATAAAAAAATTAAATATAAATATTCAAAATTATATAAGTGGACGAATATCTTTTTTATACTTCTAGTTTATTATTTCTATTTGGAAAGAAAATCAATAATTCTACAAAACTAAACTGATCATGATCCCATGAAACGAATGGACATGAAAAATGAAAATTATGAAATATTATTAATGAATCGATCGTTATATGATATTATATTATGACTTATGGTATTATAAATATTTGTATAGTTATTTATTGAATTAATAACATTATTTAGTCATTTAAAATATTATTAATGTATGAAAAACTAATGGGATGTATGAGGTAAGGGTTTCTCTTCTTCCTTTTACTTCTGTGAGATATATGCCTTATTCACCACATATTTCTTGTATGTGTCTTATATAATAACATTTAACATATTCTATAATTAATATAAATATATTCATTATATGAAATTAATTAGTTGAAAATTATATATTTTATAAGCCATATGATACGACTAATTACAATGTGGTAAGGGAATTCTTATCCTAATTTCAATTCATTATGTTAAAATTACAGTTCCTTGGTTTTGTAATATTAATATATTTTTTGAAAAGACTTTTTGATATTTTATGATGTATTACAACTTTTTTTATGTTCATTTTTAATAAATTCAAATATTTCTTTCATTTCAGTAATGCTCACTTCAATGATATGATATTTATAAGGGACTTTTTTTAAACAAATAACATCAAAACTTTCCTTAAACCCCCCATTTTATTCAATGGCCATGTTTCCTAAAATTTATTCCAAATATTTTTTTATTATTTTATTATGATTGTTTAAAGTACATTTTTCTAATTTTTTACTTTATAAATAATTAATTGAATGGGGTTTTTTATAAACGTGTTTCATTGTGACATTTCTGGCTAATAATATAGAAGGAATGTTTTTACTAACTTAAAAAACATTAATATATTTTCACACCCTCATGGAACCATAATTACATGAATATTCCATTATAATATTACAAGGTTATTTCAAATTATATTTTTTTATTTTATAATTGTGGTGTATTTTTTAAAATAAATTCAAAATAGAATTGTTATTTTCATCATGAATTATTTCAAGTGATCTCTCAAAATTATTTTCTATATAAGGTTACATTATTTGATGTTTTTAATGCTTTAATAAGGATAATGTTTCAAAATAGTATCCTCAATCATTTCATGGCTGGTTTATATTGTTTATGTAATGGTATTTTTGAAACTCATTTCTTTTCCATGGGTTATGATATAATGAAATTTTTATAAACCCATTTTTTATTGGGTTCTAATATGATGATTGATTTATGTTCTTGTGGAATGAAGATGTATGGATTTTATTATAAAACAAGTGGGACATATATTTCCCTCTAATAAATTGGATAATTATGTATATATCATTTTATATATAGGATTGGAATGGGAAGTGAAAATGGTATAGTAATGGAAAATATCTTCCATGGTATTCTTGGGAGTAAACATTTACTACTATGATTGTTTAGATGTGAAACCATTCCACTATGATAGACTGTTAAAAGATTCATGACTACTAGGGAAATGGTTTTATTTTAGTATGGGTATGCCACAATTCCATGTATTATGATAATTTTATTCCATCATATTCATTTAGGAATTATGTCATTTGAAGATTTTTTATTTTTTCCATAAGTCAACATTACGAACTATGATATACATGGAATAATTTTCAAATGATATGTCTATTTTCATATGCCAATATTCACATGTTGTGATGGATAAATCCATTTTTAAACAAAATTTTAGTACCATAAATCACAGTATTCATTCCCAGTAAATAAATAAAGGTATTCATTATGATATTTCAAAAATGGTTCTAGTTATAAATCAATAATTGAGCGATTATGTAGATATTTTATGAACTCGTTTTTTTGTTGCCATGTTTCAGAAGACTCTAAACCAATACGGTTTGGGTGCTATTTAGTTATTTCATGTAATTAATATTCATTTATTTGGATGTAATATATATTTATTAAAAGGGTGGGAGATTAAAAATTATTCATTTACATTTATCTTTTATATTCATTATGATATCTATTATAAAAATTCAATTCCAAAGATTCATTTAATATCATTAATGTGGATAGATACGCACACAAAAATTCCACTATATCTAAATAATCATAAAAACACTAATGGATGCATATATTGATAATTAAGGGTGTATATATTCATGAAATAAAAAATTGAAATGATTCAAATTGAAATTTGATAATTTTTTATCAAATTAAATTTATCTAAATGTTCTATGATGGGTCCAACATGGGGAATCAGGGGAGTTACTTGGTGATATCCAAATGAATTTTTTACTCACTATTATATCAAAAACATAGTGTTTGTTAAAAGTCATTTTTTTATATTGAAGATAATGGGAGGGATTATATTTTTGTGTACTAATGTATTGAAGGATATGAGTAGTTGGAGTAATGTTTTAGTGTTTGACCACATTCCCATAAAGAAGTTAATATACCCATATTGGATAATATGTGATCATTTTTTATTTTTTTGTCTAAAAAATTTAGGTGGTTTGTCTTAATAAAATGAATTATTTATAATTTATAATATATTTAATGTTCATCTATTTTATGATAAACATTATTTTAATTTATATAGTTATTAGATTTCCTTAAATGAAATTATTTCCCAATATATTATACATATCACTTATATAAGGATTCATCCTTTGGTAATTTTGGAACACATTTAAGGAATTTTGGAAATCATAGATCATTTAATTTTATTAGAGTTTCAAATTTATTAAATTTATCATAGAAAAAAATTCCATCATTAAAACATTAATGTAATAGAATTAACTATTGTGTATGCTCCTCAATGAGTAAATAATAATTTTTTTCAACCAATATTTATTCTATCTCAGAAGATCCTATATATTCCATATAACTCAATTCCATAGTATAAATTCCTATAATATATTCATAATATATTTTTATCAACATCATTGAAAAAATAAATATATTATCTTACTAATGAAATCAAATAAACATTATAAATTACATCAAGCATTTAATACATAATTAATTTGTCCAATATTTATATATAATTTCATTAATTATAATTATTTAGTATAGTTAATTTAGATCATCAGTAGAGACTATAAATTCCATACTATATAATAAAATTTACATATTTTGATTATAATTATATAAAAAATTTTATATAACTCATTATGTGTGTTTGGATCATTATTTTCACAATAAAAGTCACTGAGTTTTGTAATCATTTATTTTCAAGAAATTTAATTTTTGAATATATGAAATATAAATTTTACTTATATAACTCATACTAAAAATGTATCAATTTTTATTAAAATTTAGTCAATAAATTTAATATTTACTTAAGATATCGTCTATGACATCTTATCATTCAATAGCCATTGTTTTTGAGAAATAAATTTATTCTATCATTATTATCATCAAATATTGGAAAAAAATAAAATCTACTTGCTTCATAATAAATTTAATTTTAATTTTTTAAAATATTTAATAACAAATACTATGATACATCACCATAATTTTATTATTTATAATTTTGTAAAATATAAGGATCCATATGGTGTATTCCGTAAACTATATGATTTGATTCACTAAAACTCGTCTATATAAATCAAAATAAGAAAATTTATTATTTATAGTTGAGTGAAATATAATTAATGACTTTTTATATAAAACAAGTTAATTTTTTTATCTAAAGTAAAATAAATGACCTTGAAAATAGTAAAATGTTTTTTATAGGTTCACATTTCGTATACATTGTAAAGACAAATATTTTTTTCATGTAATTTTTTTAATTATATTTAATTATTTTGAGACCATGAAATCTGACGGTGCATGATTTCAAGGATCGGAGTGTCTCAGATGATCCTTCGAAGTTCTGTTAAAAATTAAATATCACTTTTAAGAAATTTTCCTGAATTAGTGGAATAAATCATAAATAGTTCCGCAGATCAAAAATATGAGGGCATCGTTGTGCTCAAGATGGCTAGTTTACACTAGTCACAACTTATGTTTAGTCAGCGTGGACCTCCTATTAGAAAACCAAAAAATGGAAAAAATGTAAATATAAAAATTAAATTAAATTATGTTATTTTTCAAATGCTTATAACTCATGAATGGTAACTCAGATTGAAAATCGGATCCACTGATAAACTCGTGAGGGTATGATTTCATTAGGATGATACAAATATTGGTCGATGCTGGCCACCAATGAGAGTCAGTTTTTTGCAGTAAATAAAATAGATAAGTGGAAATTATTTTATTGTAAAATCCATAATTTCTAAATGATAAATCAGATTGAAAATAAAAGAGTACTATTTGGTTCTTTGGGGCTTGTTATCCTAAGGTGGAGCCTAACCTCGACTGGCACGATTCAAGGGTGAATGATAATCATTTTTTGAACTTTGTTTCAGGTATATTCAGTAAACGTGTGAGCAGTATCTTTTAATTTTTGAATCATTTCTTGGATTAAAAGCTTAAGGATACCGTTGAATCCAAAGCATCAAGATTTTTTAAGGGAGTCATTAATTTGACCACATTAGGTCCAGAGAAAAATTGATGTTTTGTGAATTTTAAAAATAAATAAATTAAAATAATTTTATTATTTTATTTGATATCCTGCAAGAGACAAGTAATGGGGTGGGTCCAGCAACTTGTCAAGCCAATAAATCTCCTAATCTTCCAACCCTAAGTAATGACTTTGTTGGAGATTTAGGATGATTCCTAATTGATTCGCCTCATTAAATTCTAACATTGTTACATACCATCCCCCTCTCCTATATATATGGTAATTGAGGAGGGGTATCAACACAACTTCTCCAAAAAATGAAGTGATGAAGGAGCACCAAAACATCAAAACCATAGAATACGGGGCTGATCCCAGTAGCAGTTGATGTGTGACACTGAACCACAAACTGGATGATGATGTGTGAGTGGAATTGTTATAAGCCTATTGTGGGAATGAATAACATCGACACACCTTTAAGCGCTTGAATTTCTACAACGATTCGAGGTAGCGAGATTATTTGTATACGTTTCATTAAAAGATTCACTCTTACACATTTTTTAAAATTATATGAAGAACGCGGTTCAACCAACTATCTGGTTGATCCGCCAATCATTCGTTTTGAAGGAGGTTGTTATGAGGCATCCTTTTGGGGTTATGATTGTTGTTTATTACAATAAATTGTTAAACCCATTTTATCCTCACTTTTATCATGCGCTAATGTAGAGTGTGTGGGCCTAACAAACCCGACCCGACCCTCCGCAACTTTTTTACCCTTGTGCCTTCTATGGAAGACCTCTGTCATAGTGATACCAATCAGATATGAAAGAGGCGAACCACCAACACACGCTTCTAGAGGAGGTCCTAGTACGAATCCATGGGGGACATCAAAGTGGTCAGCACTGGCCGGTCGTAGAGGAGGTGTATCGCGCTATCACGCACTGCTAGATTGCAAAGGGGTAATAGGTCGTTTGCTGCGAAAGACATAGAAGGCGACCAGCTAATCGGCCGACCACAGAAGGTAAGGGCAACCCGTCATCGCACTCCGCCAATGAGGAGGAGACTACGGCCAAATCCATAATGAAGTGGGTGGGTACTGTGCCTCCTGCGGGTTTTGCAGCGACCTAGAGGCACCCACATAGATCCACCGTTTTAAATGTTGAACGACCATTGGCTCCTCATGATCTTGGGGGAGGGGCTACCCCAAGCCGCTGAGCGGAAGCACTATGAGTTGTGCCCTTTGTTGTAGGACCTCCCTCCAGCGGGTCGCCGCCAGTGGGTCGCCCCCCCCCCCACGGGGGGGGGGGGGGTTCCCATTATGGCCACCTACCTACATGGGTCTGGACACCCCTTTTTTGTGAGTTATGTTGTACCATGGACATGCCTAGACTGGGTCGGGTCTGGTTAATTCGACCGGTTCAGACCAGACCCAGGCCCAACTGGTCCTAGAAACACATAATTGACCTTTGCTTGAAAACTGGATGTATGTTTGATAAACATTCGGTAGTGTTGGTATCCTTGGAGCGAGACCATATATTTGGCATGATTCATTAGTGTTTTGGAGAATCTTGTAGTATGGCTAGGTTTGATCACACCTGAATCAAACAGGACCCTCGACACTAAAATTCCAATATTTCATATACCGAGAATCTGGTTGACGCACTGTATATTGCATTGGAACCCTTGTGACATTAAATATAATTAGGATACATGCTTTTGAGACTTCGTGCTAGTTTAAGTACAACCAATGTCATGGGGAGAAGTTCTCCTAAACAAGCTACATATGGAACCATGCAACTGGCTGAGACCTGATGTCTGCTGAATTTGAACTCGGAGTGACTCGATGGCCATGGGATGCGATCGGAAGGAGTACCTCAGTAGTCCACAGTGGGGGAGCAGCTCTGTGTGACCCAGATGACCCATGGTATGCTATAGGGAGGAGTACCTCAGCATTTCATGGTATGTGGGAAGTGCCTCTATTTGACGCGGCAGACCCACTATACTCAATAGAGGTGGTGTTCTCCATAAACCAAGGTGTTCAACGTTGTGACTGGGAATGTTAATTGTTCCTAGACCTAGAAAATACATGGCATGATATTAGAATTCATAGTTATCCAGTGTGGGTCAGCATCATATCATGTTTCTCAAAGTTGTATACATGGTTTCTACTGAGACTCTAATTGAGCTGTGTCAATTTATTTGTGCGTTGTAATTGAGATCAAGCCTTGTCATTTTACTAGTGGAATTATGATAGACTTTTAGGGGTATCAAGGTCCCTACCGAGTATCATTATACTCACCCCTACATGGGCCTTTCCTGCACCTTGTTTTGTCTTATGAAGAGGACGAGCAGCTGGGATTAGGCTTGGGGGATCCAGGACTAGGCGGTACACGGAATAGACAGGTAGACCTGGAGTGTTGAGGAGGTCATTTGTACCTACCCTTCAGGTAGGATCCTTAGAGTACAACCCCATAGCTATTTTCCCTTTTCAGTTATATTGTTCCTTCAATGGTATTTTTACATTTAGTTGTACTTGCAAATTTAGTTGGGCTTGAATTCTGGCCCATTTTACTTTCAACACTCCTTTTTACTACAGTAGTTTACTTCACTGTTCCATCTTGTTATGTTCTCAGATGGTTTTTTTATAAAATTTTAAAGTAAACTCTTTCCCATTTTAGAGTATATGACTTTCGGTGATACTTTCCAGCCCCTGGCCTATGGAAGGTGGGCTTGGGGTAGTCATGACATGGGCCTTGGGGTACGGGTCATGAAAATGTTGTATGAGAGGAGTTCGGTTCTACAAAAGAACTAGTACTCTAATATTTATTGTGAAGTAATAATGTTAAGTGTTATGAATGTGTTTTTCAGTATGGTGAGTCTAGTGTTGGTGCGATAGCTGACTTATCCATAAATCGGGTCCCTAAATTCTTATTTTTGATTCAATGCACGAAAACACTGATTGAATTTTTTTGTAAACTTTTCATTTTGATCCCTTGATTTAGCTAACCAGGTATTAATTATATTTTGTGGAACACCTTCCTTATTTATGGATGTCGCCATGTTGACAACCTGCCAGGATTATTGAGACAGTACACAATGATGGCCCACTAATCGATTAGCTCTTGGTGTAGGGCCCTCTTATTTCATTGGCACCTTCAGGTGGTGTACCAACAACACCACTACATGTTTAGCACCCATTTCCACCATCTGCACCAGTATAGGAGGCATGCCAACGGATCATGTTTCACATGTTCCAGTGGTAAAGGCCGCTAAGGATCCATGGCGAGATCGACCCACCGGCGGTTGAGGACTGGTTGGAGGTTATGGTCAGAGTTTTCCGCTAGGTTGGTACACCAGCTGAATCTACGGTGATTCTAGAAGCCATCCTTTTTCAAAAAGCATTAGAGAAATGGTGGTGCTTGATTCCCTAGGTAGATGATGAGAATACCCTCATATAGGAAGACATCGAGGGCATTTTCAGGGATGAGTTCATCATAGAGACCTTACGCTTTGTGTGCATGCATGTGTTGCTGCACTTATAGTGGGGAAGCAGGACTGTAGCCCAGTACTAGGAGAGATTCACTGATATCTCCCACTACTCCACTGCCATGGTACGAGACCCCTTCTTCGGGGCCCAGACCATTGAAAAGGGTCTCCGATGGGAGATCAGAGAGTTGATGGTATCACTCAGTATATCGACTAAGGCTGGGGGGATAGAGTGAGCACTACTGGAGGAGATCTTCCTATCTGAGCATGCACCCATAGTGAGAGCCACCATCGGATGTCATGTAGTAGAGTCATCGATAGTAGGCAGCTGGAAGATGGCATAGAGGTCCAAGCAGACCATACCTTTTGGTTGCAGACCTCGAGATGTAGGTCTAGAGGTGCGAGGTTCACGAGGTAGATAATGACAGGTGTGGGACACATAGGGTTACACGTGTGGAAGGTAGGGACACATGGCATTCCACTACCCAAAATTTTGTAAGGAAGACCAGAAGAAAGTCGAGGGACCTCTGAGGTTGAGGTAGAGGTTTGAGATAGGAGGTCTGCAGGGTGGTGGATGTGGTAGAAGAGTTGGTCATGCAGCAGGCGGTGGGTTGTGTTTTGATGTTCTACCACCATCATCTCCAGGTAGTCGACCCCAACCATAAAGAGCTTGAGGACAAGGATGAGCTCATCTCCAGGCAGCAGAGGCCTACGACCAAGGCGCTCTAGAGATGATTAGTGGTATGAACTATGTCTACTTCTAGTGGGAGTCGTTGGATCAATTCTTATGGATAGAGACTATTAAAATTGTTGATTCTATGATTACACACAGGTTTCAGTAGTGTGAGATTACTCTAGGATGTGGGCATTTCGGCTGGGATCTCCTTATATAGTCATCAAGGCCTGAAGACGTCAGCTGGGTTATGGACTGGTTATCCACATTCCATGCTTATATTGACTGTATTAGGTGTGAAGTGTGGTGTTTCCACACAGATGGGAGCACGTTTCCTTTACCTAGCCAGAAGATAACCATTGAAGCATAGGATAGACATACCTCGAAGTGGGTTCAACTGATTACTCATCAGTTGGCTACCCTTTCCCACAGAGTAGCTACTGTTGAGAGTCCTAGATATACTATAGTGGTGGAACAATATGGAAATGTATTTCGTGATGACATTTCCGTACTACCTCCAATCAGATAGGTGGACTTTTACATCAACCTATACCCCAGGGTGGCATCGATATCTACACTACAATATTGGATTGCTTATGTGGAGCTTTGTGAGTAACGAGTACCGTTGGAGGACAAAGAGGGAAAGGGGTTCGTAATTCCCTGTGTTTCTCCATGGGAAGCCCTAATTCTATTATTCAAAAGGAATATGAGTGTTTGAGACATTGTGTGCACTACCGACACATGAACTAGGTGACCTCTAGAACAAGTATCCACTTATGAGGATTGATGATCTTTTAGATCAGCTGAAGAGAGCTTGTTGGTTTTTGAAGTTAGTCCTCAGATAAATCTATCATCAGCTTATGATACAAGATGAGGATGTGAAGAAGACAAACATCAGATTTCGGTATGGCCATTATGAGTTCTTGTTTATGCCTTTTGGTGTAACGAAAACCCAAGTAGTGTTAAAGGGACTCATGAACATGATCTTTCAGCCATACATCGATCGTTTTGTGGTGGTGTTAATCGATGAAATATTTTTATACTCGGCGACTGAGGAGGAGTATGCCTATCATCTAAAGGTAGTTCAGGATACACTCCAAGAGCCCCATATTTATGGTAAACTCTCGAAGTTCCAATTCATTATATGAGAGGTCCAATTTATAGGATGCGTAATTTCCGAGGATGGAGTTGCAGTGGATGCAGTGAAGATATATGTTGTGCTTTCTTTGGATCCACCCAGGAGAGGGATAGAGTGGCAGAGTTATCTAGGGACGGATGCGTACTACCAGAGGTTCGTATCTGACTTTTCTAGAGTGTAATCACCCTTTTAAGAGTTGACATAGAAGGGTAAGCCCTTTTTATGGATGGAGTAATTCCAGCAGTGTTTCCAAGAGATGAGGCATAGACTGACGAGTGAACCCATATTGAAGATTCCAGAATAGGGTTTTGGGTATGTAGTGTACTAAAAAACATCAGGGACTGGGATGGGGTGTATCCTAATACATCATTGAGAATTGAAAACATAAGGATTATGATAGCTAAGATATAATGAGATGAAATATGCCAATGATGTCCTGGAGTTAACAGTAGTGGTCTTACACATGAAGGTGTGGTGACATTACTTGATAGGAAAATGTTTTACAATCTACTCTAATCAGAAGAATGTCAGGAATATCTTATATCATAAGGACCTGATCTTTAGATATTGGTGATGGCTAGTGTTCCTCCTGGACTATGACTTTGAGATAGTCTATACTCTTGGGAAAAGGAACATGGTGGCAGATGCACTCAACACTAGGTCTGGTCTGCAGTTGCTGATAGAGGTGACAGAGAAGCTAATCGCATTGTAGATAACCTTCTTGGATATAGATGGAGCAGCATACATCCTGACTATGTTAGTCACTCCCCCTACTCCATCAGTGAGTTAGGGAGGCGCACCATGGGGAAATTGGCCATGAAGCTCGATGTGCTCAGATATACTCAGGGTAGGAACCTGATGGATTTTATAAAGGTGGGTAGCACATTAACCTTTTTAGAGGATATGCCATGGTTCCAGTGGCACTACGGTAATAGGTGTTGAGAGAGTTCCAAACATCCCCTCTGCCGGTACATCCTGGTGTGGCGAAGATATACCAGGTCCTCCAGCGTCATCACATGTGGCTAGGGAGAAAGAATGTAGTAGCATAGTTTGTTTCATGATGAATCAATTATCAGTAACTAAAGGTTGGGAATCAAGTTCCAACAGGCTTAGCTCAGCCACTAGAGGTGCCAGAGTGGAAGTGGGATGGGATCTTCATGGACTTTGTGACAAGTCTTCCATGAATGACCATGGGACCTGATTCTATCAAGTTGATTGTTTAATGACTTACCATGTCGTCCCACTTCCAACCTGTATGATAACATGGATCAATAGAGGTAATGAAACTCTTCTACATGTAGGATATTTTGAGACTTTATGGGGTGCCATCGATGATCATCTCTTACAGTGACGCCAGTTTCATATCCTAGTTTTGGGTGGGATTGTAGGATGTGTTCGGGACTTAGCTACATTTGAGCACTATCATTCTTCCTCGGACATATGGCCAGGAAGAGCGGACCATTTAGAAGCTGGAGGACATGCTACATGCATGTGTCCTTGATTTTTTCCATAGTTGGGAGGATAAATTTCCATTGGTAGAGTTGACATAAAACTACAGTTATCACTACGCCATCAGTATTTCACCTTTCGAGGCCCTATACAGTTGACCATGAAGATCACCTCTATGCTGGATAGACCCAGGGGAGTCAGCACTTATGGCTCTAGAGTTGGTAAGAGCTACTACTGAGAAGGTTCATACCATCCAAAAGTGGATGAAGACTACACTGAGTATACATATGTCATATTCCAAAAGATGATGGAGACCACTGGAGTTCCTGGATGGGGACCACATTTTCCTTCATGTCTCTCCATGACAAGGACTACGGAGATTTGGTCAGGGTAGCAAGTTATCACCGAGGATTATCGGGCCATTTAAGATACAATAAAGGTTATGAGTGTTGTAATACCACTTGGAACTTCAATTGCAGTTGGAGAAGGTGAACTGTGTTTTCTACATATCCCAACTGAGGAGATATGTTCCCGACCCATCTCATGTCATTGAACAAGGTGATATGGACTTAGATGGTGGGGTGATGTTTACAGACATTCCAATAGAGATAGAGGATCTATAAGAGTGGGACCTTCATGGGCAGTCGATACCACTAGTGCGTGTTCGCGGGCAACATGGGAACCTCCAGGAGAGCACATGGGAGTGGGAGGCTCAGATTCGCGCTCAGTACCACCATTTTTTTTCTTAATATATGTTGTGGATTTCAGGGAAAAAAATACCTAAGGTGTGGAGAATGTAAAGAACCTTATTTTTTTCATGTAATCCTATTTAATTATATGAGATAATTTCAAGACCGAGAAATCTGACGACGCGTGATTCTGAGGCCTAGATTTCCTGTAATGATCCGTCAAAGATTTGATAAACAATAAGTACTGTGCATAATAAATTTTCATGAAAAAATGGAATAAATCATAAATGGTTTCTAGGATCATAAATCTAAGGGAATCATTGAATTCATGATGGTGGTTTACCCTAGTCGTGACTTTTGTTTATTCAGTGTGGGCCTCCGGTGAGAATACTTGAAAATTGCATAACCGTAAATAAAATTATTAAATAAAATTATTTATGTTTTTAAATTCTTATAATTCACTAATGGTAACTCAGATTGAAAATTTGATACCACTGCTGAAATCATAATGGTATTCTTTCCTTGGGATAATACTAAAATTGGCATGCATATGCCACCAGTGAAAGTTAGTTTTTGGACGTAAATAAAATAATTAATTGACAATTATTTTATTGTGAAATCCATAACTTCTAAGCCGTAACTCAGACTGAAAATATGAGAGTACCTTTGGGATAGTGGGGGAGTATTCTTCTTAGTCAGAGCCAAAACTCAACCTGAACGAGTTGAGTTTGAATGTTAATAATTAATTGAACTTTTTTAGGTACATTTAGTAAACACGCGAGCAATTTTTTCTAACTTCTAAACTGTTGCTCTGGTAAAAAATATGAGGGCACCGTTGAATCCATATTTTTGGGATTCACTTAAGGGAGGCTTTACATTGTCCGCTTTAGGTCCATAGAATAATTTATGTTTTGAAACATTTTAAAATAAATGAAATAAAATAATTTTATAATATTATTTCATATCCTCCAATAGACTAGTAATGGGGTGGGGCCAATGACATGTCAAGCTAATAAATGGATGGACCTACCAACCCTAAGTAATGATGTTGTTGGAGAATTAAAACGTTTCCTAATTTATGAGCCCCATTAAAATCTAACATCATTAATTACCCACCCCATATCCTATATATGTGGATCTTGGGGAGTAGTACTGGAACAACTTCTCCGAGAAAAAAAGTGTTATAGGAGCACCGTGACGCCAACCCCTTAGAAGAAGGAGACGATCCCAGTGGGAGGTGATGGGTAACACTGAACCACGAAATAGATGACGACATGCGAGTGGCGTTGTTATAATCCTATTGCAGGAAAAAAGAACATCGACCCACCATCAAGCATGGGAATATATCTGAAAATTCGAAGATGGGGTATTATTCGTTTACATTTCCTTAATGATTCCATCATCTCTGTTCTTGAAAATTATATGAAGAACGCGAGTCAACCAACTATTGTTTTGATCTAAGAATCATTAATTTTGTGGGACATCTTTATGGGGTATCCTAGTGGGGTTTTTTTGTTTTTTAATATAAGAAATTTTTAAACCCATTTTATCCTCCCTTTTGATCCTCAGCTAACATGGTGCACATATGCTTAACGAACCCGGACTGAACCCTCTGAAATTTTGTTAACATTATTCTTTCACTGGAAGACCACCGGTGAGGAGACCCCAACCGGATACGAATGAGGGGAAATTCCGATTCACAAAATTATAGGAGGTTGTGTCATGCAGCATCGGCAGATATCGGAGCGGCTAGCACCGGGCAGTCGCGGAGGAGGTGCTCCCTGCCGTCCTGCACTGCTGGTATGCAAAGGGGTCACGACTTGTCAGTCACGGCAGACCGAGAAGGGGGCCATCTCATTTCCCGACTGTGGAAGGAATTTGTGGAACGTGATCATGAGATGATAGGGAGTAGGAGTCTGAAGCTGAAGGCACTGTGGAGGTGGTGGAACATGTGCCTCTAAAAGTATCCACGGTGATTGGGCGATAACCACATGGCGCAAACATTTTAAAGGCCAAATGACCATTGGATATTTAAAATCACAGGGTAGTGGCTCCCCCAAGTCGCCAAGTGGATTCACCTCGTGTCATTCCATTTGTGGCCAAACCGGCCTCTAGTAGGCTAGGTCGCCTGCTGAGTGGGCCGGGCTGCCGCCCAACATGTCGTGTTGTGCTCCACCGTCTGGTTCACCCCAAGTGGGCCAGGATTCTCTTTTCTGGGACCCATCCTACACGGATCAGACATCCCTTTTGGGCCACCACATTAGAGGGCCAGGATGGACCTCAGCCCAACCCTGACCGGGTCTGGATGGGTTGGTCCCACCGGGTCAGACCGGACCCTGGCCCAATTGGGCCCAGAAACACCTAAAGGGCCATATCTCGAGAACTAGAAATTTTATTGATGAACCCTCTACAGTGTTGGGATCATTGAGTGAGAAGGTAATTTTGAAATAATCTATGAGAGTTTTTCATTAACATCATGTACGCTCATGTTGGATCGCACTCGAATCCAACTTGGCCCTCAGCACTGAAATGATAATAACGCACAGTTAAGGCATCCATTTGATGTTCCATCTGTTGAGTTGGAACCCATATGACATGACAGGTCATTGGGTTACCTCATTGTGAGACTTAGTGCTGGTTGAAATATGACTGATGGCTTGGCGAGTGGTTCTCCCATGTGTGCTACATACGAAACCCCGTGACAGGCTGAGACATTACGACTGCTGACATTTTGACTTGGAGTGACATGAAGACAACTGTATGAGATTGGGAGGAGAACCTCAATAGGTAACTATGGGGAGCGACCATGGTACACGATATGGAGTAGTACCTCAGCAGGCCACGGGTTGGGATTATCTCTGTGTTACTCGATAGATCATTGGTACATGATACGGAGGAGTACCTCAACTATTCAAGCTTAGCGGGTAGCACCTCTTTCTGACACAGGAGAGCCACTATAGTTGACAATGGATGATTTATCTATAAGATGAGGTTTTTGAAGATATGATTGGGAATGTTAGTTGTTCTTAGGCCTCGAGAATCCATTTATGGCTATCATTATTCATAGCAATCTTGTGCAGGTCAGGATCATATCTAATTTCTCTGAGTTGTATACCAAGTTTGAGATGAGACTCAAATTGAGTTGTGTCTATTACATTGTGCTATGTGATTGAGGTCAAGCCTTGTGGTTCTCCTTATTTAATATAAAAGACCATCTAGGGTCTCGAGGCCCCTACTGATTATCATTATACATAGACCTACACGGGCTTCACCTACACCTTGTTGTGTATTGTGCAGACGATTAGTAGATGGGATGAATATTGAGGGAGCCAGGACAAGGCGATATGGGGAGAAGACAGGAAGACATGTAGTGTAGAGGAGGCAATATGTACCTACCCTTCAGGTCGGATCCTTGGAGGACGAATCAATATTTGTGTCACTTTTTCTATTGTATTGTTCCTTTATTTGTTTTTGTACTTTAATTTGTACTAATACTTTAATTTGGTCTTGTATTCCCTCCCTTTTTAATTTCATCACTCCTTTTTAATATAGTAGTTTACTTCACAGTTGATTCGTATTGTGTTCTCGGACCATTATTTTGTACAGGTTTAAAGGCAATGCCTTCTCGTTATAGTGAGTACGCCTTTGCGTGTTTGTCGCCAACCCCTAGTATATGGAAGGTGAGCATGGGTTTGTCATGGCACGAGACCCAGGGAATAGTTGATATTGTGATATTATGTAACAAATGATAATTTAATATTCATAAATATTGATGGTTCCATGAGATAATTGATATTGTGATATTTGGATTATTTTTACTCTAATTCTATGATGAAATGTGTAAATAATTTTCTAACAAAAAATATCTTGATGTTTTATCATTATTATTATAAATATAATTATATCATATTAAATGAGGTATATAATTTATTTCCCAAAATATATATGGAAGTTTATATAGAATGTTATATAAATTATCAGAATAAATAGAAATTAAATTTAAATTGGACAATGCGATAAATTAGTAGTAAAATATTTTTATAGGTTCAATGAAAATAAAAATTTATATATTCCATGGTAATCACTAGGGGAGTTATAATTTTATTACATTATATCAAAAAGTGTAAAAAAATGTAATAGCTTTTAACTCAATCATAGAATCAATAAAATAAAATTATATATTGGTTCACATTAATAAATAATGAAATAATTTTCAAGGTTTAAAATGATATTCAAAATGATTTTATGTTGTTTTATTATAAATTTTTGGAAAATTATATTCCTTTCATTCATTATATCGTGGAAAAATGGAAATATCGCTCAAGAATATTTATGGCTAACCATATCCATGAATGAAATCATATATTTTTTATCTATACCTTTTATAAAAGTATATAGATATATATATTTAATATATATGATATTTATATAATTGATAAAAACATAATATGATTGAAACATGATCAAAGTACAATGACCAGAACCATAGAACTGGAACTTCCAAGGAAAATTAAATAGTTAACACATATAAATGTTGATTTTGATAAATAATTATTAATATTTATTTATTAAATTGATATATATGGATGGTAGATGATATAATAAATATTTAAGTGACTATATTATATAATCATAATAAAATTAAATTTTTTATATATGAGGTTAGATTTTTTTTAATGAAAGTAGATCTTATTGAACTAGTTTCTTATCTTACATTTCTTTTTGGGAGAATTATCCCAAATTCACCACTTATTTCCCTTTTGTGGTGTTTATACCTCTCATAAATTACATTAATGGATATTTAATGAAATTTTTTAGGATTAAAAAGTAATTTTATATTTAATTATATAATTATGTTTTGAAAAGTTTATTTCCAAAGTGCTAACCTATTATTTTACAATTTCATTTTATATCGGTATTTTTAATGAAAATGATTTAGATGATGATATTTTAGGGTATACCTCTCATGATACTCTTATATTTTCTTCTATATTTGTTAAATATAGAGATTACATGTTTTAATTTATTTTTCAATACTTATGTACTCAAGAGGCTAACAAAATATTTTATGAAAATACAACATTAGATAAGGATCTACATTTTAATGTTATGGGAAGAAAGTAGACATTGAGAAATACCTCCAAGTGATAAAAATATACTAAGTAAAAATTGATAAAACAATATTCATCAAGGATGATGGTTACTTGGAATAATTTATTTTTTACTATTATGAATATTTTTTTAATATATTATTATAATAAAATTGATAAATTATTTTGTACTAAAAAATATTAAAAATTTATATCCTGACAAAGATAAATTTAAGGAGATCAAATTGAAGGAGTTGAATATATAATTTCCCAAAATAATCATTTTTGGATTCAATATATTTTTATATATATTCAAGGAATCCATATAAATAATATTTATGTTAAACAACATGATAATATTAAGAATATGGTATTTTTTAATGGTTTAATAAAAATAGAAAAAATATATTCTATGCTAATCGATGAAGGAGTTAAAATTTGACCACATTAAATAAAATGATGAATATAATAAGGTAATAAATTTTAAATCATTATTATATTATTGAATATAGAATTATAAATTGGGCCACATGAATAAATAAGGGGATAAATATAATTATTCAAAATTGGATTATATATTATTTGATGTTGACTTATTATAAATATTTGGACTATTATATATATGAAAATAATTTTTATGCTAATTTTAGAAAATATGTTATAATACAAAAGGAAGAGAGAACTAAAACATATTTTTATGAAAATATAATACCCTACAAAATATATTTTCATGGTAGATCACTCAATTATGTATAATTAAATAACAAATCGATAGAGAATGAAATAGTTTTATTGTTTACTAAATAAATTGGTGTAATACATAAAATTAAAATATTATGAAGTTAACATTATTGAGATTAGATAATAATAACTAATATGGAAACAAATTCAAATTATTTCCTAAATTATGGTATTTTAATATATAGTGTAGTTAGATGAAAATTTCCAATGAATTTTATAGTTCATTATATGATTGCAGCACATATTTAGAATTAGGAGGCTTAATTCAATGATAGAACAATTCTTAATAAACAACCTCCACTTCTACCCCCATGTGAATAACTAAAAAAGTTATATTTGGTATGTAAGTATTTAATAAAAACATTTTTTTAAATTTCATCTTGATTATATTATAGGGATAATATTGATAAAAGGTTATATAAAATTCCTAATTGGGAATATAATTGAATATTTTTTTTAAAAATTTTATGATAATTTGAACGAATTGATCATTATAATACTGCATTTAATAATTATTTAGCATGTTATTTATAATGAATAAAATTAAATTGAATAGAAGAGTGGGGTTATATAACCATTTTATCATATTGATATTTCTAATAAATTTTTATTATAGGTTTATATTTTCACAAATATATTCTTAGTTAAAATTTACCATTAAATTAGTCAACTAAAATATTCCATCCAGTGAAAAAAAATCATATTTTTCTAACCAATATAATGTTGAATAAAAATATAAGACCCATGAGTTTTTAAAAGATAATAATAATTAATGAATAATTTATTTGTGAGAATAAAATTATATATAAAATTCCATTATTATAGGAAATAATCAGTATGGTCTTCAGGATTTTTCAACCACTAATAAGGGGGCCTTGAATCAATTTTTTTCCTTTATTATAATTTCTTCTTTGTTAAATTTGTTATACAAAACATGTTTGACTAATTCTCCATATCAAATTTTAAATAAAATATATAATAACGTAATGATAAGAACGTAAAACCGGTAGGAAGGATTTAAAAGTTTGAGCCTCAATGTGAGAACCTGAATCATTGACATGGCTAATCTCGTCGGTCAATGGAAATTTACTATTAGAATATAGTGAGTAAATCATTAATCAAACTCCCATTTCAATAATTATATCTCCCAATAGGTATTATTATAATGACTCCTGCTAGTTTATAATATTTTTTTAAAAAAAACCAAAAAGGATATGTGAATCTTTTTAAATATAGATCAAAAATGTTCCTCCAGAAAAACTCCCCAATTTTCTCCATACCAAAGATTATATCTGATGCATCATTTCTATGTCATTTATATTCAATCTATTCTCCTGAATGAAACTACATATATTTATATTCTATGTTATAGCCATTTAAAAAACTAATGTATCTCTTAAAACTTCTTAGAATCTCTATCCAAAAATATCAATATGGTATCTTTGAAAGGATTCTGTGTCCAATTCATTGCGTTGAAACCAATGTCTAGTAACATTCTCCAACAAAAAAAATATCTCATTCAGAATCATAGTAGGACATAAAATTATAAAAAAATTCATCTTTTAAAATATATAAATAGTTTTTACGTATGCCTGTAATGTTTCAAACAATTTATATATGTGCTCTTAAAATTAAAAATTTAGGAAACCAATATTACATTACTAATCAATGAAATTCCAAAATTAGTTATTCTAAATTAAATGAATTCCATTATATTCTTATCAACTCTTATATAATGCTTAATAACATTCTTTAATATTATAGTATTTCTCAAGAGACCTCACGTTTATCAAGAATCAAAAAAATTAAGCACTAAAGAATTTAGTGAAACAAACTTGAATTTTTCTTGATAAACTACCACTAGAAATAGAATAAAGAAACATAAAATATTATCTACCTTATAAAATAACACATTTTTCTAAAAATCATTGTTCCAAAAAAAGTTATGTAACTTCTTTTAGGAAACCCCCATCAAGTGTCATTTTGTCAAACTTCATTATCATTCTGACTCTATCACCTTCCTTTATTTGTGTATTCAGACTTAATACAATATTCACTAAAAAATAATTCCCAAAAACATTTTCCTAATGATATATAATTATTATAGTTTTTATTCATTTGTTTTTTCAATTTCCATCAAATGGATTTGATATATTATCATTATAACATAGTATTTTTCATAATGAGAATCTTGAATCATCCAATAATAAGACATTTATATTTAAACACTATTAAAATATCATATTCAAAAACTAGTTATTTTTATGTTTTTTCTCTTAAACCAATGATGTTGGTTAACTACACTCATGTGAATTCTATAGAGTTATATCACATGAAACATTATTAATTTGGTAAACTTTTTCATATGGTATGAAATTCTTCTATTATATTGATTCTCAAACCATATAATTATTTCACCTTTAAAATTTTCATAATATACTAAAATCATTGAAACTATATATCATGAAATTTTTTATCGGGAACATATTTTATTACATCTTTTTCTATTTTTGTGTATGTTACATTACATACATTGATCATGTTATACATTACTCTGTGGACATCCCACTATTTTTTCTCTATCCTCATTATTATATGTGAACATTTATGTATGGTAATCTAGTTATGGTGTCTCAAGAAAAACACTACCTACATTCAAAAATATAAATAAATGATTTTTACCTCTATCCCCTTCATAGAATTCATCATTTGATCACCTTCTATGTGATAATACATCTTTAAACATCTTTAAAAGTCTCTATGATGAAATTTTAAACCATAGAATTATGTCTAAAACCCTATCTTTGGAAATGTTCTTTTAGAACATATTCTCTAGGAATATTCATCACCCCCATTAAACAATGTCTTATATCATGATGTTTTCCATGATATAAGGATGCTTTTTTATTGGCACAGTATTTCCAAAAATTTTAGGAATGTTTTATAATAATTTTATTGAAACTCCAAAAATATTCTCCATTATCTCTATAATATTATATTCATAAAAAATTCCAATATTAATAAAAAAACATAATGAAATCATGTTGAAAAAAATATAATGAATTTTTACAAATGATCACAAAAGATATTTAATATCCACCATAGTATTTTTTTAATACATTTTTTTATAATTTTACAATATACTCATAAATTTTTACAATCATCAATTTTTAACAAATTTTTAAAAAATTTATTAAAATTTTTATCAAACCATAGAAATTCTCAAATTCTACCTCATGAATCCAAAGTATAGTATAATGTACTATTTGGGATGAATTTCATCCTTCATTGATAAGAACATTTGTTTCCATGATATTATAAACTTCCTCTCACTTTTATCTTCTCTATTTTTCAATAAACTATTTCACTCTCCCCCATTTTATGATAACCACAGCTTGAAATCAAAATTTAAGAGATTTTTACACACCCACCCCCTTTTCATGAAATTTTTCTTCATACTCCCCCCATTTATCAAAAAATTCCAAAAATTATTAGTGGATTTTTATAGATATTTTGGATGTGTTTTTTTGAAGGGTGAAAATAATGTTGTAGCATAAATTCCTCAAACCATTATTTTTACATGGATTTTGTGAAAATATGATAAATATGATATTTTGGTTAAATTTATTATAGTATCAAATATCCACCATAATATATATATTTTTTCAAGTGATATTTATATCATTTTTATCTAATATGTTTTACATTATTTTTTGAAATATCAACTGTAATTTTATTTTCACAAATAATCTTCAATGTTGTAGAGAGATTCAATAAAAAATATTCCAAATGACCTTTCAACCCTATACGTTTAATAGATGACTGAGTAGAAATAATATATTATTCTTCTATTATATTCAAATAAACTTAACTAATTTTCATATTATACTAGATCATATAATTTTCTCCCATGAAAATATTTCAAAATCATGTTTATTTTCAATAGTTACAATCTTCATCCCAATCAGCATCAGTATATCTAAGAATATTTATATCATAACATCTTTTTTACAACATTACCAAAGAATATGTTCCTTGAAAATATCTCATAGTTTAATTTTATTTTATTATATGTGATTATTTTGGATCACTCTTATATCACACACACAATGTAACTGCATAAATGATATTGATCCTTGAAGATTAAAGATAGAGAAAACATCTTATCAACTTTAAAATTTATTTTTAATCCCCAATTTTCATTGATAAAATATTATTCATCTAATTTTAAAATTAAATGAATGTATATATTTCCATGGAATTTCCCATGAAAAAAGTTTTTGGAGCTTCTTGGTATACTTTTCTGGAGATAAGAAAATACATGATTTCCATTTCTACACATTTAATCTATAAAAGAATGTTAATTCTCTGAGCATTGAATTTTGAAAAAAATTATCCATTTGTTTTGTAAATTATTGAAAATAATTTTCTATATACACAATAAAAATTACATTATATGTAACACCCCAAGCTTCTACGATATGCCTCTCTTTGAATAATGCAACAGCGTGTGTTGTACGCAACATCGAGTTCTAACATACACCACAACCGATCAATCTAGCAGTTATGAATAGTAATACCTACTTTTTATAATTTTGGAAATTTTATCTCTCAAAATGGAATTCATTTTTGGATTCAGATTATCTAATTTATCTTAAGGTGAAATTTTGGTACTTTTCGGATTACATTAATATTTTGATGAATAGTGAAAATCAATAAATTTTAATTAAAAACAACTTTTTAAATCAAAATAATTAATAGTGATAAATTATGAATTTGAGTGGTTTTAAAGTATATTTAGAATATATTTGTACCATTTAATACAATTTTGGTCATTGGACATAATTTCACAATTAGACCGGTAATAAACAAGTATCAATCTTTTTATAGTTATTATATCGTAAAAACTCATTTTTTGTTTTAACAGTGGGAATTAATTTTAAATTAATTTCTGCCACTTTTGTGTTTTGAATTAGGAAAAATGGATTAAATTTTTGGAATTAGGATTTCCAAATTTTGTAAATAGGTAACTTTTATTTTTAGTCATTTTGAATAATTACTTCGGTAAATATTTTATTTACCACGGTTAAAGGGTAAATCCGGTAAATAAGGGTTAAATAATAATATTATAATAATACTAAATTACCCTAAAAAGTGTCTTAACCTTATTGGTTGATACATTTCCGACCATGGGCCTCTTTCGGTCGATTTTGGACCCCATGGTACCACTTGTAAGTGATAGGGGAACTTTATTTTAATTAAGTTAAAATGAATACAAAAATGACACAGGCATATATCTTTAAAAAAATTAAATAGGGTTATATATGTTGGCTTTTCGACTATAAATATTAATAAGAAAGCTAAAAATATTTCCTACATAATTTTATTTTATTTATAATTTTTAGAAATTAAATAAGTTAATTTATTTATGACACAATGGTGATGCATTAATTACCATAATAGTGAAAATTAAAATGGTTGATATTGTAGGTACCCAAATAAATATAATTTGAGACTTTTTATGAATTATACTAATTTTATAGGTTACTATGACATGTTAGTATTGATTTAAGTAACATTTATCGAAGTAATCATTCTGTTATAATTTTTAAAAAAATCAATTATTGAATAGTGTCAAAATTGACATAAAAGTGTTTTTAAAACAAATATTATATTATTAATTGATATTAAATTTCTAAAAATATAATATTCGGCCAAGAGACTTATATCATGATAGTTGTATCATTAATGGACCACTTGGGGGTCGCTTGTATGTATATAGTATGTTTATTAACCATATAATATAAAAATACAAAGAGACATTGTAAAAGTGAAACTAATTAACTAAGCGTTAATACTTAATGATAAGGTTAATATAGTAACACAAACCTGTATAAATTCTATTGTTTGAGTTGTTTTAGACCCATACCCACCTTAATCTTTAAATAATCTACTTTGGAGCCAGTAGAAACAGAATATGAATTTATTATAAAATAATATTTCTAGTTTTTCCAAAGGTGCCCCCCACCCCTCTTATAAAACGGTACTCCCCCTTCTCAACAATTCACACCTTCAATGCCTTTTGGATCGGAAAAAATCTTTCCAAATACTCTCTAAACTTCCATAAATTTATCCTAGAGGCCTTAATTTAGTCAGAAATCCATCCTAAGAGCCCTTTTGATCAAATCAAAAAGAAGAACCTGAAGAAGAGGTAATGATTTCACCACCCTTTTCCAAGTTCCTTTCTTATTCCACTTTGTCCTTCTTGGTTATAACCATTCTAAAATAATAAATCCAGTATCTTATATATACTGTGATGTTATTATAAATATGGTACAACCATATTGAGTACTCTATCCATCCTTTGAATAACATGTCACCATACGTGCGTACGTATGACTTACCATCGCCACTTCGTGGTGTAATTGTTATTCAATAAATTATTATTTTGAGGGGTATAATAATGATGTGTCACACATGTAAATAATAAAAATAACATGATAATGATTCTGTATATATGATATACCATCCAATTATATATTATTGTCGCTCGTGCTTACGTACGGACTACCGTCTCCACGAACGCGATGAAATTCATTCTCCATAGTATCCATTCAAGTATAATTCTCATTTGATGATTAATAATAGTATATAAGAACTTGATATCATTCTGGATATGATTAAGATACAACCTATCTATAAAAAACACAGCTTACGTAATAAAACATATAAAATAAAATGAGTAAGTTAACATCTGAAACAACGATAATACTAAGATATTATTAACAAATCTACGTTAAAAGATCATATATGATATTATATTAATGTATATGATTCTTGTATAATTTAATAACAATTATTTCACCATTATACAGAAGTTTAACCTACCCCAACCAAGGAAAAGAACAAGGTAAGGGATTATTTCGCAATCTCTTCATTATCCGAGGTTGTTTATACGTAATAATCTAATGGGATCTCTTTATCATCCATATCCATGTTTCATAAAAATGTATTTCAAAACATTCTTAATATTTTACAGAATATGGGCTAATTTCACTAATACCCTTGTTTGACTTTTTATAATAAGTTTATAAAGGAATATTTTCGTCATTTTCCAAACAAGGTCCTTTTTAACCTTTTTGACAGAATTAAGGTAAGAATATTTTTTTAACTTATACGGCAGGTGTGGCTATTTTCCATCGAAGCTTCCCATACAAGATTATAAGAATATTTTCAAAGAAAATGATTTATTTTATAAATATATGACTCTTAAATGATTTCAAAATAGAAATAGATATATCCCTAAAAAGTGTTTTGATTTCATCTATGTCAACATCCATTGAGGGATTTTATGCTTATTGGAAGTTGATTTATTATGATACAAAACTTCTGTATTGTATTGAAGGTTTTGTGATATGTTTGACTATGGATGTGTTATTTTTATACCATTAATATTTTATAGATGAAGTATTTAAATTTCATATGCTAGTTTTAATATGAATGTTTATGTTATGTTTAAACCTTTTCATATGGGAACACATTAGACTTAATCTGTGATGAGTGAAGCCTTCTATAGCTCCTCGATGCATCGGTAGGTCTCATGAGACAAACTAGTGTCTTGGAACAAGGCCTTGGAAAAATATTATTTGTATTCATGGCCCGAGGCCTTTGCTATGTGGTTATGATAGTCTGGTATTATTCATTCCATCATTATGAAAGTGGTTATTGATATTGCATGTGATTATTTGATTAGTAGAATATCCATGTGAATAAGTAAATGGCATTATTTAATTTTTGCTATATTATGTTGAAGTTCATGTTTAAAAGGCTTTTGTTTTAGTTACACATTGCCTTATATGTTTATTCTTATTTATGAAAGATTCTGCTATATTGTTGTCCTTACTGGGCATTTGAGCTCACCCCTTTCAATGTTTTATTTTTCCCAAGATGGGAAGAAGTAATTAATGAATGACCTATAGGGATAGTATGTGGGGATATGAGTGTGGACTATGAAGAAAATATGTTGTTGTAGTTTTCATTTTTATGATGTAATTTAAGACTTATGAATATATCTAGTGTTTCCAAGGCTACTAAACTAATCGGTCATTCGAGATTTGATCTTTCTTGTGATCATTCTTATGTTATGTAATAATGCACAGACTCTAGGTAACTAGGGTTGGGGCATTACAGTTTGTATCAGAGGAAGTTTAGTACAAACCTTGGAATCTAGATTTAGATAAACTCTGATTAGAGCACATAGACCTAAGATGGAATTTGAGGATTAGTATAGAAGAACTTCCTAGAATTTTGGTATTGTAGAGATTTTGTGAGTATTCTGAGCAATACATCCATGTCTGGATACGAGCAGGTAGTGGCGGCTCTGGCACAGATGTACCTAGGGGTAAAACATGAAAACACCACTTTGAGCTAGACTCAAACGTAAACTGGTGCACGACAACGGGCCTTGCTGCACTCTTGGTTATGAAACTCCCGGGGGATATGCTTAGGATAACTCTCATTTTCTTTAAAAATCATTATGAAGGGTTTATGAGTATATACTTCTTCAAAGAAAACATTTATATGATTATGGATTATTTCCATAAATAGTTCATTTTATGTCAATTGTTTTATAAGTATGGAATTATGTGTTTTGATTCATAAACTGATCTAGTTTATGCCATTGTTTAGAAATGGAGGATAGTGGAAGAAATGGAAACAGTATCAATTCACGCACTCCATGTAGGGATTTCCCTTCTACTTAAGATAATTATAGTGGAGCTGGTGATGCAACTGGTGCCGATTAGCTAATCACCATACTGGGACAACTCACTCTGGATATGAATAATAACCTTACCCGTATGGAGCACCCTGATCCACAGCGTATAGGATCAATTTTAGATCAATTCATGATGCAACAACCACCAACGTTCAATGGGAGTACAAATCCCTTAGTAGCTGAGCAATGGATAAATTCATAGAGAAAATATTTCTGGCATTGGGGAGTAGTGAAAGGGAAAAATTTATCATGACAGTTTATCGCCTCACTGGAGATGTAGATCAATGGTGGTCATTGATTCAAAACACGAAGGAAGATGAAGAAGTATCAAATATGGAATGGAGGGAGTTCGGAGATCTATTTTTAGAAAAATACTTTCCTCGTGACCATCGAGCAGATATGGAAATCCAATTTCTGAGTCTGAGACAAAATGAGGATGATAATGTCGCAAAGTATGAGGCCAACTTTACAAGGTTAGCAAGGTAGGCAGGATATTATATACGTAACCCAATAAGTAAGATTGATCATTTCTTTGATGGGTCAAAACCATTTCTCCGTTGAGCATTATTCTCACAATCCTTCTCGTTGTACGAAGAAATTGTCTCATGTGATATCAAGACAGAAAAGAATTTCTCTAAGTCTTATGACTTTAAAGAAAAGCAAGAGAAGAAGAGATCTGCTGATCAATCTGGGAATGGAAATAAGGGGAAGAAGGGAAAGGTTGAAAATACATCCTGTGGTAAATGTGGGAAGAAACACCCCGGTACTTGCTTGAAGGGAATGAGTTTCTGTTACAAGTGTGGTGAAAAAGGCCACCAAGCTTGTGATTGCAAAGGGAAGAAGGAATCTACCAATGTTTAGTGCTACAATTTCAGGGAGATGGGACATTATGCAAATGAATGTCCTAATAGTCAAGGGAAATTATCTCAGAAAAGGCCAAGGGATCATGGACAAGATTTTTCTATCACTACTTCTGAGGTAGAAGCTCCAAAAGACGTGGTGGCAGGTAATTTAATGGTTTCATCAAGTTTAGAAAATGCATTATTTGATTCTGGATCATCACATTGTTTCATATCTTCCTAGTTTCCTAAGAAAATTAGATATTTCCAATTTGATTTAACAAGGGAGTTGTCTATTAAAACTCCTAAGGGAAGTATCATTGCAACAAAGTTTTGTCAATTAGTCCCCATTAGAGCACATAAATGTTCTTTATCTGCTGATCTAATTGTCATACCTATGATTAATTTTGATATAATCCTCAGTATGGATTGGCTTTTGGACAATGATGAGATGATTTATTGTAAGAATAATGAGGTTACGATTTTTGATGATGATGATAAGGAACACCTTATCTTTAGAGCAGAATCGTCACCACCTAATTCTTATCTGGATCCACCCCCAGTAGCTCAACTAAATTCAATTATTGGGGTGGAAGAGAATGAAATGATTGTGGGTGAGGAAAGGAATGTTCAAATAGAGGATGTACCTATTGTGAAAGATTATGTAGATGTAATCTCAAAAGATTTACCTGGATATCCTCCAGAACGAGAAGTTGAGTTTTCCATTGATTTAATTCCTGGATCAAGGCCTATATCGAAGACCCCTTATATAATGGACACTATAGAATTAGCTAAACTAAAGAAACAACTAGAGGAATTGAGTAATAAGGTATTTATTCACCCTAGTGTTTCTCCATGGGGATCCCCTCTTCTTTTTGTTAAAAAGAAAGATGGATCTATGAGGTTATGTATCGACTATAGGGAGATCAATGCTATAACAATAAAGAACAAGTATCCCCTACCTCGCATTGATGATTTATTTGACCAACTGCATTGAGCTCAATTCTTTTCAAATATTGAACATCGATATGGATACCATCAGTTGTGTGTAAAGAAGGAAGACATTCCTAAGACATCATTTCGAACCAGATTCGGGCATTACGAGTTTACTGTAATACCTTTTGGATTGACTAATGCACCCTTTGTATTCATGGATATGATGAATAGTGTTTTCAAGGAATATCTCGATGAATTTGTGGTGCTATTTATTGATGATATCTTGGTATAATCTAAAAGCTATGAATATCATGAAATTCACTTGCGCATTATCCTGAAGACTCTGAGAAGACATGAATTATTTGGGAAGTTTAGCAAGTGTGAATTCTGGATTCAAGATATTTCTTTTCTTGTCCATATTGTCTCTAAAGATGGAATCTCTTTTGATCCTTCTAAGACCATGGAAATCCCAGAATGGCCAGAACCTACAAGTATAACTGAGGTACACATTTTTATTGGTTTGACAGGTTATTATCAATGTTTCGTCCAGAATTTTTCCCGATTGGATAACCCATTAACGAAGCTCACACGTAAAGGGGATAAATTTGTTTGGACAAAAGAGTGTGAAGAATGTTTCGAAGAACTGAAGAGATGATTAGTCAATGCTCCTATATTGACTCTACCATCAGGGAATGATGGGTTTGTTATTTATAGTGATGCATCGAAGAAAGGACTTGGTTGTGTCCTTATGCAGAATGATTGGGTTATTGCCTATGCATCACGACAGTTGAAAATTCATGAGAAAAACTATCCTACTCATGATCTCGAGTTAGCAGCTATGATCTTTTCTTTGAAGATATTGAGGCACTACCTCTATGGTGAAAAATGTGAGATTTATACTGATCACAAGAGTTTGAAGTATATTTTCTCACAAAAAGAACTCAACATGAGGAAAAGGAGATGGCTTGAATTACTCAAGGTTTATGATTGAACGATACACTACCACCAGGGGAAGGCAAACAAGGTGGAAGAGGCTTTGAGCAGAAAACGACCATGGAGTTTTGAACAATATAAGAATTGAAAGGGATCTAATTTCCATGGATCTAGTGAATATGGACATGGGAATAACTAGGGAAGGTGAAACATCAATGATTTTTAAAATGGTTGCCAAACTATCTTTACTCTAAAGGATTAAGTGTTCTCAGACCGATGATGAAGAATTTCAAAAGAAGATTAAAGTATTGAATGATGGGAGATTGAGAGAATTTTTGTATGAGGATGAAATTTTGAAATTCAGGAAGAGACTTTGTGTTCCCGATATACCTGATCTAAAAAGGGAATTGCTGGATGATGCTCATAGTTCCAATTTCTCTATACACCCTAGGAGAACCAAAATGTATAGAGATTTGAAGGAACACATTTGGTGGGACAACATGAAGAGGGAGATTGCTGATTTTGTATCATGATGTATGGTTTTTCAACAAGTGAAAGCTAGAAGGGAATAGCCTGGAGGAGTCATGCAACCTCTTCCCATACCGAAGTGTAAATGGGACAATATTATGATGGACATTGTGATGGGGATGCCAAAGACTCCTAGAAGGAACAATGCAATATGGGTCATTGTTGGTCGTCTTACCAAGTCAGCACATTTTCTTGTTATAAGAGAAGATGTACCACTAGAACATCTAGTAAGACTATAGACTGATGAAGTTGTGAGACTTCATGAAGTACCCCTATCGATTGTTTCTGATCGTGATCCCCGTTTTACTTCAAGATTCTGGAAAAGTCTTCAGAAATCCTTGGATACTGAACATCATTTGAGCACTGCCTACTACCCTCAAACAGATGGACAATCAGAACTAACTATTAAAACCTTAGAAGACATGTTGAGATCCTTGTCCCTTAACTTTCAGGGTATGTGGGATCAATATTTACCTCTGGTAGAATTTTCCTATAACAATAACTTATATTAGAGTATTTAGATGGAACACTATGAAGTGTTATACAGAAAGAGATGACATACACCAACCTGTTCGGATGACATTAGTGAAAGAAAACTTGTAGGCCTAGAACTGGTGGAGGAAATGATGGAAAAGGTGAAGGTAATCCAAAATCACATCAAAGCAGCTCAAAGTAGGTAGAAGAGCTATGCTGATAATCGAAAGAAGGATTTGGAATTTCAAGTCAGTGATCATGTTTTACTGAAGGTATCTCCATCGAAGGGAGTCATGTGTTTTGTTAAGAAAGGTAAATTGGGTCCTCGGTACATCGGACCTTTCGAAATTCTAGAACGAATTGGGGTTGTAGCTTACCGATTGGAAATGCCTCCAAGTCTCTCCAAAGTTCACGATGTGTTCCACATATCTCTATTGAGGAAATACATGCCTGAACCAATGCATGTACTCACCTATATGGAATTGGAACTGGGACCTGATTTGTCTTATTGCGAATAGCATATCAAGATTCTTGATATGAGAGAACAAGTACTGAGAAACCGGACGACGCATCTGGTAAAAGTTTTGTGGAGAAACCATAAGATGGAAGAGGCAACGTGGGAACCCGAGGAACTTATGATGAAGTACCACATGAGTCTTTTCATGCGGTAGTATTCTAGAAATTTTTAGGACAAAATTATTTGAATTAGGGGATAATGTAACACCCCAAGCCTCTACGGTACACTTCTCTTTGAATAATGCAATAGCGTGTGTTGTACGCAACATCGATTTCTAACATACACCATAACAGATCAAACTAGCCGTTATGAATATGAATACTTACTTTTAAAAAATTTAGAAATTTTATCTCTCAAAATGGACATCATTTTTGGATTCGGATTATCGAATTTAGCCTAAGGTGAAATTTTGGATCTTTTCGGATAACATTAATATTTTGAGGAATAGTGAAAATTTCTAAATTTCAATTAAAAACTACTTTTTTAATCAAAATAATTACTAGTGATAAATTATGAATTTGAGTGGTTTTAATGTATATTTAGAATATATTTTTACCATTTAATACAATTTTGGTCATTGGACATAATTTCACAATTAAACCGGACATAAACAAGTATCAATCATTTGATAGTTATTATATCTTAAAAACATGTTTTTTGTTTCGACAGCGGGAATTAATTTTAAATTAATTTCTGCCACTTCTGTTTTTTGAATTTGTAAAAATGGATTACATATTTGGAATCATGTTTTCCAAATTGTGTAAATAGGTAACTATTATTTTTAGACATTTTGAATAATTACTTCGGTAAATATTTTATTTACCACGGTTAAAGGGTAAATCTGGTAAATAAGGGTTAAAAAATAATATTATAATAATACAAAATTACCCTAAAACGTGTCCTAACCTTATCGGTTGACACATTTCTGACCATGGGAATCTTTGGGTCGATTTTGGACCCCATGGTGCCACTTGTAAGTGATAGGGACACTTTATTTTAATTAAGTTAAAATGAATACAAAAAAGACACAAGAATATATCTTTTAGAAACCAAATTTTTTACATATTGTTATATATGTTTTATTTTAGACTATAAATATTCATTAGAAATATAAAGATATTTCCTACATAATTGTATTTTATTTATAATTTTATACATTAAATAATTTAATTTATGTATGACACAATGGTGATGCTGTAATTACCATAATAGCGAAAAATTAAAATGATTGATATTGTAGATACCTATATAAATATAATTTGAGGCTTTTTATGAATTACACTAATTTTATAGGTAAACATGACATGTTAGGATTGATTTAAGTAACTTTTTTAGAAGTAATCATTCTGTTATGATTTTTACAAAAATTTATTATTGAATAGTGTCAAAATTGACATAAAATATTTTTTAAAACAAATATTATATTATTAATTTATATTAAATTACTAAATATCTAAGGATCGGCCAATAGACTTATATAATTATAGGTTTATCATTAATGGACCACTTTGGGGTCTCTTGTATGTATATAGTAAGTTTATTTTCCATATAATATAAAAATACAAAGAGACATTGTAAAAGTGAAACTAATTAACTAAGAGTTAATACTTAATGATAAGGTTAATATAGTAACCCAAACCTATATAAATTATATTGGTTTAGTGGTTTTCGACCCATCCCCACATTAAACTTTAAATAATCCACTTTACAGCCATTATAAACCGAATATTAATTTATTATAAAATAATATTTCTAGCTTTTCCAAAGGTGCCCCTCACCCCTCTTATAAAAGGGCACTCCCCCTTCTCATTAATTTCACATCTTCAAAGCCATTTTTCTCGGCCAAACTCTGCCCAAATACTCTCCCAAATTCCCTAACTTCATCCTAGAGGCCTTCATTTAGTCATAAATCCATCCTAAGAGCCATTTTGATCAAATCAAAAGGAATAACCCAAAGAAGAGGTAATGATTTCACCACCCTTTTCCAAGTTCCATTCTTCTTCCACTTCTTCCTTATTTGTAATTTCCATTATACAATAATAACTCCATTATCTTATATATATTGTGATGTTATTATAAATATGGTCCAATCATATTCAGTATTCTATCCATCCTTTGAATAACATTTCACCATATGTGTGTACGTACGGCTTACCATCTCCACGTCGTGGTGTAATTGTTATTCAATAAATTATTTTTTGGATGGGTATAATAATGATGTGTAACTCATGTAAATAATAAATATAACATGATAATGATTCTTTATATATTATATACCATCCAATTATATATTATTGTCGCTCGTGCGTACGTATGGACTACCGTCTCCACGAACGCGATGAAATTCATTCTCCATCGTATCCATTCAAGTATAAATATCATTTGATGATTAATAATAGTATCTAAGGACTTGATATCATTCTGGATATGATTAAGATAAAACCTATCCATGACAAACACAGCTTACGTAACAAAACATATAAAAGAAAACGAGTAAGTTATCACCCGAAACAATGATAATACTAAGATATTATTAACAAATCTATGTTAAAAGATCATATATGATATCATATTAATGTATATGATTATTTTATAGTTTAATAACAACTATTGCACCATTATACATGAGTTTAACCTACCCCAACCAAGGAAAAGTACAAGGTAAGGGTTTATTTTGCAATATCTTCATTATCTGAGGTTGTTTATACGTAATAATCTACTGGAATCTCTTTGTCATCCACATCCATGTTTCTTAAAAATGTATTTCAAAACATTATTACGATTTTATAGAATATGGGTTAAAGTCATTTATACCCTTGATTGGATTTTTATAAGAAGTTTATAAAGGAATCTTCCTGTCTTTTTCCAAACAAGGTCCTTTTTAACCATTTCGACAGAAATAAGGTAAGAATGTTTTTTAACTTATACGGCGGGTGAGTTGATTTTCCATCAAAGATTCCCTTAAAAGCTTATAAAAATATTTTCAAAGAAAATTTTTTATTTTATAAATATATGATTCTTAAGTGATTTCAAAATAGAAAGAGATATTTCTCTAAAAAGAGTTTTGATTTCATTTGTGTCAACATCCTTTTATGGATTTTACGCTTATTTGAAGTTGATTTATTATGATACAAAACTTTTGTGTTTTATTGGAGGTTTTGTGATATGTTTGACTGTGGATGTGTTATTTTTATACCATTCATAGTTTATGGATGAAGTATTTACATTTCATATGCTAGTTTTAATACGAATGTTTATGTTATGTTTAATCCTTTTCATATGGGAATGCATTGGACTTAATATGTGACGGGTGGAGCCCTCTATAGCTCCTCGATGCATCGATAGGTCTAATGAGACAAACTAGTGTCTTGGCACAATGCCTTGGCAATGTCCTATTTTTAGTCTTGGCAGGAGGCCTTGGCTATGTGGTTATGATAGTCTGGCATTATGCATTCCATCATTATGAAAGTGGTTATTGTTATTTCATGTGATTATTAGATTAGTAGAATATCCATGTGAATAAGTAAATTTCATTATTTCATTTTATCAATACTATTTTGAAGTTCAAGTTTAAAGGCTTTTGATTTAGTTATACATTGCCTTAAATGTTTATTCTTATTTATTAAGGTTTCCACTATATTGTTATCCTTACTGGGCATTTGAGCTCACCCCTTTCAATGTTTTGTTTTTCCCAAGATGCGAAGAAGTAATTTATGAATGACCTATAGGGATAGTATATGGTGATATGAGTGTGGACTATGAAGAAAATATGTTGTTGTAGTTTTCATTTTTATGATGTAATGTAAGAATTATGAATATATCTAGTGTTTACAAGGCTACTAAAATAATCGGCCATTCAAGATTTGATCTTTCTTATGATAATGCCAATGTTATGTAATAATGCACAGACTATAAGTAACTGGGGTCGGGGCATTACATTATAAATATATAAAATAAATATAATTTCACTTTACTTGATAATCTTCAAATATATTTTATTTTCAATAATCAACATAATGAAATCATCTTTTTGAGAAAATATATTTAATTTGTTTCAAAATATCAGAGAGCTTGTTTCAAAATATAAAAATATTTATTAAACATATATAACATTGATAAATGATTTTAATTCAATGAACTACATGGTTTCTCGATGTAATGTTCTACTTCAAATTTTCATTTGAAGAAGGCTTCATTTATATCCATTTAATTAATTATACAATATCGATATGCTGACAAGGAAAAAAAATTATTATAGTTACTAATCATACAATGAGGGAAATGTTTTCTACAAAATATTTACCTTCCACCTATGAGTATCCTTTTCTAGTATTTTTTATTTCAAGAAACCTCCCCATTATCATTAAACGTATTTTTATACACCTATCTCAACGTGATAATATTCTTTTGTATATGACATGAAAAAGTTCCCTAGTGTCATTATTTTCAATTTGGTATAACTCCTCATGCATGTAATAAACCCATGGAATATATTCTACTACCACTGAAACTATTTTTTGTTTAACCTATGAAATATGTTATGATTGGATTTCTAATATCAACTATCCCTGGTTTAAACTGTACATGACATATTTTTTAAAAAAATCAGATTTAACCTACTTTTGTAAGGTATTAATTTTTTTTATTTTTTTTTTGTGTCTCACGTTCCACAACCCATAATTATTCTTAATCATCTTATACATGTCCTCTATCCTGATTACCTTCACTATGGTTATTTTTTTAATTCTACAATATTTATTCCCTAAAATTCTGGAATACAATTATTAACAATGATAGGTTATTAGTAAATACAAAATAATAATAATAGGAATTATTTTGAAATTAAATTCCAAATTTTTTAAATATTTCCATTAGAGGAATGTCCCATGAAAATTCCCTCCATAGGATTTTCACCAAATTCTCTAACTTCAATATTATTTATTTTCAATAACATGTTTCTTCCAAATACCATGATATATTTCACTATGTTTTTTTCGTTATAATAAATTTTATAGGAAATAATGTTGGATTGTGATCTTAAAAAACATATATATTTGTGAATGTTTAATTGTAATAATATATAATATTGAAAAAATTAGAATATTTACTCTTAGCATGAATGGTTCATACCATTTCCATCAAAATTTACTTCTTTTTTCCTCTCTGTTTTTATATGGGCCCATCCTAAAACATTAAAAAAACTAGTTAATTCATTTACAATTCAGTTATTTATATTCGTCAATATTTTTCAGTTTTGAGTCATTGAATATTAGGAAATAATTCATATATATCAATCCAAAATCATTCAATGTGGGTATTACTAAAACAATATCTATTAATTACATAATACATAATTATATAATAAAGATATGAATTATTATCATGAAATTTCTTCACAACATTCGTCATGGCTGATCCATTTCTCTTACCCATCCTTAAACCATGTGAAAAACATTTTAATACATGTTATGAGAAAACAATCTCAGTATGGGACAAAAAATTAATGATAGAAACCTTTATTACATGAATAATTATAAACATATTAAATCTTTTTCACAAACACATACATCTAACCTAAAAGTATCACATAGTTACATTTTAAAAACATAATATTTACATAAAACATAGAAAACATCAATAATACAATAAATGTGTCATGGGGAATCACTTAATTAATATTATAACCCACATGACTACCAAATGATTATTAACACTCGTATTTTACTTACAATGTGTTCCTCATGACGACCTTATAATGGAACCCTCATTGATAATTTATGATGTAACCATCGATGTTACACTTGGAGTAACCATATAGTCATCCTCCAAAATAAACAAACCCAATGCATTGGAGTGAGATATTGGTCCCACACATCATCCTAAAAAATTCCACAGAAACAATTTATAATTATAAAACATGAATAATTGAATCATAAAAACATTCCCTTTCAATTTTAAAAACATTAATCTAAAAAATGATTTAAATAGAAAACCCCTTAAAATTTTCATATATTAGAGGAGAGAATTTATAAAAAGATTTAATATGTGTACACACTATAAATACATATAATTCAACAAAATATAATCAAATTTCATTTCACAAAAAGTCTTATTACCACATAATCAATTAAATAGAAGGTTAACTAAATGAATGGAAATTATGTTAATAATTCTATTACTTCAAGTTCGTCTTACTTAAGAAATATTAAAACCTCTTCTATAATTGTTTAAATACTATTATTAATATACTGAAAACCCATATTAATATTTATAATTACATCTATGATTGTTTTATAACATATTTCAACCCATAAGTTAATAATATGTTGTTATTTTCCTTATTTTGGGTGCATTTGTTTCACGTTTTTCGTGGTTGGTTCATTCTGGATTTTCTTTTCGAATGGGAGGAAACCTAAATAAGTGGAATTAAATTATGTTAATATTTTTTCATAATTTTAAATGATTAAATATATAATTATTGGATATTTTTAGGATGAATCATTATATAGAACATTAATGAGTATGATTTAATTTATTTGGTAGTTTTTTTATCATCATGAACTTGTATCATTTTATTCAATATATTGTTTATATATTGATTAAAGATCATTAAATAAAATAAATTATGTATATAAAAATATTATTTAAATGTATTAAGGTTTTTTTACCATCCATTATGGAACTAATGAAAAATGAATGGGTTTCATGTACTATGTTGATAAATTGACACATCAAGGATGATTTTCAAATTTTTACATTAAAAGTGAGTGCATAAAAATATTGATGATGAATTTTTGTTAAACACTCTAAAATTAAAGTATGTATAAGATAATTGAGTTTTTATTCAACTTTTTTATGTTGAGGTGATAAGATTATAGGAAAAGAGAAATAATTAAAAATAAAATGAAAGATTATTTTACCTCTTTAATTCTCCTCTTTGAGACCGTCCTTAAGGAACATGGTTTTCACCTTTTAGAGAAAACAGAAAAACTAAGCCATGGTTAAGATGTATGGGAAGGTAATTAAGAAAAAATTAAATAAGATATGTGGATTTGATTTATGAGTAGAGTAGGTGTTGAGGGGTGGTCTTTATAAGAGAGGAGAGGGGTGTTTTCTCAATATTATATTCATTATTTTATTATTTAGGCTCAGTACTATGAATGGATTCAGAATTAAAACTAAATATCACAATATAATTAAAGATAAACAACAATATTGACTTACATATTATTTTCATCATATATAAACCAATTATTCATTTATTTATGATATTATTTAAATTAACTTACTTCACTATTCACCAAAAATCAAGTATTGCAAAAAATATAAAAAATTAACCCTTAACATTTTTCAAAGTATAGAATTTAAAAATGAACTATATATTATGAGAATACATTTCTAATTATGTGAAATTTAATATCTAATTAAAATAATAATTTATTCAAAAAATACCAATTTAAAAACAATAGATAAATTTTTAGCATGTCGAAAAATTATTTAAGATCTCATAAAATTATCTTATAATAATAAGAAAATGAAATATTAATTTCTGAATCTATTTTAAAAATATATATTTTCTTAAATCATTATATTAATTATCAAATTAAAAATATTAATTTATGTTTCATTGAATTACCAAAACTTAATTTATCATATTCAAAACATTTATTAACATCTTCTATGATTTAAATATATCATATGTTCACTTTTAAGAAACATTAATTTTATTTTTAATTTCATAGGTGATGTTACTATTATATTATCCATATTACTATTCTTATGTTCAGGTTACAATCCTATCAATATAAAATCCTTTATTTCTATAAATACCACATATTTAGTTATACATTTAAAACGAGTTTGGATTTTTAATTCATAAATCAAAAAAATTATTTTATATGTAAATGGGGTTTTATATTCTCCCCACCATCATGATATTTCATCTTCAGAATTTTTATGTACTTATTAAAAAAGTGAGGGTACCATTCCCTCATACCCTTTTCAGATTCCCTTGTTTCCTCTTCAACCATGTTGTTTCCCCCAAAAAAACTTAAACTAGTGAATTACCATATTATTCTGTACTTTATTTCTACAATCAAGAAAGTAAATAGGTTTCTCTTCATAAGAAATGTTCTATTCCATATGAAATACTTCAGGTCCCAATACATGAGATAAATCTGGCCCATAATTTCTCAACATCAAAATATGAAAAACATTGTGTACAAGAATTTAACTCTAAGGAAAATCTACTATATAGGTGACTGATACAACTTTATCTAATATTTTGTAAGGTCCAACAAACCATGGACATAAATTTCACTTCTTACAAAAACGTATAAAACTCACACCAGTGAGATTCTATGAAAATTTTGATAACTCATGTTGAATAAAAGTATTTCCCCCAATTATCCACAAAACATTTCTATATAATTCGTGTTTTTATTGTGTGTTGCTGGATCATATTAACTCTCTCAGCTAGCTCTTCTACTGATTCTAGTCTCATCAAATTTCATTCCCCAAATTCATCCATAAAATATAGAGTTTCACAATGCTTTTCATATAATTTCTCAAAAGGTTCCATTTTTATACTGAAATAAATTCTTTTAATATAATAAAATCAACTATAGAAAGATGTTAATCTCATATTCCCTAGAAGTGTTTTGAATAATCTCTTTAAGAATATCATCTAATTTTTGAATTTTTCACCCAATCAATAAATTGGATAATGGATGAAATTCCGATCTTAAATTAAATTACTTTCCCACTGACTTCTCAGTCCTTTCCAAAAGAAATAATTGAACATGAGATCATGATCGGATACAATTTAGAGAGAAACTCATCATAATGTGAAAATTTCATTAATGATTATCAAAGGACATAGTATATCAAATAAGAAAGAAATTTGAATATTTAGTTAGTTGTTAAATAATAACTCAAATCACATTTGTACATTGAGAAATATATAGTAGTCCAACCAAGAAGTCCTTTTATATATTTTCCCATATCCACTCTAGCACTAGAAAAGGACGAATCATCCCCTTTGGTAATTGTATCTCTTCTATATCTTGTTGAAAAGTCAAACATGTCATGGTAAAATTTGAAATATATCTTTTCATTCCATCCCACCAGTAATACACTTGATGAAATAAATACATCATTGTACTATAAATATGAATTAAAAAAAGAGAACAATGACCATTACTTAATAACTATTTCTTCAACATTGAACCATAAGGCACACATAATCTCTTCCCAAAGGACGAAAAATAATCATTATCAACATTAAATTCACAAATATTAAACTTTTTGGCCAATTATACCTTTTCTTATAACTCTCTATCATCCATCTCTACTTTCTTAATTCAATCTAACAATGTTGACTACAGTGAATCCTGAAGCAAAAAAAGAGGAATTTCCTTCACCAAAAACATGCGAGTGAAAATTAATCAAATCATTAATCAAAGGGCCTGGTTGAAAATTTAAAATGCTTAATGACGCGTGATTTTTTTGACTTCTGTTATACTCCACATTTTTTCTCCTCTGGTATGGTAATTGATCGTGAAATTATAATAATTTATTAGTTCAATAAACCAAATTTATTCCATGTTTAATTACTTCATAGTGAGTATATACTTTAGACTTTAATGGTTAGTATATATTATATATTTGGATCTGTATAATTGATGCCTCTAAATTTTCAATGAAAAAAAACCAAACATGGTAATTCTAAATCCTTTGTGTGATAAATTAACTCATGAGGTTTTTCTATTTTTGAAGAATAATCAATTACCTGATCATTATGCATCATAACAAAACCTTTTCCTTTCAATTAAGGATCAATGTACATGATGAATTCCCCATTTCTAGAAGGCAGGGAACGAAATTGAAAATTCATCAATCTCTTATTTTGTTCCTAAATAAACATCACAGTCTTCTGTCGAAATAAATTTAACCACCATTCTTGTTGACTTAGTTATCGGGATATGTAAATGTGAAATGTTTTAAACCAACGGTCAGTAATAACATACTAATCTATGAAAACTATGATTCTATGTAACATTTTTAGGTCATGGTCATTCATCAACCACTTTTTTGGCTGGATCAATTGTTATTCCATCCATATATAAAATGTGACCATGAAAAGAATCCTATTGAAACCAAAAGTCTCAATTTCAAAAAAAAATTGTATAACTTATTTTATTTGGGGGTTATCAATACAACCATTAATTTTTTTAATTATCCTCAGAATATTTTGAAAAGAACAAAATATCATCAATAGAAAACAAAAAACATTACCAAATATTCATAGAATATTCTATTCATAAGATCCATGAATACAGCAGGGGAAGCTTCCAAACCAATGGTAATAACAACAAAAACATAATTCATATCTATTATGAAAAGATTGTTTTCATCCTACTTCACATTCAGATGATAATACATAGATATCAAGTAAATTTTTAAAATATACAGAGCTCCCTAAATATGTTCAAACAAGTCATTTATATGAGGAAAATGATACTTATTCTTAATGGTAATGTTATTCAAAGCTCTAAAATCAAAGAAAGATCTCATGTAACCATATTTATTTTTAATGAACCATATAGGAGGATCCCATGGTGAAGTTCCATGATTACTGAATCAGTTATAAAGATACACCTGAAACTGATTTCTTAATTCAATAATATCCACTTGATCCATTCGATAATGGGTTTTGGAAATAGTATTAGCATCATGAACCAATCCAATAATAAATTCAACTTCCTGATGTGGAATAACATCATGAATCTAATTAAAAAACATATTGGTATTAATTTACCACTAGATCATCATTAATTAGAATAGTTCCCTTGCATTGAAAAATATATTCAAGATAATAGTTATTTATATCTTTTAACAGTTTATCAACTTCTAATTATGTTATCAATTGTATAGGTTATTTTTTATATAAAAACTGAAACACTTTTTAAAAATATCTTCTTTATCTCTACAATAAATATTATCATGATAAATACAAATCCAATCCATTCTAATAATATCATAAAACTCTATTAATTCAAAACCAAAAACTTTTTTGGGTAATTTATTTTCATAGAAAAAAATATAAGGATTATTATAATTTCTTTTTGTTGTAATATTTCCCCCCATGTCTATTAACCATAAGTTCTAGTATAATTTCTTGAGTTGAAATTTCAAATTTACCATAAAACTTCTAAAAAAAGAAATGTATAGACCCCGTATGAAACAAATCATTAGAAAAATATATTTAAACAATGTAACTGATACCGCTACATTTGATGGCCTGACATCTAATATGTAGTCTCAATGGATCTCCCTATATTTTTATCATTATAATATGGACTCTTTCAATCATTTAGATCCAACATTAAGGAGGTATTCTCATAATTACCCATCTCACCATATTTAAAATACATTAATTTTTTATTATCATAATTAATCCTGGTTTGATTTTCATTACAATATCGGGCCATTTTTTCAAACATACCAAATAAAAAACACTTCCATGTTTTGTTATGTCATTTTCCACATTCCTTTTTATAAATTTTTTACACAACCAAATCTGTAATTTCTTACAATCATATTTTATTGATTGATTCTTACTCATCAATTTCCATATAGACTTATTTTTCTTCTTGTTTTCAATGTACACATGATCATTATCAACCTAAATTTATACCCTCTTAGCACATCAGCAATATTTCTCAAAAAATTTGAATTCATAAGAAACCAATTCAATTTGATATCATCACATCAATCCAAAGTAAAAATGATTTATTTCTCAATCATGATCGCGAATATGATTTGGCCCGTACCTTTACAATTGGGAGATGTTTTCTTCATACATGGCCACTGAGCCATCTTTATTTTTTTAGTTAATGGAATTTATTTTCCATCCAATTTCAAACCACCTTAGGAAAATATTTTTTTAAGGAAAATATTTTTAAATTCATCCCATTCCATGGAATCAATCACCTCATTATCCATGAAATTTTTGACAATTTACCAACACTGTTAAGCTTCACCATCAAAACAATAAATATCATGACTATACGTTTGATCATTTAAACAACACATAACATAGAATATCTTATCAAGGGATTTAATACATCCTTCATCTGCCACTTGGTTAGAATATACACTAAAATAAGGAGAGTGTTGCATTATAAATTGTTCATCTATTGTCATGTTTCTTTGTAATAACTTGATTTATTCTATTATGTGGATTACATGGTCTTATATAGTCTATTTCAACTAAGGAATTAATTTCACAAACTATTCAATTATAATTCCCACCATTCTAGGTTATATATTTACTAAGATTTCGTCCTATTTGTGCCTTCCTACTTTAGATTCCCTATTTCTTATACAAAAAACAATTCTAAAGAGTAATATCATAGATGAAAAAACCTGTTAATCTTCAAATAGTATTTCATTTCATTATAAAGATAAGGTAAAATCATTTTTTGTATTCTACTAATATCATCCTAGCCCAAAATCTTATCTAAATTATGACATGATACTAATTAAAAGGAATTAGGCATAAACATTACATAATCTATTAAATTACTTTATAATTAACGTATTTATATTTGAAAATATCTTTTCATGGTTAGATTTTTAGTATGTTAGAACATAATTCATACATATCGACCAACATTCAAAAAAATGGGTTCAACTGAAAAATTATTTGTTTATTTCATAATATAAAAGTTTTTAATAAATATATGCAATCATTTCATGAAATGTCATCACAAAATTCATCTTGCATTTTACTAATATCATACCCATCCTTAAACACCATAAAAAATTATAAAAATAGGGGTGAGAACAAAAATCTCAGAAAGGCACAAAAAAAGGATAGAAATAGTTAGATCATGATTAGTTATAAACAGTTTAAATCCTTTTCACAAAGGAATACTTCTCACCCAATATGTACCATAAAATTACATTGTGGAAACCATATATTTCCAGAAAACATAGAAAACATAAATAATTCCATAATGGTAAATTAGGGAAATCAACAATTAAGATTGTAATCGTCATGGATAACATATTATTCATAACCATCATGGCTACTGTAACACCCCAGGTAAATAAAGAATATGACATTTCATATTTATCCATATTTGTGAATAAAATATTTAAATAACTTTAAAGGGGACGCTATGCTCGATGGCGTACCCAACACGCAACAACGAGTTTCTTGGGAATCTTACGTTGCACTCTAATAATAAAATAATATTATTTTAAATGGTAGTTAACATGTAGCCGTTCTAATGGTGGGATTGGATAGAAATAACTAAAATATGATTATATATGTTTTTAAATGTTTTTACATTTATCCAATAAAAGATAATGGCTTAAAATACGGAAAGAATTAAATTTTAGGCGTATATGCCCTAGCTTTCACTAAAGGTTCACTTATCACCTTTTGATGGAGAACCATCATTAAATATAGTTTTGATCACTATTATACATTATTATGGACCAAATAAAACTCTTATTAAGAATCGGGACATCAAAATTTACTTTGTGTAAATTTTTGGTATCTTTCCGATAAAGTTCATTTTTTTAATGAATAGTGTAAAATGTTGTATTTTAATTCAAAACCACTTTTTAATCTAATTTATTTATATGATTAGATTATATTTTGAATTGGTTTTAAAGTGAAATTAGAAAATATTTTTACCATTAAATCCAATAGTGTTCGTTGGAATCAATTTCACTTTGAAATCAAACTTAAACTAGTGTCAATCTTTAGATACTTATTGTTTCATAAAACACGCTATTTGTCATGACAGCGGGAATTAATTATTAAATTAATTAATGTGACTTATTTGTTTTGAATTTTGTAAAACGGACTTCATTTTTGAATTCAGAATATCAAATATATCTTAGGGTGAATTTTTGGGATTTTTCTGAAAAACTTCAATTTTTGATGAATAGTGAAACCACTAAGTGGTACTTATAAAAACTGATTTTCCGTTTAAATGAAATTTTGCCATCATTGTGTTTTGATTTTCCAAAATCCGACATACATGGTTTTCATTAAGAAGTAAAATGTGGTTCAATGAGATTAAAATAATTTTTTGGTGAATAGTAACTTATTAAGTTTTTAATCGCGATTAGTGGTAATTAGTGTAGTTTAAGGTAAAAATGATATTATAAGAATGTGAAAACACCATGACACTTGTCCTACACCTATTGGGGGAGTCATGGACGACCAATACAAGCCATGGGCCATCTTGGGGACCCCATGGATCCACTTTTGTTGGGAAATGACATAAATTACTTTTTATTTAATGTTGAAGTGAAAATGACACAAACATAATATGTTTTACGAAAACAATTTTTAAGTGGGGTTATACAAGTCCAAATTTTGATTATAAATAGTCATTGGAAAGCTAAAAAGATTTACTATATCATAGTATTTTTTTTATAATTTTTAGACATTAAATAAATTAAATTATTTATGACATAATAATGATGCAGCGATGACATCATTATTTGATGATTTAATTAAAATGGAAATATAATGAAACATCTACAAACTAAACATGGCAAAAACCAATTGGATGAGTTGATTTCGAAGCCTTATCAACTTATACACTAATTATATAAATGTGGGACCTTTTAAAACCGAAACACATTTTCAAATAAAGTAATATTTCATACTTTCCAAAAGTACCCCTCCTCTCCTCTTATAAAAGGCCCCCACCTCTACCTCATTTAACACACTCCTCAAGCCTTTGGCTCGGCCAACCCCTGCCCATTTACTCTCTCCACATCCCTCTACTCATCCTAGAGGATTCCCTTTGGGCATAATCCTTTCAAAGGAAGCCTTTAGGCTCAAATCAAAAGGAGTTACACTTTTAAAGGTAATTCATTCTCTCATGTTTATTTGTTTTATTTTGCTTCTCCAACCCCCTAAACTCTTTTTATTTACTTCTTTTGTAACAACACCAGTATATTAAATATACTAGGATGTTTTTATAAGATTTATTCGAGCTAAACTCTCACACAACTACATCAAATGGTTAAAGAACATACGGTTTCCGTGGATGGTGAAATTCTGCCTCCCGAAACGATGATTGTTCAATACTCATTTAACACCTTCAAAGGTGGCCATTATGATGTCACTATTTTTATATATGATATATAATATGTTTATGTTTTATTTATGCTTCTGTAGTTTTCATTTTTGTCTTACCTTTATGGATTCCATTATGGGTATACGCGATATCTTCATTTAAGGAAGTGCGGACTACCACCCCCTCAAAGTGATTTGATTCGTTAAATACCATATGTGGGATGTATAAAGGATGGAAATATGATATTATATATGATATTATACTGGAATTATAATATACCTTTATATCATTATTATTCCATTCTATAAAATACGAAATAGAAATGAAAGTAGCGTTCATGCGTACGTACGGCTTACCGTCTCCATGAACGGTGCATTTCATTTCTTACCTCTAAATGATTATGTAATGTTATAAATGCATGCATGTACTGGATATATATGACATATATGATATCTAAATAATTACTACAATTCTGGATATAATAAACATTTGGCCACACGAACAACATGTAATTGTAAGAAGTCCACTTTCGACTTAAGAACCAAATATCGGCAAAACAAATATTATTAACTTAAATGATTACATAATGTTTATGACATGGTAATAAGTGGTATAAAAGTAATAATGAACTTGAAAAATTTTCTTAAGGAATTAGAAATTAACTCATGTTTATTATTCAGGAGATTAAAGAACGATCGAGTCAAGTCGGACCCGAGGTAAGGGATCCTACAACTCTCTTTCGTTATAAGTGCACTCTTTTATGTCATTTCTTTTAAGCTAATATTTCTTATGATTGGGATGTTCTTTTATATTACTCCTACTGTAATTTTTATGTTCATGTGATGAGAGACCCTATTATCTCTCATCAATCCATTTTGGAAGTTTTGAGTGGCGCCGTTAGGCTGCCGAATTTTCGTAAGAGATCTAACCTCTCTCTTTCTTTTTAAGTACTCTCCTTTGTGTCACTTCTTTTAAGATCCTCTTTGTAATGTTGGGGGATGTTCTTTTATATTCATATTTCTGTATATTTTATTTTAATGTGATGATATACTCTATTTGATCTCATCAGTCCACATTCGGAAGTTTTATGTGGCGCCGTTAGGCTGCCGAGTTTTCGTAAGGGATTTTTCATCTCACTTTTATTCCCGTGAGATTTATGCTACATTCGCCACAAATTCCATTGAGTGGTGTATTTACTTCCCATTATTCTACTCTTTGTGTAATATACTTTCGTTTATGAGTATTTACCTCAATGACCTATTGTCTTTCTTTCATGGGGTGTATGTTTTGTAAGATACCCAAGTCGGTAAGGGAACCTTTCACCCTCCTCTTTTTTTTAAAAGACTTCTTTTATTGGGTCTTTTAATTTACATATTTTTATGTTGGGATATGTTCTCATACATCCTTATTAATGTAAATTTTATGTCCATGTGATGAGATACACTTTTTATCTCTCATCAACTCATTTTGATGTGATGCCGTTAGGCTGTCAAGGGAACTTTTTAACCCAATTTCGATTTCGTTGGGTTCAACTTGTAGTCATTGAATATGTCATCCATTGAATATGTGTGAATGACCTTTTATTGTTTTACACTTAATATCCACTTATATTGGGTGTATATATATTTGTCACACATATTTTTGAGACTTATTTGTCCTTAATTTAAGGATACCTTCTTTATAAGGGATTTCATCACATTTGTCATTTCTATTGAGGGCTCATTGTTGTTATGCACCAATTCACTCTTATATGGTGTATATACTGTACTTTGGAGTATTATACCATGAATCATTTTATTCTCATGATATTATACAATTCTGACTAAATTTTATTCCTCGATTATTGTATTCAGGTGTCTCTAATTTTGGTAAAACCCCTTTAACCAAAATATCGTTTTAAATGTTTTAATTATTTGTTCTTATTAATATCCATGTCTTCAAAATGGTTTTAAGGATTTATTTATATGGATATTAATGGTTTAAAATGTTAAAAGCTTCATGGTGGTATGGGACACTTTGATTCAAAATTCACTTTATTAAATGTTTTAAATGGTTTTGGAAATGGTTTATTTTTTGAATGGATTCATTATTTAAATATCCAAAAATGTTATATTGTGATTGAAATGTGTAAATGTTATGTTTCCTTTATTCATGTTTATGTGATACGATTATGTTATGGTTCTTGGGCATTGTTATGAAGAACGGGTGGTTCCGTGATAAACTAAGGGCGGGTGAGCCCGATATTGCTCTCCAATGCATTGGGTAACGCGAAGGAGTGAAACGTTAAGGTTTCTCCGAAGAGATTTAGGGAATATACTGTGATGGGTATTCCAAACGTAACCAAGAGGGTTACTCCCTACGTAAGAATGTTATGAATGCCTCAAGTTACCTTTATGTCTTAGGTTTTCTATGATTTATTCATGATTTGATATGCCTATGTTTTATGGGTAAAGTATGATTTAATTCTTATGTATATATGAACTCATGTTTCCTTTCCATATTTTTATAACCTTTACTGAGCTTTTTATTCTCATCCCAAGTTTTTGAAATGTTTTTCACAGGTCAAGGGAAAGGTACATGATGTGATGATAGTGTCAAGGATGTGTCAAGAAAGAATCCATGTTATATTTTAAATATGTTTCCGTTGATGGGAAGAATGAATACTGTCTTTTATGTAACCACTTTGTTTAAATGTGGAATGTAATGCAAGTTTCAGGATCTAATTCTCTAAAACTCTAAACCTGAAAAGATCCTCAATGTGTAATCTTTTAATAACTCAAGATTAAGTAAGGTTTAAGGCTGGGGCCTTATAGTTGGTATCAAAGGCCGGTTTAGATAACTTTAGAGGTTAGGATATTCTTTAATCATAAGTGACATTACCATAATGGTTAGGATTTCAGAAAGAGTCCTAGTTTTAGATAAAGTGAATGAGTAAGTATATCTTAGTGTTTACCTTCCTCGTTAGTACATGATGGTTTTGTTGATATACTCACACTGACCTTTTTGGTTTTAGTAAATGGCTGGATCTAGCAGGCACCAAAGTGACCATGGGTTTGAAGGAAACTGTGGTGGTTCTCTGATTAAGATACTGGATGAGATGGAGGATTCAATGAGGAATCTCATGGTTTTTCTAAACCAACTATCAAGGAGTCATGATCAACCACTTGAACCCTGGTGAGTTCTCTAATGCATCATGTACGAGATGGCCAACTCGATGTGGAAATTCAGGTAATAATTATTAAGGTAACCATTAGGGTTTATATGATCCTTACTTTTGAGGTAATTGTGGGTTATTATATGATATGATGGAAAATGAAGGGCATGAGATAAACTTGAAGGTTAAAATATGTTATGATTATTCTTTAAGATTTTATCTCATTTTGGGGAATGTTTTAAGAATTATATAGTTTTGGAAAAAGGACAACACGCAGACCATGTGACATCCCGTCGCGTCGGACAAAGCTGCGGGAATCGAACCCACAACCAAAGTGCGACTGGTATTTATCTCCTACCACTGGACTACGTGAAGTCCCTAGTTAGTTTGACTGATTCTTTCTGGTTATATTATTTTATGAATTAAGAGTAAGTTTATTTTGGGTTATTTATGAAAATGATTAACCTATCATGGTGGATATGTGATTAGGATAATTACTTTTCAATACGAGACTTTAGGAGCAACTGATGTTGTTTGGAGATAAATGTTACGATTTAACTTGGAAGACTATGTGACTAAATCCTTAAAATGTTTGGGTTTCAATCTTATATTGGTTTACTTTGAGGAATTTTTGTGGACAAATTTGTTTATCGGATGGTCCTCGTTGAACTTTGGATTTTGTTGGACAAATTTTGGATATTAAGAATAGATTTTCTTTTTATAAAGGGTTATCCTTTTCTGGATTATCTGACCTTGTACTAACCTTTTTGGTTTTGGTTATGGTTAAGGTCTAAAGATATGGGATGTATATAGTTCTCTTTTGTGGATTAGGTGATTCTCTAGAAGTTAATTATAGTACTCTTAATTTGAACAAGTCTTCCAAAATAATCGCCTTTTGGAGAAAATATTAGTTTGTGTAAGGAATCTAATAAAAGTTGAGAGTCAACATGATAAGTGATTATGTTTCCTTATGAATAAATTCCTCAATAAAAAGTAACTTAAAACAAAAATGTTGTCTATTATCTTTTCCTACTGGGGAATCGAATACCGTTTAACCCATCACAAGTTTGTGATTTTCTCGTGGTTAACTTTCTCCTAAACATGTTTACTATCACTCTCCATCAGAACATGACCCTTTGTTTTATCCTCCATGTCCATATTTTCATACTTGGAATCCTAGTATGGGTTAACTCGGGTGACCTTTGTACTTATCATTATTTATTTTAAAGTGTTTGTTTTACCGACTTTTTTTCCGATGTGGGACTTTCAAGGATGTTTCCAAGCGCAATTTTAAAATTGCGAGGACGCAATTCCCAAAAGGGGGGAAGGATGTAACACCCCAGGTAAATAAAGAATATGACATTTCATATTTATCCATATTTGTGAATAAAATATTTAAATAACTTTAAAGGGGACGCTATGCTCGATGGCGTACCCAACACGCAACAACGAGTTTCTTGGGAATCTTACGTTGCACTATAATAATAAAATAATATTATTTTAAATGGTAGTTAAAATGTAGCCGTTGTAATGGTGGGAATGGATAGAAATAACTAAAATATGATTATATATGTTTTTAAATGTTTTTACATTTATCCAATAAAAGATAATGGCTTAAAATACGGAAAGAATTAAATTTTAGGCGTATATGCCATAGCTTTCACTAAAGGTTCACTTATCACCTTTTGATGGCGAACCGTCATTAAATATAGTTTTGATCACTCTTATACATTATTTTGGACCAAATAAAACTCTTATTAAGAATCGGGACATCAAAATTTACTTTGTGTAAATTTTTGGTATCTTTCCGATAAAGTTCATTTTTTTAATGAATAGTGTAAAATGTTGTATTTTAATTCAAAACCACTTTTTAATCTAATTTATTTATATGATTAGATTATATTTTGAATTGGTTTTAAAGTGAAATTAGAAAATATTTTTACCATTAAATCCAATAGTGTTCGTTGGAATCAATTTCACTTTGAAATCAAACTTAAACTAGTGTCAATCTTTTGATACTTATTGTTTCATAAAACACGCTATTTGTCATGACAGCGGGAATTAATTATTAAATTAATTAATGTGACTTATATGTTTTGAATTTTGTAAAAGGGACTTCATTTTTGAATTCAGAATATCAAATATATCTTAGGGTGAATTTTTGGGATTTTTCTGAAAAACTTCAATTTTTGATGAATAGTGAAACCACTAAGTGGTACTTATAAAAACTGATTTTCCGTTTAAATGAAATTTTGCCATCATTGTGTTTTGATTTTCCAAAATCCGACATACATGGTTGTCATTAAGAAGTAAAATGTGGTTCAATGAGATTAAAATAATTTTTTGGTGAATAGTAACTTATTAAGTTTTTAATCGCGATTAGTGGTAATTAGTGTAGTTTAAGGTAAAAATGATATTATAAGAATGTGAAAACACCATGAAACTTTTCCTACACCTATTGGGGGAGTCATGGCCGACCCAGACAAGCCATGGGCCAACTTGGGGACCCCATGGATCCACTTTTGTTGGGAAATGACATAAATTACTTATTATTTAATGTTGAAGTGAAAATGACACAAACATAATATGTTTTACGAAAACAATTTTTAAGTGGGGTTATACAAGTCCCAATTTTGATTATAAATAGTCATTGTAAAGATAAAAAGATGTAATATATCATAGTATTTTTTTTATAATTTTTAGACATTAAATAAATTAAATTATTTATGACATAATAATGATGCCGTGATGACATCATTATTTGATGATTTAATTAAAATGGAAAGATAATGAAACATCTACACACTACACATGGAAAAAACCAATTGGATGAGTTGATTTCGAATCCTTATCACCTTATCCACTAATTATATCAATGTGGGACCTTTTAAAACCGAAACACATTTTCAAATAAAGTAATATTTCTTACTTTCCAAAAGTACCCCTCCTCTCCTCTTATAAAAGGCCCCCACCTCTACCTCATTTAACACACTCCTCAAGCCTTTGGCTCGGCCAACCCCTGCCCATTTACTCTCTCCACATCCCTCTCCTCATCCTAGAGGATTCCCTTTGGGAAGAATCCTTTCAAAGGAAGCCTTTAGGCTCAAATCAAAAGGAGTTACACTTTTAAAGGTAATTCATTCTCTCATGTTTATTTGTTTTATTTTGCTTCTCCAACCCCCTAAACTCTTTTTATTTACTTCTTTTGTAACAACACCAGTATATTAAATATACTAGGATGTTTTTATAAGATTTATTCGAGCTAAACTCTCACACAACTACATCAAATGGTTAAAGAACATACGGTTTCTGTGGATGGTGAAATTCTGCCTCCCGAAACGATGATTGTTCAATACTCATTTAACACCTTCAAAGGTGGCCATTATGATGTCACTATTTTTATATATGATATATAATATGTTTATGTTTTATTTATGCTTCTTTATTTTTCATTTTTGTCTTACCTTTATGGCTTCCATTATGGGTATACGCGATATCTTCATTTAAGGAAGTGCGGACTACCGCCCCCTCAAAGTGATTTGATTCGTTAAATACCATATGTGGGATGTATAAAGGATGGAAATATGATATTATATATGATATTATACTGGAATTATAATATACATTTATATCATTATTATTCCATTCTATAAAATACCAAATAGAAATGAAAGTAGCGTTCATGCGTACGTACGGCTTACCGTCTCCATGAACGGTGCATTTCATTTCTTACCTCTAAATGATTATGTAATGTTATAAATGCATGCATGTACTGGATATATATGAAATATATGATATCTACATAATGACTACAATTCTGGATATAATAAACATTTGGCCACACGAACAACATGTAATTGTAAGAAGTCCACTTTCGACTTAAGAACCAAATATCGGCAAAACAAATATTATTAACTTAAATGATTACATATTGTTTATGACATGGTAATAAGTGGTATAAAAGTAATAATGAACTTGAAAAATGTTCTTAAGGAATTAGAAATTAACTCAAGTTTATTATTCAGGAGATTAAAGAACGATCGAATCAAGTCGGACCCGAGGTAAGGGATCCTACAACTCTCTTTCGTTATAAGTGCACTCTTTTATGTCATTTCTTTTAAGCTCATATTTCTTATGATTGGGATGTTATTTTATATTACTCCTACTGTAATTTTTATGTTCATGTGATGAGAGACCCTATTATCTCTCATCAATCCATTTTGGAAGTTTTGAGTGGCGCCGTTAGGCTGCCGAATTTTCGTAAGAGATCTAACCTCTCTCTTTCTTTTTAAGTACTCTCCTTTGTGTCACTTCTTTTAAGATCCTCTTTGTAATGTTGGGGGATGTTCTTTTATATTCCTATTTCTGTAAATTTTATTTTAATGTGATGATATACTCTATTTGATCTCATCAATCCACATTCGGAAGTTTTATGTGGCGCCGTTAGGCTGCCGAGTTTTCGTAAGGGATTTTTCATCTCACTTTTATTCCCGTGAGATTTATGCTACATTCGCCACAAATTCCATTGAGTGGTGTATTTACTTCCTATTATTCTACTCTTTGTGTAATATACTTTCGTTTATGAGTATTTACCTCAATGACCTATTGTCTTTCTTTCATGGGGTGTATGTTTTGTAAGATACCCAAGTCGGTAAGGGAACCTTTCACCCTCCTCTTTTTTTTAAAGACTTATTTTATTGGGTCTTTTAATTTACATATTTTTATGTTGGGATATGTTCTCATACATCCTTATTAATGTAAATTTTATGTCCAAGTGATGAGATACACTTTTTATCTCTCATCAACTCATTTTGATGTGATGCCGTTAGGCTGTCAAGGGAACTTTTTAACCCAATTTCGATTTCTTTGGGTTCAACTTGTAGTCATTGAATATGTCATCCATTGAATATGTGTGAATGACCTTTTATTGTTTTACAATTAATATCCACTTATATTGGGTGTATATATACTTGTCACACATATTTTTGAGACTTATTTGTCCTTAATTTAAGGATACCTTCTTTATAAGGGATTTCATCACATTTGTCATTTCTATTGAGGGCTCATTGTTGTTATGCACCAATTCACTCTTATATGGTGTATATACTGTCCTTTGAAGTATTATACCATGAATCCTTTTATTCTCATGATATTATATAATTCTGACTAAATGTTATTCCTCGATTATTGTATTCAAGTGTCTCTAATTTTGGTAAAACCCCTTTAACCAAAATATCGTTTTAAATGTTTTAATTATTTTTTCTTATTAATATCCATGTCTTCAAAATGGTTTTAAGGATTTATTTATATGGATATTAATGGTTTAAAATGTTAAAAGCTTCAAGGTGGTATGAGACACTTTGATTCAAAAATCACTTTATTAAATGTTTTAAATGGTTTTGGAAATGGTTTATTTTTTGAATGGATTCATTATTTAAATATCCAAAAATGTTATATTGTGATTGAAATGTGTAAATGTTATGTTTCCTTTATTCATGTTTATGTGATACGATTATGTTATGGTTCTTGGGCATTTTTATGAAGAACGGGTGGTTCCGTGATAAACAAAGGGTGGGTGAGCCCGATATAGCTCTCCAATGCATTGGGTAACGCGAAGGAGTGAAACGTTAAGGTTTCTCCGAAGAGATTTAGGGAATATACTGTGATGGGTATTCCAAACGTAACCAAGAGGGTTACTCCCTACCTAAGAATGTTATGAATGCCTCAAGTTACCTTTATGTCTTAGGTTTTCTATGATTTATTCATGATTTGATATGCCTATGTTTTATGGGTAAAGTATGATTTCATTCTTATGTATATATGAACTCATGTTTCCTTTCCATATTTTTATAACCTTTACTGAGCTTTTTATGCTCATCCCAAGTTTTTGAAATGTTTTTCACAGGTCAAGGGAAAGGTACATGATGTGATGATAGTGTCAAGGATGTGTCAAGAATGAATCCATGTTATATTTTAAATATGTTTCCGTTGATGGGAAGAATGAATACTGTCTTTTATGTAACCACTTTGTTTAAATGTGGAATGTAATGCAAGTTTTAGGATCTAATTCTCTAAAACTCTAAACCTGAAAAGATCCTCAATGTGTAATCTTTTAATAACTCAAGATTAAGTAAGGTTTAAGGCTGGGGCCTTATAGCTACCATACAATGTAACCCTCATATATACCTTATTATGTAACCCTATTGGATACATTATGATGTTACCACACCATTTACAGTTATATTAACCAAACAATAAACTTCTATAATAGACATACCCAATAAATTATAGTTATATATTGGTCCCACAATTAATCATAAAAAATCACCGTGAACCAAATAATAATTATAAAACATGAAAAATTTAATAAAAAAACATTACGTTTTAATTTGTAAATATATAAATTTTAAAGATGATTTATAAAGATGAGTCCCTTAAAAATATCATATATTTGATGTAATAATTTATAAAAAGCATGAAATATGTTAATACACCAAAAATAAACTTAAAAAATATAATATAATAAAAATTAATTTCACAAATAATATTAGTACCAAATAATCAATGAATTAGAGGTTAACCCAGTGAATGTAAATTGGGTTACTAATTCCCTTACCTGTGGTTCATTTAACATAATACATGTTTAAATATACAATATAATGGTTTAAAACTTATTAATAATATATTATATAACCATATTAATGTCTATATTTACATATTATATATAATGTTATAACATCATTTCACCGATTTATTAATAAAATGTTTTTATTTTCATTGTTTCGGGTGGATTTATTTCATGGTTTCCACGGTTTATTCACTAGGTTATTTATTGAGGAATGGAAGAAAAAACCATAACTGGAATGAAATAGTGTTAATAGTTTTCATAATTTTAAATTATACCTTATATCATGTTTTTCTAATATGTGGATGAATCATTAGATAAAAATGCAATGAGAAAGATCAAATTTATTTTGGCAGTTTTTATGATAATCACAAACTTATATCATTTTATTCAATATCATGTTAATATATTTGTTCTATTACATTAAATAACATATATAATGTATAATAAAATATTATTTAACCATAATAATGGTTTTATGACCTTCCATGATGGTGAAAATGACAAATGAATGTGTCTCTCCCACGATGGTGGTAAATTGAAAAATCATAGATGATTTTTTAATTTTAAAAATAGATGGGAGAGGAGAAGAAGTTTGATGATGATTTTTTCCATAAAAAAGAAAAAATTATATTATATATATGATATATAGATTTATCATGAAATTTGGATAAGGGTAGCTTAATAAATAATAATAAATGAAAATTAATTTAAAATAAAATAAAAGAAAATGAATGATGTTTTTATCTCTTTAATTATCTTCATTGAGAACCTCCTTAAGTACTTTTGGTTTGGCCTTTTGGTGAGAAAAGAAGGTCTTAAATGTGGGTAAGAGGAATGGGAAGGTAATTTTGAAAAAATTAAACAATCTTAATGGTTTGAGATGTGAGGATTAGAGGTGGTGATGGGTGGTATTTATGGTGGAGGAGAGGGGTGTTTTCTCATTATTATATTCATTGGTTTATTATTTTGGCTCAAGAATATGAATCATTTGATATTTATCACTAAATATAGTAACATAATGAATTATTATTTGATATTATTTTTCTTACATCATCCTTTCATCATCTATGAATCTATAATTCAAGTATTTGTCTTATACCGTAAATTACCGTATTTCACTATTCACAAAAAAATCAAGTATTTCAGAAAAATACCAAAAATAATACCTACCGATATTTAAATATGTAGTATTTAAAAATGAACTAATTTTTATGAAAGTGATTTTAAATAATGATAATGTTATTTTTTAATTGAAATAAAAATTTATTCAAAAAAACCAATTTTAAAACAATAGTTGAATTTTTTACACATTGGAAAATAAATTAAGGTCTCCTAATATTAAATTATAATAATAATTAAATAAAATAATAATGTATGAGTATATTTTATGAATTTATATTTTATATTAACTAATTATATTAATTATATACTTATAAATAAATAATTATGTTTAACAAAAATACGAGCAATTAATTCACCATATTGGGAACATTTATTTACTAATTCCATGATATATATATATATATATATCATATTTTACATTTAAGATACATAAATTTTATTTAATGTTTCATAGGTTAGGGTATAATTATATAGGTTATATTGCTATTATTATTGTCATGTTTAGATTCCATCATTATAAATTCTTTAATTTCTATAATTAACAGTTATTTCATTATACATGTACAATGAATTTTAATAATTAATTCCAGAATAAAAGGGAAATATTTTACAAATACCTGGGGTTTTTCAATATTATTGAGGGCTTTATAAAACCCCACATTTATTTTTAATTACATTCTTCCTTAGATAGGTTTCAAAATCATTTCCCATATACTTTTTTCATTTTTGGTTATCAGCTTTTTTATATAAACACCCATTTCCCTCTGAACATCCCTTATAAAATATATAAATCTTTAAACTGCATTTGATTTTTTGATTCAAAATTATTATGACTGTAATCTGAGTAAATTCATCCATAAAATTGTTAATGTATAAAACCATTTAATTGATTAATGGATCATAATATGATAAAAATTATAGTGTATAAGTTAAAGAGGTCTGTTAGACTGAATTTCAAATTTTTATTCCTCTTTTCAACCGTTATTAATTACTAGAAATTTATAAAAAAAATATCTTATTTCCATTTCAGTAGAGTAAATTTTCACACAACATATACATTGGAAATTTCTTTCATAATTATTTATACTTGTTTCCCATGTCTCCAATTCTACAACTCATTTTCATCATCCTTACTTATGTAACACGATTTATAAATTTCTGAAATTTGAAACTAGTTTTACTAGGTTATTTATCCCCTAGTGATAGTTTTACCTTCCTCCAAACATCTTATAATACATGATTATTTCATGAAAATAAATTCATTTACACTATCATTGATTTTTCTAAAACTATGTATGTAATTTTTTCCCATAAACGTATAAAACATCCATATATTTTAGAGACTAAACATCATTCCCAAACATTTATATTCCTCTAATTCTTATGGAACGATCATTTTCAAATGTAGCTACTCATACTTCAATATTTTCCAAATCATTCAATATTTTTAAGTCCCCTATAATATATGAGGTATATAAACTATCGTGAATTCATGTTTTTTCTCTTTAACATTCTTTGAGGTTTTCCCCAATAAAAAATTATCAATCATCCACTATCTTTTTCCACCTTATTTTTTATTTTCAAGCATAATATTTTCTCCTCAATAGAGTTTTTAAACATACATAAGAAACATTAAATATTTGGATACATATTCAAAAAACATACTCTGAATAACCAAAATAATTTTTCCTATGAAGGGTTCTTGTATCTAAGAATTTATCCTTTTCTTCTTGATGTGGCTGTGGAATGCTTCTCTCTTTTATTTTGAAATTACATCCCCTAAATTCATAAATAAAAACAAAGAGACTTAATTTTCCAAAAATTTAATGGTAATTCCAAAATATACCAAAAACCCAATAATATTCACTAAATCATATACTTCTATAAAAATATAACATTTACCTATAATTATAATCTTGAGGATTATGACATCATTCTGTTTCAAATTTCACCTGATGTGGGGAATGGTTCATAAAGAGGGTATTTTCATATTTTTTTATGATATGGATTTATCACTTCCATTATAAATCCAAGCATTCCAAACATATTTTCTATCAATTTTATTATATTAAAATTATATGTAATTTTATATTTTTGGGTGAATATTTGAAAAAAAATTTAGATTATGCATTTTGTGCATCTTGAGATGATTTATTGTTTACCTATAAGTTCATGATACATTTTGTTAACCTTCATAAGGTAATTACAATAATAATAAGTTTGAAATGGAGTTTAATAACCTCATAATCCGTAGAAACAAGTTCCATTTCGAGAATATCCATTATCAATCACTATTTAGTAACATTAATATTCATATATATGATCTCATGGATGTAATCTTCATCCTATTTAAGAATTATATTCATTCATTTATTATCCTTTCAACATTATTCCCACATCATTCTAATTTATTTATTGAGATTCTTCCAATATAATAATTTTATTCATTCATTAATTATCCTATCAACATTATTCCCTAATCAATCTAATTTATTTATTTAAGTGGGGTTTAATAACCTCATATGCCTTAGAAATAAGTTCCTAATCGATATTATCCATAATCAATCATTGTTCAGTAACTTTCATATTCATATTTATGATCTCATGGATGTATTCTTATTCCTATTTAAGAATTAGATTCATTTATTAATTATCCTATCAATGTTATTCATAACTTGACTATACGAATAGTAATATAACCCATAACAGTTATTTAATTTTACATGTACAATGAATTTTACTATTTAATTCCACAAAAAAATGAAATTATTTTATAAATACCTCGGTTGTTATAATATTATTTAGGGATTTATAGAACCTTAATTTTTTTATAATTACATTCTTCCTTAGATAAGATTCAAAATCATTTCTTATATACTTTTTTCATTTTTGGTTCTAATATTTATTTTATAATCACCCATTTCCTTCTAAATATCCCTTTTAAAAAATATAAATATTTAAATTGATTTTGAATTTTTGATTCAAAATTATTATGTTGGTAATCTGAGTAAATCGATCCATAATATTGTTAATATATAAAAACAATTTAATTGATTGATTGATCATAATCCCATAAATATTTTAGTGTATAATTTCAAGAGGTATGTTAGACTGAATTTTAAATTTTCATCCCACATACTAACATTTATTAATTTTAGGAAATTTATAAAAATGATTATCTTATTTTCATTTCAGTGGAGTAAATTTTCACACAACATATACATTGGAAATTTCATTCATAATTATGTATACTTGTTTCCCATGTCTCTAATTCCAAAACTTATTTTCATCATCCTCACTCATGTAACACGATTTACAGTGGTCTTTAATTTTGATACTAATTTTCCTAGGTTCTTTCTCCCTTAGTGATAATTTTACCATCCTCCAAACATCTTATAATACATGATTATTTCATGAAAATAACTTCCTTTAAATTATCATTAATTTTTCTAATTCTATATAAGTTATGTTTTATCCCCTAAACATAAAAAACATCTTTATATTTTAGAGACTTAACTTCATTCCTAATCATTTATATTCCTCTAATTCTTATGGAACGATCATTTTCAAATGTACCTACTCATCCTTCAATATTTTCCAATTAATTCTATATTTTAATGTCCCCTATAATTGTGAGGAATAAAAACTATCGAGAATTCATGTGTTTTATCATCAACATTATTTGAGGTTTTCCCCAATAAAAAATCATCAATCATCCATAATATTTTTCCACAATATTTTTATTTTCATACATAATATTTTCTCCTCAAGAGAGTTGTTAAACATACTTTTGAAACATGAACTAGTTTGAATTTTCTTCTAAAAACATACTCCAAACAACCAAACTAATTTTTCATAGAAAGGGTTCTTATATCTGGGAATTTTTCCTTTTGTTATTCATGTGGATTTGGAAAGTTTCTCTCATTTATTTTGAAATTATATCCCCTCAATTCATAAATACAAAAAAAAGGCTTATTTTCCAAGAATATAATAATTATGTCAAAATATACCAAAAAACCAAAAATATTCACTGAATCCTAGTCCTCTATAGAAATTTTACATTTCTCTATAATTAGTATCTTGAGGTTTATGACATGATTCTATTTCAACTTTATCCTAATGTCAGGAAAGTTTCATAAAGAGGATATTTTCATATTTTGTTGATGTTATTGATTTATCAATTCCATTATAAATCCAAACATTCCTAACATATTTTCTAACAATTTTATTGTAATAAAAATTATGTAATTATATAATTTATGGGTGAATATTTCACAAAATTCTTATATTATAGATTTTTTGCATCTTGAGATGATTTATCTTTTACCTATAAGTCCATGTCAAATTTTTTAACCATATAAAGGTAATTACAATAATAATGAGTTTGAAATGGGGTTTAATAACCTAATATTCCTTAGAAACAAGTTCCTTATCAAGATTTTCCATTATCAATCAATGTTTAGTATCTTTTTTATTCATATTTATGATCTCATGGATGTAATCTCCTTCCTATTTAAGAATTATATTCTTTCATTAATTATACATTCAACATTATTCCTACATCAATATAATTTATTTTTTGAGTTTTTTAGTTTTTATCAAGACATGTGGAATGTTCTAATCTTAGTTGATATTCTCTATAAGTTTCATCATCACTTTCTTCTTCTTCTTCATGGTTTTTGAAATCATCTTTTTTATCAAAATTTAAAAATAAGGTTCCAATTTTTTCTAAAACAATTATCCTAAATAATTTTTTTCAATAGATTCATATTATAAATTATTATACATTAAGATTCATCTATTATTGGTGAATTTTTTCTTACCACTAGTGTAGATTTTATCTTCCCTTTATGCTTTGTTCAAATTATTCCCTTGAATTTTTCCTTCAGAATGATCTTAATATTCACCAAAATTATTCATAGATTAATTCATCCAGAAATTATCATTTCCTCCTCACCTGAATATTTTGAGTGGATTTTTTCTCTATACTTTTCTCTACCTCTCTAATTGTTTTTATAGATAAGAGTTATGATCTTTTAATTCATTTAATTAACTTATTTTTTTAATCAATATGGTCAACATAATAGTGACCAAGGTTTAACCTAAATGGATATTAAATCATTTTTTATTAATATGAAGCACATTCAAAAATAACATGCATGTGGAATATAATAGGTTAGTTTCTTTATAAACAAGAAAACATTTCATTAAATTTGGTAAAGTATCTTTAACATCCCTCATGATGATATTCACCTTTAATACTACTACTTAAAACATTTCTTTACAACCTCGAGGTAATTAATCATAAGAAAGGGGTGAGCTCAGATTCACAATAAGGGTAAACATGGATATATTTATGAATAATCAAGATCATAAGGGTATAGGAACATGTGAATAAAATTAAAAGAGCATACCCTACTAACTAAATATTATATAAATTTTTAATATAATAATGATTGGAAGTTCATAAAACAAGAATCATAAGGGTGATAACACATTTTCAATCAATCAGGAACCATATTATTATGTCATATAAGTGTGGTAACATTTCAACTATAAAAAATTATTACATGTGTCGAGTTAACTACCAAGACCATAATCATAGGGGATGAGGAGGACACAACAGTTTCATCTTTTAGGTCAGGACACACATGTCTCCCATAGTGGATCCAAGGACAATTGTTTCCCATTTTTTGATCAACACACACCTCTTTCCCATTTTTGGATTAGGACACACCAGTTTCCCATTATTGTTCAGGACATACCTATTTCCCATTTTGGATCACGGCCATGTACATTTTTCCCGCAAATATATCAAGAGATTTCAATCATTACCCAATGCATCATAGGATGATATAGGTCCCACAAGTCACCTATTAAAATCATACAAACATGTACAATAGGATAATAAAACAATCATCATATCATAAACCATAAAAACTGATCGGTTTCATATAAATCATATCATTACCCATGAAATTAAATATGTAAAATAAAATGTCATCAAATCATACCCAGTGAAAAAGATACATTTTTAATAACAAATTTATCACAAAATAAATTATGAATGGAAGTTGTTTTCATAAGATTAATATCAGGTTATAATCCATGAATGAGAAACTAGTATTATAAAAAATCATATAAATAATAATACATTCAAAGAAATAATAATAATGATTTCCTTGGATTATAAACCTAGTAAGACATTAAAATTTTTAAACAACATCATCTTATATAGATAAGGGTTTTGAGAGATCATGTGGAACCTAAATTTTCTTTTAAAATCATTTTTTAAAACATATATCAATAAAAAACACCTTCCATTTAAACCAAAATGAAATCATACATAAAAATAATCAAAAATAGTTTAAAACAATTCAATATAAAAATATACATTACACATTGAAAAACTCCATTTAAAATTTAACCATTTTAAAAAAAATCATTTGAAAATAACTATAAATACAAATAATAGTGTAATGTCCCAGATTTTCCATGTAATTTTTTTAACTATATAAAATTATTTCGAGACCCCACACTCTGGAGGTGTGTGATTCCGAGGCCCGTTAAAATTATGAAATTTTTTTATAGTATGTTCAGTAAAATTTTGGACCGGTTTTATTTTACTTTTGATCATGTTCATGGATCAAAAATATGAGGGCACAATTAAAATAATAATTATAAGATTCACCTAGAAAGGAAATAACTTTTCTCCAAATGGGCTGAATAGAAATGTTAACTTTTTGACTTTATAGAAGAAAACAATATCCTTAATAAGATATTTTATCTCTTTCCTCAACAGACAAGAGGTGACACGGTGACGATGCAACACAACGGCAAGGCAGTGATGAGACACATTAATGGGACTCATTAATAGCTACTTAACATGTAGAGTAATGATCATTTAATATCGTATAATAGCGATGATGTTTCATAAATGAAACAACCTAATCATGCGATGTAGCAATGTAATAAAAACATTGTGGTGTATTTTCCGTTTAATAGTTTGATGTGTTGGTGGAATGAGGATTAAAATATGGAGATTCTCTGACGAACCACTCATAGATTTTCCTCCCAAACGAAGAACATAAGAAGTTTGTGGGATGTCATCGACATCGATGTACCTCAAAGAACGACGTATGCCATCATCCTCAAGGACCCCAGGGGACGAAGAGCTACAACAAAAAATGATAATCGGGTAGCTATTTGTTTTTAGTTTTATGATTTCCCCTTCCATTTTCTATATGAAAAACGTGGATTAAACCACTAATAGGTTAATATGCAGATCATGCATTTTTTCAGGTGGGTTTCATTCTTGGGTTTTATATATGGGAATAATTTTATTTTTGATTGGAATGTAATCCTTGGACCTTCCCATGTTTTAAACCTCTAACGTGGAGGGTGCGGACCAACACGAACAAGGCATGAGTCCCTGTGCAAGTGTGTTATTCATGGAAATATCCTCAAATCGATGAAAAGAATAAACCGGATCCATGGTAGGGATAGAGGTGAACCGAGAGGCCCGTAAGTGTAGTAGAATCATGAAACAGACCACCCGAGCAACTCTGGTTCCCCACAGAAGGAATTATCCACTATAGCCATGGGAAAAGGGAGACGGCACGCCCGTCAGCACACAATGGCAGAAGGAGGCCACAAAATCACAGAGGAGTAGTGTCCCACGTTCGGGATGCATGGGTCACTAGGAGGGCCACGATTGATTGATTGTAGTGGAGGGGAGGCTGTTTCCCATCGTCTGCGGGTAATGTTGGATGCAACACCATGTGGACGCCTTGTGGGAGGAGCGGCCCTCTACTTGCGGGTTGCATTCGAAGATGCAATGGACGAGATGATGGTTGCCGTGTCCCGTGTGCATGACACTGGTCCACCTCTAGTGAACCAAGATCATAAAGGAGGACCACACCCCAACCAGTGCGGTGGGCTAGACCCACGCTCTTTGGGCCGATTCAGATTAGACTGGGTCACTAAGGGACCTGGCAGGGTGGACCCCGACCTAATCGGTATGGGTCCAGCAAGACCAATTAGGCCTGGCCCGCTGGCCAGGCCACACCTGTCTAACCCAGACCCAAACCTGGTCTAGTTGAGTCAGCTTAATTAAACCGAATTATGTGGGACCCCCGAGCTAGGATGGTCGGGTATGTCTGACTGGGTCGGACCGATCCCAGATGCAACTGGACCATGTTTACTGAAACTTTAATAACTCATAGGCCATGTGTCCAATTGAGGCACTATCTACAAAACAACTGCCCTAGGAATGAGGTGGTCTTATGAGATACTCTACATGAGTTTTTGTAGGGGATGGTGTATGTCTGGGTAGAATCAGACTTGAATCCAACTAGTCCCTTTTTACTAAATTGACAATATCATACCAACCAAGCATCTATTAAATGTACTATTTATTATGTTGGTTCCCTCACGACAAGATTGTCCTTTGGGTTATTTTATGTCATACATCTTGGTGGTTGGGGTACAACCGATGGATCAAGTTTTAGTGGTGTTGATCATTAGTTTCATAACAAATGAGCAGAAGGTTTGTGGATCCTTAGTAGCCTAACATACGAGAATTATCCACGGGGATCCTTAATGGCCCAGCAGACGAGCAGGAGCCATTTGGATCCTTAGTAGCCTGGCAGATGACCGAAAGTCATGTGGATCCTTTGTGTCCCCATAGATGAGTGGCTATTCATCAGGATGAGTCCTTCAATAGTAAGAAATGTTCATCACAATAGCCGATGAACCTTCTTCATATGAATTAAATTATACCTGGTATTAGTTATCTATACATTGTAGTCTTACTTATGTGGACTTTGTGGCCTTACTCGGTGACTTTTATTTGTGGTTTCTTTGTGGTATTTCTCCTTAGTGGACAAGGGTCCCCTACTGAGTATTGTGTTACCCACCCCTGCATGGGATTTACCCTGTACACATTGTGTCTTATGCAGACAATAGAATTTTCTATAGTGGACATGGTGTCCTTGGTATAGAAGGGGAATAGCGAGATAAGGAGACAAGGCATACTCCCAAAATATCAAGTAGCAAACCTAATAATTCCATTAGGTGGGGTTATCAACAACTATATTTTTCACTGTTGTTACATGTAATCATCAGTTTACAATTTCCTTTTGTTCGGTTTGTATACTGAAACATTTGAACATCCGTTGTACTCGTACTCAATGGTTATTCCTCAGTGGAAAGTTTGTTCTTCATCCAGTTTTGGGTTGTAGTTTTTGGTGTACATGTACAGGTACTCAGGAAAATGCCACCCACTTGCTGGTTGACGCCTTCAGCACTAGCCTCCAACAATTGGCCTTTGGTAGACGAGCTTGGATGAGTCATGGCATGGGCCCCAGGGGATGGGTCGTGACAAAAGGAATCATTTAAAACTACATATAATATTTTTGGATATTTTTCATTGAAATAAAATAAAATAATTCATGAATATTATGTAAAATTTTATCTTTTAAAAATAACCTTTAATATTTCAATGGAAGCTTCAAAGAACTAACAGTAGGTAAATACATACATTCTATGTATTACTTTTTCACTGAAATTGATTACAAAAGATACTTGATCAGAAAAAGAGAAAGGGATTCCATTTAAAACCATTTAAAAAAAGGTAAAATATGTGTAAAATTTTCATTTACACAACATAGTAAATCATTATTTAAATCATTTTAAAAAAACAAAAAAATTTAATAGAACAATTTTCTGACCGAAGAGATAATAAATGACATGTTTTCTTAAAAACGCAGTATTGCTTATATTAACTACCAAGTAGTGGAAAATAATACCAATACATAAATATATCATGAACCCATAGGATAAAAAATATATTATAGTTCCTCAAATATGTATCAAATTTAATTTTTCAATGGAATCATAATCCTAAACAATCTCGATAAATGATGGGATTATAGAAATAAACCATTACAACTTTGGTAACATTGAATCACAAATAAATGGAAGGAAAATTATTAAATGGTGATTAAAATATCATTAAAAAATTATATTCCATTTATTTGATTTCAAATGGTATTATATACACCTCATAGTAAAATATAGGTGCATGACATGGAATGTGTCTCAAAGAATAAAAATTAAGGCAAAATTACATTACTAATTTGGTAAATTTTGAAGCCTAAACCCCATGAAAGATAGATCATCAAAGTGACATGTAGATAACCATTAATTTTTTTATAAGAATCATAGAATAAATTCATGTGAAATATATAAAACACATAATTGAATTAATTTGTCAATAATGAATTACTCTTTCATAAATAAAAGTTAGAAGAAAAAAACCCTTACCTTATGTCTTGACATTATTTATACACGTTAAATCCTCCTTCATAAAATATATAATTTTTTCAATAATAAACAAAATAATAATATTCTTATTTATAATAATATATAATATATTATAATTACTTTATATTACCCTTTTTTAATTCTATTTTAGTGTTATGTTTTGAGTTATATACCCTTTGTTTTTTTGTATACGTTTTGACTAGTGAATATTGTTCCTTTTATTTGGGTTTTCATCTACTTATTTATAGAATAAAAAACATGGTGAAACCATTTAAAATATATAGTATATAAATTTTAATAATTATCTATAAAATATATAAATATGATATGGAATTAACCATTCATGGAGACGCTCGATCATACGTTCTCTTGAATACTATTTCAATTTTATTATCGTATAAAAATAAAAGATGAAAATGAAATATATATATATATATATATATATTATAATTACCGTAGAATTATTGTTTCATATATATAATTTAAATATATATAACCTATTATTAATCAATTCCATGTCAAATGTATAAGGTCCCGACTATAAACAATACATATTCAAGTTATTACAACTAGATTTCACTTCTTTAAATTCCCAAATATCTCTCCTCTTTAGTGTTTTAGAATTTTGGGAAGTAACTCATACATATAAATCCAAAAGAATAATTTTTTTATGATTAAAATAGTATCCATTTCTTTAAAAACATAAAATTTTAAATACAAATCAACAACACGATTTGATTACGAAATCATAATAACATTTAAATTGACTTTATTCTATCTCTTGAACATCTATATAACATTTAAAATGAATTTTAATTAATTGTATGAGCATAAAAATATTATTAATGGATTAAAAAATAATTAATGAAACAATTATCCCATGAATTCTTATAAACATATGAAATCATTTTCACAAACATATACTTATCGCCCATAAAGAATCATATACTATCTTTGTGGAACATGAGATTTCTATAAATCATAGAAAACATAAATAGAGAATAAATGTATATTGGGGAACTAATTACATAATATTTTAACCATCAATGATACCTCATGATTTGTACCTTTTCAGTATACCTTAATATTTTTAACCTTTGCGGCTACCTTACAATATAACCCTTGAGGCTAACTTATGGTGTGGGCACCACAATTAGACTTTTGAGTAACCATATAGATGACCCCAAACATACACATACAAAATAAATTTTAGGGAGATATTTTTCCACCATGTATCATAAAAAATTCCCATGAACCATAAAATAATCATAAAACATTAATACTTTAATATAATCATTTCGTTTGAATTTAAAAAAGTGTATTTTAAAAGAGTATTTTGAAAGGAAAGTCCCATCTAATTATCATATAATTGATGTGAGAGTCGATAAAATTAAAGGATTATGTGTATAAACTAAAAATACCAATAATAAAAAACAATATTAAAAAAATTATTTACACAAATACTCTTGGTACTATATAATCAATGATGTGTAATGATAACCTAATGAATAGAAATTGGGATAAGAATTACCTTACCTTGGGTTTGTATTACATGAAACTTGTTTAAACATCCTATATAATTGGTAAAATAGTGTTATTAAAAAATTTTAGAAATATATTGATGTTTATAACACCATATATGTTCATTTTATAACATCATTCCATCCTAAATTTATAATATTTTGTTCATTCTATTGATTCAGGGGAATTATTTACATGATTTCCACAGTCGATTCATAAAGTATTTCCATAACGAATGGAAGAGAAAATACAGAATTGGAATGAATATGTATTATTATGTTTCATGAATATTAAATTATTCCATATATAAATTTGGATATGTGTTATTAGGATGAATCATTAGATAAGTCATTAGTGATATCTGTTTAGATCATTTTTGTGGATCTTTAATAATCGTGAACTACTTCCATTATATAACATAATATTTTGTATATATGTTAGCTTTAAAACATGAATGAGGAAATATAATACACTATTAAATATATTTCAAAAATTAAAAATGGGTCTATAAACAATTTTAAAGGAATAAAAAGAAACATCAAACACATCGTCTAAGATTTTGGTAAATCTTCACATCACAGACATTGTTTTAATTTTTAGAATAATTGGAAGAGGAGAGGAATAATGATGATGATTATTTTCCACAATAATGATAAAATCCAAAATATATATGATTATAGAAACTTTATAACTCATGGAAAAATGGATTGAAAGGGAGTATATGAAATGAAAAGGAATTGAAAAGAAAACAAATGAAAATGAAATAGGATTCATACCTCTTGATCTCTTTTCCTTGAGACACTCTTTAAGGCCTTTGGTTTTGGAATTATGGTGATAAAAGTAGGTATTTGACGTTATAAGGTCCTTGGGAAGGGAATTTGGATGAATTTAGAAAATTCTCAAAACATGAGTGGTGTGATCGGAATAGGGTTGAGGGTGGTATTTATAGTGGAGGAGAAGAGGTGTTTTTCATTATTTTAATCATTAGTTTAATATTTTTTTCCCAATACTATGAATAGACTAGATTAATGTTACCTAAAACAGTAATAGGTGCATGTGAGTTCAAAATAATGTCTATTTACATCATCCATGACTCAAACAAGTTGTAAAAATTCATTTATTTATCATTTTTCGTAAATTATAGAATTTAACTATTCAACAAAAATTAAAGTTTTTCAGAAAAATCCCAAAAATTCATGCTAACTATTTTTTGATGAGTAGAATTCAAAAATGTACTCCATTTTTTGAATATAATTTTCAAAATATGAATAATTTAATTTTTAATAAAATCATATTTTATTCCATAAATAACAATTTTAAAACTATTACTGATTTTATATCAACTTGAAAATTTTAAAAAGATATCATTAACTTATAACCTTCAGAAAATTAAATAATAATATTACAAACTATTCATAAGGATCATATGACTATTGAAATTACTATTTATAAGGGTATGTTAATATTCATCAAAAATCAACTTGGTTATAATCAGACTCCAATTAACATACTATTCACAACCATAGAAGACCGTTTTTCAAAATTTAAATCATAGAAGCGAAAAAATATTGTTTAATGGATTGTTTATAAATATCTCTTTAAAACCCAATTTCATTATGTAGATATTTAGTGCTTCATTCATAGAAATTTATTTTTAAAACCTAGAGGTGTTAAATTCTCTCCACCTTTTGGAAATTGCATCCTCGTAATTTTATTATTATCTACTTATTAAATAAGTGACGGTACCTTTCCCTCATAACATTTTCAGATTCCCATGTAGCTTTTTCAATCATGTGGTTTCTCCAGAAAACCATTACCTAGTGTATTAACTTATTCTCTAATAGTTTTTTTCTTCGATCAATAATCTGAACAAATTTGACTTCATTAGTATGGAACCTTTCTAGATGAACTGCTTCTTGGATAAAAACATGATATAAATCTTGCACATACATTCCCAGAAAAGAAACACAAAAAAAATTGTGTACCTGAGACAAATTCAGCCGAAATTTTTCTCAGTAGGTGGCAGGTCCAAATTTATATAGAATTTTATAAGGTCTAATGAACCATTGACATATCATTCCTTTCATACCAAAACAAATAACACTATTCCATAGTGAGATACTAAAAAAACATGATAACCTACCTCTAAAGAGAAGTCTTTACTCTTGTTATATTCATAACATTTCTTCCAACTCTGAGCTATCCTCATGTGTTGCTAGATCATCTTTACTTTCTCATCCACTTCCTCTAGAAATTCTAGTCCTATCAAATTTCATTCCCTAACATCATCCAAAATTGGTGGAGTGCAACACTAATTCCTATATAATGCCTCAAAAGGTGCCATCTGTATACTGGAATGAGAACTATTATTATAATAAAATTAAACTGAATAAATATGATTATCATACTTACCTAGTAATCTATTGAACAATAATTAATAATATCCTCTAATGTTTTAATCACCAATTTCGACAGACCATCATATTGTGAATGAAAATTTATAATGAAATTTAATTCTATTCCCAATTACCTATAAAGACCTTCCCAAAAGTTATAAGTGTTCTTAGGATCACATTTTGATATAATGGATAGAGGAACTCCATGTAACCAGATAATCTCATTGAGGAATAGTTGAAAAAGATGTTTTAAAGACATAATATCTCTAATAAAAAAGAAATTATCAGATTTAGTCATTCGATCAAGAATAACATGGATTGCATTCTTACCTTGAGATGTCGTTGGTGGACCCACAATTATTTCCATGGATATATTTTCCCATTTCCACTCTAGAACTAATAATGTATTAATAATACCCTTCAATAAAGACCACTTCTCTTTAACCAATTTACATGATAAACATTTTACAGGAAAATATGCAATATCACATTTCACACCATCCCACCAGTAATAATTCTGACATCTCTATACATTTTCGTTCATCAAGGATGAACTGAAAATGTAGAACTATGAGTTTCAAACAAAAACACTTTCCTCATGTAAGAATCAAAAGGCACAAACAATATTTCTCCAAATCTCAAAAAAAATCATTATCAATGATTAGTTTTGGAAAATTTCTCATTTTAGTCAATTCTACCTTTTTCTCTAGCTCCCAATATACATTTTGAACTTTCATAATTTTATTTGACAAAGATAACTACAATTAAACCTAAAACAAAATAGAGTAATTTCTTGTATTTAAAACTTCCAAGACAAAATTCAACAAATAATAATTCAAGGGGTCATGTTCTAATCGTAACATGGTTAATGATGCATGATGTTTTCAAATCAATGAATCTACCACGTTGTTTGCATTTTTTATGGTAATTGGTCATTAAATCACAATCCTCTATCAATTTACTCCATCTTATCTTCATCATTTTTAGTACCTTCTGAGTGAATATATACCGCATACATTTATGGCCGGTATATATTTCACATTTGGCTCCATATATATGATGCTTCCAAATTTTTAAGCAAAAAACCATTGCTGCTAATTTCTAATCATGTGTGGGATAATATAACTCAAGAGGTATTATTTGTCATAATGAATAATTTATTACTTAATCATTCTACATCAGAAAACAACCATGCGCATTCAATGAAACATTTATATTGATTAAAAACATACCATTTATATAATGGAGGGCCAAAACTAGATCATTCAACAATCTCTTCTTTAGTTCCTGAAAAAACATCACATTCTTCTATCCAATCCATTTATATCCTTTTATTGTTAACATAGTTAGTGGCCTAGATAACTAGGAAATGATTTTAACAAAACTCAATAATAAACTGTTAGTGCATGAAAAATATGAATCTAGGTAACATTTGTTGGTCTTGTCTATTAATTAACAATTTTTTTTGCAGGATGGACTATTATAACATCATAACTTACAATATTCCCAAGATAATATATCATTTTCCACAAAATAATGAATTGGGGAATTTTCCTATTATTTTATTTTCATTTAAGGTTTATAAAAAACAATTATATGTTTTTTGTGATCCTTTTTACTTAAATAATATACAATAATTTCATCAACAGACACAACCACAATGAAATCTAAGAAATGATGAAATATTATAATCATAATATCCAAGAAAAGTGTGGTACATTAGTTAAACTAAACCGGATGTAAACAAATTCATAACAAAAGTATCTAGTATTTAAGTTAGTCTTTAGGATGTTTGCTTCCTTTACTTCCAATTGATGGTTCCCTTACCTCATTTCAACCTTCAAAAAATATTATACTCCTTGGAACTAATCCAAAAAACATCTATATGAGGAAAAGTATAATTATCCTTAACATTGATGTTATTTAAGTATATATAATCAATGAAAAGTTTCATTGAACCATCTTTATTTTTAAAGAACAAAATCGGAGATACCCATATTGAAGTCCAAGGTTGAATGAATCCTTTATCAAGAAACTCATGTAATGGATATTTTAATTATTACAGTTATATTTGAGTCATTTGATAAAGGTGTTTTGAAATTTGATTAGAATAAGGAATTAAGTTTATTGTCAATTCGTCTTTCTAATTAGGTATAGTACCTGGTAACTCTTAAAGACAAACATCAAGGTATTCATTTACCATTGGCACATCATTAATCTGAACAGTTTCCATATTTTCAATAATATGACAACGATAACTTTCATTTACATATTTAAATAGTTTATCCTCTTATTTATATGTTATTAATTGAATGAGATCATTCTTTTATAAAAATTTAAATTCATTCTAAAAAAATCATTACCTCTACAATCAACATTAGCAGGATAAACAGAAACACAATCCATACCCAGAATGATATAAAACTCTACCAAGGGTATCACAATAAGTCTTTAATGTAAATTGATTCCACATACCATAATAGAATGATTATTAAAATTCCTCTCTTATATAATATTTTCCCCTGGTGTGATAACAATATGTTTTAGTCTCATATATTGAGTTGATATTTCCAATTTACCAGAAATTTTCTGAGAAATAACGTATTGTGTAGACCATGTATCAAACAAGACATTAGGAAAATTTGAGTAAACAAATAAGGTACCTAATATAACTTTATTGGATGGCCAAGCACCTACTCACATAGTTAATATGGATCTCACTACACATTTCTTCTTATAGTTTGGGTTCATTTCATCATTCAGATCTGTCTTTGGGCATGAATTTTCATAATGACCCATCTAACCACATTTAAAAAACATCATAATTTTCTTATCATGATTAGTCTTAGGATCATTTTCATTACAATCGCAGACCATATTTCCAAACAAACCAAATTTAAAACACTTACTGGTTTGAATTAGGCATTCCCCAATGAGTTTTTTACCTCACTTTTCACAAACTGGAAACTAAACATTCTTACAATAATCTTTCCTCGGATGATTCTAATCCATCACATTCCATCTAAATCTATTCTTAAGTTTTTACTCAAGGTACATGTGGACATCATAAAAAAAATTCTACCAAATCTTCACATTGGAAAATTTTCTCATAAATTTTTAACTTGTGGTGATATAATGCCTTAAAATATCCTAGAATTAATCCTGAGTAAAAACAGTTGATTTTTCTAGGAAGATCCAGAGCAAGATTTGGAGCATACCTTGTTAGTCGGGTGATGTTCTCTTCATACACCTCTACTTAATAATCCTCATTATGTTTCTATTAAATGAATTTATTCTCTATCCGATGTCATAGTGTATTTTGAAAATATTTTTAAAGAAAAAGACATTAAAATATTTCCTACTCTAAGGATGAAATCTCCTCTATATCCCTAATATTATTTACCATTGGCCACCTCTGATCAGCTTCACCTTAAAAACTATAAATGGAATGACTTGCCTTTGATTATCTGAACATCCAGTAAAATGAATATTTTTGAAGGGATTTAATCCACACTTTATCTAATACTAGGTTATAAGACCCACTAAAAGCGGGAGGATGTTTCCCCATAAAATGTCCCACTATCAACATGTTCCTTTGTGGATTCTATCATTTTTCTCCTTCAGTGATTCCTCCTCCATTTATTACCTATGTCAAATAAACCATTACTATCATAAACTACCCAATTTGAATTCCAACCATTCCCAGTGGTGGATTCTGAAAGATATCAGCCTCTCGATTTCTTCCAAATACATTATCCTTATTTCTTCATTGTTTTTTGAATAGACATATATTAGATGAGGAAACATGGTAATCCTTAAATGATATACCATTTTATAATAAAAATACGTTAATAATCATTTATGTTATTCTATTTAAATCACCATAACCATTATAGTTATCTAAATCATTATATTATACCATCTATATAGTCTTAGAATTAACCAATACATTTTATAGTTATTTAAACAAGATTTTAATAAATTACATTCCAAAATAAATTTTTGGTTTACAGTTTTAGAATGTTTCAAAATAACTCATAAATAACAATCCACAAGAATTCAATTTCGGTATGATTAAATTAGTATACATTTCTTCCAAAACAAAAAAAAACAAAATGATTTATTTGAAAATATTCATTACATTTAACATAACATAATTCTTTCTCTCACACATCCTTATAATGTGTGAAAAGCATTCAAAAACATTGGATGATCATAAACGGATTAGTAATTCATTTAAAAAGATGGAATAAAAACATTATCTTGTGAATAATTATAAACATAAGAAATAAGTTTCACAAACAGATACTCCTTATCCATAAAGAAACAAATACTTACTTTTTGAAACATTAGATTTCAATAAATCATAGAAATCATAAATAGAGAACACGGTTATCCTGGGTAATTACATACTTAATTTTTTATCCCTCAAATCAGTCATATTATTTTTAACAAGAATGGTTACCTTACAATGTAACCCTCAAGGCTACCATATGGTGTAACCATTCAAGTTACACTTGGAGTAACCATACACATGACTTCCAACATACAAAAAAACAAATGAATTACTTATAGTTGCAGTTCCTAAAATTTATCATATAAAATGACCATGATCTAGATAAAAATAATAAAATATTAATAATTTCACAAAAACATTGCTTTCAAATTTTGAAAAATAAATTTTAAAAGAGGATTTTGAAATGAAATCCCCTACCAATATCATATAATTGAAATTATAATTTATAGAATGAAAGTATTATTTTTATTATCTATAAATATACATTATAAAAAATATTATAAAAAATTTCATTACAAAAATATTATTAGTACCATATAATCAATGAAGTGGAAGGATAACCCCAAGAATGGAAATTGGGTTTTTAATTCCATTACATCAAATTTTTCTTACATGAAAATTGTTTACAATTCATGTATAATGGTTAAAATATTGTATGTATATTTTAAAGAAACATATTTATGATTATATAACCATATATGATAATTTTAAAATATCATTCGACCCATTATTTCATAATATTTTGTTCTTTCAATTTATTTCGGGTGAATTCTTTACATGATTTCCAAGATCAGTTCGTAATCGATTTCCTGGTTTAACAAAATAAAAACACCATAAGTGAAATTAAATGAAATAAATATATTTTTATAATATTAAATTATTCCATAAATCATTTTGGATATATGGTATGAGGATAAATCATTACATAAATGATTTTTATATTTTTTTTAAATCATTTTGGTGGTACTATGATAATCATGAACAAGTTCCATTACATAACATATTATTATGTATATATGTTAACTTAAGAACATTAAAGTGTATATATAATACACATAAAAAATATTTTAAACAATTATAATTGTTTTATAAATTTTTTTGAAGGAATTAATGGACCTTGAAAACACATCATCCACGATTTTGGTAAATCTGCACATCACAAACAATGCTTTTATTTTTAGAATAAGAGTAACTATAGAGGAAGAATGATGATGATATTTTTCCATAAACATGATATAATATAGAATATATAATATTCAAGATAATTCAGTTACCTTGGATAAGGGTATTGTAATGGAGTATATGAAAGGAAAAGGAATTGAAAAGAAATCAAAAAAAATGAAAGAGCATTGTTACCTATTGATGTCTTCTCCTCAAGATCCTCATTAAAGACTTTGGTTTTGGCATTTTGGTGAGAGAAGAACGTCTAGGAAATGTTATGTGACTGGTTAATTGGATTTTTTATAATTTAGAGTACTCTTAATGCTTTAAATGATTGAGTGAAAAAGGGGTTGAGGGTAGTATTTATAGTGGAGGAGCTGAGGGGTTTCCAAAATTTCCCCTTTAGTTTAATATTTTTGGTCAAGACTTTGAATAGTTTTGATTAATGTGACCCCAAATAGTATTAAGTGAATTTTAGTTAAAAACAAAGACCATGTACATCATACATGACTCAATCATGATGAATAAATTCACTTATTGATAAATTTTCATAAATAATTGAATGTAACTATTCACCAAAAAATTCATGTTTTTAAAAAAATCGGAAAAATTCACCATAACAATTTTTCAATGTATAGAATTCTAAAATTAACTCAATTTTTTGAAAATAGATTTTCATATATGATTAATTTTATTTTTAAATATACTCATATTTTATTCCCAAAATAACAATTTTATAACTATATCTAATTTTATATCACCATGAAAAATTATACAAGATCTCATTATCTTATAACCATAATAAAATAAAACAGTAATTTGTATTCTATTTAAAATGTTCATATTACTATTCATATTACTATTCATAAGTGTATTTTTTATTCACCAAAATACTAGTTGGATCTATCATACTCCAAATAACTTACTAATGATAACCATATATGTCTGTTTTTTTGAAATTAAATTCATAGAAGGGAAATATTACGTTTGTCGGTATTTTATAACTATATCCTTAAAAAAAGTTTATTTATGTATCTAAATATCATTTCATTCATTTCAAATTATTTATAAATCCATGGGCTGTTACGATGCGGGAATGAATCACGTTGCTTTGGGAAGGTGGCAATCCACACATCCACAAATGAAGTTATCATATTTAAAAAAAGACAATAATGAACGTATGTAATATATAATAATTAAATAAGAATAATTACATAATAAATAACATATATATCATATAAAAAGTGAAATTTCATCATTATTTTATTCCATTAAAGGTCGAAATGTAAAATTTTGTGACATTGTCTTGTGAGGCGGTAGCCTTCTGTACACATGAACAATGATTGTCTATCATATTTTATAGAAGTGTTTTTGAGTGTAGGTAAAAAAATTAACCTAAAAACTTATCATAATATTTGGTATAGAATATTTATCATATAGTAATTGAATAATAATAATTTATAGTGTGGATAATGAAATGGAGACAAAGTTCTTGTGGAAGGATGTTACATCTTATTTGAGTAACTCCTTTTGCTTTGCACCAATGGAATTCCTTGATTGGATATATACCAAAAAAAAGAGGATTATATGGAAAATATAGGGATTATTTAACTCATTTGGGTTTTATTTCTTTAGAAAAAAATTTCTTCACAGTTTTTATGATGTGTGGGGGTTAATGCCCTTTTATAGTGGAGGTGGGGTGGCATTATTGTTAATATAAAATGGAAATGTATATTTAGAGGACACCCATACATCATGTGCGAAAAATAGTTTCCTATTTTACATGAAATTGATGATATGGTCGAAATATTTACATTCAATTTCTTTTGGATATGATTATATGGTATTTGGACCCTTATAATAAAGCATAACCATTATGTAAAATCGTTTATACCTTCTTCACTGTAATTAATTTTAATTACATTAGATAATAATTTTATCAAAAAATTATTTATAACTTAACATATATTATAAATTATTCTTATTCCAAATATGGAGTTAATTTTTAAAAATTATAATCCTATGAATACTTGAAATTAACTTGAAATTAATCATGTAGAAGTGTAGTGAATGTGGGTTTTTAAATTAATAATGCTTAAAATATTGAAGTGTTTCTATATAAAATTTTAAAGTGAAATTGTTTAAAATGATCTAAATCATGTTAATTTATGTATAAATTCTATAATAATACTTAAATTTTTAGAATAATTTTTTATAATATAAATAAATCAGATGAAAAAGGTGTTTTGAATTAAAATTCTATATTTTTCACTATTCATCAAATATTGAAACATCTTATAAAAATACAAATAATTCTGACAAAGTGAATTTTCATTTTACACATTAAGAAACAAATTTTATTTAAAAAAAATTAAATTAATTTTCAACATTAATATTTAATATGGGTTTGCTGTTAAAAGTCGTTAAACATACATTTAGGAAAAATGAATTTTTGTCATATTATTGGATTAATTCGTGTATTATACATTTCAAACCTTTTTGATGAGTATAAAAAAATTATTGAGTACATAATATATAAATTTTTTATTGTAAAAATTATTGAAAATTAGTTTTTTTAATTATGCGAGAAAAAATTTGTTTTGTACAGAGAAATATGGTTTTATTTTAAAAGGAATCTCTTTATTCCCAAATAGTTATTACTTTCATTTATATAAAATTGATAACAAAATAATTAATTTCATATAAATGTTTAAACCAAATATTCATGACTTATTCAATCATAATTATATCTTCCATTTTAATGGATAGGTGATTATTATTTTTATAATAATTTTAATTTTATATTGTACTTCCATATAACATTGTCTTGCGTATAAGACAGGAAATCAAAGGGAATCTGTATTGTGTGTATCAAAAGCCAAACATAGTGTTCTATGTAATGTAAGATATTCAATGTGTTTCATATATTATATTACATACTTGGTGTTTTCTATAATGTGATTTAATGTAAGGAATTCATATAACTAATTTTATATTCAGTGTTGTAAGAAATGAATAATATCAATAAGATTAAATTAATTCAAATGACATTTTCCATATTCATGGGGTGTTACATTCTACACACCTTAAAATGAATTTATTTATTAAAATTCATCTAGGAGGTCAAATATTTAATAAATGAGAGTTCCTTTCTTCGAAACTGATGTCACTACCCATCATCGAGGCCCATGCCGTGGCTACCCCAAGCCCGCCTTCTATAGGCTAGGGGATGGCGACTAGCACAAAGGCCTAAATCCCAATAAATGGGAAGGAATTTCCATTATAAATCATAAAAAAACTCAACCAGAGTACCATCAGAAGTAAACACGAAGTAAAACTGAATAAAAAAGTAGTGCTGAAAGTAAAAGGGGCCGGAAATACAAGCCAAACTATAAAGTACAAGGAAATAGACAAAATAGTTGGAAGGTTACAAGCAGCTCCTAGATCTTCCACCATCGATCCTACCTGAAGGGTAGGTACAGATATCCTCCTCAGCTCCCTCATCCATCAACCTCCTCTAGGTACTGACACGTCATGAGAACCACCTCCGTGTATCGACTCATCTTGAGGTCCGGCTCCAGGTGTTGTCCAGTCCTCATACACTCGGTCTCCGTGAGCGTTGTTCGTCATCTGCATCTAACACAATGAGGTGCGGGCATAGCCCATGCAGGGGTGAGTATAATGATACTCTTTAGGTACCGTGAGACCATCAATGTCTCTCTAAATCCAGCAAGGATAACCACAAAGGAGGATCTAAATAGATAACCCATAGTTAGGTATAAGCCCCTACTTATACCTAAGTTATCAAGTAGCCCATCTCAATCATGAGGTATCACACATATAAGAAATCAACGGATAACCACTACTTAGTTATATTCTCTTACATATACCTATGTTATCAAGAAACCCATCTCAATCATGAGAAATACACAATGGTCATTGAATCAGCACAAACCAGGATATTCATTAATGATACAGAAACCACAACTGCTGGAGAACTCCTCCTCCATCGAGTACAGTAGCCATGTCACGACTCTGAGGCGATACTCACTAACATTAGACTGTTGAGGTACTCCTCCTATCGAGTACCGCGGGTCCTCACCCATACACAGTAGTGCTTCCCGCCAGGGGTCTGCTGCCCAAAAAACAGTAGTGATTCCCCTAATAGCCTACAGAGGTACTCCTCCTGTCGAGTACTACGGGTCTGCATCCAACTACTAGGAGCTCTGTTTGTTGTTGGTCTGCCGCCAAATACCTGGCGCTAAGTCCATTGGGCTAGTCGACTCACTCCAAGTCGAATCGTTCAAGCAGTTGTCATGTCCATTGCTACTAGTTCTCCGCACTACATACACTAGTCTCTAAGAGGATCTGCTCAATGAGCTACTGTTTAATACTCCAGGTATCACAAAGATCCACAAATAAGTATCACAAGGGATCTCCTCATCACAGGGGTCTCAACGCAACACACGACACGTCAATCGGACGCCCGATCTGTGAGTTATTAGCCTTTTCATACAGGAGTTCCGGTTGGTTTCGTGTACGAACCAACCCGTCTGTATCTCAATTCTACCTCGAACTCTCATAGGGTATACTCATAGTGACTTATTCTCAACGTGATTACCAATGCTGCGGAAGGTTCGTCAAACAGACATTCGTTCTGAAAGTTATCGGCTTTTCCGTTTTAGGGGCCCTGTTGGATTTTGGGTACAATCCAACCCGGACCTACTCCAACTGCATCGAAACCTCAGGTGAATTATTCCAAACGATCCGTCTCATCAAGAGAAATCCAACAATGTTGACAGCATGTCATTCGGACGTCCGGAGCTCAGGTTATAAGCGATTACACTCTGAGGTCCCTATTGGTTTCGTGTTCGAACAAACCTGGTCATACCCAAAGTTTTCCAAAACCTTGAGTGTAATATACTGAAACTACCATATCAATCCATGAAATCATACACAATTGACGGTGCATTGATTCGAGGTCTGTTGCCCAAAATATGAGCGTTTAACCGAAGAGGGACCGAAAAATAGGGGGTGTGGGCCCGGTCTGATCCAGCCCAATACCCCATGGGGCAGCCCGAACCAGTTTAACCCGACCCGGGTCCGGGTTCGGTACAGTTGGGCGTGACCCATCCTGGCCTGGCGTCGGCAGCCCGGCCCGGCGCAGATAGCACGGCCCTGCGCTGGCGGCCCGGCCGGCCCCCACGGTTGGCCGCGTGGCCGGCCGACCCGGCGGAGTGGAATTGCCTAGAGGGGCCCACCCTAGCCACAGATTGGGGGGGGGTGTTACACCCCCCCCCCCCCCGGTTTCAAATAAAGGGTCATCCTTAAGGGCCGGCCCCATGGGTGACCGCGAGACCCCCCTTGGGTCCCACCTCTTGATGGAGACGGCGGCCGGCATGGCCGGCCGCCCTTTAAAGCAGGCCGCAGCCTTAGGCCATGGCTTTCTTCCACTGGCGTCATGTGACAATGCCGCGGCCTGCTCTGGCCGCGGCCCCTGATGCTCTGGCACGGCGCGACGGCGCTGCGCCCCTCCGACGCGGTCCGACTATATTTTACGGCCTTCCTCGACCACTCTGGCGTCGTGCAATAGTGTCGTGCATCACCACTAACGCTGCCCGCTCCGACAGCGGTCCCCTTCGTCCCCACACCGTGCAACGGAACCACGCTGCCTTCTCCGCAGCCTTGCATGGATGTAGTTCCATGCCGATCACCGCACGGTGCAACGAAACAGTGCACCTCCGCTTCCAACATCATTGAAATTTAACAATGAAGAGGAGAGGATAATCGGCAGTGTTCATGCGGTCTGATCTCCTTCCGTTACGACGATATCATGCCGCAAATTCCATAAGCAATGAAGAACAGTGATAATGTCTTGAACAAGAAATGATAACCCCTACCTTGCAAAGACGTCTCACATCGTCGAGCTGCGGAAAGAGGCAAGCGTCACAATGATCTGACGTTGCGGAAGATCGGTGTCGATTCCATGGATGTTAGAGGAAGTGTCGTCATCGACGGCGAATTTCCCCGCAGTGGTGTCTCCTCCTTTGACACAGAGGATAAAGAGGATAAGTCACATCATCGGTGACTTTTCATTCTTCATCGTAGGTGTTCTTCATCGAAGAGGCGTTGTTCTTCTTCATGAACGTTTTACGTTGGAAGGAGGGAGATCTTCTAAATTTCTACAGAGGATTCCCACAAGGTTCTCCAAAATATTTTCCAACCCATAATTGAGTGAGGTTTCCCCATTATATAAAAATATCATTCCCTTTTATCTTTCAAAACCTTGATGGAATATTAATTAGGGAGGTGAAGGGTTGTCATAATAAGGGGATTTGTCACATTAAATTGAAGAGGTGCTAAGTGGGGGGCGGGGGGTGGAGAGAGTTATGGTAAGATAAAGGATGGGGATAGTGTGGGCCCCACCTCTCATATATCCACACATGGGAGGATTAGACTTCCTTAGAAATAAATTTGTTTTAACAAATTTATTTAACTTCTTATCTAAACCCCAATTTAATAATTCTCAACCCGCATCAAACACAACTGCAGTAATGGTCCCCTTAAACAAAATCTACATAGACCTCATCAAGCGGCAAACACCCTCGCCTACCCGGCTGAGGACCTAGAAGGGTCCGATGAACCTCGGAGATAACTTACCACCTCGGCAAAATCTACATAGACCTCATCGAGGTGAGACCCGTAAGAAGACGTGGTCTCCATACTCTAACTCCATTGGTCTCTTGTATGCTCTGTGCAGTCTCATCTGTCGTGATCCATAGTTGATCACTGACCACTTCTACATCAGGACACACCCGAGTCTGGTCCTTGATGTGTCCCAATGAACTATGTAACCAACACCCTAAGGTTTGGTGAACTGGTCAACCTCTACCCCAGATCCGGAAATCTCTACTGGAAGTGGTGCCGCAACTCTGGAGAATTCTGGCACAAAGGTATGTTTGTCCGTCTCCTGAGTGATCGAATGCACCCACTTATGCATGATTCCGTCCTGTGCTGCCTGGGTTTTCCTTTTCGCTGACCAAGGAAAACCTCAACCCTACTTTGTAGATAAACCACAACCTTTTTTCCTAATATTGTCAAACCATATATGAATTTTGGTTTCCCAGTCCTTACCCAACTAACGTCGTAAGGCCTCGACGCTGCCACCAAAAGGTTACAACCGAAACTCTCGCCTCAAGGGTCATATCACACCATCGGGGTAAGTGTGATTATTGAGTATCCTCCCAATGGTATCTCTAGATGTGAGGGTCAAGTCAACGGCTTAACCAGAAACTCTAGGTCTAAAACAAGATTCGTGGAAGGTAGGAATGATTGGTACCTATGTCTATTGATACACCATCTATTAGTCAACACAGACCGTACATCAAATCATTCATAGATCCCTTGGGTCACACTCCTTGACCACATGCAGTTATTCTCTTCCCCTTCCCTCCATCTCCCTGAGCTTGGAAGAATGTACAAAAGTGGGTTGTTGTAACATGTTGAAATGTACATTACCTCATGCGGCACTCCTAGCTCTTCTTCCACGTCTACTGCTCTACAGATTCATCTGTCCTTAACAATTCCTCTTCTTGAAACAATTTACACACCCAAGTCTTTGAGACTGGTTCCAGTTCCACGCTCTTCCACTGCTAACATTCTCTAGCTGTATCCGTTCAGCCAAAGAACATTCAACCACAAAGGTTTTCTCTAGCATCCCAACATAGGTAGGAATGCATAGAGGATAAGGTGTTGGATCAGATATCCGTAAACACACCATGCTCAGTGGTCTGATATCTATAACACTATTTGAATTGTATTCATCGAATACCCAGAATGATAGGTATTCCTCGATGAATACTCACCTACCGACATGTCGTTCTATCGTAGCTGTATAAGCTCTAGAATAACTCTCAGCCACTTACTCATGTCAGTCCTTAGCAGCCTGAGAGTTGGGCTCACCTCGGAACTTGAGGGTATCTTATTTGGAACATGTTCAAGGTAGTAATCCTACATCTGTCACCTACCGGTACCACCGGTTGTAACTTCTGGCCAACAGGCAGTGATATATAGCTAACTCATTACCCGAAGGTACTCTCTCAGGCATCAGTCCACGTACCAAAGCCTCATCACTATGCAGACCATCCTCGTGGTCACTCACTAGAAAAAACTAGTAGCCATGTCCACCATCCACTCTACTAGTGTCTCAGCTAGGCAGAAAACTCTAGTAGTCACCTCCAGCCAGTCCTCTGTTGTCTTGGAATCTTCCTCGCCTCATAACCTCGGAGGCCTCTACTACTGGAACTAGTGCAATGCGCTCTGTCAGCATGTACCATCAACTAGTACGGCTGGTGGAATCCGCTACCCAACAGTTGGTGGTGCTGCTGGTACAACACATGACGGTGCCAATATAGTAAAAAGGGCCCTGTACTGAAGCCTCGTCGCTCGGTGGGCCGTCATTGTGTACTATCTCAGAACTCCAACTTACCGTCTGCATGGAGAAATCTTGAAAATAGGAGGCATAGTCAAAGATTTATAACTGGTGAGCTAACCTGGTTTGAGCTGATATTAAAACTTTTGGAAACACACACGTAATCAGTTTTTTCATTCACAAAGTCAGAAATCAGTAGTCAGGGTCCTGGTGTATGGACAAGTTGGCCACCGCTCCAACACTGTACTCCCTAAAATGAAGACCATACTAGGTACTATTAACACTATTGCTTCACATAAAAGAATTATCAGAGTCATGGGTTATGCGGTAGAACCGACTCCTCTGATACCAATTTGTCATGAACCATCCTTGAGGTATGTGTCGTGACTACACCAAGGCCACCTTCCAATGTCCAGGGGCTGGCGACTAGCACAAAGGCCTAAATACCAATAACTGGGAAGGAATTTCCTTTATAAATCAAAAACACACTCAACTAGAGTACAAGAGGAAGTAAACACGAAGTAAAACTGAATACAAAAGAATTACTGAAAGTAAAAGGGGATGGAAATACAAGCCCAACTGTAAAGTACAAGGAAATATACACAACATCTAGAAGGTGACAAGCAGCTCCTGGATCGTCCACCGCGGATCCTACCTGAAGGGTAGGTATAGATATCCTCCTCAACACCCTCGTCCGTCAACCTCCTCCAGGTACCGAATCGTCATGAGATCCACCTCTGTGTATATACTCATCTTGAGGTCCTTCTCCAAGTGTCGTCCAGTCCTCGTACACTCGGTCTCCGTCAGCACTGTCCATCATCCGCATCTAACAAAATGAGGTGAAGGAATAGCCTGTGCAAGGGTGAGTATAAAGATACTCAGTAGGGACCCTGAGACCCTCAATGTATCACTAAATTCAACAAGGATAACCATAAAGAATGATCTAAACAGATAAACCTTAGGTAGGTATAAGCCCCTACTTATACCTAAGTTATCAAGTAGCCCATCTCAATCATGAGCTATCACACAGATATGAAATCAACGGATAACCACTACTTAGGTATATGCCCATACATATACCAAAGTTATCAAGTAACCCATCTAAATCATTAATAATACACAAAGGTCATTGACTCAGCTCAAACCCGGATTTTCATTAATGATACCGAAACGAGAAATGCTGGAGAACTCCTCTTCGGTCGAGTACAGTAGCCATGTCACAACTCTGAGGTAATACTCACTTACCTTAGACTTCTGAGGTAATCCTCCTGTCGAGTACCATAGGTCCGCACCCAAACACAATAGTGCTTCCCGTGAGGGGTCTGGCGCCCAAACACAGTAGTGGTTCCCCTAATAACCTACAAAGGTACTCATCCTGTTGAGTATAGCAGGTCTGCTGGCAACTACAAGGAGCTCCGTCTTCCATGGGTCTACCGCCAAATACCAGAAGCTCAATCCACTGGGCTAGTCGACTCACTCCAAGTCGAATCGGTCAAGCAGTCGTCATGTTCACAGCTACTAGGTCTCCAAACTCTAAACGCTTATCTCCAGGAGGATCCGCTCCATGAGCAACTGGTCGATACTATAAGTATCACAATGTCCCAAAAAGATGTATCACAAGTTATCGCCTCGTCACAAGGGTCTCAATGCAATAGACGGTGCATCAATCAGACACATGGCCTGTGAGTTATTAGCATTTTCGTCCCGAGGGTCCAGTTGGTTTCATGTACGAACCAACCCGAACATATCTGAATTGTACCCTGAACATTCATAGGGTATACTCATATGGACTTTTTTTCAACGTGATTACCAACGCCACTGACGGTTCGTCAAACGGACGTCCGGTCTAAAAGTTATAGGCTTTTCCGTTCTAGGGGCCCGGTGTGATATCAGGTACAATCCAACCCGGCTTTACTCCAACTGGGTCCAAAACAAAGATTAAGTATTAAAAGAGAACCTTTTCATCAAGAGTAATCCAACAAAGTCGATGTCACATCATTATGACGTCTGGAACTCAGGTTATAAGTATTTCCGCTCCGAGGGTCTGGTTAGTTTCGTGTTCGAACCAACCCAGCCATACCCAAAGTTTACAGAATCCATGAGTGTAATATATTGAAACCACCTTATCAATACAAGGAATCCTACACAACTAAAGGTGCATAGATTGGAGGTACATAGAAAAACATATGGGCATTTAACTAAAGAGGGTCCGAAGAATAGAGGGTTTGGGCCTGGTCCGACCCGGCCCAACACCCCCTGGGACGGCCCGAACCGGGTCGACCCGACCTGGGTCCGGGTCTGGCCTAGTTGGTTACTGCCCGGCCCAGCCCAGTGCTGGAGGCCCGGCCCGGCGCGGACAGCCCGAGCCTGCGCTGGCGGCCCGGCCCGGCTGGCCCATGCGGTAGGTCGCGTGGCTGGCCGACCAGGCGGAGTGGCAGTGCCCAGACGGGCCCGCCCTAGCCGTGAATTGGGAGGTTGTTATACCCCCCAGTTTCAACGAAATGTACGCCCTTAATGGTCGGTCCCTTGGGTGACCGTGGGACCCCCCTTGGGTCCCGCCTCTTGATGGCGCCGACGGCGGGCACTACCAGCCACCCTTCGAAGCCCGCCGCAGCCTTAGTCTGTGGATTTCTTCCACTAGCGCAGCGCGACGGCGCCATCCCCCACCGCCGTGGCCCGCTCTAGCCGTGGCCCCTGATGATCTGGCGGGGCGCGACGACACCGCGCCCCTCCTCCGTGGTCCGACTCTATTCTACGGCCTTCCTCGGCCTCTACGGTGCGGTGCGATGACACCGCGCACCACCACCGACGCGGCCCGCTCCGGCGGCAGTCCCCTTCATCCCCGTGTGGTGCAACGGCACCACCCTGCCTTCGCCTCAGCCTTGCATGGATGGGGTTCTCTGCCGATCAACACATGGTGCAACAACACCGTGATCCTCTGCCTCCAACATCATTGAAAATTAACAAATAAGAGTAGAGGAGAATCGTCCATGTTTGTGCGGTCTGATCTCCTCCCGTTACGACGATATCATGCGGAAAATTCCTTAAGAAACGAAGAAAGATGATAATGTCTTGAACAAGAAAATATAACCCCTACCTCGTAAAGACGTCTCACATTATCGAGCTGTGGAAAGAGGCACGCATCGCGATGATCTGACGTCGTGGAAGATCGGTGCCGATTCCATTGACGTCAGAGGAAGTGTCGTCATCGATGGCGACATTCCCCATGGTGGTGTCTCCTCCCTTGACACAGAGGATGAAGAGGAGAAGGCACGTCATCGGTGACTTCACATTCTTCATCGGAGGCGTTCTTCATCGAAGAGGAATTGTGGTTCTTCAAGAACGTTGTTCGTTGGAAGGAGGGAGCTCTTCTAAATTTCTTTAGAGGTTTCCCAAAAGGTTCTCCAAAATATTTGCCAACCCATAATTTAGTGAAGGCTCCCCAATATATAAAACTATCATGCCCTTTTAGCATTCAAACCCTTGATGGAATATTAATTAGGTAGGTGAAGGGTTGTCATAATAAGGTGAGTTGTCACATTAAATTGAAGTGGTGGTAAGTGGGGGGTTGGAGAGAGTTATGGGAAGATGAGAGGATGGGGCTCATGTGGGCCCCACCTCTCATATATCCACACATTGGAGGATTGAAGTTCCATATAAATAAATTTGTTTTATTATAAGTTTTTATCTTTTTAACTAAACACCAATTTAATAATTCTCAACCCGCTTCAAACGAAACTATGGTAAAGGTTCCCTTAAACAATTACCGATGATGTGAGTTCATCGGTGCCATCATTTTTCAATTCCGAGCACCGATTCAAAAGATAGAAAACCTGCATGTTCCTTCACTGAATGTACCCAAACTAAACATCGTAAATTGATTCTGGTAACACTGGGCCTCGGAATTAAGTGTCTTCGGAATCCACAGACTCGTAAAATTACATATAAATTAAGAAAAAAATTTCCTTGAAATTTCTAGGTCTTTACAATTGACTTTTTTTAAATTAATTATAATTATTTTTTAGAAAGGAAAATTTATAAACACAACTATTAACCAAAGTAACTCCTAACTATATTTATACATAGGAGATCATATTTGGAAAATTAAATCATGGACCTATAAGAAATGGATATATAATCATATAGATTTTTAAAGACCACTTATCACAATAAAGTAGTTCAATCAGATAATTTTAACAATCAAAAACATAAACTAATGAATCTCGAAAGTGGTCACTGATATCATAAAAAAGGATGATAATGTGAAAACCTTTTATTCAAGACCATTTTTCTTAAAGGTGAAAAATATTCATGAGAATATATTAATAAATTATTTAATGAATACATTACCCTTTTTGTGCCTTGATCAATTTCCACTTCATATCATCATATATGAAATAATGGTAAATTTTTCATTATTAAATCATTATTAGATAATGAGATCTATAAATACAGTGATAGGTGACACTATATGACTTTATTTACATCAAAACGTAAATAGCACATGTTATCCAATTTGTATAAATCCTTATATAATGATATAATAATTTAAACTCTAAAACCCCATCATAAGATTAATATAAACAATTTAACAAATATTTAACCTTATTACCCTTATAAAGGATAGATGTACAATAATTTATAAATAAGGTCACTATATTTCTAGAAAATTACTTATCATGGATCCCCCATATTATAGAACCCTAGAACACCCTGAGAGGGGAGGGGTGAATCAAGGTGTCAACATTATCTTTTAATATGATGAATCATGTTCCCACGTTGTTAGAAACTTGTTAAACCATTATTATGGATTAGAGAAGTTAAAAAACAATCATATGTAGAAGGAAAACACGTCACTTTTAGTCGATTCACCACTTTTGGATATGACCAAGAAGTATATGCCAACAGTGTGTTACACATACCAAAATACACTAATCCTCACTAGATGTGGAATAAAAAAGTTGGAACATACTCACTATGTTCATGGCACACTAACATTATAAGAATCCAGGGATAGCGCACGACGTCCATCAGATCACTTCCATTAACCCCCCTTACTCATTATTGTTGGTAAAGTCTTACTCAGTTTATCTAATTAAATGTCTCTTCAATAGATTTAAATTGAATTCTTTGTCTCTACCTGTCATGAAACTCTAAATGAAACAATTTCATGAATTGATTCACATTGAAGCACTAATCAAATAATCTAGTTTTTCAAATATTAGTTAAATCAAACAAAAACACTTGCGTGCAACACTTAAACATGCTCACATGATTTGGGATTTGATGTGAAAGATGGACTTCCTGTAAACCTTATTTTTCACACACCAGATATCTTTTGCACAGCAACACCAAGAGGATCACTTGATCTTTTTGGACTAAAGGAACAGTTTTTTCAAAGATATTGTCTCGGCTACTCTTACGTGTGTATGTTATTATAATGGTAGAAGAAACTGATCTTTTTGAATTTTTTTTCTCTTGAGTGGGGGTAGCAACCTGTAAAAAAGACATAACAACCTTGTTCATAAGTCCCTAACACGTCACTCCAGATTCTACCTGTTCACATATAACCCATTTTGACGTTGTATTTGGAAGGTAAAGCTCTTCCATGAATCCTTGTCATTTACAGACATTCTTAAATATTTCGTGCAATTTCTTCCTTTTACATATTTTGATGCAATGGTCTATAAAAATTCCTTATGTGTAATATTTCAAACCACTTTCAATCTTACACAAAACACCCTTTTCCAAATTCAATTTAATCCATTCTCAAATTTTGGGTCCCAAAAGTTTGGGAAACTCTTGGAAATGACACAAAATTCAATATTGTTTTCTTCTTTAACTATAAAATAAATTTCATTGTAAACTTACTAATATTCTAACAAGGATTGAAAAAAACAATCCATACACATTTTACGTCAAAGAATAGCTTTATTTCCAACACATATATCAAAAAGTTTCTATTTGATGTCCCATTAAAAACATGTGAACACCGTTACCATATATTCTATTGAATCATGGTAACAACATGAATTACAAAAATACCTTATTTATGACATGCATGATTTTTAATTAACAGTATTATCATATATAATCCTTCAATTAAAAAAAATAAAAATTAATCCATTATAAAATATTACAATTCTTTAGAAAAAAAATAATAAATTCAATGGGAATGCATACGATCTATTTTATATTATCTATATTCATCTCTTTATCTAGTCTAGACACAATTCTCTCAATAACAGAAAATATGAATGGCTTACCTTCCCTAAATAAAAATATCACATCTATATGGAATCTCTTTCCTATTTAATCTCCACCATTATATATATATTTTTATAAATCATTAATGTAAAACACATACTTAATTATTCATATAACATAATCTTGGAATTCTAATACATATACACATCAATGAAACAACATTATTCTTAAACCATTACTTATCTATCATAAACATATTCCTTAATACCACATTCCTATAATATGAAATATGAATCATTTATTAAGGTTACTAAACATGAATTTATTAAATCTCGTTTCTTTTCATGTAAATAGAACTATTATAATATCCCATACCTTTCACATGTCATTCGTGATCTCTTTTTCTTTAGTAGTATTAACAATACTCACACTATATTTATGATTTTATTCATGATATTTCCACTTATAAATCAATTTTAATAACTCCAATACATTCCACATCTAAAACATTCCATGATATACAAGTTTTTTATAGTTAAATCAATAAAAAACAAGAAATCATAATGTGATAAATAATTATCATAATAGAAAACTTCATTATTATGTCAAAATAATTAGAGGTTTCTTAAAATGTGACACCTTATTTTAAATACATGTCACCTTAGGATTATCCTTATTGAAATTCCTAGTCATGTCCTTTCAAATATCCATATGTATATCACTAAAGTATTCGAATAATACTTCCCAAAGGATGAATAAACCATTACTTTGATACTAACTATAGAGAATCATGCCTAAAATACATGTATATTACATCATTTTAGATGACTATTCAAGAAATTACAAAAGTATATTCCCTTGGAAAATAATGGGTTAGTGTAATTGGAAACATAAAACACATTATTATAATTTGGTTAATGATCATCAATAACACCAGCAAAGATACTACCCTTTATTACTCCAACATAAAACCTGTCTTCATGACTTTTGGAAAAAAACATACGAAAGTGGTGAGATCAGATTCTCAGTAAAGGTAAATAAGGTGATGTGCACAATTAATCATTAGAATAAGGGTATGGGAACCTGAGGATTACATTTTAATATCATTCATTACATATCAAATATCTTGTAAATGAGTCACAACATAAATATTGGAATTTCATAATACATGAATCATAATGGTGATAAATCATCATAAATTAATAATGAAATATAAGCTCAAGACATATAAGTTTGGAACCATAATAACTATAGAAATCCATTTTATTTTTCAATGATAACTACCAAGAATATAAAAATTATGGATCAGGACACACATGTTACATGTTTTTGGATCAGGACACACTTATTTCCCATAGTGGACCAGGACACACCTATTTCCCATTTTTGATTGGGACACACATATTTGACATTTTGGATCAGGACACACTAGTTATCTATTGTGAACCAAGACACACCTATATCCAATTTTAGATGAATAACTTTTTCTTTTTCCCATAATTATCTCATGAGATATCAATATTTACCCAATGCATTGGATGGATATATAGGTCCGACCAATCACATTATAAAATCATACACACATGTTACACAAGATAATAAAACATTCATCTTATCATGACCCATAACAAGAGATGGGTTTTATAAAAATCATATCATAACCGATAAAATGAGAAGGGTATCTTAAACACATCATCATATAAAAATGTATAGGAAAGATACAGTTTTAATAATCAATCCATTATATAATAAAAAATTAATGGAAGTGGGTTTTAAAATTATTTTATCATGATATAACCCATGGAAGAGGAATTAGTTTCATAAAAAATTGTAATTTTAATAATAAACCATTCAAATAAAGAATAATAATGGGTTTCTTGGTTTATAAACATATTAATACAAAACAATTATAAATGGATATCATCTTTGATTGAGAAATAATTGAAAGATCACATGGAACATAATTTTTTAAAAAAAAAATCCCATTTAAAAACATTTAAAATTATAAAAATAATTTTCCATGAAATATCATTGAAAAAATATATAAGAATCATGTAAATTCATTTAAAACATTTCAAGAGAAACATAAGCTTTCCATTTTGAAAAATTCATTTTAAAACATTATCTTTTTGGAAATATTTTCCCATTGAAAATAACATTGAAAACACATAAAGGAAGCTTTAAACCCATATACAAAACTTTTGAAAAGATTTCTATTTGAAAAATAAATTTTGAAAATAATAATTTTATAAATATTTGTAAAATTATTTTCATTTAAAAATAATATTTTAGAATTTCAAAGGTTGATTCATGGAAATTACAGTGGGTAAATCTTTATATACCAAATATTCCTTTTAAAGGTAAAAAATTTAGAAATGTGGCTTAATAAGAAAAAGACAAAGATATTAATTTTAAAAAAAAATTATAAAAATGGTAAAACCGGGGTAAATAATTATTTTACACATCATTGTATATCAATTCTGAAAATATTTTTAAAATATTTGATTTTGTGAAAAAAAAAATTCTGACTGAAAGAGAAATAAAGTTGGATGTTTATAAAAACACTTTCTTAATTATCTTAAGTATGAACGAATGGATAAATGGTATCAATTAATGATGATATTATGGATTAACATAATATAATAAAATTCATGACATTTATTGAGCTATGTGATAAAATATTTTGTCAATGGATGTATAATCATAAACAATATTGATAAATGATGAGATTGTAGCAAAAAACCGTTTCCACTTTATTAACAATGAATCAAAATAATATGGAAATAATATTAAACAACTATTTATAAAATATCATTTAAATAAATATATTCATGTTTTAAAATGTCAAAGGGATGGATATTCATCTCGTAGAAAAATATAGGTTCATAACATGGCATGTTTCTTAAAGAAACAAAATTGAGGAAAAAATACATTACCGGTTTGTTATCTTTTTAACCATAAACCCCCTGAAAGAAAGATACTAAAATGGATGTGTGGATAAATATAAATTTATGTATAATAATATTATAATACATTCATTGTAAGTATATAGACCACATAATATAAATTATTTCTGAAAAAGGTATAGCTCAAATAGAAAAAAAATTTAGACTACAAAAACCCTTACCTTATGTCTTGACTTTTTTTGTACAAGTTAACACAAATTGTATAGTAAATATAATTTTATTATAAAAAAAATTATAGTATTATAATATATAATAATATATATAATTTTATTATGAATTTATATTACCATGTTCTTTAAAATTCTATGATAATGTTATATTTCAAATAAAATCTTTGTTTTTCATATCTGTTTTGACTTTTTATTTTAGATCTTATTAAATTCATCTTTTTTAAAAAATTTACATAATTTAAAAATATTTTAATTTCATTTATATTAATTATATAGGTATTTAAAATAATCTATAAAATATAGAAAAATGAAATGGAATACACTGTTCATAGAGATGGTAAGTTGTACATAGTCTTTAAAAAAAATTCATTTTATTATCATACTAAAATAAAGAACGAAAATGACATATATATTATAATTATATTTGAAATTTTATTTCATATATACCATGTAATTTTACTAAACCCTTTCATAATACATTCCATTTAATGTGTGAAATAATAACATCGCTTTGAGGAGGCGGTAGTCCACATGCCCACATTTGATGTTATCTTATTCACACAAAAAAGACAGAATGAATATATGATTTATATATTAATTATAGAAGAATAATTAGATAATAAATATCATATATATCATATGAAAACAAAAATACACCCATTACTTCAAACCTCGAAAGGTGGTAATGGAAGAATGAGCGACATCGATTCGTGAGGTGGTTGTCTGTCATACACACGAAAGATGATTGTGTATCCCATTTCATGGAATAGTGTGTGATTTTAGGTATATAAATTAACATAAAAACATATAATTTTATTTATGATTCCTTTTTTATTATATAATAATATAATAAGAGTAATTTAGTGGGTGGAGAAAGAGATAAAAATAATGTTCGTATTGATGGATGTTATATCTTCTTTGTGTAACTCCTTTTGGTTTGCACCAAAGGGATTCCTTGGTTGGATTAATATAAAAATTGATTCATATATAATGAATTTATATAAATTTTGATATCATTTAGGAATTTTTTTATTATAAATAATGTCTAGATATGTGTGAGTAAGTAAAGGGGTGAGTACCCTTTTATAGAGGACGAGGAGTAGCATTGTTGTAAATATAAAAACGAAAACATTAATTAGAGGTTCCCCTTATATCATGTACATCCAATAATTGATAATTATTTATAAAAAAATTTATATGTTATAAATATTTCTATCTGATAGCTTTGTTTTCATTTGTATAAGGTATTTGAACCCTTAAGCTAATTTTTATCCACTAAGCAATCTCATTTTTCCTTAATCACTATAATAAATTTTATTTACATTCATAAAAACTTTTTTGGTAAATAAATAATTTTATATTAATAGATACTATTAATTATTATGATTAAAAATATGGAATCTCTTTTACAAATTTTAAACAATAAATTTTCATAAATTAATTTAAAATTAGTCAATCATATGTGTCATTAAATTTGGTTTTTAAAGAGAAAACGTCCAAAAGGTAAAATGATTTTATATAAAATATCAATTTTAAATTGGTTTTAATGAAATAAAATAAATTAATTGGTTTATTATTGACCTAATTATACTTTCAAATTTAATAAATATTTAATATGACTATATAAAAAAATATATGAATATAATTTTTTAATTACAATTTGTTATTATAAAATATTCATTAATAAATGAAACATGGAGAAATACCAAAAAATAACCCAGAGTTAATTTTGTTATTACACATTAAAATGAATTTTGTTATAGAATAATAATTTTAAAATTTTCACGAATTATATTTAAAAATGGCTCTCCATTAAAATGAGATAAAATCAATCATTGGAAACAATACATATTTTTATTCATAAAATTGGATTTATTCCAATATTATAACTATAAAATATAATGGATGAGTATAAAAAATATTTATTGAATTTAAATTATATAAATTATATTTAATTATTTCCCAAAAAGTTGATTCTTTAATTTATTGATATAAAACTTTGTTTATACATGGAAAAATAGATTTCTTATAAAATAAATTCATTTACTCTCAAATAGTTAATACATTAATTTATAACTAATTGATAACAAAAGCATTATGATAACATAAATTTGTGAACAATAGATTTTAAATTTATTCAATGACATTATTCTCCTCTATTTTAATGTCTATGGAATAATTATTTTAAAAAATTATTAATATAATGTTATAGTTCGTAAAATCATTATTTTGTGTGTAACTCAAGCTATAAAATGGACTTGGAATTGTGTGTAACACAATCCAAACATAGTATTATGTGTACTAATAGTTAATATAAGTCTTTTGTGCATTTCAATATTAACTTTGTGCTTTCTATACCATGATATAAACTTTGTGTATTTCCTAAAAAAATATCAAGTGTTGTGTGAAATAAAAAATATCAAAAAGATTAAATTAATTATAAAAAAATCAAAAAAAACATGAAGTGTTGCAGACATTACATGTATTTATATTTTAAACATTCTTAAGGTTTCAAAATCTATTGGATTAATAATATTCCTTTTAAAAGTTGGATCTTTCCTAATCTCATAAGCAATACGAAAATAATGTAATTCATTACTAGATAAATCATAATTATATAAAAAATTAGAAAACATAGATTCAATACTATAATAGATGTTTTTAATGAGTTTCATAACAATTCTAGAATTCTCCATGAGAAATTTTAATCCTATGAAGTTACACATAACATCATTAAGACTCGTGAAGTAGTCATGAACACTTTATTAATCCCTTATTATGATATCTTCAAACAAGAATTTATATATTTTTAACTTTTCTTCTATTACATTAGTGTTTCCCTAAAATATATTTTCAAAATTGTCCCAAAATATAATAGCATTTATGAGACCCATTACCTTCATTTATAAATTATTAGAAGTTAGAATTGGAATATAATTTTAATCACTCCCATTAAACTCATCATTTACATTTTCAGTAGAACTCGTTGGATAATAATTCTAAATGGGTGGGAACCCATTTGTTATTGAATAATTAGAATCCATGCTAGGTGATAGATTACAGTGTATCATTATATATTTCTAGAAATGATATTTTTTACATTAAAATTATGAATATCATTATTTTTGACATAAATACTTTATTCAATGATAATGATTAAAGATGTAACCTTCCACAAATACCATTTGAAGATCTGTAGGATCATTGAACCGTAGTTAAGGGTAGGTAATTAATAGATTTATGTTTAAAAATTTTATCATTAATAAAATTTAACCTTGTCAATAAGTTAAAGTAATTTTCGTTATCAACTTTTAAAAAATATCACAAGCATACAATTATAAAAAATTTAAAAGGCATGAAAGATTTATAATGTTTTTCATCAATGTGAAAACCAACATCCATTCCATAGTGTCTTATCTAGGTCCATGTAGATTCATTATTAGATTGATAAGAATACAACTTACAGATGACTCCCATTAGACTCCATCAATCTTATAATACTTATGATTATACTAAATTCCACCAATTTAAATATTATTCATACAATGATAATCCATAAAAAATATGTAAACCTTAGTAACATCATTATCTAAATTCTTTAATAGAAAAACGACATCCATTCTCTCCATCTATTAGTTTATTTATATTTTACATTTATTATATATAGTATATTATACCTATTATATCTCATTAAAATTGTTCCTATTTTATAATCTATGTCCATTCCATTTAAAAAACCACTAAATCCCACAAAACGTCCCATAATCACTATTAAAAAATTACTATTCAATATATCTAAATGGATTTTATGTTTGATACTTATGTTCAGAACATCTCTTTGGTAAATTATTTTAACATAAAATTTTTCAAAATTAGAAAACTCATACTAACCCAAACTGTTGTCTTACTGATGTCTTTCTTCAATATTTTGGAATAAAAATTTTCTCTATGGGTCACATTTGTCACCAAAATAGAGAATATTCTAACCATCTATTATTCTCTTATGCTATGGCTTTAGCCCAATAGAATTATATTTCTGACTTGTTTGGATGTAGATGGTTACTATTTAACTCTATTAGCTTATAATTAAAATGTTTTGTAGAGCTTGATTCTTCCCAGAAAATCAAGAACCTCTTCATAGCGGTGGTTATGGAGCGTCTCTATAGGACCCGATATGATAAAAATGAAATTATCCTCAAAGAATACTCTTTCAGTCTTAATGCAGGTCAGAAACACACTTTCATCAATCATATATAACATTGGAGGCTATTTAAATCACCCAAAAATCATTTAATTTCATCTAGATAACAAACCACTTGACAAATTGTACAACATCATCAAACATGTGTACTTTACAATGTATGTTAATGGTTTAAAAAACCCTATTTTAATATTTATTATCATGAACATCTTCTAAAAACTATTTATATTCTTCTATTTGTCTAATCTTCCTTTTTCAACTCACTGTATCATATTTCTTCATCTAGACCTTCATTCTCTATTTATTTTTCACTAAATATAATCCTAAAAACTTCCATATAATTACATCATCATGTTATTTATATTATTCATCCTTACATTTAATTTTATGAAAATGGAATTGATCTATTAATTTCATTACACAACATTCTTTATAACATAAAACCCCAATAAGTCTATAAAGATTTTTCTACTACAATATTTTACAAACTGTCTACCCTGAAACCACATATTTATCAATATATTTTTCATAACCTACAAAAACTTGTTTTTTTGTATTTATTGAAACATCTAGAGACAATAATCATGTGAAATATTCTTTATTTAGTGCCATATTCTATCTTGTTGTGACTTCATCAAATATAGTGCATCTCAAATATTTATCATCTTGTGCCATTTCATTATGTTCCTTTCTTACAAACATCAATAACTATATTTCATGAAATTGTCCATATGTGTCCATTAAAGTGTTTCTAGTACATTTCATATGGTCATCATGTTTTAATTCACTCAATTCACATCATACCATTATAAATATATACACATTTAGTGGTTTGATCATTTTTGTAACACCCCTTTATTTGAAAATGGATTATATTCCCTATTGCAAATAGGACATGAAACATTGAGCATAAAAGAACCAAGAAATAATATCATTATAAATATAAAAATTATAAAAAATATGTTACTTTGGTATGAATTATAAATAATAACTACTCTATGAAGTATATGTATATATAATCAACTAAATATAAATTTATTAAAAATTTATTAATAAATAATCATATAATTTTTAGTAATGTAATTTTTTGCACTAAAAATATGTTTTCATAAAACAATCTAATGAAAATAGTATAATTAAGTTCTAAAAATTATGGAAACTTGATTTTTAAAACATTACTTCATTTCTTAATAATAATAACAAAACTAACATAGGGTAAACTTTGTGGATATTTTGAAAAATATTAATTTTTCATTGAATTATGAAAAATAATGATTTTTGTAGAAGTATCATTAATTTCAATAATCTAATTATTTTTATAATTTGATTATAATTTAACATAAAAATTGTATTATTTTCCAATATTTATCAAAAATAATTTCATATTAAGCATATTTATACTAGATTTCAGTATTAGTTTATTTTTTAGTTTAAAACTGTTTTGAAAAAAAATGTTTTATAGTGCATACTGTTTCTATATTATAATTTATTAAAATAACCCATAACGTGTAATTATTTAATTGAAATTTATATAAAAGATATATTTAAATTTTTTATATAATAATAATTACTAGACATATAGTTTATTTAAAATAATCATATACTTGAAAATTTGATTTTTTAAAAACCAACTTTTTCATCCCTTCGGTGGGTTTTATTTAAATTATATTCTTAAACACATGTTAATATAATTTTGTAAAATTGATATAATATTTTTAATAATATTAATTTATATTATATAATGATTTCATCTTAATTATTTTTTCAAAATAAATACTGAAAATAGTAAAAATAGTTTACCACGGTGAAGGTGAAAACAAGTTTATAGGGGGTTAAACTAAAAAGAAAATAGTTAAAATGACCTAAAAAATTATATAAATTCTTGATTATATCCACCATAGACATAATTTAATATAATACTTTATAATTTATTTTTTTTATCCATTTATCATGTTAAAAACATTGGTATCACTTTTTTTATGATTTAAAAATGTGATACACAACTCACATATAAACTTTCATCCCCTCTTCACTCTTATTCACACCATCAAATCCTTTTTGTTTATCCAATACCTCCTTAAATAACATTTTTGCTTCCATTAAATTACAAATATCCCATTTTTAATCATAAATATATCCTAATTGGGATTTTTAAACTTACTTAATGAGCTCTTCTATATAAGAGGAATCATGCTTAATCAAGTATATTTATTTTATATTACATTACACATCATTAAAATACTATTATGTTAACATTATATAATAATAACCGTATATAAATGATACCACGATTTTGTTATGTTAATATAATATTTTAATCCACACCCTCTTCTATCATATAAGAAATTAATTCATCATTATTTTGTATATTAGGAAACCTCTTTGCAAACCAAGGTAAATCATTTTTCATCATCATCTCTCACGGTTTATTATTTTATTTATGGATATAAAGTATAAATATGATATTCTCATCATAAATATACTAATATAATTTTTATATAAAATATACCTTCTTAATTTCCATTCCATGGTGGATATGATAACATTGCATTCCTGTATGGTGAACTAACGCCTCTAGAAGCAATGTGGTTCGTTTTTCACCAACTCCATTCATGAAACATACTAAAAATAGAATAATTAATATCTATGAAATATATGACACAATTATAATATTATTGAGATATTTATAGTTCTTAAAATATAATATAGCATTATCTTTTTAATTTCCAAATCATTGGGAAATGGTAACGTCGTTTGTGTGTATGTGTAGATGACCACCACCACAAATAAATTTCATTGTTTTTTCATCAAAACATCTCATGTTAAATATATATATATAAGTGTAATTATGTAATTAATAATATATTTATAAAAATTTTATCATTATTTGTTGATAAATTAGCACTTACCTTATTTTTTAATGATTATTGAGAATGAACAGGTTACTCGTGCATATGTATGACCTACAATCTTCAGCATCATAACATAGATCATTTTTATAAACACTATTAATAGATTATTTTAGAAGTATAGGTTATTTATAAATATTAAAATAATTTCATTATTATTATTCTCTATTTTATTTTGCAATTACCACTTTTACCTCAATCAACACATCGATCCCATTTTGAAACAATGAACAAAACTTCTTCAAAACACATGACATGGACTTACCTGATTACATACAAGAATATGTCACTAAAATAAATTTTCAATTTATAATATGTAAAACCAGAAAAGTTTCTAAATAAATAAAATAATTTATTTAAGCTTCTTAAATATGAGATAAAGGACATACTTGGGAAATTTTTACTCGAGGTATGTGACTTGATTAGAATTTTTCATCATTGGGGAATATTGTAATATTATGAATCAAAATTATTCTAAATAGTGTATATAACTACCCTTTTAAATATAATATCATTAATAAAACATCATTTTTTTTATTTTTCAATGTTAATTATTTCATACAATGGAATTTTAATTGAATTTTACCAAGTGGTAAATAATTTCATGAGTTTTTTTTCATCGGGTGATAATACATCTTCTAAAATTATGATATTATAAGATAATTTGTGTCATGAAGTTTTATTATGTAATGTTTTATATAAACAAATTATATCGTTTTTCATTTAATTCACATAATCTATTCATTTATTAATTTTCATAGCAATGTTATGATCAGTGTAATGGTTTCTTGTCCCAACTTGTCTTATTTTGGACACAAGTTATGTTTTATACCTATCTTCGTTTATGTTGTGTGTATAACACAAATTTGATCTATTATAACCCAAATATCATCATATGAAAGGTATTAAATGATATATTTGATTTTATATATTTTATGGTAGTAATGTTTCAAGTGTTAGCAAATTTGTAACACAAAAAAAGTCTAATATAAGAATAGTGTATTTAATAGTGTGTATGACACAAAAAAACATGTATAGAAGGGAATATAACATCCAAATACCATAAAATGTGTTTAATATATTAAATTAAATTAAAATACGTTATATATTTCAATGAATTCAACAAAGAGTTATCTTGGGTTATATACAACAACTTTCTTTGATGGTTTGTGTTACCCGCAAGACGGAGTTTTACTAAATACAACTAATATTATTAATTAAAATGATAATTATCCCATATTAATTAAATTTTAAGTTAAAAAGAGGATTAAAAAACATAGGAAAACATATGATTTAATTCATTTCATACTAATACATTATAAATGAAAACAAATAAATTTAAAATAAATGAATGTTTTTATAAAAAACTATTATTAAGTATTAAAATCATTTTATCATAATAAATTAAATTAATAAATATTAATTACTTATTTCAAAGACATTTATATATTATAAATTTAATAAAATTTATTTAAATTAATCCAATAAATTTAATAGGCATAATATAAGAACAAATCCATTTTTACTCATAAAAAGTTGCAGTTTTTTAAAAGTAGTTTCCCAGCCTTTTAATGAAATACTTGTTTAAAAACTGAATTTTGAAAATATTATAAATTGAATTTGAATAAATAAACTTAATTTTTTAAATATTATTTTAAAAATTAACTTGTTATGATTTTTTATTATTTTGATGAGAGGAATCATTTTTTGATGAATATTGAAAAAATACTAAATTATATTTCAAAAATGACATTCATGTAAATAATTTATACCTTAAAATAATAATTTTAATTATTTTTAATGTAAAAATAATAAAAAAATTTATATATTAATACAATTTATATAAATTTAATAAATTTAATATTGAATATTTTTACAAAAATATTGTCAAATTATGATCATTATTACTATAAATAGACTTTTTCTCTTCCAATTTGTGTGATTAGTTTTAAGTTAATTTTAGACACTGAAGTGAAATTAATCATAAATAACGGATACCACATTCATAATCATAAAATTTTATATTTTCTAATAATTTCATATCAATTTTTCACTAATTTTATTAGTGAAAATAGTTAAAAGTAATCACAATTATTATGAGAGAATCTATTTTACTAAATGACTAAACATTAAACATAAGTAGCCAAATGACGTAGAAACATTTCCAACAAAATTTTTATAGAAATATTTTGATATTATACCTTATATTTTATACATTAGATTATTTTTTTTTTGAATTGATATGGAAAAAATATTGGTATAATTCACTGTTTTAAATGTCAACAAAAGTTCCACTCACCTCACTTATAAAAGGCCACCCACTATCCTCCAATCATCAAATGATAAGAAAAACATTTTTCCTCCAAAAACATAACTAATAAATCCTAAATTTTTTTACCATAATAATATTATCCCTATCTTGGGATTAAATACAACTTTTTATTTCATTTGGTAAGTCCAAAGGATGATACCTGAGGAAGACGTAATGTTTTTCTAAAAGTGTTTTTAGTTTATTGCATTATCCTCCCATTTAAATTTTTATTATATTTTAATAATATAATAACTTTAGTATCATAAATATTATGATATGTTTTTTTGTTTTATTATGACCTTAAACCACATACACTTCCATTAAATTGGATACACAATCATCATTCATGTATACGACGAATTACAGCCTCATGAACCAATATCATTCAATTTTATATTACCACCTTTAAATGATGTTAAAAATGATTTATTTATACTTTCTATATTATATATGTGTTATTTATAATTTATTTATGCTTCTTAAATTATTATATATCACATAACATTGTTCTTTCTATTTTTGGGAAATATTATAACAACGTTTGTGTGTACGGCGAACTACCCCCTCATGAAGCTATGTGATTCGTTCATGGTTTACATAGAATGTACCATGTATTGTTTTAATATAAATATGTGATATATATGACATAAAAATATTATTTTAACTATTATATATATATATATATAATTTACTTTTATTTTCTTCAATGCGATGCAAAAATTGAAACAACCATGAAAGGTGTATTTCATTTCATATCACCATATTTTATATTTTACTCTAAATAAATATACAATAAATATATATGATATCTAAATATTGTTTTTAATAATGGATAAGATATATTATTTATTTAATTAATAGTGAAAAAAATTAACAAGTCAAAACATACTCAAAAAATTACACAGTTATTACCTGAAATGATGAAAATAATGAAATATTATAAAATAACGGGTAATAATATATTATTAAAGAAACATATATAATATAAATGATAATAATATTATTCTTTTATAAGTTAATATCATGTCTATAACTACTATACATGAAGTTAAATCATGTAAAATCTAAAGTAAATCTCGTGGTAATGGATTTCATCTCAAATTCATTTTATTGAGCCGTATTATAATATTATACACCTAACTGTTTTTATATGGTGTCTATACTGCCCCTTTATATTTAATATCATGAATAATTTGTTCTTATATATTTTCTAGGTTTAAATTTTAATTATTTAATTTAATTGTATTTTAATTTAATTTTACCAAGTGGAAAATAATATCACAACCCAATTCATTTTCTTTAGGTAATATTACTTTCTAATTGATGTAGATATTCTATAATTATGTGTATAATTAATTTTCACTATATATAATTTTTTTCAATTATTAAATTTATTTATAGTTTATATACATAATAGATTCATCTATTAATTGTTACATTAACATTATGATCATTTTATGGGTTAGGTTGACAATATTATCCTAATCGAGATGGTTTATTATTGAATATCAATTGAAAGGAACTACAATAAAATTTCTTAATAAACCATTAAATATTTTTATAATGATTTTAATCAATATCATTATTATGTGAAATTATAATTTTTTCACTCTTTGGTACTTAAAATTATTAAGGAATTGATTAAATAAAATCTTACTTCATTTTTCTTTTCAGTCAGAAAATATTTTTCATCCAAAACCATGATTTATAAAAATATTTTGAACAAGATTAAATACTTTTAACAATAAATAATTAAATGAATTTTAATCCATTTTTACATTTTAAAAAACTAATTCAATGTAATCTTAATTTTATTTTCAAAATAATGAATATTTGTATTTTACTGAAAAAATTTAAAAGAAATATGGTTTTAACATCTATGGATTCAAAGTATTTTTCAGGCATCATGAAAACTAAAAAATTTCAAGCATCAGTATAATGATTCAAAGAATAATTTCAATAAATTTTTTATTTAAAATTTTTTCTAATTTTTTAAATTGATTTTTAAGGAATACATTTTCAAAATGAAAAGTATATTTTTCTCAAGATGGTTTTTAAAATAATTTTTAATATATTAATATTCATTAAGGGAAAAACCCATTTATTATTACACCAATGTGTATTAGGTACATTGATATAATCATTATTATTTATTTGGATGATTTATGATCATTTTGACAAAACAAATTAATGAAATTCACTTCCATGATCAATTTTTTTAGTTAATAACTTTAATTTTTATTGTTCACTTATTTTTTAACGTTTTATATTAAATTCCACAAAAATATAAACATTATTTTTCATTGATATTATTACATACGAAGCCATATACAATTTTTACATACGGTTTTCCCTTTTATTATAGAAACATGATATTTACATAGATGGTTATTATATAATTTTAGATATGTATTCATTACATTAAAAAAATATACATGCCTAAGGAAAATGATAGTTTATTGTCTTTGGAAACATAGAAAAAAAATCATTTATCCTAGTGAATGTTCGTAAAACTCCCCCATAATGATATATATTTTTAGTACATCTACCTAAATCCATTATCCATATCCAGGGGATAGGATTGATAAGAAAGGGATGAGATAAGATGCTCAATAAGGGTAAATAATGGAAATGCATAGGCATAACATGCACAATGGGGTATGAAACATGATAATAACCTTTAAATATCATACCTTATATATTAGAGATCATAATAAAGATTGAAATAACATAGAACCTGGAGTATTATATAATTAATTTAATTTATCATAAACAAATATCTTATGAATAATACATGGAATTTTATAAATATACATTTGTTAATAATGTTTTGTCCATTTATAAGTAGAAACATGTTTTCAAATTAAGTTAATGAACTAAAATTATCCCTCCATATCAATATATGGACATGAAATAGGTTCCATTAATAATATTGGTAACATGGAATGAGGTTCATGTATAACCCTATGTACATGAATCCAAGTCCATTCATAACATTGTGAACATGTAATCAGGTTCACACATAATATTATGAACATGTAATCAGGATCACGTATAATCTTATGAACATGAAACAAGGTCTATGCATAGTATTTTGGACACCTAATAAGGTTCACTCATAACATTGTGGACATGTAATCAGGTTTAGGGAAAACATATGTAAGTGAATATAGTATCATGCACAACATTGTGAATATTTAATAAGGTTAACACATTACATTTTGAAAAAGAAATCAGGTTTAGGCATATCATATATATTCATGAGTCATCTATCATTAACCAATGTATTGTATGGAGATATAGATCCAATCCAAAACATAAAAAATCTATCTTATAAGATTTATAATATTATAAAAATAATTATATTGTAGCCCATAAAATTAATTTGGTATTATAAACATGTAATCATGTCATAACATGTATGAACCCGGTTTTTGCTGCGAAAGACTTTGGAATATTCTTGATATTATTCCAGAGCAGCGCCTTCAGACGGTGTGCAATTCCGAGCCCTAGTATGGCCGGAATTAAATTTTCAGTGCGTTCAAATTGGGAATTCCAAATAAATGGGATAACTCCTAAAAGGTGATCCAGATCAGAGATCCAAGTGTACGAATGGTTCCGGAATGGGGTGTTTACCCTAGGAGCGACATAAAACTTGTCGGCACATGACGTTTGGACCCCTCACCTGCCTTCGGAACGTTAAACAGATAATTAAATTAATTAATTAATTCGTTTAATGGTGAAACACAAGTATCTCTTAAATGGTGGCTCGGATTGGAATCTCCAGGGAATCGTTGAGTCCGGAACATTCTTTTTACTCTATGAGGGGTGTACGATTCGCGGGCGCGGGCTGTCTGTGAAAAATGGCCCTAGGGGTGTTTTTGTAATTTGTCAGATTTGGGCCTTCAGTTTTATAACTTTTGAATGGGGCCTCAGATTAAAATTCTGAGACCCCCGTTGCATTCAGAGCATGGTTTTTAGCCTAGGGGAGGCTTAATCCCAACCCCATCAGGAGTTCAGGTTCGGGCCGACGGGTGGGTGGTTAAGTGTTTTCTATTTAAACACTTAACTCACCCCTCCCTCTTCTTCTTCCTCACCTGGACAGCAGCAGGCGGCTGCCCTCCCTCCCCTCCTCTAGCTTCAGCGAGGCAGCTCCGAAAAGGTGATGGCACGGCGGCGGATCTTCCGTGAAGCTCCGGGCAACGCCCAAGAGGTAGGAGGTTTTGGTTTGCATTTTAATTTCGGAACCTTCCTTCAAGCTCAATTATATGCATCGATTATTTTTTGATCGTCAAATCAAAGCCCATGTATACGTGGTACTTTTTATGAGAATTCCATCCCGCTCTTAGGAATTGAAATCCGAATTCGGAGGAGGCCGCAACGGTTCGTCGATTTTTGCGGGTTTTGTGGTTTTTTGGTGGGTTTCTAGCAGTCCGGGGAGGAGGCAGGCCAAGGCGGCGGCGCGCAGGGGCATCGGCCGGGCGCATCAAGGCGCGGGCGAGCGAGGGAGGCCAGGGTCTTCGGTGTTGGCTGGGGCCCATAGACAGCGAGCGGCTCTAGGTGGAGGCGCGAGGATGAGGTCGGCCGCGGGCGCTGGGGGAGATGGCGAGTGGCAGCGGGCGCGGGCGCTCGGGAGGACCAGTGTCGCGTCGTGACCTCGCGGTGAAGACCAAGACCCGCCTATGGCGGGTCTTCGCATGGAAAGGACCGGCCGTGTCACCTGGTCGGAGGTGGCAGGCCATGGCCAGCTGGCCGCGGCGGAGTGAACCAGACCCGTGGCTGGGCCGCCGGCCGGGTGTGCGGACCGGGCCGGCCGGCGTGGGCCGGCCCAAGGGATTTTTCCCCTCCAACTTCGGGCGATCGTATCTTGAGCTATGGGCGTCTGTTTTGCGTGCTGTCAGTGGCAGCGTAGAACTCGAGTCAAGATGGACCTTTTGAGATTGTTTCGTGAATTTTTAATTCCAGAAACTAGGGGCCTCGGAGGTGCGACGTATCTTTAAGCGGATTGACGTTTTTCTAGGGGATCTTGTTTGCACAGCGCGGACGCGTATGACGTCTGTTTTTAGTGTCGTCTGTGGCGTTGTCACCCTGGTGCCGGGGTTAAGCTTTCCAAGCTGGTTTTTGGAAGTTAAAGCCAGAGTTGAGGCGTGGGCCCCACAAACCGTCCTTCGAGCTGCGAGCAGCGTTTAACGACTTTTTCATCGGACGTCCATTCAGGGTGTTCGAGCAGTCGATGTTGGGTGTTTTTCTATGGGCATCACATTAGCACAGTCTGCCCGCTTTAATTCTACACGTTGGTGTGGGCCCCGCGAGGGCCGTTTTGGGATTTGACGGTGTTTTTCCATCTCTATCACCGGGCGACCATTTTGGACATGTGAATAGTCCATCTGTTTACTTTATAGAGATGATCGCAATAGTGTGATTTGTTAGTTGTGTTTCGGTACTGGGATGTGGGTCCCATTTAGCACCGCTCGTGCGTGGTAATCCAGAATGTATCTTTTTCTCCTGATATCCATTCCACTCAAATGAGTAGTGCTTTTGACGTGTTTCTCAGAGATCATTGCAGTGACGCAGTTCACCCGACCTTTTTCGGGGACGTGGTGTGGGTCCCACCCGACCTCGCTACGGTGAATAGTACCCTTTTCACCAAGTGTCCATTTTGGGCGATTGATAAGTCAATCCCGTGTGTTTTTTCAAGGGTATTATAGTGGTTTGATCCATTTTTTCAGTTTTGGGATCTTGGGGTGGGCCTCACACAGGATGGTTACGGTGAATTGTACCCTTTTTCACCGGTTGACTGTTTTGAGCGAGTAAGTAGCCTACCTCGCGTGTTTTTTCATGGGGATTATAATGGTGTAATCCGTTCAGGTGAGCGGATCCCCATACGCGATCTTATTAAATGTGGAAATATGAAAGGTTCCCTAGTGGCGGTTTATCTACTGTGTTTGTAGCAGACCCTTGGAGACTGATCGCGTGCACTCCTGTGTGAGTGATTTAAATGCATGAAGATATGTGTATGTTTGTGCCTCATCCGATGAGCTGGAAAGTTGGAAAAGATATGTTTACGCCCTTCGCGTTAACGTTAGGGTGTCGTGTGCACGATAGCCCTCAGGCTGGAGACGTGGTATACTCTGGGAGTATACGAGAGTGCTTGGAGATACGTGTGGGTTGTACCTGATAATGTTTGTGCGCTTGGTTGGGGTTGACGTGGTGCCACATGTCGTGTGGGCCCCATGTGCGTACCGTGTTCAGATTTACGTACTTTGACCTCTCGTGACGTAGAGGGTACCTTTGTGCTCATTTGTTTGACCACCGTGGTGGAGTTTTCCCATGGCTTTGTGCACGTTTGTTTGACAAGTAGGGTTGAGTGGTCTCCCATTGGTTTCATTCTCGATGGATCGGCCGGTTTCAGTGCTAGTAACACCCAGTGATGGAAGAGGCACTGAACCTCTATTGGGTGAGTTGTTCTGGAGTTGAGTGGTTGTGCGGTACCCACTCAGTGCTCGGTTGGCCAGTCTTGTACCATCTAGTAGTGATTGCAAGAGTTGTTCTTGGTTTACCCTCTAGCAGGCTGGGCAGTGGGTTGCTCCATGACTTCTAGGGTTTACAATCCAGTAGAGATTGGGCAGTGGGTAACCCGAAAATCATTGGGTTTAACCTCCAGTAGTGAATGGGTAGTGGGTCACCTAACGACTTCATAGGGTCTACCCTCTAGCAGAGACTTTGCATTGGGCCACTCGTCCTCTTGATTCAGGTCTACCCTCCAACAGGGCTGGAAAGTGGGTCACCCGTTGACTTCTTCCATTTCTACCCTCTAGCATGGTTGGGAAGTGGGTCGCATGTCATCTTACCCCAGGCCTACCCTCCAGCAGGGCTGGGAAGTGGGTCACCTGATGATGTATTATGGTTTACCCTCTAACAGGGTCAGGCAGTGGGTCACTCGATATCTTATTATGGTTTACCCTCCAGCAGGACTAGGCAGTGGGTCACCTGATATCTTATTATGGTTTACCCTCCAGTAGGGCTGGGCAGTGGGACACCCATTGACATTCCAGAATCAGTCCTTTCTACTAGGCCAGTCTGTGACTTTCCTCCGTGATTACTAGAGCGTCACCCTTGGTTGTACGGGTCAGTGATGGAACGACCTTGACATTGAGGAGACCTCTTGATTGCAGGGTAGTGACGAGGTGTGGTTTTACTTAACCATGAACTCTCAAGTATGAGGGGAGCATTCCCCCACTGAGACGCGTCCTTGTGACGTGACCTAAAACCATGCGGGCAAGTCAGTGTTGCCCAAAGCGAATAGTGTCGAGGTGTGGTGGTTTGAGCCCCTTGAGTTGTAGTTCGGGGTAGACGTGCAGGATGCTGGGCATCGATGGTGATTACTTCTAGGACTTTTGGCTACTCACATTCTTGGGCTGAGATACAGGACAAAGATCCTCTTATGACCTTGTTCAGGTTTCTTGACAGATCATATATATATGTATACCTTACTCCATTACCCACTTCTTGGGTTTTTGTTACTCTCTTTCTAGGAGAGGTGAAGACGCGCGGGGTATGCCACGTGCTTTCCGTGTCTAGCTTCTATTCATTGGATGAGTTTACTCTCCTGCTATAGGTAGCGAAGACTCGACAAGAAGTTCATCTTCTCACCATTTCCATCTCCTTGTGTCTGGACGAGTCTACCTTCTTTTCTCTTGTTGGGATGAGCTGGACTCTTTACTGTTGTACTCTTGACTGCATTCTCAGTTTTACACCTTTACATTCCGGTTCGATCTACTGCTCACCCTTTGGTACCTCCTTTGTTGCTCCCTCGAGCCTTCGGGGTATCCTATTGAGTATTTTTATACTCAACCCTGCTTGGGATTTTCCCGCACTTAGTGTGACCATACAGATGACAGACAGGTTGGTGGTGACTTTAGTGGATCATAGGAGTTCGGGAACTTGGACCGTGTGCTTTGGTCATAGTCGAGTTCTAGGTGGGGGACCCTTCCAGCGGTTTTTGTTCTGTTGTTTTAACTGTTTCCAGGTTGTGGGACTTTTTTTTTGGGTGAGTGTTTTTTCTATTTTCTTTTTAGTTTACCTTCAGATTTTACATGGTACTTTTTAAAGGTCGATGCACATCTATGTTTTATATATATATATAGTAGTTTTCCTTTTACTTTCCTTTCTCTTTCGTTTACTCTGCACTTTTGCATTGAGTGTGTTGTGTATGTGTGTACAGGTACTTAGGAAAAGGCCTCCCCGAGTTGTTGTGCTTTCGGCGCTAGTCGCCATCCCCTCGCCTATGGAGGCGGGCTTGGGGTAGTTACGGCTTGAGCCCTGGTAGGTTCGGGTCATGAAAAAGTGGTATCAGAGGTGGTTCATTCCTTGGGAAGTTATTCAGACATCCCAAAAATAAATTAATTTGTTGGGATTTAGGACAACAGTGTTAACGTGTCTCGAGAGTGTCTCTCAGGCCATGGAGTCCAGTGATGGTGCAGCGGCCGACGTATCCATTCACCAAGTCCTTGATAACCCTCTTATCGACTCGGCATGCTGAGATACATGTTGAAGGGAAAATTTGGTTTGTGCATCATAGATGATTGAGTCCTTGACTGTCCTTCTTGAGTCAGCTCCCCATTATTGTGACTTTTATATACATATATGCTAATCTAACCGTGACATTCCTTGATAATATTCAGGATGTCTCTGCAAAGACATCAAGCCATGATACCATCTTTGGTGTGTGACAACGACCCTGTGAGCTACAAGGCCTCAGTCCAAGACCCATCATGTGAGGCCTTTTCTCTAGGTGGGCTGGTAGCAGAACCCCCACCTGTTGAGCAGCAGACAGCTTCAGCAGAGCAGACTGAGTTTGAGCACAGGTTGAGTGCGCTCCGTGAGGTCCAGCAGAAGAGACTACTGAGGTTCAGTGGTGATCCACACCCTCAGGCAGTAGAGGTTTGGCTAGAGACATTGGTTCGTCTTTTCAAGCTTGTGTAGACGCTGGCAGATTGGAGAGTGGCTTTGGTAGCCAACCTTTTTCGTGGAGAAACTCGGTGTTGGTGGAGTCTGGTGACTCAGTTTCTTGATGAGTCTTCGCTTTCATGGGGTGAATTGCATTTGTTGTTTCATGAGAAGATTTTCCCCTCCTTCATACACTCCGTTCGGGTTTAGGATCTCCTGTAGTTTCAGTAGGGAGGGATGCCGGTGGCTGAGTAGGCGGCTAGTTTTGCAGACCGTGCATGCTTTTACCCGGACTTGGTCCACGACGACAACACCCGATCACGGATGTTTTAGCAGGGTATCCGCTGAGTGATTCGTGTTGTCATAGTACCCTTGGGAATTTCCACATATGTTGGGGTGATAGAGTAGACTCTGGTGACATAGAGATTCCTTTCACGTTCTAGAGTTGGTGGTGGCAGTAGACACGTTGGAGCCAATACGTCTGCTGCAGGTAGTGGACATCGAAAAGAAGAACCTCTACGCGGGTGGCTTTCCGATAACCGGACTCAGGGGCATGGTCATACACCAAAGTGGCGCCGGATGGAACCAGTGCAGCCCGTAGAGATTCGGTGATATGCTTGCGATGGAAAGATCACTTGGCATGGGACTACCCGACCAGGCATGTAGAGAGCCTCGATAGGCATTAGGTGCACCACCACGGCTGAGGCAGCATCGTGATCGGAGTAGCGCCCATAGAGGTGGTGATACCGGAGGAGCAGGAGGAACTGGTTGTGGAGGACGACCTTATGAGGTCTTCCCATCACTACTAGGCGGTCCATGTTAGGTTCCGAGGGCTGATGTTTGGGACCATGGAAAACCGCAAACTTTGGATGTCTACGATCCTGCGCAGCATGAGGTGGTAAGAGGTATGCTCTACAGATATCCTACTTTTTGCAGTAGAGTTGGTAGATGTTGTGTGTGAAATGATTTCCTCCCTTCTCCTTGATTGAGGTGTTACCAGGGTGATGCGGGGCGTCGGTATAACCCTGTGTTGGTAAGGTAAAAAGGCATGGGACCTTTTTCATTAGTCGATGGTGTTAACTCCTTCGCTCTCCAAGCGTGTAATAGAGTCTTGGTTGTGAGACATCAACTGTGAAAACATGCGTCACCAGATATCCTTGGGTGTTTCACCATATGGAAATTCTGATGGAGGGAATCACCGGGCTTTGTCCTAGGTCCAAACGGTGATTCTAGATGCGGCCTGTGATGTAGGGGTTCAGATGGGGAGGTGAGATACCCTCAAGGGCCTTCGGGCCATTGGTGACCGTTTGAAGGGATGACGATGTTCCCTACCGCCTTACCCTAACCCCAAAGTCTATAGTGGGTGCACGACGTGTCCCGTGTGATTTACCTGAGAAGAAGTGTGTGTGCTTCTATGCACGTCATCGGAAAGGGAAGACCTCATGTGAACAGATCATATCCTTGGGTCTATGTGCGGTGATGCGGGACTGTGTAAAAGTTCTTCTGGGTACAAAAGAGCCAGGTGTGGGCTTAGTAACCTGAGTTGTTCCCTGGTTTTTCTTTTCGGGGACGAAAATCTTGAAAAAGTGAATGATTAAAAACCCGGTTTTCTCTGCGAAATACATTGGAATATTGTTTATATTATTCCAGAGTAGCGCCATCAGACGACATGCCATTCTGAGCCCCGGTATGGCCGAAATTAAATTTCCTGTGTGTTCACACTAGGAATGCCAAATAAATGGGATAACTCTTAAACGGTGATCCAGATCAGAGAACTGAGTGTATTGATGGGTCCAGAATGGTGATTTTACCCATGGAACGACATAAAACATGTCGGCGCAGGACGTTTGGACCCCTCGCCTGCTTTCAGAACGTTAAACAGATAGTTTAATTAATTAATTAATTCGTTTAATGGTGAAACACAATTATCTCTTAAACGGTTGCTCTAAATGGAATACAGAGGGAATCGTTGAGTCCGGACGCGCTGTTTACCCTAGGAGAGGTGTATGTTTCGCGGGCGCGGGCCGTCGGTGAAAAATGGCCCCAGGGGCGTTTTCGTAATTTGGCGGCTTTGGGCGTTCAGTTTTATAACTTCTGAACGGGGCCTTGGATTAAAATTATGTACCGCAGTTGTGTTCAGAGCCTGGTTTCTAGCCTATGGGAGGAATAATCCCAACCCCATTGGGAGTTCAGGTTCGGGCCGATAGGCAGGAGGTTAAGTGTTTTCTACTTAAACACTTAACTCACCCCCTCCGTTTTCTTCTTCCTCGCCTGGACAGCAGCAGGCGACAGCCCTCCCTCTCCTCCTCCAACTATGACGAGGTAGCTCCGGAAAGGCGACGATGTGGCGACAGATCCTCTGTGAAGATCTGGGAAACGCCTAAGAGGTAGGAGGTTTTGGTTTGCATTATAATTTATGAACCTTCCTTCAAGCTCAATTATATGCGTCGATTGTTGTTTGATTGTCGAATCAAAGCCCAAGTATGCGTGGTACATATAATGATATTTCCATTGAACTATTTAGAATTGAAATCCGAATTCGGAGGAGGCTGCAACGGTTCATCAATTTTTGGGGGTTTCGTGGTTTTCCGGCGGATTTTTGGCAATCTGTGGTGGCGGCAGGCCAAGGCGGCGGCACACAAGGGCTTCGGATGGGCGCAGCAAGGCGCGGGTGAGCGAGGGCGGCTGGGGGCTTTGGTGGGGACCGGGGCCCATGGACAGTGAGTGGCTCTAGGCGCAAGCGCGAGGAGGAGATCGGCTGCGGGCGCTGGGGGCGACGGTGAGCAGCCGCGGCGCTAGGGTTCGGCGACGCTTGGGAGGACGGGGGTCGCGTCGCGACCCCGCGGTGGAGACCAAGACCCGCCTATAGCGGGTCTTCCCGTTGAAAGGACCAGCCGTGTCTGCCAGTCGGGGGTGGCGGGCTGTGGCCAGCTAGCCGAAACGGAGTGAACCGGACCCGCAGCTGGGCCGCGGCCCGGATGTGCGGACCGGGCCGCCCGACGTGGGTCGGCCCAAGCAGGGCGGACCAGCGGGACATGGCTGGTCCGGCCCAAGAGATTTTTCCCCTCCATCTTCGGGCTCCCGTATCATGAGCTACGAGCATCCGTTTTGCATGCCGTCAGCGGCAGCGTGGTCCTTGCGTCAAGAAGGACCTTTTTAGATGGTCTCGGGAATTTCTAATTCCCGAAATGATGGGCCTAGGAGGAGAGACACGTCTTTAAGCGGATTGACGTTTTTCGAGGGGAACTTGTTTGGACGGCGCGTACGCGTTTGACGTCTGTTTTGAGCACCGTCAGCGGCGTTGGGACCCTGGTGCCGGGGTGAAGCTTTCCATGCTAGTTTTCGGGCATTAAAACCAGAGTTGAGGAATGGGCCCCACAGCCCGTCCTTCGAACTACGAGATGCGTTTCGTGAATTTTTCATCGGACTTCCATTCGGGGCGTGCGAGAAGTCAATGTTGGGTGTTTTCCAAGGGCATCGCATTAGCGTAGTCTACCCACTTTAATTCTGCACGATGGTGCGGGCCCCGCAAGGGCCGTTTTGGGAGTTGACGGTATTTTTCCATCTCTAACAGTGGGTGACCATTTTGGACAAGTGAATAGTCCATCTTATGTACTTTTTCGAGAGGATTGCAACGGTGTGATCCATTAGATGTGTTTCGAGATAGGGATGTGGGTCTCATGTAGCCCCGCTCGTGCACGGTAATACGGAATGTATCTTTTTCTCTGGATATTCATTCCACTCATGTGAGTAGTGCTTTTGATGTGTTTCTCTGAGAGCATTGCGATGACGCAGTTCACCCGACCTTTTTTGGGGACGTGGTGTGGGTCCCACCAATCCTTGCTAGAGTGAAAAGTACCTTTTTCACCAGGTGTCCATTTTGGGCAATTGAGTAGTCAATCCTGTGTGTTTTTTGGAGGGGATTGCAATGGTATGATCTGTTTGTTCAGTTTCGGGATTATGGGGTGGGACTCACACGGGTTGGTTACGGTGAATAGTACCCTTTTTCACCGGTTGACAGTTTCGAGCAAGTAAGTAGTCTACCTCGCATATTTTTCCATGGGGATTATAACGGTGTAATCTGTTCAGGCGAGCAGAGCCTCATACGCGATCTTATTAAATGTGGAATGATGAAGGATTCCATAGTGGCAGTTCATCTACCGTGTTTGTAGCGGACCCTTGGCGAGTGATCGCGTGCACTCCCGTGTGTGTGATGTAAATGCTTGAGGAGATGTGGATGGTTGTGCCGCAGCCGATGAGGTGGAATGTTGGCAAAGTTACGTTTACGCCCTTCGTGTTGACTTTGGGGTTCCGTGTGCACGATAGCCTTAGGGCATGAGATGTGGTACACTCTGGAAGTATATGAGAGCGCTTGGAGATATGTGTGGGTTGTACCAGAGAATGGTTGTGTGCTTAGTTGGGGTTGATGTGGGGCCACACTCCATGTGTCCCCATGTGTGTACCATGTTCGACTTTACGTACTTTGACCTCTCGTGATGTAGAGGGTCCCTCTGTGCCCGTTTGTTTGACCACCAGGGTGGAGTTTTCCCCTGGCTCTGTGCACATTTGATTGACCAGTAGAGTTGAGTGGTCTCCCCTTGGTTTCGTTCTCGATGGATCGGCCGGTAGCGGTGCTAGTGACACCCAGTGACGGAACAGGCGCTGATCCTCTATTGGGTTAGTTGTTCTAGAGTTGAGTGGTTGTGCGGTACCCACTCAGTGCTCGGTTGGTCAGTGTTGTACCATCCAGTAGGGATGAAAAGAGCAGTTCCAGGTTTACCCTCCAGCAGGGCTGGGTAGTGGGTTTCTCACTAACTTCTAGGGTTTACCCTCTAGTAGATACTGGGCAGTGGGTCACCCGAAACTCTTAGGGTTTACCCTCCAGCAGTGACTGGGAAGTGGGTCACTAGATGACCTCTTAGAGTTTACCCTCCAGCAGGGACTAGGTAGTGGGTCACTCGTCGTCATGATTCAGGTTTACCCTCCATCAGGGCTGGGGAGTGGGTCACCTGTCGACTTCTTCCAGGTCTACCCTCCAGCAAGGCTGGGCAATGGCTCGCAAGTCGTCTTACACTATGTCTACCCTTCAGCAAAGCTGGGCAGTGGGTCACCTGATGATGTATTATGGTTTACCCTCCAGTAGGGCTGGGTAGTGGGTCACCCGACATCTTATTATGGTTTATCCTCTAGCAGGGTTGGGCAGTGGGTCACCTGATATCTTATTATAGTTTACCGTCCAACAGGGCTGGGCAGTGGGACACTCGTTGACATTCTAGACTCAGTCCTTTCTACTAGGCTAGTCTGTGACTTTCCTTCGTGATTACCGGAGCGGGACCCTTGGTTGTACGGGTCAGTGATGGAATGACCTTGACTTTGAGGAGACCTCTCGACTGAGGGGCAGTGACAAGGTGTGGTTTGACCTAACCCATAACTCTCAAGTATGAGGAGAGATTTCCCCCACCGAGATGTGTCCTTGTGACATGACCTAAAACTGTGCAGGAGAGTCAGTGCCGCACAAAGTGGATAGTGTCGAGGTGTGGTGGTTTGAGCCCCTTGACTTGTAGTTCAGGGCAGACGTGCTGGATGCTGGCCATCGATGGTGTTTACTTCTGGGACACTTGGATACTCACTTTCTTGGGCGGAGCTATGAGACAGATATCCCCTTACGACATTGTTTGTATTTCTTGAAAGAGAATATATATATGTATACCTTGTTCTAGTACCCACTTCTTGGGTTTTGGTTACTCTCCTTCCAGGAGAGGTGAATACGCACGTGGTATACCATTTGATTTCCGTGTCTAGATTCTCGTGGCTGGATGAGTCTACTCTCTTGTTATAGGTAGAGAATACTCGACAAGAAGATTATCTTCTCACCATTTCCAGCTCCTTGTGTCTGGACGATTCCACCTTCTTTTCTCTTGTTGGGTTGAACTGGACTCTTTACTGTTGTACTCTTGATTGCACTCATGGTTGTACTCCATTACATTCATATTCGATCTACTATTTACCCTTCGGTACCTCCTTTGTTTCTCCCTCAAGATTTTGGGGTATCCCACTGAGTATTTTTATACTCACCCCTACTTGGGATTTGCCCGCATTGGGTGTGCCCTTGCAGACGACGGATAGGTTGCTCGTGACTTCAAAGGAGCAGAGGAGTTTGGGATCTTGGACCGTGTGTGTTGTTCATAGTCGGGATTCTGTTGGGGGACCCGTCCAGTGGTTTTTCTTCTTTTGTTTTACCTATTTCCGGGTTGTGGCACTTTTTGTTTGGGCACATGTTTTTCCCCTTTTCTTTTCAGTTTACCTTCATCTTTGACTTTGTACTATTTAGAGGTCGATGCACATCTGTGGTTTATATATATATAGTAGTTGTCCTTTTACTCTGCTTTCTCTTTCTTTTACTCTATACTTTTTCATTGAGTGTGCTGCATGTGTGTGTACAGGTACATAGGCAAAGGCCTCCCTGAGTTTTTGTGCCTTCGGCGCTGGTCACCAGCCCATGGCCTATGGAGGCGAGTTTGGGGTAGTTGCAGCTTGAGCCCAGGTAGGTTCAGGTCGTGACAAAGTGGTATCTGTGGTGGTTCATTCCTTGGGATGCTTTTTGTATGTCTCTAAAATAAAAGGAATTGGTTAGGAATTAGGGCAATGGTGTCAACGTGTCTCGAGAGAGGATCTCAGGCCTGGGAGTCCAATGATTGTGCGGCAGCGGACGTATCCATTCACCAGGACCTTGATAACCCGTTTTTCGACTCGGCATGCTGAGACACTTGTTTGCAGGGAACATTTGGTTTCTTCATCACATTGGATTGAGTCCTTGACTGTCCTTCTTGAGTCAGCTCCCCATTTTTGTGACTGTTATATACATATATGCTCATCTGACCGTGACATTCCTTGATAATATTCAGGATGTCTCCGTGAAGATAGCCAGCCAAGATACCAGTTTGGTGCATGATGACGACCCTGTGAGCTACAAGGCCTCACTCCAGGACCCATCATACAAGCCCTTTTCTCCGGGTGGGTTGGTAGAGGCACCCCCACCTGTTGAGTAGGAGACAGCTTCAGCAGAGAAGGCTGAGATTGAGCGCAGGTTGAGTGTGCTCCGTTAGTCTCAACGGTAGATACCTCTAAGGTTTAGTGGTGAGCCAGACCCTCAAACAACAGAGCTTTGGCTAGAGACAATGGTTTTCCTTTGCAGGTTTGTGCAGATACCAAAAGATCGGAGAGTGGCTTTGGAAGCCATCCTTTTTTTGGAGCAACTCAGCGTTGGTGGAGTCTGGTGACTCAGTTTCTTGATGAGTCGTCTCTTTCATGGGGCGACTTCCAGTTTTTGTTTCGTGAGGTGTTTTTCCCCTCCTACTTATGCTCCATTCGGGTTCAGGAGCTCCTGCAGTTTCAGTAGGGAGGGCTGATGGTGGATGAGTACGTGGCTAGTTTTGCAGATTGTGCACGTTTTTACCTGGACTTGGTCCAGGACGACAACACCCAAGCGCGGAACTTTGAGAAGGGTCTCCGGTGAGAGATTCATGATGTCATAGTACCCTTGGGAATTTCCACATATGCCAGGGTGCTAGATTAGGTGATGGTGACATAGATATTCCTATCACATTCTAGAGTTGGTCGTGGCAGTAGACACGTTGGAGCTGAGACGTCTGCCACAGCTAGCCGGAATCGACAACTAGAACCTCGACGCGGGTGGATTTCTGATAACTGGACTCAGGGGCGTGGTCATACACCATAGTGGCACCGGAGGTCACCAGTGCAGCCCGAAGGGAGTCGGTGATATGCTTGCGATGGGAGAGATCACTTGGCAAGGGACTGCCCGACCAGGCATGCCGAGAGCCTTGGGCACGTAGCAGGTGCACCACCATGATGGAGGTAGCGTCATGATTGGAGTAGAGCCCAGAGAGGTGGTGATACTAGAGGAGTGATAGGAACTGGTAGTGGAGGATGACCTTACGAGGTCATCTCATCACCACTAGGCGGTCCACGTCAGGCTCTGGGGGCTGACGGTTGGGACCATGGATCGCCGCGAGCTTTGGATGTCTATGATCCTGCGGAGCATGAGGTGGTAAGAGGTATGCTCTATAGCTCTCCTACTTTTTGCAATAGAGTTGGTAGACACTGTGGGCGAAATTATTTCCTCCCTACTGCTTGTTTGTGGTGTTACCAGGGTGACATGGGGCGTCGGTATAACCCTATGTTGGTAAGGTAAAAAGGCTCGGGACCTTTTTCTTTAGTCAATGGTGTTAACTCCTTCACTATCCGAGCATGTAAGAGAGTCTTGGTTGCGAGACATCGACTGTGAAACCTTGCGTGACCAGATATCCTTGGGTGTTTCACCATATGGATATTCTAAAGGATGGAATCATCGAGCTTTGTCCCAGGTCCAAACGGTGATTCCAGTCACGGCATGCGACGTAGGGGTTCAGTCGTGGATGTGATCTACCCCAAGGGCCTTCCGGTCGTTGGAGACCATGCGAAGGGATGGCGATGCTCCCTACCACCTTACCCTAACCCCAAAGTCTATAGTGGGTGCAAGATGTCTCCCGTGTGATTTACCTGAGAAGAAGTTTGTGTGCTCCTATGCACATTATCGGCAAGGGAAGACCTCACATGAACAGATCAAATACTTTGGTCTCTGTGCGGTGACGCGGGACTGTGTAAAAGTTCTTCTAGGTATGGGAGATCCAGGTGTGGGCTTAGCACCCTGAGTTGTTCCCTGTTTTTTCTTTTCAGGGATGAAAATATTGAAGGAGGGAATGATGTAAGAACCCAGTTTTTTTACAAAATACTTTGGAATATTTTTGATATTATTCCAGAGTAGCGTCGTCAGATGGCGTGCCATTCCGAGCCCCGGTATGGCCGGAATTAAATTTTCAGTGCGTTAACACTGGGAACACCAAATAAATGGGATAACTCCTAAATGGTGATCCAGATCTGAGATCTGAGTGTACAGATGGGTCTGGAATGGGGTTTTTACCCTAGGAACGACATAAAACTTGTCGGCGCAGAACATTTGGACCCCTCGCCCACTTTCGGAACGTTAAATGGATAATTAAATTTATTAATTAATTTTTTTAATTGTGAAACGCAAGTATCTATTCAACGGTTTCTCGGATTCAAATCCTGAGGGAACCGTTGAGTCCGGAATGTTCCTTTTACCCTAGAAGGGGTGTATGTTTCGTGGGCGCATGCCGTCTGTGAAAAATGGCCCCAGGGGAGTTTTTGTAATTTGGTGGCTTTGGGCGTTCAGTTTTATAACTTTTGAATGGGGCCTCGGATTAAAATTCAAAAACCGCTGTTGCGTTCAGAGCATGGTTTTTACCCTAGGGGAGGCTTAATCCTGACCTTGTTGGTATTTTGGGTTCGGGCCGACGGGCGGGTGGTTAAGTGTTTTCTATTTAATCACTTAACTCACCCCTTCCCTATTCTTCTTACTCGCCTGGACAGCAGCAGGCATCATCCCTCCCTCTCCTCCTCCATCTCCGGCGAGGCAGCCCCGGAAAGGTGACGGCATGGCGGCGGATCCTCCGTGATGCTCCAGACAATGCCCCAGAGGTAGGAGGATTTGGTTTGCGTTTTAATTTCTGAACCTTCCTTCAAGCTCAATTATATGTGTCGATTTTTGTTTGATCGTCGAATCAAAGCCCATGTATGTGTGGCACATTTAATGATATTTCCATCGCATTCTTCGGAATTGAAATCTGAATTTGGAGGAGGCCGCAACGGTTCATCGATGTTTGGGTGTTTCGTGGTTTTCCGGCGGGTTTCCGGTAGTCCGGGGAGGCAGCAGGCCAAGGAGGCGGCGTGCAGGGGCTTAGGCCGGACCCAGCAAGGCGCGGGCGAGCGAGGGCGGCCGGGGGGTTCCGGGTCGGCCGGGGCCCGCGGACGGTGTGCGGCTCTAGGCGGAGGTGAGAGGAGGAGGATGGCCGTGGGCGCTAGGGGCGACGACGAGTGACCATGGGCGCTGGGGTTCAGCGGCGCTCGGGAGGACCGGGGTCGTGTCGCGACCCCGCGGTGGAGACCAATACCCGCCCATGGCGGTTCTTCGCGTGGAAAGGACCGGTCGTGTCGGACCGTCGGCGGTGGCGGGCCGCGGCCAACAGGCCGTGACGGAGTGAACCAGACCCGCGGCTGGGCCGCGGGATGGATGTGCGGACCGGGCCGGCTAGCGTGGGCGGGCCCAACCAGGACGGACGGGCCGGACAAGGCTGGTCCGGCCTAAGGGATTTTCCCCTCCAACTTCGGGCTCCCGTATCTTGAGCTATGGGTGTCCGTTTTGCGTGCTATCAGCGGCAGGGCGGACCTCACGTCAAGATGGACCATTGGAGATAGTTTCGAGAATTTTCAATTCCCTAAATGTGGGTCCTCGGAGGCACGACGCGTCATTAAGAGGATTGACATTTTTCGTGGGGATCTTGTTTGGACGGCGTGGACGCGTCTGACGTCCGTTTTGAGCGCCGTCAGCGGTGTTGGGACCCTGGTGCTGGGGTGAAGATTTTCAAAGTGGTTTTCAGGCATTAAAGATGGAGTTGAGGTGTGGGCCCCACGCCCCGTCCTTCGAGCTGCAAGCAACGTTTAACGACTTTTTCATCGGATGTCCGTTCTGGGCGTGCGAGCAGTCGATGTTGGGTGTTTTTCCGAGGGCATCACATTGGCGCAGTCTTCCCACTTTAATTCCGCACTATGGTGCGGTCCCCACGAGGGCCGTTTTGGGATTTGATGGTGTTTTTCCTTCTCTATCACCGGGCGACCGTTTTGGACAAGTGAATAGTCCATTATGTGTACTTCTTCGAGAGGATCACAACAGTGTGATCCGTTAGTTGTGTTTCGGGACCGGGATGCGGGTCCCACGTAGCACCGCTCGTGCGCGGTAAGCCAGAATGTATCTTTTTCTCTGGATATTTGTTCAACTCAAATGAGTAGTGCTTTTGACGTGTTTCTCCAAGAGCATTGCGATGACGCAGTTCGCCCGACCTTTTTCGGGGATGTGGCGTGGGTCCCACCCAACCTCGCTACGGTGAATAGTACCCTTTTCACCAGGTGTCCATTTTGGGCAATTGAGTAGTTTATCCTGTGTGTTTTTCCGAGGGTATTGCAGTGTTGTGAACCGTTTGTTTAGTTTCAAGATCTTGGGGTGGGCCCTACACATGTTGGTTACGGTGAATAGTACCCTTTTTCACCTGTTGACCGTTTCGGGCGAGTAAGTAGTCTAACTCGTGTGTTTTTACTTGGGAATTACAATGGTGTAATCTATGCAGGCGAGCAGAGCCTCATAAGCTATCTTATTATATGTGGAAATATGAAAGGTGCCCTAGTGGCGGTTCTTCTACCGTGTTTGTAGCGGACCCCTGGCGAGTGATCGCGTGCACTCCCGTGTGAGTGATGTAAATGCTTAAAGAGATGTGGATGGTTGTGCCTCAGCTGATGAGGTGGCAAGTTGGAAAAGTTACGTTTATTCCCTTTGCTTTGACGTTGGGGTGCCGTGTGCACAATAACCTTAGGGCTGGAGACGTCGTATACTCTGGGAGTATACAAGAGCGCTTGGAGATACGTGTGGGTTATACCTGAGAATATTTGTGCTCTTGGTTGGGGTTGTCGTGGGACCACATGTCGTGCGGGCCCCATGTGTGTACCATGTTTGGCTTTATGTACTTTGACCTCTCATGACGTAGAGGGTCCCTCTGTGCTTGTTTGTTTGACCACTAGGGTGGTGTTTTCCCCTGGCTCTGTGCATGTTTGTTTGACCACCAGGGTTGAGTGGTATCCCCTTGGTTTCTTTCTCGATGGATCGGCCGGTAGCAGTGCTAGTGACACCCAGTGATGGAACAGGCGCTGAACCTCTATTGGGTGAGTTGTTCTGGAGTTGAGTGGTTGTGCGTTACCCACTCAGTGCTCGGTTGGCTGGTGTTGTACCATCCAGTAGGGATGGCCAGAGCAGTTCCGGGTTAACCATCCAGTAGGCCTGGGTAGTGGGTTGCTCAATGACTTCTAGGGTTTACCCTCCTGTAGAGACTGGGCATTGTGTCACCCGACACTCTTAGTGTTTACCCTCCAGTAGTGACTGGGCAGTGGGTCACCCGACGACTTCATAGGGTCTGCCCTCCACCAAAGACTGGGAAATGGGTCACTTGTCATCTTGATTCACGTCTACCCTCCAGTAGTGCTGGGCAGTGGGTCACCCGTCAACTTCTTCCAGGTCTACCCTCCAGCAAGGCTGGGCAGTGGGTCGCCTGTCGTCTTACCCTAGGTCTACCCTCCAGCGGGGATGTGTAGTGGGTAACCTGATGATGTATTATGGTTTACCCTTCAATAGGGATGGGCAGTGGGTCACTCAATATCTTATTATGGTTTACCCTCCAGCAGGGCTGGGCAGTGGGTCAACTGATATCTTATTATGGTTTACCCTCCAGTAGGGCTGGGCAGTGGGACACCCGTTGACATTCCAGACTCAGTCCTTTCTACTAGGCTAGTATGTGGCGTTCCTCCGTGATTACCGGAGCGGGACCCTTGGTTGTACGGGTCAAGGATGGAACGACTTTGACATTGAGGAGACCTCTTGACTATGGGGTAGTAACGTGGTGTGGTTTGACTTTACCCTGAACTCTCAAGTATGAGGGGCACTTCCCACAACCGAGACGCATCCTTGTGACACAACCTAAAACTGGGCGGGCGAGTCAGTGGCACCCAAAGTGGATAGTGTCGAGGTACGGTGGTTTGAGCCCCTTGACTTGTAGTTCAGGGCAGACGTGCGGGATCCTGGGCATCGATCGTGTTTAATTCTGGGACTGTTGACTACTCACATTATTGGGCTTAGCTATGGGACAGAGATACCATTACGAACATTTTTGGGTTTCTTGATATAGCATATATATATTTATAACTTGTTCCAGTACTCAATTTTTGGGTTTTGGTTACTCTTGTTCCAGGAGAGGCGAAGACGTGCGGGGTATGCCATGTGCTTTCGGTTTCTATCTTCTTGTGGTTGGATGAGTCTACTCTCCTGCTACAGGTAGCGTAGACTCGACGAGAAGTTCATTTTTCTCACCATTTCCAGCTCCTTGTGTCTGGACGAGTCTACCTTCTTTTCTCTTGTTGGGTTGAGCTGGACTCTTTACTGTTGTACTCTTCCTGCACTCTCGGTTGTACTCCTTTAAATTCATATTCGATCTACTACTCACCCTTTGATACCTCCTTTGTTGCTCCCTCGACCCTTCGGCGTATCCTACTGAGTATTTTTATACTCACCCCTACTTGGGATTTTCCCATACATAGTGTGCCATTGCAGACGATGGACAGGTTGGTCATTACTTCAGTGGAGCATAGGAGTTCGGGAGCTTGGAATGCGTGCATTGGTCGTAGTCAGGTTCCAGTTGGGGGACCCTTCTAGTGGTTTTTCTTCTGTTGTTTTACCTGTTGTTGGGTTGTGGCACTTTTTGTTTGGGCACATGTTTTTCCCCTTTTCTTTTCATTTTACCTTTAGGTTTTACTTTTTACTGTTTAGAGTTCGATTCACATCTGTGGTTTATATATATATAGCAGTTGTCCTTTTACTATTCTTTCTATTTATTTTACTATGCACTTTTGCATTATGTGTGCTGCGTGTGTGTGTACAGGTACATAGGAAATGGCCTCCCCGAGTTGTTGGGCCTTCAGCGCTGGTCGCTAGCCAGGGCCTATGGAGGCAGGCTTGGCGTAGTTGCAGCTCAAGCCCGAGTAGGGTCAGGTTGTGACATAACATGTGGAAAAATATAGGTTTCATTACAATTTCATTACAAACATAACCCATTAAAAGGAGAAGGTTTCAAATTTATAGACCCCATGAAAGGGAAATGCATTGACATAAACATATATCTTATGAAGGTGAAATGAGTTTCATAAACAAATAACCCTCAAAAAATAAATGGGTTTTATAAACATATCAACCGTAAACTAAAAACGGGTTTCATTAGGACCACAACATTAATCATAAACCATTAAAAGAATGAAAATTAGTGGGGAATTTAGATCATTTCCTAGAAAGGAATCACTAACATCAATCGATGATATCTTTTATAGAAAATAATTATGAAATGTATTCCAAATATTTTTCATGAGGAAATATTCCTTTCTCCTTTAAAAAATTATTTTTAACACAAAAAAACATTTTAAATTTATTTTCTTAGGAAATACCATGAAAACCAACAAATATTATATGAAATCATTTTGAAAACATTTTTCCTTGAAAACTATTAAAATGACCTTCAAAACGTTTTAAATTTATTTTTCTTTTAAAACACTTAGAAAAATTAAAAAATAAATGATGAAAATGTTTAAAATCATTCATAAACATAAAAAAATCATGAAAAAATATCTTTGAAAATAGATTTGAAATATTTTGAAGGAATACTTGAAAAAATAAATTTCTTGATAATTTTCTTCAAGGATCATTTGAAATCCTTTTTTAAAAAATGGTTTTCAAAATAAATTAGATTTCTACCCGAAGAGAAAAATATGGTCAAATTTTCATAAAAACATTTTCTTTATTATATTAAGTACCAATGAGTGGAAAAATGATACTAATTCATTGATATATCTTGAATAAACAATAGATAAATAAACTCTTGATTTTTCTTAAGATATGGATCATACTATTTCATCAAAGAAGTATAATCATTATCAATCTTGAAAAGCGATGAGATTCTTTAATAAAATATTATCACTTGGTAACTTGGGATCATACACACTATATAAAACAATGAAATTAAATTTATGTTAAAATATCATGAAAATAATTATATTCATGATATAACTTGTATAATGAGATTATATACTCCTCGAAAAAATAATTTCGCTGCATAACCTTGCATGAGTCTGATATAAAGAAAATTGAGACAAAACTATTTTACCAATTCAGCCACATTTTAAACATAATCCCCATGAAATAAAGTTCATATAATGTATAATTAAATACCCATAAATTTAATTATATTATTTATAGAATAAATACATGTGCAGTGTAATCACCACAAAAAAGGAATTGGTTTTGAATAAATCGTTATCCCACAGAAATAAAAAGTGAGATGAAATTCCCTTACGTTGTGTCTTTACCCTCTTCATACTCATACAACATTCCTATATAAAAAATTTAAGTTTACTATACATATTTTACATAATAATAATAAAATATCTAATACAATATATGGTATTATTATAAAACCATATATTACCCACTTGTTAATAATCCATTAATAAGGTTTCACTTTGAGTAATATTCTCGTTGTTCTTCATATGAGCGTTAATTTGTTATATATTTGGTCATTATAATTGTATCCTGATTCCCATAGTGTAAAAAATGAAATAAATATCATTTATATATAGTATATTTATATTATCATATTATATGTAATATTTATCTATGAAATAGAATACACCATTCAAGAAGATGGCAAGCCATACATACACAGAAATGTTTTTTATATTTATATTAACGTATTTAAATGATGAAATAAAATGAAATTAAAGTATATAAATATGTATATATAATCTTATTAAAGTATATTTCTTATATCATATATATTAAACACATTTACTAAACACAACCTTAAAACAGTCTATGTAGTGTGTGAATGAATCACATCACATTAAGGTGGTGGTAATCCACACTTCTTTAAAAACATTATCGAATTTAAATCCATTGGAAAGTAAAAAATAATGTGTTATAAATTTAATAAAAATGCTTAAAGATACAATAAATATAATATATGACTTCTATAAATATATTTTCCATAATAATGTCTACCATGAGAGGTGTAAAGGACATATAAACAATCGTCGTTTAGTGAGGATGTAGATCACCATACACCTTAAAAGTATGTTACCAATTAGATAGATGCTTCTGTAAGTGTCGGTAGAATACCTACAATAAAATTAAACTTGTATATTTAATAACTTTTTTTACAGAAACATCGAATAAATATAGTGGACAGGGTGGAGAAAGGAAATAAAAGAAAGGATGTTCAGAGAAGGTGTTCCCTCTAAATCAGGTAACTCCTTTTGGTTTATTCCAAAAGTCTTGCATTGATTTATCTATGTAAAAAGTCTGGATTTTAGGATTAAGAGAGGTATATCGGTATGTTCATTGGTAAGATATGGGACGAACCTATGTTATTTGATATAGTTATAGAAGAGGGAGATGTGGTGGACTTTTATAGGGTAGGTCAAGGTCACACTTGTCAATTTAGAAACAAATTTAGAAGTACCCACATTTTTACATGAAAATGTCATACCAAATCAACCAAACTAAATAATTTATGTTCAATGGATGAATAATGTCTTTATAGAGGGTTTTGAATAATTTCATAGGTCCTTTTGAGTTATAAATTAAAGGTTTAGTTCTTTGTAACATAATTCATTCCTTAATCATTGTAATTCATTTTAATCTATTTCACTAATATTCATAGTAAAAAATTGACCTTATCAAACAATATAAATTATTCTGATTCCATATATGGAATCCATTTATCTGAATTCTAATAATGTAAATTGAAGAAATTAATTTAAAAATAATCTTGTGAATGTGATGACACAAGGGGTTTTAAGGTAAAACTTTCAAAATGATTGCTATGTTTTTATACCTAATTTCTAATTTATAATTTTAACAATTAAATAAATTAGATTATTTTAAAAAAAATTATATAATTAATCATTGAAATCGATTTACATTTTAAATTATCATTACAAACAAATTGTATGAGAAAATAGTTTTGAATTAAAATTATATATTTTTAAAAATTCATTAAAAAATGAAACCATTCAAAATAGTACTGAATATTTATCCAAATTTTTTTTTTATTTTTATCATTAAAATATGAATTTTGTTTTGAAATAATAAATCTATAAAATTTCAAAAAAATTTATTAAAAATTGTTTCTTCATGAAAATTTAGAAAACCTACCTTTTTAGAAAATAGTGTTTTGAGTGTAAAATTATATTTGTTTTTATCTTATATCTATCAAATCTATTCAATGATTATATTTTTTTTGAATATATAAAATATAAATTTATTTAATATTTGTCACTATTAGTAATTAATATAACTTATTAATATAATTCTTATTTTTCACATAAATTTATTTTATAAAATTGGTGCATTAATATTCATTTGGTTTAAATATTCTATTAAAATTATTTTGTAACCAAAGAATTCAACAATAATTTAATAAGTTAGTTAATCATGTAATATTAAATTTAATATATTATTATATCCTGTTAAAAAATAATAATTTATAAATGATTTTTTATTCGTAAACACTTATTTTTCATGCTACATAACCCATCGAGGAATGTCAGTCTTGTGTGTAATGTTAGATAACATCGGTGTTCCATGTTGAGAAAGATAAAATTAATGTTCTGTGTAGTGAATTATTAACTCAATGATACATATATAGAAATCAAAACATAGTGCATTAATATAATATAAACCATTTTAGTGTGTCGTGAAATGAATAATAAAAAATAGATTAAAATATTTTGGAAAATAATATTTCACGAATTCTGGGGGGTAACATTCTACCCCACTTAAAAATTATTTCACCCTCAAAATTCCTCTGGTTAATCAATGTTTTAATACATCAAATTTTTATTTATAGAAACCCACTTCATAGAAATAAATTCAAAAAATCTCTTAAATGGGATTTTTGTAACAATAATGGTAATCCAAAGTTACTCATAATGAGATTCCCGCATATGACTGAAAATGTGGGAAGTGAAAATATTCCATGGAAGAGAAATATTACAATAATGTTTTGATAGTGAGTGATAGATAAAATTTTGAAGAGAAAGTTATCAATCACAAAGCCATAACTGTGTGATTCCCAAAGGGATGTTCTAATTCATCGAAAAATTAGGCACTCTGTAAAAAATTGGTTTCAAGATATTTTTTCCAAATATTGATGAGTTTTCATGAAAATATGTATTTTCATGATTTTAGGAAAATTCCGCCCTTTGTTTTTTATTGATCCACATCACCATATTCCATAAAAATGATGGTTACTTCTTAATTCAGGAAGTACTAGATTATATTGAGATCCATGGTATGCCATCAAATTTTTCATAAGTAATCATCAACAAAAATTAGATTGAACAAGCTATCCAATATGCATAAATCCTCATGTAGAGAGTCAAACCATTAATATTACTAAATTTATCTAATGTCTTTCCTAAACATTCCGAAAATTGTTATCCTTATAATGCTTTTGAAAGATTAAAATTCAATCATTTGGAAAGAATGTCATGAAATTGGCAGAACATTGATCACCTATATATCAAAATGTAACACTTTCTTGTCACATTACAAGCATGTGAATACCCCCATCATAAATTTCATTGTAGCATGGTAAAAACATTAATTACTAAAAATCCTTTTAATAACATGTATAAACTCTTATTCTAATTTTTATTTGATATAATATTTAAATCCTATAGGTTATAAACATCATTCTAGATGGAAAATAACACTTAGTTGACAATAATTTCTAGGGTAATCTATACAGTTCAATTTACTTATTCATATCAAGAATATAATTACGCAACAATCATTATCTCAATATCAGGCATTAATTGAGGGTTACCTTCCCCTAATAAAAATATCACCTTTCCATGATTTCATATTTCCATGTAATCATCACCATTCAACATGTCCATTTCAATCCTTAATGAAACTTTTCATTAAAAATACTTATATATTTCATGTTTCAAATAATAGAAGAATTGAATTCCAAAACATAAAAACATCATTAAAATAACATTATTCATAATAAAATACTCAGGATTTGTCAACATATTCTTAGTAAGTCTCTACTAGAATATTAAATACGAATCATTATTAAGATACAAAGTCATTAATATACTCATGATTATTATGTTTAATGTAAATAATATTGTTATACCATTTAATCATCATTTTTAGTCTCATTATATTAACCAGTACAACCAATTCTCATACCACATTTTTAATTTAATCTATGTAATTTACACTTGGGAAATAGATTAACATAATAAAATTAATTTCAATATATTAAACACTAAATTTTAGCCATGTTCCTCCTAGTTCTATCTCTTGATGAAAATCACAAATCATAGTGTGAAAATCATTCATCATATTGGAATACCATATGATCGTGAATAATTACATATTGGGATCCAAAATCATGGCTTCTCTTTATTTAATCTATGAAATCTCTTTATATCATGATGGATGGTTTGTGAATAGTTTATAAATTCCCAATGATTATGCCCCGGGAGTACCAGACCAAGTGTACCGCAAGTCCCATTATCTGTACTGAATTACCCTGAGTGAGGCCCGAAACATCTTTTCAGAGTTTCCAATATAAGGTATATTTATTCCAGAGCCACATCAACATGTAAAATCTAGATATATATTTATTTATAGGATAACACTCACTCTAAATTTTATAAAAATTACAGGACAATTTACTATACATTTCCTAATACTTAGACATATCCATGAACATTTTTTTAAGGTTCTCTCTAAGGATTTCTCATCCTAACCTCTAAAGTGTGACTGAACATTTCCCTTAATACCAATGGTATTGAACCATGATTAAAAAACACGGATATTAGATAATTGTTTCTGAATATTTAGTAAATTAAAAAAAATTCATTCATAGGGACTGTAATTGTTTTCTGTCTTCGAAAACGGGGAAATAAAACATTTTATCCTAGTGGAATTAATGAAACATCTTCCCTAATGATCTAAACCATTAATACTTCTTACAAAAAACATTCTTCATATCCTGGAAAAAAACAAACATAATATAGTGGTGATCTTAGAAGATCATTAATGGTAAATAAACCTAATGCTTAAGCATAACAAGAACACAAGATTATGGAACTTGACCATATCATTTTCAAATCATACCCTACCCATTTGAGATCCAAAAAATTATTTTCGGTACATATGACATGGATCATAATACAATTAAGAATATAAATCATGAAATCATAACATATGAATAATTTAAATAATTTAGGGAATTTTCATTGTTTTATCACATTGTGATCATGTATAAGTAGAAACAGGTTCGCTCATTTAGTTAAGGAAATGAAATCGTACCCCCACATCAAATTTTGGACATTTAATTTGGTCCATGCATAAAATTGTGAACATGTAGTTAGGTTCATGCATAAAATACTGTATATGAAAATAGGTCGATTCATAATATTGTGAAATTTTAAATAGGATAAATAATAACCTAATGGACATGAAATAAGGTTTATGCATAACATAGTGAACTTGTAATCAAGTTCATACATAACCCTATGAAACTTATAAAAAGGTTCACTCATAAACTTTTGGATATGAAACTGGGTCTATGAATAATATTTTAAACAAATAATAAGGTTCACTCATTACATTGTGAACATGTAATCATTTTTACCAATAAACATATGGACAATCATCCATTCCCATGCATAATATTGCGAACATATAATCTGGTTCACACAAAAAATAGTGAACATGAAATCTGGTCTATATGTAATATATGTACTCATGAGTTATATGTCATTACTTTATTAATTGAAGGGATATATAGATCCTTACTATGAAAAAATAAAAAATCATATATTCTAGTTTTATAATATTAAAAAAAATAATCATATCATAACCCATGAAATGAAATGGGTATTATAAACATGTAATCATATAATTTTTTATAGAAAATACATTTTTATTAATCCTTTAATCATAAACATAACCTATGAAAATGAACACGTTTCAAAAGTATATAACTATTGAAATTGAAAAAAATTCCATACAAATATATCCCATTAAATAGAAATGGGTTTCATAAAAATATTCCCGTGAAAGAGAAATAGATTTCAAAAATATATAATCCAAGAATGAGAAACAAGTTTCAAAAAGAATGTGACATCAACCATAACCTCTTGAGAGAGATGCTATTAATGGAACCATTAGTGTTTTCCCTAAAATATCGTGACTAATATCATGAGATGACATTATATATGGAAAATAATTTAGAATCATCTTCCAAAAACATTTCTTGAGGAAAATATCCTTTCTTATTTGGAAAATCATTATTAATACATAAAACCATTTTCAAAACAAATTCATAGAAAATACATTGGAAATTTATAAAAAAGACAATAAATAATCTTGAAAACATTTTCCCTTGAAATAATTTATAATATCATTTAGTAAATTTATAAACAATTTTTCTTTGAAAACATTTTTAAAACATATAATGATTTCGTAAAAATATTTAAAATATTTCATAAACATAAAACATTCTTGAAAAAAATTTCTTTGAAGGTGGATTTAAAAAATTTTAAATGAATATTTGAAAAAAAGTAAAACAATTTTTAAACACTTTTTCTTTTATAATTTTATTCATGGATTTTATGGTTTTTATTGAAACATGGTTTTTAAAATAAAATAGATATCTGATTGAAGAGAGAAATGCAATCAAATTTTATTACAAACAATTTCTTAATTATATAATGTACCAAAAAGTTTAAAAAGTTAATAACACAAGTATTTATTTCTAATAAACATAGGATAAAGAACCAAATGATTTATCCTGAGATATAGATCATATTATTTCATCGATGAAGCATAATCGCTAACCATCTTGAAAAGTGATGACATTGTTTCAATAAAATCATATCACATGGTAACACGGGATCAGGAAATGAATATAATATAAAAATTTAATGAAGCTTAAAATATATTTAAAATAAATATATAAATGATATAACATTTAAAATGGAATTATATACAGAACTATAAATAATTTAGGTTTATAACCAAACATGTGTCTCAAAGAAGGAAAAATTCAGACAAAACTATTTTACCGATTTTGGTAACTTTAAAAACATTAAACCCTTGAAATAAAAAGAATGGAATGTATTTTTAAATATCAATAAATTTAATTATATGAAACTTATAATACATATAATATAATTATACATACCATACAAAAGGAAATGGGTGGTGCATAAAGCATGTATTTCCCAGAAATAAAAAGTGAGATGAACTTTTTCTACCTTTTATCTTAACTCTCTTCATAATCTTTAAAACATCATGGCTAATAAAATAAATTTATTTATAATTTCTTTAAAAAATCATACCTATATATCTAACATGATATATGTTTTTATTAAGTCCATAAATTACTTGCTTCATAACAATCTTATGTTAAGGTTTCACTTTGGGTAATATTTTCTTTGTTCTTTGCATGTGTCTTAATTTGTTATACCTTTGGTACTTATACTTATACTTATATGATGATTTAAAAAAATGTAAAAAATGATATAAATACCATTTATAATTATTATATGTGTATTATAATAATAATATATATAATATTTATGTACAAAATGGAATAAATTGTTCATGGAGATAGTAACTCGAACGTACCCATGAACGTTCTCTCCATTTTAATTTTTATATTGAAAGAACGAAAGAAAAAATATATTATTATAAATATATAAATATATATAATTATTCATGTATCATTATTCTATCTTAAATATCATATTATTTTACTAAATCAATCATTAGTAAATTCCATGTAGTGTGTGAATGAATCACCTCACTTTGAGGGGAGAGAGTCCAAACCTAATCAAACAAAATTATCATATTTACACCAAATAGAAAGTAAAAAAGGTATGTTTTTAATAGTAATTTAGAAGATTAATGTCATAATAAATATAATATATGTCATAAAAAAACATATTTTCCATCATAAAGTCTACCCTGAGAGGTAGTAATGGAATAAATGAACAATCATTGCTTAGTGAGGCGGTAGTATTCCATACACTTAAATAGTATGTTCATTACCTATTAGACTGAAGTGTGTGTAAGTGTAGGTATAAAAATTATAAGAAAAAAGTACTAAATTTTATATAATATATTTTTAACACATTCAAGGAATTAAGATTATGATGGGGCGGAGAAAGGAAATAAATGAATGGAGCTTAAAAGAAAGTGTTACCACAAATTGGGTAACTCCTTTTTGTTTGTGCCAAAAGGATTCAATGAAATATTGTCATCCCAAAGGGAGGATTCAAGGAGGAATGGAGGTATTTTTGTAATTTTATTGGAAATATATTTTAATAACATAATTTGTTTTACTTTTGTAAATAATAGGCATAGGTAGTGGTCTATTATAGGCTAGGATAGGGACACACATGTTATTTTTTAAAACAAGGTATATTTACCAATATTTTTACATAAAAAATTTCATATAATGCCATAAAAATTTATAATGCAATATTTATGGACTATTAATGGATATAATGTGTGTTTTTACATGTTTTTGGGGTGTTATTGGTGTTAATGATAGGGTATAGTTTTTGTTAACTTAATTTTTCTCCAATTGTTATAACTAATTTGAATCACTTATATTAATATATTTGGTCAAAAACATAGTTTAACATAATATAAATTATTAATTACTATGATTAAAAATATGGAATCCAATTTTACAAAATCTAATCATTTAATTTGAAGAAATTAATTTAAAAATAATTCCACTGATGGGATGACAATGTGGGGTTTTAATGTAAAAAAAACCAACTGTTTGCTATGTTTTTATACCTGATCTAAAAGTGAAATAGTTTAAAATTGGGTAAAATTATATTTATTGAAAAAATATTATCTAATAAAAATTTTAAATAAATTTAAAATATATTCTATTCTTATAAATGAATTAGTTGAAAACCTATTTTGAATTAAAATTCCTTATTTTTAACTATTCATTAAAAAATGAAAACATAATGAAAACCACAAATAATTTAATTTAAACTAATTTTTAAATTTCTAATTATAACATGAAATTTATTTTTATATATTAATACTATAAATGTTAAATAATTTTTATTAAAATGGGCTCCCCATTGAAAGGCGGTAAAACTACCTTTCTAAAAATATAGGACTATAAGCCTAAAATTTTGTTTGTTCATATCCTATATCCAACAAATCTATTAAATGATTATAAAAAATAATTTCTTTAACATATAAAATATAATTTTAATTAATTTCACTAAAAATTTGCAATTAATTTAACTTATTAACAGAAATCATCTTCTTAACATGAAAATTCACTTTTATAAAATCAATCCCTTTATATTAATTTGGTTTCTATATTATTTTTTAATTAATTGGTAGCCAATGAATTAAAATATTTACTAAATATTAGATAATAATCTAATCATAACATTAATAGAAATATTATATCCTATTAAAAAAATAATATTTTAATAATGAAATATTTCTTCAGTAACACTCGGCCTTCTGTGTTAAGTAAGTCATCAAGGAAACTCAGTCATGCCTATAACATAACTAACATCAATGTCCTATGTAGTGAAAAATTAAAATTCTATTGTGTATATCATAATATAAAAATTGTTATTTAATATAAAATAAGATATTTTTAGTGTGGAATAATATGAAAAATGCCAATGATATTCAATTAATTTTAAAAAAAATTATTTCACAAAATCTACGGGTGTTACATTGAATGTTATTTAATTATATGTGTTAATATTGATAATTATGTATCGTTTAATAAGTAAATATAAATATAAATAAGGAAAATTTTCTATGAATTAAATATATTATTCTATATATGGGAATTATTTAGACTAGTAAGACATATTTTGGGGCTATTTAAAGTATGCCATTATATGCATCAATAGTCTCATGAGAAAAAATTATATAGGCACAAAACCTTTCAGTTTGTAACCAATAATGTTATAAAATTTCTTTTGAAAGGTATTAATAATTTTTTACTAAAACTTCTTAATAATTTTCTTGATGGTAAATTTACCATGTAACTTGGAAATATGATGTACAATTATTAAATATTTCCTTCATTCAGATTTATTTGTTATTATCTTTTGTATTTTCACTATGGCAGAATCCAAATATGCATTTAATAAAAAATTTATTTATTAAATTCCATTGTTTTTATTTATTTGGCTTCCCAATATATTTTTTATTTATCCAATTATTATATTCATGTTATTTATTACATGGGATATGTGTTTAGTTCATTATCATTCCAAATTGATTATGCTAATTAATTAATTATATAATATGGTGTAATTAACCCTTATTGAGTATTTTAGATGACACTTATTTTTTATTCTTTTCCATTGGATTCTATGAATTTTACTAGGACTCATATGTAGAGACATACTATATAATATAATGATATTCTTGAAAAAGAAAAAAGAAAATTAGTTTCTAATTTGTGAATTCACTTGTAATATAAGACTCATGTATGTTTAATGTTTACCAAGACTACCAAACTGAATAATCATTTGGGTTTTTATTCCCTTTATCATATTCCAATGTAATGGTAGTAGGAACTAGCGATGTGCTACTTGAGTGAGGGCCACTACATAAGTGGTAAGGGTTTCTGGTTCAATCACATTTTAATGGAAATTGTTTATAAATGAATTTGCATTAAAAATAATTATTTGATAATTGTTAAATAAATTCCATCAATTTTATTACCCTCTAATTATGCATGAAAATTTCAATTAATTATATTATTATCCCCTCTTTCGTACTTAAATTGATAAAGTGTTCTTTTAGAAAACAATTCTTTTTTCCTCTCTTTTTTTGAATGTCATTTTTTTTCTTAATGAATTATTTTTAAATATTTATTCTAAAAGGTATTACTATATGTGTTTGTATTAATTTTTACCAGTAAATATCTTTAAAAAATTAAACTAAATATTTATATCCTTTTCCAAAGAATGTAATTTTTAATTTTTTTTATACAAAATTATAAAATGAATCATTATTTTTTAACATATTGAGAATGAATTATTATTTTCCACAATAATAAAAATTAAATGTTTTAAATATTACTTATTATTTTTCAAATCTTATATTAAAATTAAATTATTTCTTTGATGATTGATAATGTTTAGGATTTTAAATATTTTTTTTAAACTGGAAAGGATATTTCCCTCATGAAATTTTCCATGTGATATTAAAAATTAATTTTACATATAATATGACATCAAATTATGTAACTCAAATTAAAAATATAAATTTCTTGAATAATTTACATAGTGATATATGAATGGGATTTCAATTTTTCAACATCAAAAACCCCATATTATGTTATTCTTCCCATGGATTTTTTTTAATTTATATCATCATTAATAGTTCTATGAATGGATTATTATTGTTTCAAGAGATTGTACCGGATCTCATTCCATTTTATTTAGTTAATAATTAAATATATATATTAATGGTAATTATGTTTTTTATGAAGAAATTAATATTTTATTTAATTTATTTATATTTTGATTATTTGATACTATTTACTTGATTGGTTGATCCCCATTACAGCTCATAACTGAGCGTGATACAGTGTATATAATGGGTGTTCCATGATATATCTTCAATGAATTTGGTAATAAAATTGGAATTTGATCAAATGGTTACTCAAAAACAAATGGGTTCTTTTAAGGGTTCTATGAAGATATCGTTCAAATATTACATAATTTGTTTTATTATTATTTATATGAGTTTTTAATGATTTATTTCCTCAAGAATTAAATTGCACGGATAATGATTATTGATTGTTATCTCTCTTTAATTTTATAAAACATTAATCAATGACCCATGATTTATTATACATGTATTTATGGGTGTGAGATTTTTTTTTTCATTCACTCTAAATAAGTCATCACACATATATTCTCTTCATATCCTAACTAATGAATTTTAACTTTTAACTCTTATTTTTACCCTTAATAGTCATTTAAGATCTTATTTATATTGTTCATTATTCATTGGTTGTGAATGATTGTTATTAAAGGATTTATGTTTAGAAAGGATTCTAATGTGATGATATTTGTTTTATATTTTGAATACATAGTATGGTGTATGATAAGCTAGGTGTAGTGGAAAAAACACCCATGAATACATGGGTATTGTTTATATAAGAGTTTTCCCAAATTATATGAGACTATAACCCTTAATGTTCATTTCCTATATATGTGATCCAATATTTCCTTTTGATGTTATATGATATGGATAGTGATAATTAGGTCACCTTCATCGGTATAAAATCCAGAAATACAAATATTATGATTTTAGCACTATATCTAGGAGCATGGGTTTGACGGTCATACAAAATGAATCATATAAGGATCTATATAACATATTATATTAGGATTTTTTATGTGAGGTTATCTTAGGGGTTATAGATACAGTCAAATTCCTGTGTGTTTTTGGTTGATCAAAAGATAAAATGTATTTAAAACCATTTAGATTTGTATTATACTTTTTTTGACATTATTTTATTTTTTTCATCATGTTTTTGGGAATTATATCTGTATATTAAATTAGAAAAATGGAAAATATGAATTTTGGGTTGTATCCTATCTCATCAAGAAAACTCACAAGTCCTGAAACCAAAACTAAAGATTTATAAGGGTGTAGCTCCAAACCGTGACTTATGTGATTTCCCTATAGGTAAGAAATTATTTTTCCATATCGAAACGTTTGACATAAATGAATAAAAATATTTTTTGGAACATATTTATTATGTAACACCCCAAGATTCCACGGTATGCTTCTCTTTGAATAATACATTAGCGTGTGTTGTACGCAACATCGAGTTCTAACACACACCACAACCAATCAAACTAGCACTTATGAATAGTAATAGACACTTTTTGAAATTATATAAATTTTATCTCTCAAAATGGACCTCATTTTTGGATTTGGAATATCAAAATTAGACTATGGTAAAATTTTGGAACTTTTCAGATAACATTTATATTTTGATGATTTGTGAAAATTACAAAATTTTAATTATAAACAACTTTTTTAATAAAAATAATTTATAGTGATAAATTATGAATTTGAGTGGTTTTAATGTATATTCAGAATATATTTTTACCATTTAATACAATTTTGATCATTGGACATAATTTTACAATTAAACCAGACATAAACAAGTGCCAATCTTTTAATAGTTATTATCTCTTAAAAACACTCTTTTTGTTTTAAAAACGGGAATTAATTTTAAAATAATTTCTGCCACTTCTATGTTTTGAATTTGGAAAAATGGATTCCATATTTGGAATCTGGATATCCAAATTGTGTATATAGGTAACTTTTATTTTTATCCATTTTGAATATTTACTTCGGTAAATATTTTATTTACCATGGTTAAAGGGTAAATCCGGTAAATAAGGGTAAAAAAATAATATTATAAAAATATTAAATTACCCTATAACGTGTCCTAACAATATTGGATGATACATGTCTGACCATGGGAATATTTGGGTCTATTTTGGGATCCCATGGATCAACTTGTAAGTGATAATGACTATTTATATTAATTAAGTTAAAATAAAAACAAAAATGACAAAAGCATATATCTTTTAGAAAAACAATTTTTACATAGGGATATATATGTTGGATTTTCGACTATAAATATTAATTATAAATCTAAAAATATTTCTTAAATAATTGTATTTTATTTATAATATTTATACATTTCATAATTAATATTATTTATGACACAATAATCATGCAGTATTTTCTTTATTAATGAAAGAATCAAATAATTTGTATTATTAATGTTAACATTAATATAATTTGAATCTTTTGATGACATCCATGAATTTTATTGCTTAATATGACATTATAGGATTGCTTAAATGAATTTGGTTTGAATTAATAAAGTTTTCAAGACTTTAACAGAAATCAATTATTGAATAGTGTCAAAATTGATATAAATAAGTTTTTAAAAAAATATTATATTATTAATTGATATTAAATTCCTAAAAATATAAGGTTCGGCCAAGAGACTTATATCATGATATTTTAATCATTAATTGACCACTTGGGGGTCTCTTGGATGTATATAGTATGTTTATTAACTATATAATATAAAAATACAAAGTGACATGGTAAATGTTAAACTAATTAACTAAGATTCAAAACTAAAGATAAGGTTAATATAGTGACCCAAACCTCTCTAAAACATACTGGTTGAGTTTTTTTAGACCATTCCCCACCTTATCCTTTAAATAATTTACTTTTTAGCCATTATAAACCGAATTTGAATTTATTATAAAATAATATTTCTAGCTTTTCCAAAGGTGCCTCTCACCCCTCTTATAAAAGGGAACTCACCCGTTCACTAATTCACACATTCATATCCTTTTTTCATGGAAGCACCCTACACAAATACTCTCTTAGATTCCCTCACTTCAACCTAGAGGCCTTATTTTGATCATAAAGCAAACATAAGGAGCCCTTTTGATCAAATCAAAAGGAAGAACCCGAAGAAGAGGTAATGTTTTCACCACCCTCTTTCAAGTTCCTTTATTCTTCAACTTCTTCATTCTTTGTTATTACCATTATAAAATAATATCTCCCATATCTTATATATACTGTGATGTTATTATAAATATGGTACAACCATATTCAGTGTTCTATCCATCCTTTGAATGAAATGTCACCATACTTGAGTACGTACGGCTTACCGTCTCCACGTCGTGGTGTAATTGTTATTCAATAAATTATTATTTGGATGGGTATAATAATGATATTTAAATCATGTAAATAACAAATATAACATGATAAGGATTCTGTATATATGATATACTATCCAATTATATATTATTTTAATATCAAAATAATGATATTGTCGCACGTGTGTACGTACGGACTACCATCTCCACGAACGCGATGAGATTCACTCTCCATCGTATCCATTCAAGTATAATTATCATTTGATGATTATAAATATTCTTTAAGTAATTCATATAATTCTTGATATGAATGAGATACAAACTATCCATAACAAACACGTCTTATGTATCAAAACATATACGAGTAAGTTAACACCTGAAACGACGATAATACTAAGATATTATTAACAATGCAATGTTAAAAGATCATATATGATATCATATTAATGTATATGATTATTGTATAATTTAATAACAATTATTTCACCATTATAAATGATGTTAACCTACCCCCAAACAAGGAAATGTACAAGGTAAAGGTTTATTTCACAATCTCTTCATTATCCGAGGTTTTTTATACTTAATAATCTATTGGGACTTCTTTATCATCCACATCCATGTTTCTTAAAAATGTATTTCAATTTTTTTTACCTATTTAATAGAATATAGGTTAAAGTCATTTATACCCTTGTTTGACATTTTAAAATAGGTTTATAAAGGAATATTTCCGTCATTTTCCAAACAAGGCTCTTTTTAACCTTTTCGACAGAATTAAGTTAATTATGTCTTTTTAACTTATACGGCTGGTGTGGATATTTTCTACCGTAATAAAATCTTATAAGATTATATTACAAGCTTGTAAGTATATTTTCAATGTAAATGTTTTATTTTATAATTATATGACTTTTAAATGATTAAAAAAAGATATATTTGTCTCAAATAGTTATTATTTCATCTCTGTCAACATCATTTGATGGAATTTATGCTTATTTGAAGTTGATTTATTATGATACAAAACCTCCATATTGTATTGATGGTTTTGTGATATGTTTGACTATAGATGTGTTATTTTTATACCATTCATGGTTTATGGAAAAATTATTGACATTTAGTATGCTAGTTTTAATACGAATGTTTATGTTATGTTTAAACCTGTTCATATGAGGAATGCATTGGACTTAATATGTGACGTATGGAGCCCGGTATGGCTCCTCGATGCATCAGTAGTCTCATGAGACAAACTAGTGTCTTGGCACAATGCCTTGAAAAAATATTATTTGTAGTCTTGGCACGAGGCCATGACTATGTGGTTATGATAGTCTTGCATTATGCATTCCATCATTATGAAAGTGGTTATTGATATTGAATGTGATTATTCGATTAGTAGAATATCCATGTGAATAAGTATATGGAATTATTTCATTTTATTTCTGCCATACTATGCTGAAGTTCAAGTTTTAAAAGGCTTTGGTTTTAGTTATACATTTTCTTAGATGTTTATGCTTATTTATGAAAGTTCCCGCTATATTGTTATCCTTAATGGCCAATTGAGCTCACCCCTTTCTAGGTTTTATTTTTCCCAGGATGTGAAGAATAATTTTATGAATGGCCTGCAGGGATAGTTTGAGGGGATAAGAGTGTGGACTATGTAGACTATATTGTTGTAGTTTTCAAATTATGATGTAATGTAAACATTATGAATGAATCTAGTTATTCCAAGTCTACTAAAAAAATCGGTCATTCGAGAATTGATCTTTATTGTGATCATGCCAATGTTATGTTATAATGCACAAAATCTGGGCAACTGGGGTAGGGGCGTTATAGTTGGTATTAGAGGAAGTTTAGTATAAACCATGGAATCTATATTTAGATAAAATCTGATTAGATCACATAGACCTAAGATGGACTTTGAGTATTAGTATAAAATAACTTCTTAGAATTTTGGTATTATAGAGATTTTGTGAGTTTTCAGAGTAATATATCCATGTCTGGATAGGAGCAAGTAGAGGCGGCTCTGGCACAGATGTGCCTAAGGGTAAAACCTAAAAAAACCGCTTTAAGCTAGACTTGAACGGGAACTGGTGCACGACAACAGGCCTTGCTACACTTTTGGTTACGACACTCCCGAGGGATATGATTAGGATAACCCTCATTTTATTTTCAACTAATTATGAAGGTTTTATGAGAATATAATTTCTCAAAAAAAACATTTTTATGATTATATATTATATCCATAAATAGTTCAATTTATGTTAAGTGTTTTATAAGTATGGAATTATGTATTATGATTCATAAACGGATCTAGTTTATGCCATTGTTTAGAAATGGCTCCTAGTGGAAGAAATGGAAACCGTATCAATGCATGCACTCCATGTAAGGATTTCCCTCCTACTCAAGATAATTATAGTGGAGCTGGTGATGCAACTGCTGCTGATCAACTAATCACCATACCTAGACAACTCACTCAGGTTAGGAATAATAACCATACCTTTATAGAGCACCTTGATCCACAGCGTGGAGGATCAATGTTAGATCGCTTCATGAGGAAACAACCACCAACGTTCAATGGGAGTACAAATCCCTTAGTTTCTAAGCAATTGATAAATTCCCTAGAGAAAATATTTCAGGATTTTGGGAGTAGTGAAAGGGAAATAGCTTTCATGGAAGTTTACCGCCTCACTAGAGATGCTGATCAATGGTGGTCATTGATTCAAAACATGAAGGAAGACGATGAAGTATCAAATATGGAATGGAGTTAGTTCAATGATCTGTTTTTAGAAAAATACTTTTCTCGTGACCATCGAGCAGATATGGAAAGACAATTTATGAGTCTGAGACAAAAGGAGGATGAGAATGTCACAAAGTATGAGGATAACATTACAAGACTATCAAGGTATTATAAAGATTATATACATAACCCATGAAGTATTATTGATTATTTATTTGATGGGTGAAAACCCTTTCTCAATTGAGCATTAGTCTCACAATCCTTCTCGTCGTATGAAGACATTGTCTCATGTGCTATCAAGATAGAAAAGGAATTCTCTAAGTCTTGTGACTTTAAAGGAAATCAAGAGAAGAGTAGATCTGATGAAAAATCTCGGAATGGAAATAAGGGGAAGAAGGGAAAATTTGAATATCCATCCTGTAGTAAATGTGGGAAGAAACTCACTGGTACTTGCTAAAAAGGAATGAGATTCTATTTCAAGTGTGATGAAAAAGGACACCAAGCTCGTGATTTCATGGGGATGAAGGAAGCTAACAATGTCCAATGCTAAAATTTTAGGGATATGGGACATTATGAAAATGAATTTCCTAAGTGTTAGAGGGAAATTACCTCAGAAAAGTCCAAGGGATCAAGGATAAGCTTATGTTATCACTACTACTGAGGTAGAAGCTCTGAAAGACATGATGGCAGGTAATTTAATGGTTTATTCAAGTTTAGAAAATGCATTATTTGATTCTAAATCATCACATTGTTTCATATCATCCCAGTTTTCTAAGAAAATTATATATTTCCAATTTGATTTAACAAGGGAGTTGTCAGTTTAAACTCCTAAGGGAAGTGTCATTGAAAAAAAAATTGTGAATCAGTCCCCATTAGAGCACATAAATGTTCCTTTTTCTCTGATCTCATCATCATACATATGATTGAGTTTGATCTAATCCTTATTATGGATTGGCTTTTGGACCATGATGCGAAGATTTATTATAAGAAGAAGGAGGTTGCGATTTTTGATGATGATGATAAGAAATACCATATCTTTAGAGCAAAATCATTAACACCTAAATCTTATCGTGATATACCCCCACTAGCTCAACTAAATTCAATTATTGGGGGAGAAGAGAATCAAATGACTATGGGTGTGGAAAGGAATGTTCAAATAGAGGATGTACCTATTGTGAAAGAATATTTAGATGTGTTTCTGGAAGATTTACCAGGTCATCTTCTAGAATAGAAGTTCAGTATTCAATTGATTTAATTCCTGGATCAATGCCTATATCGAATACCACTTATAGAATGACCACGGTACAATTAGTAAAAATAAAGAAACTACTAGAGGAATTGAGTAATACGGGATTTATTCTCCCTATTGTTTCTCTATGGGGAGCCCCTGTTCATTTTGTTAAAAATAAAGATGGATCTATGAGGTTATGTATTGACTACATGGAGATCAATGCTATAACAATAAAGAACAAGTATCCCCTACCTCGCATTGATGATTTATTTGACCAACTACATGGAGATCCATACTTTTCAAATATTGACCTTCGATCTGGATACCATCAGTTGTGTGAGAAGAAGAAAGACATTCTGAAAATAGCATTTCAAACCAGTTACGGGCATTACGAGTTTACAGTAATGCCATTTGGATTGACTAATTCACCCTCTGTATTCATGGATCTGATGAATAGAGTTTTCAAGGAATATCTTGATGAATTTTTGGTGTTATTTATTGATGATATCTTGGTATACTCCAAAAGCTATGAAGATCAAGAAAATCACTTGCATGTTATCCTGAAGACTTTGAGAAGACATGAATTATGGGATGTTTAGCATGTGTAAATTCTGGCTACAGGAGATTTCTTTTCATTGATATATTTTCTCTAAAGATGGAATCCATGTTGATCCTTCTAAAACCAAGGCAATCCATGAATTTCTTGCACCGACGAGTATAACTGAGGTACGCAGTTTTATTGGTTTAGCGGGTTATTATCGACGTTTCGTCCAGAATTTTTCTTGGTTGGCTTACCCATTAAAAAAGCTCACACGTAATGGGGTTAAATTTGTTTTTACGAAATAGTTTGAAGAATGTTTCGAAGAACTAAAGATAAGATTAGTCAATGATTCTATATTGAATCTACCCTCAGGGAATGATGGGTTCGTTATTTATAGTGACGCATCAATGAAAGGACTTGGTTGTGTCCTTATACAGAATGATAGGGTTATTGCCTATGCATCATGATAGTTTAAAATTCATGAACAAAACTATCCTACTCATGATATCAAGTTAGAAGCTATGATATTTGCTTTGAAGACATCGAGGAACTACCTCTATGGTGAAAAATGTGAGATTTACAATGATCACAAGTGTTTGAAGTATATTTTCTCACAAAAAGAACTCAACATGATGAAATGGAGATGGCTTGAAATACTCAAGGATTATGATTTCAGGATACACTACCATGTGGGGATGGTAAATAAGGTGGCAGATGCTTTGAGAAGAAAACATCATGGAGTTTAGAACATGATGACAATTTAAAGGGATCCTATTTTTATGGATCTAGTAAAGTTGGATATGAGAATCACCATGGAAGGTGAAACTTCAATTCTTTTTCAAATGGTTACCAACCCATCATTACTAGAAAGGATAAAGATTTTTCAGACCGATGATGAAGAGTTTCAAAAGAATTTTAAAGCTGTGAATGATGGGAGATTGGGAGACTTTTTGTATGATGAAGGAATTTTGAAATTTGGTAAGATACTTTGTGTTCCCAATATACCTGATTTAATAAGGGAATTGTTGGATGATGCTCATAGTTCCAATTTCTCTATACACCCTAGGAGCACCAAAATATATAGAGATTTGGCGGAAAATTTTTGGTGGGACAAAATCAAGATGGAGATTGCTGATTTTGTGTCAAGTTTTATGGTCTCTAAACAAGTGAAAGCTGTAAGGAAATAGCCTGGAGGAGTCATGAAACCTATTCCCATACTTGAGTGGAAATGGGCTAATATCACGATGGGCTTTGTCAGGGGACTACCAAAGAATCCTAGAAGGAACGATGAAATATGGGTTATTGTTGATCGTCTTACCAAGACAACACATTTTCTTGATGTAAGAGAAGATCTACCACTGGAACGTCTAGAAAGACTATATATTAATGAAGTTGTGAGACTTCATGGAGTACCCCTATCGATTGATTCTGATCGTGATCCCCGTTTTACTTCAGGATTTTGGAATAGTCTTCAAAAGGCCTTGGATACTGAACATCGTTTGGGCACTGCCTACCACCCTAAAACAGATGGACAATCAGAATAGACTATTAAAACCTTAGAAGACATGTTGAGATCATGATCACTTGTCTTTCAGGATATGTGGGACCAATATTTACCTCTGGTAGAATTTTCCTATAATAATAGCTTCCATTCGAGTATTCAGATGACACCATATGAAGCGTTGTACGGAAAGAGATGTTGCACACCAATATGCTAGAATGACTTTGGTGAATGAAAACATGTAGTCCCAGAACTCGTGGAGGAAACAGTAAAAAAGGTGAAGTTAATACAAAACCACATCAAAGCAGCTCAATGTAGGCAGAAGAGCTATACCGATAACTGAAGGAATGATTTGGAATTTTAGGTAGGAGAACATGTTTTCTTGAAGGTATCCCCATGGAAGGGAGTTATACGTTTTGGTAAGAAGGGTAAATTGAGTCCCAGGTATATCGGACCTTTCGAAATTCTAGAACGAATTGGGGATGTAGCTTACTGTTTGGCAATCCCGCAATGTCTTTCCAATGATCAGTATGTGTTCCACGTATCACTGTTGAGGAAATACATGCCTGGCCCAATGCATGTACTCACTTATGAGGAATTAGAATTGGAACTCGATCTGTCTTATTGCGAAGATCCCATATGGATTCTTTATACAAGAGAACAAGTTCAGAGAAACTGGATGACTCGTCTGGTAAATGTTCTATAGAGAAACCATAAGATGGAAGAAGCAACGTCGGAACCTGAGGAACATATGATGAAGAAACAATCAAGTCTTTTTATGCAATAATATTCTATAAATTTCAAGGACAAAATTATTTGAAGGAGGGGAGAATTTAACATCCCAAACATCCACAGTACGCTTCTCTTTGAATAATACAGTAGCGTGTGTTGTATGCAACTTCAAGTTCTAACAAATACCACAACCAATAAAACGAGCCATTATGTATAGTAATATCCACTTTTTGAAATTTTATAAATTTTATCTCTCAAAATGGGATAAATTTTTGGATTCAGAATATATAAATTAGCCTAGGGTAAAATAATGTATCTTTTCAGATAACATTTATATTTTGATGAATAGTGAAAATTACTAAATTTTAATTAAAAACAACTATTTAAATCAAAATAATTAATACTGATAAATTATGAATTTGAGTCTTTTTAAATTATATTTATAATATATTTTTACCATTTAATACAATGTTGGTCATTGGACATAATTTCACAATTAAACCGGACATAAACAAGTGTCAATCTTTTGATAGTTATTATCTCTTAAAAACAAGCTTTTTGTTTTAACGATTGAAATTAATTTTAAATTAATTTTGGCCACTTATGTGTTTTGAATTTGGAAATATGGATTCCATATTTGGAATCAGGATTTTCAAATTGTGAAAATAGTTATCTTCTATTTTTAGAAATTTTGAATAAATAAATCGGTAAATATTTTATTTACCGTGGTTAAAGGGTAAATTTGGTAATTAAGGGTAAAAAAATAAGATTATAATAATACTAAATTGCATTAAAACATGTCATAACCTTATTGGTTGATACATGTCTGACAATGGGCATCTTTTGGTCGATTTTGGGACCCCATGTATCCACTTGTAAGTGACAATGACACTTTATATTAATTAAGTTAAAATAAAAAAAAATGACATAACCATATATCATTTAGAAAAAAAAATTATATAGGGTTATATATGTTGGATTTTTGACTATGAAGATTCATTAGAATGATAAAAATATTTAGTAAATAATGGTATTTTATTTATAATTTTTAGACATTTCATAATTAATATTATTTATGTCACAATAATGATGTAGTATTTTCCTTATTAATGAATGAATCAAACAATTGGTATTATAAATGTTAAAATTAATATAATTTGAAAGTTTTTATGACATCCATGAATTTTATTTCTTAATATGACATTATAGGAATGATTTAATGAATTTTTTCGAATTAATAAAGTGTTTAAGACTTTAAAAAAATCAATTATTGAATAGTGTGAAAATTGACAAAAAAGAGTTTTTTTAAAAAAAATATTATATTAATAATTGATATTAAATTCAAAAAAATATAAGGTTCAGCCAACAGACTTATATCATGATATGATTATCATTAATAAACCACTTTGGGATCTCTTAAATGTATATTGTATGTTTATTATCAATATAATATAAAAATACAATGTGACATGGAAAATGTTAAACTAATTAACTAAGAGTTAAAACTAAATGATAAGGTTAATATAGTGACCCAAACCCATCTAAAACCTATTGATTGAGTGTTTATAGACCTATCCCAACATTAAACTTTAAATAATTAACTTCTTATCCATTATAAAGAGAATTTTAATTTATTATAAAATAATATTTCTATCTTTTCCAAAGGTCCCCCTCACCCATCTTATAAAAGGGAACTCCCCCTTCTCACTAATTCACACATTAAAAGCCTTTTGACTCGGCCAAACCCTGACCCAATACTCTCTAAACTTCCCTCAATTCAACCTAGAGGCATTTTTTTATCATAAATCCAACCTATGGAGCCCTTTTGATCAAATAAAAAGGAAGAACCATAAGAAGAGGTAATGTTTTCAACACCCTTTTTCAAGTTTCTTTCTTCTTCAACTTATTCTTTATTTTTTATTCTCATTCTAAAATAATAAATCTAGTATCATATATATAATTTGATGTTATTATAAACATGGTACAACAATATTCAGTATTCTATCCATCCTTTTAATGACATGTCACCATACGTGCTTACATACGGCTTACCGTCTCCACATCGTGGTGTAATTGTTATTTAATAAATTATTATTTGTATGGGTATAATAATGATGTGTAATTCATGTAAATATTAAATATAACATGATAATTATTCTGTATATATTATATACTATCCAATTATATATTATTTTAATATCAAAAGAATGATATTGTCACTCGTGCGTACGTACGGACTACCGTCTCCACGAACGCGATGAGATTCATTCTCCATCATATCCATTCAAGTATAATTATCATTGGATGATTAAAAATAATTTTTAAGGACTTGATATCATTCTAGATATGAATAATATACAACCTCTTCATAACAGACATGGCTTATCTAACAAAACATATACGAGTATGTTAACACCCGAAATGACGATAATACTAAGATATTATTAAGAAAGTAGTTTTAAGAAACATATATGATATCATATTAATGTATATGATTCTTGTATAATTTAATAACAATTATTTTACCATTATACAGGAGGTTAACCAACCCCCATCAATGGAAAAGTACAAGGTAATGGTTTATTTGGCAATCTCTTCATTATCCGAGTTTGTTTATACGTCATAATCTACTATGACTTATTTATCATCCACATCCTCGTTTCTTAAAACTATATTTCAAAAAAAATTACTATTTACTAGAATATGGGTTAAAGTCATGTATACCCTTGTTTTACTTTTTATAAGAGGTTTATAAAGGAATATTTCTGTTGTTTTCCAAACAAGGTCCTTTTTAACCTTTTCCACAGAATTAAGGTAAGAATGTCTTTTTAACTTATATGGTGGGTGTGCCTATTTTCTACTGTTATAAAATATTTGAAGTTTCCCTTACATTCATATAAGGATATTTTCAATGTAAATGTTTTATTTTATAATTATGTGACTTTTAAATGATTTCAAAGAAAAAGATATTTCTCTCAAATAGTTTTGATTTCATCTATGTCAATATCCTTTGATAGATTTTATGCTTATTTGAAGTTGATTTGTTATGATACAAAACTTCCATATTGTATTGAAGGTTTTTTGATATGCTTGACTGATGATTTTTTATTTTTATACGATTCATGGTTTATGGAGAAAGTATTAACACGGTGTATTATAGATTTAATATGAATTTTTATGTTATGTTTAAACCTATTCATATGAGGAATGCATTGGACATAATAAGTGACGGGTGGAGCCCGCTATAGCTCCTCGATGCATCAGTAGGTCTAATGAGACAAACTAGTTTCTTTGCATAAGGCCTTGACAAAATCTTATTTGTAGTCTTAGCATGAGTCCTTGACTATGTGGTTATGATAGTTTGGCATTATGCATTCCATCAGTATGAAAGTGGTTATTGATATTGCATGTGATTATTCAACTAGTAGAATATCCATGTGAATAAGTATATGGAATTATTTCATGTTATTTCTGCCATATTATAATAAAATTCATGATTTAAAAAGATTTTGTTTTAGTAATATATTGCCTTAAATATTTATTCTTATTTATGAAAGTTTCTGCTATATTGTTTTCCTTACTGGGCATTTGAGCTCACCCCTTTCTATGTTTTATTTTTTCCAGGATGTGAAGAAGTATTTTATGAAAGACCTGTAGGTATAGTTTGAGGGGATAAGAGTGTGGTCTATGGAGACTATATTGTTGTAGTTTTCATTTTATGATTTCATATAAACTTTTTGACTGTATCTAGTTATTCCAAGGCTACTAAACTAATCGGTCTTTCGAGACTTAATCTTTTTTGTGATAATGCCAATGTTATTTAATAATGCACCAACTATGGGAAACTGGGGTCGTGGAGTTACATATTATCTCATAGATATTTTGGGGTGTGAAAATTGAATTAGTGATTAGTTTACTAATGTTATTTTGAAATAAATTCATGATTAAATGCACTAAAATGATAATGGTAAACATAAAATTATGGGATTTTAATTGAGGAATAGAGGATTTATTATATTTTTTTAATACAGATTAGTGTTAATTGAGCATATTCATTAAAATTATTAGAATATCTTTTAGATTATTTTATTAACTCCTATATATTTAGGCGTGATTGTTTAAAATAAATTAGAAATATTTCAAGAAAAATAATAAATAAATATCAATAGAATATGTGATCAAACACTTATGATTTTTTGGGTTGAACATTATTTTTGAATGTATAAGAGAATTTTATAAATAGTTATTTATCAAATTATGTAAGATAAACTTTTGTTATTATTCTTAAGACCTTTGAGATTAATATTTTATTTCATCATATAATTTATATTCATTTTTGTAATTATCTTACCTTGTGATAAACATTTTGGTTTTGGTTATTGTTTTGATATAGAAAAAGTATATTTTAATCCAATTATGGTTATATGATTCTTTAAAAAAAATTCAGTACATCATGCATGGAAATTTTATCTTGACTATTCATAATTTTTAGGAAAATATGTTTTCTGGTAGAAATACATTAAATGATGAATTGGAACTTATCATTTATGTATATTTCCTTATTTTATTAGTATATATGTTAATGAATTACTCATCCCTGGGAAAATAATATTGAAAATAAATAAATTGTATTATTTTCATTATAGTTGAAATAATGGACTTTTATCAACTCTTAGTTTATGGATTTGTGTATATTGAATTTATCATGATACTTCACATTATTGTTATCATCGATTTTTATCACCCTCATTCATTATTTTAGAATTTATCTATTCTTTCATCTCGAAATATTAATTTTCCACCAATGTTCTCATATTTGGAAACCTAGTATTTTTTATTAAATATGTCCTTTGTACATTATTTTCTCTTTTATTATGATGATGTTTTATCAAACAAATTTATGAAGTGGGTTTCCAAAAATGGACTTTTCAAACATCCAACAATTAATAATTGAGAGAAATTTAAATCGTGAGATTAATATTTATTAAAATTGGATAGAATGTGACACCTAGATATTTTAAAATAAGGAATCCTTTCGCAACATTATTCAAGACACACAACACCTAAATAAAATGAACCATGAAATAATATTATTTTAAATGATTCCATTATAACATAGATATTAAATTTCCACGTCTGAGTAGTAACAACAAATTCATGATATATATACATAAATTTCCTACTCATTATATATTTGGGGATAAAATCTTCGCAACAAATCATTCAATTTTTACTAATCTAATATTATTCATCAAAAATATGTTTTCTTAAAAAATGAGTTTTATTGCTGCTTGAGAGAAAATATATAATTAATTTAAATTAATTTAAGAAATTTAAATTTATAATAATAATTAATTTTTTAATTCATAATTTCAAAATTAACAAAGGGTGAAATTTGGTGATTTTTTGAAAAATATAGATTTTTCAAAGAATATTATAAAATTGTGATTTTTAAACAATGATTTATTTTCAATATACTTAGTCATATTATGATTTTAATTTTATTTAATTAATAAAATTTTTCTTTAGTTGTAATAAACCCAATAAATTACATTTGAATCATATTTATACTTTATTTTAATATAATTTTATATTGTGGGTTTAAAAATGCATTTTATTAAATTATTTTAATGTCCATAACGTTTCTCTATTTTTTTAATTAAATTAAATATTATTGAGAAAATATTAAATTGAAATTTATAAAATTTATATCCATAAATATGAATTTTATTTCTTATAGTTATTATTAGTTGTCATATAGTTTATTTATAATCATTATATTCTTGAAAAAAAATATTTTCTAAAAACCCGCTTTTTGGTCACATCTATGGGTTTTATTTTATATTTAATTCGACAATTTATCTTAATTTAATTTGATAAAATATATTCATTTTTAAGAGTAATTATAATTTATATTATATTATGAATATCGCTTATATTTGTTTCATAACTAATAGTGAAAATAGTAAATATATTTTACCATGGTTAAGGTGAAAACTGTTTTACCCATGGGTAAAACTAAACAATATAGGTATTAAAATGACTATAAACATGTATAAATATTATTTTGTAATTTTATTTTGAACAAATATTATATAAGTCTCTATAATAGTCTATTTTTATTCATTGTATCATGTGAAAAATAGAGGCATCACGTTTTTCTTTTCAAAAATTACTTGTGTGCCACTAGCATCACATCTGAAAGGCCACCCCTCTCATATACTCTTTACTCCTTCAAAACAATTTGTTTTGTAGAAGATCGTACCAATCACCATTCCTACATCCCATTCAATGACTTATTTCCCCATTTTGAATCATAAAATAATAATATGAATGCTTTTGGTGTTAACCAAATAAGGTTTTCCAAAAAAGAGGTATCATGACTAACCATATGTTTTTAATTTATTTATTCCCCATTTTAAAATATAACACCAGAAAATGATAATGGGGTAAATTAATAAAGGAAATGACACATGTTAACAAGTTATAAATTTATTTTTGGAGCCTTCCTTATTAGATTTATAATATTCATCATTCTTGGCCTCGAGTAGTGATCGGGATGGGTGACTGTCTGGGATGTTTCTTACGGTGTGTGTGAGTGAGAAAATACACACTAAAAGAGTATATGATTCTATGTGGTTATAGTAAAATGTCTGATAATTAACCTTAGTGATTAATAGTTTATGGAGTTTTATGAAGGCATTCAAGGTATTTCAGTTGACCCATGGGGTAATATGACTAGGTTCATAGCCCGAGGAAGGTTGGTTCATGAAAAAAAAGGATATCCTTATTGACATTGGTATTGACATTTTTCATTTTAAGTCACTCTAAGATTGGGTTTTTACTATTTCTTCAACCTCCTCCAAATATTTATGAATTATATAGATAAAATAACACCAGAATCCCCCATACACTATGATATTATTGTAACGCCCCAACCCAGGTACCCAGAGTTAGTGCATTATTTTAAAATATTAGCCTGATTATAAGGAATAAGGTCCCGAAGGACCGATCGGTTTAGGAGTCTTGGAAAAAATATTACATACATGAATATTACATTACACATCATAAAATACAAAACAACATAAATAATCATTAACGAAATCCATTATTACCTTTGCTTAACCATGAATATCAATCACAATACACTTCTTAAAATACTGGGAAAAATAAAACATAGAAAGGGGTGAGCTCAGATGGTCAGTAAGGATAACAATACTACATAAACATTCATAAATACGCATAAACATTTAAGGCAATGTATAACTAAAACGAAAGCCTTTTAAACATGAACTTCAGCATAATATGTAAAAAATAAAATGAAGTAATTCCATTTACATATTCACATGGATATTCTACTAGTCTCATAATCACATGAAATATCCCTAACCACTTTCATAATGATGGAATGCATAATGCCAGACTATCATAACCACCTAACTAAGGTCTTATTCCAAGACTACAAATAATATTTTTTCAAGGCCTTGTGCTAAGACACTAGTTTGTCTCATGAGACATACTGATACATCGAGGAGCTATAGCGGGCTCCACATTTCACTTACTATGTCCAATACATTCCTCATATGAATAGGTTTAATCATTACATAAACATTAATTTTAAAACTAGCTTATGAAATGTCAATACATTTTCCCTAAACCATGAATTGTATAAAAATAACACATCCACGGTCAAACATATCACAATACCTTCAATACAATATGGAAGATTTATATCATAATAAATCATCTTCAAACAAGTTTAAAATCCATCAAAGGATGTTATCATAGTTGAATATGATTTGTAAAACTAATTTAGAGAAAAATCCATATTTCATGAAAACAATTTAAAGTCACAAAATTTAGAAAATAAGACATTTAAAGAAATTTTGTGTATCAAAGTGTCCCATACCACTTTGAATCTTTTGAAAGGAACTAGAATTTTAAAAATATTCATGTCCATATAAATAATTCCTTAAAAACAATTTTGAAGACATAGACATTAATGACAAAGATTTTGAATAATAAATATTTAAAACATTTGAAATGATGTTTTACTAAAAAAGTCACTTAAAATAATCCATTTGAAAACACTTTCACAAAACATGGACATGGATAATAAATATTTCCCAGTAGATACTTACATAAACAATTCCTCGGATAATAAGGATATTGTGAAATTAACCCTTACAACTTTGGTAACATACAAAAAATACACCCCATGAAAGAGGTATCATAAAATTACTATGGAAATAATCATAAATTAAAGTGGATTACACAAAGAATAAAATTATTGGAAGTACATACACCACAAAAAATGTAATAGTGGCAATATGGCATGAATCTTAGGGAAACAAGGAGTGAGATGAAACCCCCTTACCTTGCACATTCCTTTAGTCAAGGGTACGTTTAACCTCCTGTATGAAGACCGTAGTATGTTATTAAATTAGTCCATAACCGTATTAATATTTATGATATCTTACATTATTCATTTATGACTTTTTACTACCCATTTAATAATAATTTCAATGTTAAATTAACATTTCGGGTAATAATTTCTTTCATTAACATATGTGTTTTAACTTGTTACACTTGGTTGTATCACTTAGATCATGATTTAAATACATTAATTATATAAAAAATGATTTATATATCTTATATATTTATTATATAATTATTTATAATATATTTATATGTGAAATGGAAAACACTGTTTATCGAGACGGTAGTCCGTACGTACGCATAAATTCTATTTTTGTTTTCATAACGTATTGAACGAATCTAAGTGAAAAAAATATTTGTAAGTAGATATATATATATATCTCTCTCTAGTATCATTATTCTGTCATATATTACAAACATATTAGTAATATATATTTTCATAATCGTCGAGGAATGGTGAATGTGGAAATGAATCTCATCGTGTCGTGGAGACGGTAATCTGTATGTACGCACGAGCGACAATATCATTTATTTAAAGGTGTTTAATTAGATAGTATATTAATTATACAGAGACATTATTATGTTATTTTCATTATTTATATATATATATATATATCTCATCATTATATCCATACAAATAACATAGTGTTGAATAACAAATTACACCACGGCGTGGAGACGGTAATCCTTACCTACACACGCATGGTGACATTATCATTCATAAGATGGATAGAATAATGAATATAGAAGTGAAATATTTATAATAACATTACAGTATATAGAATATACAGGAGTTATTATTTTATAATGGAAATAACAAATAAAGAATAAGTGGAAGAAGAAAGGAACTTGAAAAAGTGTGGTGAAAACATTACCTCTTCTTCACGTTCTTCCTTTTGATTTTATCAAAAGGGCTCCTCAGGTTGACTTTATGATAAAAATATGGCCTCTAAGATGAAGCTAGGGAAGTTGATATAATGTTTGGGTAGGGGTGGCCGAGCCAAAATTCATTTAAGTTATGAATTAGAGGGAAGGGGAAATGCCCTTTCATAAGAGGGGTGAGGGGAACCTTAGGAAAAGATAGAAATATAATTTTATAATAAATTCAAATTCATTTTCTAATGGATAAAAGTAGATAATTTAATGTTTAAGGTGGTTATAGGTCGAAAAACACTCAACCAATAGGTTTTATTTAGGTTTGGTTCATTGTATTAACTTTATCTTTTTTATTTAACTCTTAGTTAAATAGTTTGACATTTACCATGTCTCTTTTTATTTTTATATTATATAGTCAATAAACATACTATAAACTTCCAAGAGACACCCAAGTGGTCCATTAATAATACAACTAACATTATATAAGTCTTTGTCCCAACCTTAGATTTTTAGGAATAGAATATCAAATAATAATATAATATTTGTATTAAAAACTCCTTTATGTCAATTTTGACACTATTTAATAATTTATTTTTGTTAAAGTCATAAAAACTTTATTAATTCAAACCAAAAACATTAAAGCAGTACTAACATGTCATATAAACCAATAATTTTTTTATGTCATAAAAACTTTCAAATTATATTTATTTAATCATTTATAATACAAATTATTTGATTCTTTCATTAATAAATAAAATATTGTATCACTATTGTTTCATAAATCAATTTAATTATTCATTATCTAATAATTATATATTAAAATACAATTATGTAGGAAATCTTTTTATATTTATAATTAATATTTATAGTCGAAAATATAACATGTATAACCCTATGTAAAAAATTTTTTCTAAAAGATATATGCTTATGTCGTTTTTGTATTTACTTTAACATAATTAATATAAAGCGTCATTATCACTTACAAGTGGATCCATGGGGTCCCAAAATCGACCCAAAGAGTCCCATGGTCGGAAATATATCAACCAATTGGTCTAGGACACGTTTCAGGTTTAATTATTATTATTATAATATTATTTGTTTACCTTTATTTACCTGATTTTCCCTTTAACCATGGTAAATAAAATATTTATCGAAGTAATTATTCAAAATGTCTAAAAATAAAAGATACCTATTTAAACAATTTATACCTCCTGTTTCAAAATATGGAATCCATTTTTTGAAATTCAAAACACATAAGTGGCAGAAATTAATTTTAAATTAATTCCCTTTGCTAAAACAAAAAGCGTGTTTTTAAGAGATAATAACTATCGAAATATTGACACTTGCTTATGTCCAGTTTAAATGTGAAATTTTGTCCAATTACCAAAATTGGATTAAATAGTAAAAATATAATCTAATTATACTCTAAAATCACTCAAAATTATAATTTATCTCTACTAATTATTTTATTAAAAAAAGTTGTTTTTAATTAAAATTTAGTAATTTTTACTATTTATCAAAATATGGAAGTTATCTGAAAATTAGCAAAATTCATCCTAATCTAATTTTGGTATTCAAAATCTAAAAATTAAGTCCATTTTGAAAGATAAATGGTATAAAATTATAATAAAGTGAGTATAACTATTCATAACAGCTAGTTTGATGGGTTGTGGTGTGTGTTAGAACTCGAAGTTGCATACAACACACGCTATTTCATTATTCAAAGAGAAGCGTACCATTGAAGCTTGGTTTGTTACATTATCCCCTCATTAAATAAATTTCATCCTCACAATTTGAATTTTTTTTTCAAAAATAAAAGGTTCAAAATAGAAAAGACATTTGGGAAAACCCACATCAGAAATTAGGTTATTAAAATTTAGTCTTAATAAGAGGAAAAGGGTAATGAAAGGGTCACCAACAAATTATGATCTCGATTAGGAGAAAATTGGTTGAAATTAGAGACATATAATTGGATGAAAACATAAATATTTATATGTAGTGATTGAGGTCATCAATGAAAAACAAGTGTAAAATTGAGGGCCTTAAATTCATCAATCTATGATGATTTAAAATACCATCTGTTCAACAAAAAATATGATATTAGGATAACACATTTTTGGTTTTAATATCTCTTCACTAAAGTATAAGAATTAATTTCTTCATAGAATAAGTGAAGAAGAAAAATACATACTTGACTAGTAGAGTCCCATCCTTTAACTAATTTCTACCTCAAACTGATCTTTCAATATAAATTATAGTAGAACATCAAAATAATATTCTATTTATCTAATTCGTATAGTGTTCAAAAAAAAATGAATTTATAATTCATCTACCAGAATTTTTTGAAAAAGACTACATTATTCAATCTAGGACATCACGTGGGCTAGTGGTAGGTGACATACCCTTGTTTCCCTTCGGTTGTGGGTTCAATTCTTGCGGCCTTGCCGGATGCGACGGGTTGCCGCTCGACTTCAGGGTTGTCCTTTTATGTCAATCCAAAAATAATCTAAAACTAGAATTATCCAAAATACTTCTGTCCAAACTCACAGTCCAAAAATTATAAGGAATTTAAACACCTTGAAGATCCATTTTGGAAGGTAATAACATGTGACTGCCTTCATCATGTATTCTTTTATAACAACACAACATACTGAATCACCAAAATAAAAAATCTCTTATTCCAAAAACTCCACCTCATTATCATGACCATATTAATGATTACCTTTCCTTCAACCATGTATTTTCAAAAAAATCTAGCTTACTATTAAGTCACTTTTCTTCGAACCATATAATCTCAAAACCTCAATAAAATGGTATTGCAATACAATCCTTATTTATATCCATAATTCATGTAACCAGTATTCTGTTGATACATCACTCAAATGAAATAACAACATAAGAACACTAGTCATTACTCTTCATCTGAGGTAGTATCATAACTTGATTATAATTCAATAAATTCATTTTTGGTATACTCGTATGATTTGGACATTGGTTTTCATAGTGTCCCAACTCCTTGCAGATGAAACATTGTACATTGGAAACATTTTACCCAACCTTGTAGTCATGTACTTGGTGACCCTTTTCTCCACACTTATAACAAACTTCCATTCCCTTCAGGAAAGTTCCATGGTGTATCTTCCCACAGTTATCACATATGGGAAAATTCTTCTTTTCCCTCTTCCCTTTATCCATCGTTCTCTCTTACATCCTTTTCTTCTCTTGCTTCCCTTCAAAGCCATATGACTCAGAGAATTTTTTACTTATATTATTAACACATGATACTATTTCTACATATGTTGAGAATACATGGGAGACTATTTCCCCTCTAAATGTTGGATTAATATCGTGAATGATATTATCCTTCTTACTCATTGGATCATACTTATTGTTGGAGTTCACATTCCTTCTACTGGGCTCCATTTCTATACCATGGCATAAACTATGTCAGTTTATGAATTGAAATTAATAATTCCAAACATGTAAAATACCTAATGTAAATTGAACAGTTTATGGATATAATCCAAAATCATAAAGTTGTTTTAATTGAGTAAGTATATACTCATAAACCCATCATAATTATTTCTAATGAAAATGAGAATTATCCTAATCAAATCTTCCGGGAGTGTCGTAACCTATAATGCAGCAATGCCCATTGTCGTACACTAGTTCCCGTTCGAGTCTTTCTCAAATCAGTGTTTTTGTTTTTTACCCCAAGGTACATCTATGCCAGATCCACATCCACCTGCTCGTATCCAGATAGGGATGTATTTTCTTGTAAAAGTCATAACATATCTACCTTACCAAAATTCTAGGAATTTCTTCTATAACAATCCTCAAAGTCTATCTTAGGTCTATGTGATATAATCAGAGTTTATCTAAATCTAGATTCCAATGTTATTTTAAAACATCCTCTGAAACCAATTGTAACTCCCCGACCCCAGTTACCTAGATCCAGTGCATTATTTTAATACATTGGCATGATTACAAGGAATCAAGTCTGAAGGACCGATCAGTTTAGCAGTCTCAGAAAATAGATTACATACATGATTGTTACATTACACTTAATAACGTACAAAACAACCTAAATAATATTTCACATACACCATTATTCCCTTGGATTAACCCTGCATATCAATCACAATACACTTCTTGGAATCCTAGGAAAAATAAAACATAGAAAGGGGTGAGCTCAGATGATCAGTAATAATAACAATTCATCAGAAACTTTCATAAATAAGAATAAACATTTATGGAAATGTATAACTAAAACAAAATCCTTTTAAACTTGATCTTCAGCATAATATGGAAAAAATAAAATGATGTATTGACATTTACATATTCAAATTGATATTGTAATATTCGAATAATCACATTCAATATCACTATCCACTTTCATTAAGATGAAATGAATAATGCCAGACTATCATAACAATATATTCAAGGCCTTGTTCCAAGACTACAAATAAGCTTTTTTCAAGGCCATGTGCCAAGACACTAGATTTTCCCAGGAGACCTACTGATGCATCGAGGAGCTATAGCGGGCTCCACCCGTTACTTACTAAGTCCAATTCATTCTTCATATGAATAGGATTAATCATTACATAATCATTTCTTTTAAAACTAGTATATGAAATGTCAATACTTTATCCGTAAAACCATGAATGGTATAAAAATAACACATCCACAGTCAAACATATCACAAACCCTTCAATATAATATGGATGATTTGTATCATAATAAATAATCTTCAAATATGTTTAAAATCCATCAATGGATGTTGACATAGATGAAATTTTTTTGTAAAACTCTTTGATAGAAATATTCAATTTTCTTGAAAACATTTAAAAGTAACACAATTTAGAAAAGAATAAATTTAAAGACATTTTTTTTTATCAAAGTGTCCCATACCAATTTGAAACATTTTAAAGGAATTAACATTTTAAAAACATTTTTGTCCATATAAATAAATCCTTAAAAACCATTTTGAATACATGGACATTAATGAGAAACATTTAGAAGAATAAATATTTAAAACATTTGAAATGATGTTTTAGCAAAAAAAAGTCCCTTAAAATATTCCCTTTGAGAACTCTTTTATAAAACATGGACATGGATAATAAATATATCCCAGTAGATACTTACGTAAAAACAACCTCATAAAATAATGAGATTGTGAAATTAACCCTTTCCAATTTTGGTAACATACAAAACATACACCCCATGAAAGAGGTATCATACAATGAATATGTAAATACACAAAAATTAAAGTGTATTACACAAGGAATACAATTATGGGAAGTACATACAGCACACAAAAGGTAATAGTGGCAATATGGCATGAATCTCATGGGAATAAGAAGTGAGATGAAAACCCCTTACCTTGCACTTTCTTTCAGTAGAGGGTACATTTAACATCCTGTATGAAGACCATATTATATTATTAAATTATACCAGTATCATATTAATACTTATGATATCATAAATTATTCATTTATGACTTTTTACTACCCATTTAATAATAATTTCCTTGTTAAATTAACATTTCATGTAATAATCGCTCTCTTTATCGTACGTGTTTTAACTTGTTACTCTAGATTGTATCACATAGATAATATTTTAAATAATTCTATAATAAAAAAATGATTTATATATCATATATATTTAGATAATAATTATGTATAATAGATATATATGTGATATGGAAAACACCGTTTATGGAGAGGGTAGTCTGTATGTACGCATAAACATTGTTTCCGTTTTCAGAACGTATTGAACGGAACTAAGTGAATAAAATATTTGTAAGTGAATATATATATAAATATATATCTAGTATCATTATTATGTCATATATTACAAACTTATTATTAATATATATTTTATAATTGTCGATGAATTGTGAATGTGGAAATGAATCGCATCGGGTCGTGGAGACGGTAATCCATACATACGCACAAGCGACAATGTCATTTTCTTTAATGGTGTGGAATTCGATGGTATATTTATTTTACAGAGACATTATTATGTTATTTTAATTATTTATATACATATTACTCATCATTATATCCATCCAAATAACATAGTGTTGAATAACAAATTACACCACGACATGTAGACGGTAAGCCTTACTTACACACGCATGGTGACATTATCATTCATAAGATGGATAGAATAATGAATATAGTTGCGAAATATCCATAATAACATCACAGTATATATAATATACTATAGTTATTATTTTAGACTCGAAATAACAAATAAAGAAGAAGTGGAAGAATAAAGGAACTTGAAAGGGGGTGGTGAAGACATTACCTCTTCCTCTGGTTCATCCATTTGATTTGATCAAAATAGCTCTATAGGATGCATTTATGATCGAAATAATGCCTCTAGGTTGATCTGAGGGACGTTTAGATATTATTTGGGCTGGTTTTGGCCGAGACAAATGGCTTTGAAGGTGTGAATTAGAGGGAAGGGGAAGTGACCATTAATAAGAGGGGTGAGGGGAACCATTAGAAAACCTAGAAATATTATTTTATAATAAATTTATATTCGGTTTATAATGGCTCCAAAGAAAAGTATTTAACAACTAAGGTGGGGATATGTCTAAAACCACTCAACCAATAGTTTTTAGACCGATTGGGGTCACTATATTAACTTTATCTTTTTGATTTAACTATTAGTTAAATAGTTTGACATTTACCATGTCTCTATGTATTTTTATATTATATAGTCGATAAACATACTATAAACTTCTGAGAGACCCCCAAAGTGGTCCATTAATAATACACATATCATTATATAAGTACTTTGGCCAATCATTATATTTTTAGAAATATAATATCAATTAATAATATAATATTTGTTTTAAAAACTCTTTTATGTCAATTTTGACACTATTTAGTAATTGAAATTTCATTAAGTCTTAAAAACATTATTAATTCTAAAAAAATTCTTTAATGAAATCCTAACATGTCATATTAACCAATAAATTTTTTGGATGTCATCAAAACATTCAAATTATATATATTTTAACATTTATAATACTAATTATTTGATTCATTCATTAATAAATAAAATACTACATCATTATTGTGTCATAAATAAATTTAATTATTAAACGTCAAAAAATTATAAATAAAATACCATTATTTAGGAAATCTTTTTAGATTTATAATTAAAATTTATAGTCTAAAATATAAGATATATAACTATATTTAAAAATTGTTTTTTAAAAGAAATATTCTTATGTCATTTTTGTATTTACTTTAACATAATTAATATAAAGGGTCATTATCACTTACAAGTGTATCCATGGGGTCCAAAATACAACCTAAATATTATCATGGTCAAAAATGTATCACCCAATAGGGTTAGGACAAGTTTTATGGTAATTTAGTATTATTATAAAATTATTTGTTTACCCTTATTTACCGAATTTACCCTTTAACCATGGTAAATAAAATATTTACCGAAATAATTATTCAAAATGTATAACAATAAAAGTTACCTATTTACAAATTTTGGACCTCATTATTGTAAATATTGATTCCATTTTTCTAAATTCATAAAACAAAAGTGGAAGAAATTAATTTAAAATTAATTCTCATTGTTAAAACAAAATGTGTGGTTTTAAGAGATAACAACTATCAAAAGATTGGAACTTGCTTATGACCAGTTTAAATGTGAAATTATGTCCAATAAACAACATTTTATTAATGGTAAAATATAATCTAATTATCCTCTAAAATCACTCAAATTCATAATTTATCACTATTAATTATTTCGATTAAAAAAGTTGTTTTCAATTAAAATTTAGTAATTTTCACTATTCATCAAAATATGAATGTTATCTGAAAAGTACAAATAATTCACCCTAAGCTAATTTAGGTATTCTAAATCAAAAAATGAAGTCCATTTTGAAAGATAAAATATATAAAATTTCAAAAAGGGCATATTACTATTCATAATGGCTAGTTTGATTGGTTGTGGTGTGTGTTAGAACTCGAAGTTGTGTACAACAAACGCTACTGGATAAATCAAAGAGAAGCGTACCATGGAATATTGGGTTGTTACAATTATTTTTTTAATGGAATTACTTAAATCCATATCCTCTTCCTTAAACTTTGAAATTAAACCATCATTTATGTCTAATAAGATCTACTGGCTAAAGAACCAATGTAATTTGTTTTTCATCATCACCTCTCCTGTCCTATTATAATATTGAATATAAATTATATATATTTTTGTGTTGCTCTGAGTGATTATTTAAATATAGTGGGTGAATTGAGTTCACAAAAAGAATTCTGTCTAGAATAGGTTTAGATTAAAACCCATGATTCAATTAAAAAATATGAAGTTAATCAAAATAACATATCGATATACATTATAATTTTTTAAATAGTTATCAAATATCCATTTCAGCATAGTTAATTTAAATTAAACTACATTAAATTTTGAAATCCATTTACCAAAACAAAAACATATATAAACACTAATTAATAATAACTATTAGATATGAGTTTCTGTTTATAGAAATAAATTGACTAGTTTAAAAAATTAAACAAAAAAACACAAAAGGGAATAAAAATAAGATGTTTTGTCTCAACTTGTGATATAATAATCTCCACCTAGAAATCATCTATATCCATAAAGATTATAAAAAATAATCTATGATCCCTAACCTGGAAAGGGTGTAAAAAGCAATGTCATCAAGGTCACAAAGGACCTCTTCAACAAAACCTATAGGAATGAACAAAGACAATACACACATGACTTCTTACACAACATATGGGTAAACATATAAAGAGAATATTATGAAATATCTAGTGTCTTCTAGTATGAGTGTAAGAGATAGTTTTTGTGTTTAAAATAGAGTATACACAGACACCATATAAGGTAAATGAAATATAATAATAGATAATGTAATGGATTAAGCAGATGTTGTTTTCTCTATTTCATAATCTCTAAAGATTGAGACTCCGTGAATATAGCTTGAGTGGTAGATCAAGTCATGTTTCAAAATTTTACTGTAGAATAGTGTTTCATTAACACTTTTTTCTAACTGTAGGAAGTATTCTGGTTATTCAATGGGGTTCACTTCTTTTAATTTTGATCACTGGAAAAAACTATTTGTTTAAGGTATATTTCTTTTATCTTGAAATGTTCATCTCAAAATTGATTTATGTTTCTATGATTTCAGTTCATTAAGTCATCCTATTTCTTTTTCACACAGGGGAGTCTACTCCTTTGATCTGCATCATGAAGGTGTGTTCATGTGGTGAAAAATCATATGGATATCATGTATCCTCATAAATTGGGATAACACATTCATTAATACATCTCTCTAAACAAATTAAGAGTAATCATTAAAATAATTTTTTTTTTATTTTCAATATATATCCACTAGTCAAATTTAATTCAATAGAAATATAATAGTGGTGGTGAGTCCTTTGGTTGGTGATGAAATATTGCATTGACTGAGCCTAGTAGTGAGCCAATTTCAACAGTTACTAATTTCTAGAGGTTGGTATTTTTGATATTTATAAAAAATGTGGGGTTCAATAATAATTCATCCACTAATAGTTGGTAATCCTCAAAAGTTTCCAAAATTTAATTCATGAAGTGACTCATAGTTGATGGTAGGTTATTCTAGTACATAACCAATATTTCGTACTAGTTGTGTGACATCACTAACTAGGACTCACCCTATATGGTGACCCATCATCAAGGGTTACAGATTGTCACTAGTGTGTCATCCTTGGGGGTTACTAGTCTTTAGTGGTTATTCATACTTATCCATGTTTCCCCAATATTCCTTATAATGTAAAAATTAAGTCCATAACACATAAATCTCTTTAATTTAAAAATAAACATGATTTTGTGATTATTAAAATGAGGGTCCAACAATATCCACTTTTTTGATTTTCACAAATCATGACATTTTGTACAATTTGCATGAAATGTAAATCAGGAATTTTTATATACCATTTCATCAAATGTAATGATGAATGGATTAAATGACACATGGTATTGAAAATAACTAGATTGTAAATAGTATCAAAATAAAGATGGAATCAAATGAAGGTGGTTAAATACGTATGGAAATAAAAATCATTATTGTATAAACGGAGTACTAATATTAAATAGAAATTCCACAACCTTATCCCCCTTTTAGGATTATAAATAATCAAATATGAAAAAACATTCATTGAATCCTAGTATGAAAAAATATAATAATAATAATAAAAGAATTTATATTTATAAAAAATCTCAATGTTTATAGCCGAAATGATTCAAAAAAATTTAGAAAAAAACATCAACATATATGATAAAAAGTCTAATTAACAATTGATATTAGGGTGTATGGAAGGATCAGGATGTCATTTTCCATTTCCCTTTCCTGATGTAGTTGTCTCAGCATTAGAACCTAAAGGTGCTCTGGAAATGGATGTAGGAATAACAGTTTGGGGAGGAATATCTTTTATGATTATTGGACATAGGTGATGTAATAATTATGTGGGAGAGAGGTAAAACTGTTGGAAACTAGCTGGAAAAGGTGAATTGGAATCTCTATTTGCAGCAAACCTATAAAACCCTAGAGTATTAGCTACAGGTATCTTATGAGTTAGTGCTATTATAAAATCCAAATCCAATACATCAAATCCAAACATGTGAAAAAATGGTTTCATAAAATTAATAAAGTCCAGAATTATGTTACTTACATTGTCCATTAAACAGAATAAATTTTTCTTCCCTTACAAAAACGCTTTAGTACATGGATCATGACCTTTAACTAATTACCACTCTCTTTAAAGGCATGACCTTCAAGAGAGATTCTCATATTCTTTTCTAAAAAAAAATTAATTGAAAATTAAACTCATGATTGGTATATATCCTTCAAGGATAATACTTGATTTATTTTTTTCTTTGGGTTTATCGATCTACATTCAGGCCATTCATGTAATCAATGACCATCATGCGAACATGATCACGATTATGCTCAAATATCCATATACTTTCTTAAGGAATAGAGGGATCACCGCTAGAATAATCTGAATCCTTATCCCTTACAATTGACCGTAGCATATCAACATAAAAAATATTAGAAGGAGCAGTAGAACAAGAATCCATAGAATAAATATTCTCTATCATATTAATGAAAACATCAATATATGAAGAAATAGTTGTCTACATAACTTATAGAAAATATCTAATAAACTCCAAGTCACTAGAAAATATCTTTTTCTCATTATATACTTCTTCAATGTGGTTCATCATTTTCGGTTTAATATATTGAATCACCAGCTCAATAAAAACCCTTGAATATTTTTTATGAAACATAGTGACATGTGGTGAATCATTATTTAAAATCATACCAAACTCTGAAATCATGTTCTCTATAAAACATTCAATGTAACCTATGGTGAAAACATCCACTATAATTGTAGGAAGAATAGGTTCAAGAAAATATGAAATTTCAGTGGTTGGTGGAGGAACTCTCTCATAATCAACCCATTGCAACACACTAATGGCATCAATTGTATTATCCAATGATACCTTATGGTCAATTTCATATTAGAGATTATGTACACCATTCTATGATTGAGTAACCATAATCATACTATATTCATAAAAAATTACATCCATCCAACATGCATTTTATTTAATAAGAGTATAAAAACTATAGGCTCTATAGCTATAGATACATCTATAGAAGTTACAATAACTGGGGCCTCAAAATATATATATACATAACTTGGTAGAACGTTAACTGTAAGATCAACTATTGACTTATCTATAACTAACTACTCAAATATAGAAGTAAACATCATCTTATCATTAACTAATTACTCAACAATATATTGTTCAACATCAATCTAAACACCTTCCATAGGAATATTATAATTATTACCGATACTAGGATCTAATTGATGATTTTATAGATATATGTATTTCTACCCCCAAAATTGTGCTTCCTTTTTTTATATTATTATTATATCCTGATCACTAACTAATATGTGTCTTTCTTAAAATTGATATCCTAACACACATTAATAAAGAACAAGTTCCAAAGGCATTTCCACATCCTCATCTCTAATTCTGCACTGGGATCCTTGGGGTCAATATCTCTATCAAGATTACTTCAATTTCATTCACAATTTCTATCTACATCCTCATTACCATTTTCATCATCATATTATTTATAATCTCAATTACTATATTACTCAGTTTATTAGGAATAATTCTAGAATATCTCCTCACCTAAAATTTTTGTCTCCTCCTCATCACTAACATCTTTAAAAATATTCCCTCTGACAAGGAGTGTCCTTAGAAATATATGAACACAAATTTTTAGAGAAGGATGATTTCAAGATAGTTTTGGATCACTTTATTCATTCATAGAAAACCACTTCTCATCACCCATAGTGGTGAAATCTTTATCTTCCATTTTTGAATAGTCAAAAAAATCATCTGGTTCCATGAAAGGGTCTATAAGATGTTTCTGTCTAAAAGGATGGTCAACCGGGTTAAACTCATGAAAAATAATTACACTATCACCAATATAATACCTAACCCATGGGTTCTACCTTATTTTAGTCCTTATAAAAATATATCCTAGTGATAAAGAAGCCCTTATAGTCTGCTATATATTATTCACATTCATCAACTAGGCATTTGGTCTCTAGAATATCCGAAATAAACCTAGTGTCTATTAAAGAATTATACCATGATAATGGTTTAGTTATTTCCATAATGTGAATCATTGGATATCTGCATAATTTTATCCTGTATCTTATTTTCATAGATTAAAAAAATAGGCATCATGACATCTGATAGTATAAAATACACCCTTCCTTGGACACAACATATACTAAATAAACATCAAATGAAACCTTTATTCCCCTTCAATTCACAGGAAACCGTTTTTCTCATAACATTATCTTATATTAACCCGAGTAAATCAGCTTCCTAAAAAATTTCTCATAGTACTCTATAATGGTCCCTTGATGACATTTATCAACTCCTTCACATGGAACCATTAAGTAACAAGCTCAAAAATTGGACGAGAACATTACATTGCATATATTGATCATATTGTCAGCACATTATTTATTGTTATCAAAAGAACTAAAAAAACTAGTATATCTTATAAATGAACCAAGTGAAAAAGGTCTCCCAATAGAAGATAACCGTTTCATCCTTCATTGGCCTTGTATAATATTCATCACTATCAAATTTCACATCAGTGTACGTTGTACTTTACTTTTTTCTTTGGTACTACAACCCACTTCCCATGATTTGGATTTAGAGGATCTTCTTATGAATTACTAGATTTACCATTATGCACCTTTGTGAGATGTGTCTCATCAAGAGAATATATAACGACCCATACTTTACATACATTGTTAATACTTCAAAATTGAAGCACACTTATTACAACATATGACAAAACCACAAAGGACTATATAGGTATAGTGTCTTTAGAAACTGGGAAACATAAACAACTGGTTCATAAATCTTCTACAGTGTCTCCCATTTATTTCATCATATCTAGGGTCCCTTTTAGAATATTCTACTTAATATCCATCTTCCTGACCTGGGGAAAAGAAAACATAAAAGGGTGAGCTCAAATGCTCAGCAAGGGCAAATAAAGGAAATAAAAATCATATCATATCTTTTTGAAAATCAAAACCTTCAAAAGAGATCATAATATCATAACATGGAATAAATCATAGAAGTGAAAATGAGATCCCCATAATCATAACATAAAACTTGAAACTTTGTGGCATGCACACATAATCATGGAAAATCATTTCTTGTTAGTCCAGACTCATTGCCAAGACTATCTTAGTGGACAAAGTCCCTTTCTGAACCGAGTTCACTCCTCTTTTCAGTCCTGTATCACTGAACCGAAATAACCTTCCGTTCCAGCCATGTCTATCTCATGAGATATAAAATCTTTACCCAATGAATTGGAGGGAGATATATGTCCCACCCATCTTATAATGAATCCTTTCTTATGTGTGCCACATAATCATAAAACATACATCATCGCATAACACATGTAACAAAAATGGGATTCTTGAAACATTATGACATCATAAAACAAATCATATAAGGCAAATGAATTCATAAAAATAATTCCCTCACAACATAATCAAATCAATTTAATTAAAGGGATAAAAACAGAACCCTTTATTATCTTAGATGGAAAATAATTTTGATAAAACACTTGAACTCCATTCTTGAGGAAAATATCCTTTCTTTTTCAAAAACACTTTTCTTTTCTTAACATGTCATACAATTATAAACTAAAAGAAGTTGATTAAAAATAAACTTGAAAACTTGTAAAGGAAGCTTCTTGGAAATAATGTTTTAAAAATCCATTCATGCCGTATAAGTTAGAAAAAACATTCTTCGTACTTTTGTCAGAAAAGTCAAAAAGTACCTCATACGAAAAAAAACGACAAAAGATTCCTTTCATATCTTTTACTAAAAACTCAATGAAGGGTAAAATTGGATATAAACTATTGTAGAAGGATGTAAATAATATTACATATTGAGGGAACATTGATGTGGATGATAAAATACACCCCAGTAATTACCAAAGTAAAGACAATCTCGGATAAAAGTGAGATTGTGATATTTTCCCTTACCTTAAGTCCAATTTGCTTTGTACGTGTCCGAAGCTCCTGTATAATGGTTTAAATAATGTTATTGACTTATTCCAGAATCATACATATTGATATGATATCATATATGTTCATATTCTTAGCTTCTTGATAGTAATATTTCATGGTTACTTGTTGCTCGGGTCTTTATTGCCTTTTGTTCTTTTTGCCGAATACATTCTTATTCTTCTTTTAAGGTTATAGATTCCTTATATCCAGAATGGTATTAGTGTAACATATATCATATTTATTCATTCAATTCATTTATATAATCATTATGAAATGAAGATCATGTAGAACGAGTCGCATCACATCGTGGAGACGGTATTCCGTACGTACGAACGAGTGATGATATCGTTCCTATGATCGTGGAATTGTATTGGAGTATATATATATTATTTCAGTATCAATATTACTTCATAATAATCATATATAGTTACTCATTACACCATTATACCCATCCTTGTATGGTGATGGTGGAAAAATAGATTACACCACGCCGTGGAGACGGTATTCCGTACGTACGCACGCGCGGTGATTTCATTTTTCCGTAGGATGGATAGAAGGTGAATTAGGGTTGTTTCATATTTATAATAACATATCAGTATGTAAGTAATACTGATGTTATTACTTTATCATGAAAAAACTAAAGGAGAAGAAGTTGAAGAAGAAAGAAATTGAAAAGATCAGTAATGGATATTACCTCTTCTTTGGAACACCTCTTTGAATCCTCCACCAAGGGAACTAAGATTCGTCTTTGAAGAAGACCAGGACCTCTAGGATTATTCTAGGGAAGTGGAGAGGAGAAAATGGCTGGGGTTGGCCGAGCTTGAGTTCTCAAATTGGTGTGAGGAGGAGGGGGAGGAGGTGCCCTTTTATAAGGGAGGAGAGGGGCACCTTAGGAATATCTCAAAATATTATTTTATATTAAAGTCAAAATCGGTTTATAATGGCTCAAAAGGGTCTTATTTCGAAGATAAGGTGGGGATGGGCCGAAAGCCTATCAACCAATAGTATTTATACAAGTTTAGGGTATTATTTTAACCTTATCAATTAGATTTAACTCTAAGTTAAATAATTTAACTTTTACCATGTCTTTTTGTTTTCTTTCACTATATGGTTAATAAACTTACTATAACATGCCAAACGAACCCCAAATTGTTTATTATTAATATATATATACTTATCTAAGTCATTTTTCCGAACCTTAGATTTTTAGGAATAAAATAACAATTAATAATATAATATTTGATTTAAAAACTATTTTGTGTCAATTTTGACACTATTTGATATATGATTTTTGTGAAAGTCATAACAGAATTATATGTTCGAACCAAGTTGATTAAATCAACATTACTATATCATAGTAACCTAGAAAATTAGTGGAATTCATAAAAAGTCTCAAATTACATTTATTTTGGTGTTTATAACATCAATTATGTCAATATTTCATTAATAAGATAATTACTGCATCATCATTGTGTCATAAATAAATTAAATTATTTAATGTCTAAAAATTACAAAGAAAATACCATCATGTAGGAAATCCTTTTAGCTTTCTAATAAATATTTACAATCGAATTTATCTTATGTATAACCCCATATTAAAAATGATTTACTTATTAAACTTTGATTTTAACTATTTTAACCCTTCTTTAAATAAATTAATAATAAATGTCCTAATCTAATCCAAGTGGGCCTAAATGATCATATTTTATTCCTAAGTTTTTTTTTGGTCGAATTACACTTGTCCAATAGAATTAGGACATGTGTTAGGGTAATATTAATATCATATTTACCCTTAGTTACCCAATTTACTATTAACTGCGGTAAAAAAAAGTAAAAAGTTACTATTCACCAAAAAAATTATTTTCATCTCATTGAACCACATTTTAGTCCTTGATATTAACCGTGTCTCTCGGATTTTCGAAATTCCATTCACAGAAGCGGTAAAATTAAGTTTTATACAAAATTCAGTTTTTAACCTACCACTTAGTGGTTTCACTATTCATCAAAAATTGAAAGTTTTCAGAAAAATACAAAAATTTCACCCTAGGCTAATTTCGATATTCTGAGTCCAAAAATGAAGTCCATTTTGAGAAATAAAGTTTATAAAATTTCAAAAAGTGGTTATTACTATTCATAACGGCTAGTTTTAATAGCATATTGTTGTTTAGTGAAACTCGGTATTGCGTACGACGCAAGCTATCGAGGAAGGTCGCGATTGCGTGTAAAGCAAGCCAAGAAAGTGTTGTGTAGAAAAAGATTCCTTTGATGGTTTATATAACATAAAAGTCTCGGGTGTTACATTCTACCCCCCTTAAAAAGAATTTCGCCCTCGAAATTCGTCACTTTGTAACAAACAGATGAGGATACTTCTCCCTCATCATATCCTCAAGCTCCCATGTAGCTTCTTCAAGTTGGTGGTTCCTCCATAAAACTTTCACCAAGCGAGTGGTCTTGTTTCGTAGGACTTTTTCGCTACGATCCAGAATCTCTATCGGCTGTTCTTCATAAGAAAGATCTTGCTCCAGCGGTACAACTTCTGAGCTGAGTACATGTGAAGGATCTGGTATGTACATTCTCAGGAGAGATACATGGAACACATCGTGAACTTGAGAGAGATTCGGTGGAAGCGCCAATCGGTAAGCTACCTTCCCAACACGATCCAGAATTTCGAAAGGACCGATATATCTAGGGATCAACTTCCCCTTCTTTCCAAACCTCATAACCCTCTTCCAGGGAGATATTTGTAAGAATACTTTATCACCCACTTCAAACTCTAGGTCTTTTCTTCGGTTGTCGGCATAACTTTTCTGTCGACTCTGAGCTGCTCTTATGTGTTGTTGAATAGATCTGACCTTTTCTGCCATTTCATCAACGAGATCAGGTCCTAATAGCTTTCTTTCCCCAACTTCATCCCAGCAAGTTGGAGTCCTGCATTTCATTCCATAGAGAGCTTCATAAGGAGCCATCTGAATACTGGAGTGAAAGCTATTATTATAAGAAAATTCCACCAAAGGTAGGTGTTGATCCCAACCTCCTTTGAAATCCATAGAGAAAGCTCTCAACATATCTTCTAGGGTTTGAATTGTTCTCTCAGACTGACCGTCTGTCTGGGGATGATAAGCAGTGCTGAAACACAACTCTGTATCCAGAGTATGCTGAAGACTTCGCCAGAACTTCGAGGTAAATCTCGGATCTCGATCAGATATAATAGAAAGTGGTACTCCATGCAATCTTACCACTTCCTTTACATATATCCTGGCAAGCTGATCTAGAGAGAAATCCTCTCTAATAGCAATAAACTGTGCAGACTTTGTAAGACGATCAACTATGACCCAGATAGAATTATTCCCTTTGGATGTTTTAGGAAGTCCTGTGACAAAGTCCATAGTGATGTTTTCCCATTTCCATTCGGGTATGGGTAATGGTTGTAACATCCCTTTAGACTTCTGTCTCTCAGCTTTAACTTGTTGACAAACCAAGCATCGAGAGACATATTCAGCAACATCTCTTTTCATGCCATCCCACCAGAAGTACTCTTTCAGGTCCCTATACATATTCGTGCTTCCAGGATGAATAGAGAATGAAGAACTATGAGCCTCATCCAGCAGCTCCTTCTTTAATTCGGGGATGGGAGGAACACAAACTCGATTCCTGAACTTTATTATCCCATCACAATCAAGGTTGAATTCAGGAACATTTCTCACCTTATTTTGTAACTCGACATCTTCTTTCTGTGCCTCTTTAATCTTCACATGTATAGATGGTTGAACATTCATTTGAGAAAGTTAAGATTTTTCCCCTTCCATTATAATTTCAAGATCCATCCTTTGTAAATCCATAAATATTGGATCTTTTGTGATCCTCATCATGGATAAACTAGCATGGTCTTGTCGACTTAATGCATCTGCCACCTTGTTTGCTTTCCCAGGGTGGTAATGGATTGAGCAGTCATAATCCTTAATCAGCTCCAACCATCTTCTTTGACGCATATTCAGCTCCTTTTGTGTGAAAATATACTTTAAACTTTTATGATCAGTATAAATATCACACCTTTCACCATAAAGGTAATGCCTCCAAATCTTTAATGCAAAGATTACCGCAGCCAACTCCAAATCATGTGTTGGGTAATTTTGCTCATGGATTTTCAACTGTCGTGAGGCATAAGCTATCACCATATCATTTTGCATAAGAACACACCCCAATCACTTCTTGGATGCATCACTGTAGATCACAAACCTTTCTCCACTACAAGGCAGTGTGAGCACAGGTGCACTGGATAACCTTCTTTTCAACTCCTTGAAATTCTCTTCACATTCCTCTGTCCAGACAAACTTAACTCCTTTCCGAGTCAACTTGGTGATTGGATTAGATAATCGTGAAAAATCATTTACAAAACGTCGATAATATCCAGCCAAACCAAGAAAACTTCGGATCTCAGTTACTGTTGTTGGTCTTGACCATCTTTCGATAACCTCTGTTTTTGCTGGATCCACAGATATCCCCTCTTTTGAGATTATATGACCCAGAAATGCAACTTTTTGAAGCCAAGATTCACACTTGGTAAATTTGGCATAAAGCATCTCCTTTCTCAGGGTCTTCAATATAATTCTCAAGTGATCTTCATGCTCTTCCTTGCTCTTTGAATAGAAAAGAATATCGTCTATAAATACTACCACAAATTGATCAAGATAGTCTCTAAAGACTCTATTCATTAGATCCATGAAGATAGCAGGGGAATTAGTAAGACCAAATGGCATCACTATAAATTCATAGTGTCCATACCTTGTACGGAAAGCCGTCTTTGGTATATCCTCCCTTTTGACCCTTAATTGATGATACCCTGAATGAAGATCAATCTTGGAAAAGTATTGAGCTTCGCGTAGTTGGTCAAATAAGTCATCAATGTGTGGGAGAGGATATTTGTTCTTGATAGTGATCTTGTTAAGTTCTCGATAATCAATGCAGAGTCTCAGTGATCCATCTTTCTTTTTAACAAATAGAACAGGTGCTCCCCAAGGTGACGCACTAGGGCGTATGAATCCCTTATCAAGATTCTCTTGGAGTTGCTTCTTCAATTCCTGCAACACAATTGGGGCCATTCTATAAGGTGTCTTTGAAATTGGCAAAGCGCCCGGTACGAGTTCTATTGAAAACTCAACTTCACGATTTGGTGGAAGACCCGGTAATTCCTCCAGAAAGACATCATCAAACTCCCGTACAATGGGCATATTCTTAATCGTGAGTTTATAACCAACCATTTGAGATAAAAAACCTTCATTTAGTGGAATCAATACCCATAAGATGGAAGAAATTTCAACTGGAAGGTTATGTTCATCCTTGCATTGATATACGATCATAGATTGATCTGGAATATGAAATGTGACTTCCCTTCTTTGGAAATTGATATGAGCTCCATGTAGGGAAAGCCAATCCATGCCAAGAATCACATCAAATTCCACTAAAGGAAGGATCACAAGATTTGCAGGAAGCACTTTCCCACAAACTTCGATCGGAGAAGAATTATAAACTTTTGATGCGACTGTTGTTCCATTAGGTGTTGTCACAGCTAACTCAACATCTAATTGTTGAGGTAATACGGTGATACCCTTAGAAAATTCTTTAGAAATAAAAGATTTGGTGGATCCAGAATCAAATAAAACATTTGCTACTTTAGAGTGGATGGTAAGTGTACCTTTCACCACTTCGTTATCGTACTCCACATCGCTGATAGAAATTGCATGTGACTTTCCTTTGCCTTTAGCCTTAAAATTTTGTTGACGTCGACCATCATCATCAACCCTTGGATTTGGGCATTGATTGGCATAATGCCCCATCTCCTTGCACTTGAAACATTGAAGTGTAGTAGGTTCATTCTGTGTATCCCTTCCTTTGTTTGCGTCATTAGACATCTTCTTCCCATTATCACGGCATTCAAATGCCCGATGACCTTCCTTTCCACATTTAAAACATTTACTTGTCCCTTTAAGACAACTCCCTCCATGTTTATTTCCACACTTTGAGGATAAGGGAAAGTTCATCTTTTTTTCAGTGTGTTCTTTAGAGTTTCCTTTGAATTCCATCTTCCTCTTATTATCAAACCCATGTGACTGATGGGTTACTCCAATCTCCATCTCGACTTTGAGAGCACATCGAACGATTTCCTCGTAGCTATTGAAGTCCCTTATGGCTAACGCCCTTCGAAGACTTGGTTTTAAGCCACTAAAGAATCGATCGATCTTACTCTCAGGTTGGATAATAATACCAGAAGCGTTCCTTGCAAGTCTTGTAAAATTTGCTTCATAGGTACCAACAGATTCATTATCCCTTTGCTTCAGTTCAAGAAACTCTTTCTCCATCTTTGTTCGGAGAATACGAGGGAAGTACTTATTGAAAAATAAGTTCTTGAACTCGTCCCATTCCATAGACTCAATTTCATCCCTTTGCCTCGTATTCTTAACAAGATTCCACCATTGATCCGAATCTCCTTCCAAACGATACACTGCTAGGATGACTTTATCATGCTCAGAACATTGAAGAACTGAAAATATCTTTTCAGTAGTACTAATCCATTGTTCAGCAACTAATGGATCAGTAGACCCGCTGAAAGAAGGTGGACGCTGCCTCATGAAGGATTCAACATAATGTTGCTCCCTCCTTTGCTCGTTTGGAAATCCTGCATGATTCATAGCTTGAGAAAGTTGTGTGAGCATGGCTACAAGATTTTTCATTCCAGCTCCCATATCGTTTGGTTGCTCAGGGGGACAATCATTGCATTGCCCATCACATTCCGCATTCACACGGTTCCTTCGGGTTCCATCCATTGACTAAAACCAAGAAGAATAGTGTGAGCAACACTAATTATAATAGGAAACCACATAATTCAAGAATAAAATTTTCATGCTTATGGTCTTATCCTAGGTTATTCAAGGCCATTTCTAAAACACTAAGATTGTGTTCTATGCTTAGACTTATCCTTAGGGTTCTTACTAAGGCTTTCACATCCTAGTTTCCAAAGGTTGACTATACCTTTCCTCTGATACCAACTATAACGACCCATACTTTACATACATTGTTAATACTTCAAAATTGAAGCACACTTATTACAACATATGACAAAACCATAAAGGACCGTATAGGTATAGTTTCTTTAGAAACTGGGAAACATAAACAACTGGTTCATAAATCTTCTACAGTGTCTCCCATTTATTTCATCATATCTAGGGTCCCTTTTAGCATATTATACTTAATATCCATCTTCCTGACCTGGGGAAAAGAAAACATAAAAGGGTGAGCTCAAATGCTCAGCAAGGGCAAATAAAGGAAATAAAAATCATATCATATCTTTATGAAAATCAAAACCTGCAAAAGAGATCATAATATCTTAACATGGAATAAATCATAGAAGTGAAAATGAGATCCCCATAATCATAACATAAAACTTGAAACTTTGTGGCATGCACACATAATCATGGAAAATCATTTCTTGTTAGTCATGACTCATTGCCAAGACTATCTTAGTGGACAAAGTCCCTTTCTGAACCGAGTTCACTCCTCGTTTCAGTCCTGTATCACTGAACCGAAATAACCTTCCGTTCCAGCCATGTCTATCTCATGAGATATAAAATCTTTACCCAATGCATTGGAGGGAGATATAGGTCCCACCCATCTTATAATGAATCCTTTCTTATGTGTGCCACATAATCATAAAACATACATCATCGCATAACACATGTAACAAAAATGGGATTCTTGAAACATTATGACATCATAAAACAAATCATATAAGGCAAATGAATTCATAAAAATAATTCCCTCACAACATAATCAAATCAATTTAATTAAAGGGATAAAAACAGAACCCTTTATTATCTTAGATGGAAAATAATTTTGATAAAACACTTGAACTCCATTCTTGAGGAAAATATCCTTTCTTTTTCAAAAACACTTTTCTTTTCTTAACATGTCATACAATTATAAACTAAAAGAAGTTGATTAAAAATAAACTTGAAAACTTGTAATGGAAGCTTCTTGGAAATAATGTTTTAAAAATCCATTCATGCCGTATAAGTTAGAAAAAACTTTCTTCGTACTTTTGTCGGAAAAGTCAAAAAGTACCTCGTACGAAAAAAAACGACAAAAGATTCCTTTCATATCTTTTACTAAAAACTCAATGAAGGGTAAAATTGGATATAAACTATTGTAGAAGGATGGAAATAATATTAAATATTGAGGGAACATGGATGTGGATGATAAAATACACCCCAGTAATTACCAAAGTAAAGACAATCTCGGATAAAAGTGAGATTGTGATATTTTCCCTTACCTTAAGTCCAATTTGCTTTGTACGTGTCCGAAGCTCCTGTATAATGGTTTAAATAATGTTATTGACTTATTCCAGAATCATACATATTGATATGATATCATATATGTTCATATTCTTAGCTTCTTGATAGTAATATTTCATGGTTACTTGTTGCTCGGGTCTTTATTGCCTTTTGTTCTTTTTGCCGAATACATTCTTATTCTTCTTTTAAGGTTATAGATTCCTTATATCCAGAATGGTATTAGTGTAACATATATCATATTTATTCATTCAATTCATTTATATAATCATTATGAAATTAAGATCATGTAGAACGAGTCGCATCACATCGTGGAGACGGTATTCCGTACGTACGCACGAGTGATGATATCGTTCCTATGATCGTGGAATTGTATTGGAGTATATATATATTATTTCAGTATCAATATTACTTCAGAATAATCATATATAGTTACTCATTAAACCAGTATACCCATCCTTGTAAGGTGATGGTGGAAAAATAGATTACACCACGGCGTGGAGACGGTATTCCGTACGTACGCACGCGCGGTGATTTCATTTTTCCGTAGGATGGATAGAAGGTGAATTAGGGTTGTTTCATATTTATAATAACATATCAGTATGTAAGTAATACTGATGTTATTACTTTATCATGAAACAACTAAAGGAGAAGAAGTTGAAGAAGAAAGAAATTGAAAAGATCGGTAATGGATATTACCTCTTCTTTGGAACACCTCTTTGAATCCTCCACTAAGGGAACTAAGATTGGTCTTTGAAGAAGACCAGGACCTCTAGGATTATTCTAGGGAAGTGGAGAGGAGAAAATGGCAGGGGTTGGCCGAGCTTGAGTGCTCAAATTGGTGTGAGGAGGAGGGGGAGGAGGTGCCCTTTTATAAGGGAGGAGAGGGGCATCTTAGGAATATCTCAAAATATTATTTTATATTAAAGTCAAAATCGGTTTATAATGGCTCCAAAGGGTCATATTTCGAAGATAAGGTGGGGATGGGCCGAAATCCTATCAACCAATAGGATTTATACATGTTTATGGTATTATTTTAACCTTATCAATTAGATTTAACTCTAAGTTAAATAATTTAACTTTTACCATGTCTTTTTGTTTTCTTTCACTATATGGTTAATAAACTTACTATAACATGCCAAAAGAACCCCAAATTGTTTATTATTAATATATATATCCTTATATAAGTCATTTGGCCGAACCTTAGATTTTTAGGAATAAAATAACAATTAATAATATAATATTTGATTTAAAAACTATTTTGTGTCAATTTTGACACTATTTGATATATGATTTTTGTGAAAGTCATAACAGAATTATATGTTCGAACCAAGTTGATTAAATCAACATTACTATATCATAGTAACCTAGAAAATTAGTGGAATTCATAAAAAGTCTCAAATTACATTTATTTTGGTGTTTATAACATCAATTATGTCAATATTTCATTAATAAGATAATTACTGTATCATCATTGTGTCATAAATAAATTAAATTATTTAATGTCTAAAAATTACAAATAAAATACCATCATGTAGGAAATCTTTTTAGCTTTCTAATGAATTTTTACAATCGAATTTATCTTATGTATAACCCCATATTAAAAATGATTTACTTATTAAACTTTGATTTTAACTATTTTGACCCTTCTTTAAATAAATTAATAATAAATGTCCTAATCTAATCCAAGTGGGCCTCAATGGTCATATTTTATTCCTAAGTTTGTTTTTGGTCGAATTACACTTGTCCAATAGAATTAGGACATGTGTTAGGGTAATATTAATATCATATTTACCCTTAGTTACCCAATTTACTATTAACCGCGGTAAAAAAAAGTAAAAAGTTACTATTCACCAAAAAATTATTTTCATCTCATTGAACCACATTTTAGTCCTTGATATTAACCGTGTCTCTCGGATTTTTGAAATTCCATTCACAGAAGCGGTAAAATTAAGTTTTATGCAAAATTCAGTTTTTAACCTACCACTTAGTGGTTTCACTATTCATCAAAAATTGAAAGTTTTCAGAAAAATTCCAAAATTTCACCCTAGGCTAATTTCGATATTCTGAGTCCAAAAATGAAGTCCATTTTGAGAAATAAAGTTTATAAAATTTCAAAAAGTGGTTATTACTATTCATAACGGCTAGTTTTAATAGCATATTGTTGTTTAGTGAAACTCGGTATTGCGTACGACGCAAGCTATCGAGGAAGGTCGTGATTGCGTGTAAAGCAAGCCAAGCAAGTGTTGTGTAGAAAAAGATTCCTTTGATGGTTTATATAACATAAAAGTCTCGGGTGTTACAGAATACATTGGTGCTCTATTAATTTAGGATAAGACGATCATCCCGATAGGTTCAACTGAAGGGGAATGAAGGTTGATAGTTGAGAGGGAATGGGTCACATGAGGCTTGAGATAATGGTTTGATGAACAAGGTACTTCGAAATTATACAATATTATAATTTATACATTGTGTGGATTTTAGGGATTCATAAATCATAAAATATAAATGATAAACATAATCTAATTAAAAATATAATAATTATTAGAAAATGTGACTTATTTTGTAAATAGAAAAAAATGACAATGGAAAAAAATTCAATGGTGGGTAGAATTAATAGTACATTAAAACATAATGGTGAGAAAAAAAATGGTGAGAAAACAGAATGGTGTGTAATTCCAACAGAGATTAATTCCAATGGAGAGTAATTTCAATCGTGAGTAAAACTCAATGGTGTGTAAAAATCAACATTATGTCCCCTTAAAATTTACTTAAAAACTATTCATTCCAAATTCATGTTTGATATAGTTAATTCTCTCAAAATTCAATGGTTTAGCGGAAATATTAGCAATAAAATGTTTTTAAATAATGTATTTAAGAGTGATATCCCCCTTTTGGAAATGGTCACTCATAAAATAATTTCTTACATCAATATTTTTTATTCTATAATATGCCTCAAGAATATTAGACATGTTTGTGGCACATATATTTTCAAAACTATATCATCATGACCCAGTTCACTCTTAAACCGGTGGCCAGATCAGTCGTCACATGACTTCAAGCGCATATACCCAAATGCCAAAGGCTGCTGACGAGTAGCAAGGTTCTTAAGAGGTGATAGTGGGAGAATATAGCCTTTTATTAGTTTTCCAAAATGGTATATTAGTTTAAATATCAATCAATAGCGAATATAGTTGTACATAATTGATAAATCACTAGAAGACATATTTCATATAACTGATGAATGCAAGATATTTTATTGATACATATTTGAAGTCAGTAACAAATACATCATTTTTAAAATATCAATAATCAAATAAATAGATTATTACTCAATCCCCACGGAAGATCTCCTCTGGAATCCAGATCTTCCTCTCGGTCCTATGCTCCTATCTCCCATGTATATCCAAATAGCACAATCAGGAAACCAAATAGATTCTACTCGGTTACCCATATGAAATGTCAGCCCAAGTAGGGTGCGAGATATAAATCTCAGTATGCTAGGACTAACATTGTCCACAACAAATACAAAAAATCAATAAATAATTTAAACATTTTGAAGGCATGAATAAATAAATTAACCAGTAAAATGTAACTATATACGCAAGTATCTTCTTTTGACCTCAACTGGTGTATGAACCTACATTGTACATTTTTCATGCATAGACAATAGTCATCACAGATTCAATTTCAACAATCAATTATTCAATCCCCGTTAATTGATATTCTTTATTTAACTGCATAAATTCTTGGGTTCCCACGGACACCCGTATCCAGATACCTTTTTTAGTCGTGTTTGGGTCTATAACATTTTTCAAATAAAATCACAAGTAATTAAATCACACCAGCTTTCAATAACCATTTAATTCATTACATATATGACCAATTGGAACCACATTATAATGTCAATTTAGTAGTGTAGAATGTCATTTCTAGAACAGTCGTGAGTATTTGGAGCACCAGTCCATGTCTCACAATCCATGGGTATTTGGAGCATTAGTCCATATCCCATAAAAGACTATTTATATGCAAGCTAGGTATAGAACACCAAGTCTTGTAACTCGTGAGTATTTGGAGAATTATTCAAAATTTCACAACCCATTTATCAATCATTCATATATATACTTATCATTTGTGTAGAACGACTTGTCTAACACCCCAAAACCATCTATTAAATAATTCAAAAATTAATTAATCAGTTACGTTTATTAATTAAACTACTAATTAAGAAAATTAAACTCCTATCAAATAATTCGACAATTAAATAAAAATTCAACATCTTAATAGTTAATAATTATTTATAAATTAAATATTCTTATCCACAAGCAATTCAACCAAATAATGAACTCAACATTTAATTATCCCAAATCCTTAATAGATAACATGATAATTAATTTTCCAATCAATTATCCTTATTCTCTTACTAATCCAATCGATTAGTTAAATATACTAATATTATTAGTTAAATAATTAATTCACTTAGTACAAATTACCATTAATTAATCCTTCTATTGATTAATCTAAAAAACAAATCACATACCAAAATTAATATTCCAAAAAAATATTTATCTAAATCTAAATATCAACAGTCCATAAATAATTTCCACAATTAATATGTTATGTTAATTAATAAAAAAGAACATAATTAATTCAACATCAATTACATAAATTTATCAAATGTGAATTATCACATTAACTAATTTTAAAAAAGTTAATTAATCAGATCATTTCTATATAATTAATTCACAATAAAATAACATTTTTCATCAAGGTCAAAATCCCTTAATTAATTAAATAGTTAATTACCACTATTCAAGAGCCTCATCATCCCACGATAAATTAAATAATCAAATATTAATTCTATAGAATCAAACGGTAATATATCAGTACTAAAAAAGATATATGGAAAACTCATCCCACAAGGAAACATGATATAACTATACCACTACTTTTTGGTTTGAAGGTAGTGGACCTCAATCGAGGGGTTTTATTAAAAAATCTTGAAATTACTTATCAAAGAAAAAACATATGACATTTAGTATTTTAAATCATTAAACATTATAAATTCACCTTAATAGGCGTTCAATATATATACTTCATAGCATGTATGAAATTTCTAATAAATATATCGTACAAAGTTTATTATAGAATTTATAAAATTGAGGTCATAGAAAAAGGGACCCTACCTCAATGAATTTGGTCAAGCACAATCGTCATAAATTAACTATGTTCTGCTTGTGTACATAAACCTAAAAAAACGCATGTGTATCCAGAATTTATCACCGCACCTAACAACCATTAACCAAACCCTAAAAAAAGTGCAGCGAGGACCACCACACACCTAAAATATTAATAACAACACAAAAACATGATAAGCATCCAAATAATGGGGTTTGAAACCAAATAAAATTTTAAAATCCATTCCCTAATATGGAAACAATGAGCTAAAAATGAGATGAAATTCTTTCCCATTGGTAGATGTAGTCATAAAATTGACCTATGGGTTTAGAGGAGCCCATTTCACAACCCTAGAACCGAAGAATCAAGGAAACCCAATTAAACCTAAACCTTAGGGTTTTGGTTGAGAAAAAATGGAGAGACAGTTGTCAAATGATTATAAATACAATTTTTTTTTTGGAATAAATTATAAAATTTAAAATGGTATCAAGTAATTTTATTCAAAAATTGAATTCTTTTTTAAAATCATTTTGTTAAAGTTTTTTATCTTTCATTTTTTACACTTATTTAAATATTAATTTCTACCACATATTTGAATTTAATTTCATTATGATTAATCAATCTAAATGTATACTAGTTTGGTTTTTGTAATATTTTCCCAAGAAGTTATATTATTAGTGAATCATAACAAATACTATACTTATAAATTATGGTATCATTTATGATATCTCCAATATAGAGACATAATATAAATATTTAAAAAAAATATGTACTGAAAATATTTGGGTAATTTAATATAAATATAAATCTCAAATAATTTTATACATATTTACTAAAATTCATTTCATAATAATAATGAAAATAATTTCCAGGGATGAAGTAAAGCCTATGTAGCACTGGAAAAGCCATATTTGGTATCATTAAAGAAATAATTGCGAGGATATAAGTCCTTTATTGAAATTTTATTTAAAAAATTTCTATTAATATTTATATTTATGATGATTAATTATTTTTATATTTATATAATATGTGGTTTATAAAAATACATGTACATTGCTTGCTCAAGGCCACAGAAGTCATAATAACAATGTTTATATGTTTTCAGAAATATAGATGGGTGATAAAATAAATATTTAAATAATAAAATCGATATTTTATCATTGTTAACATTTTTATTATATAAACTTATTTATAATTTTTACAAATTATAATATTACCTTATACTCTTGTGTAACAGTAATATGTCTTTAATTTATTTAATAGAAACATAAAATAAATAATATTAAAAATATTATAAGTAATATATTTTGAGATATTTCTGATAATCCATGAATTATCTAGAAGACCATGAAATATTTAAAATATAATAAAAATGTTTTTTCCCTAATTTTACAAGTATTATTCATGTCTTTAATGTCAAAATAATTAATACTATCAAAATATAAAATAATGATGTTTTACCATATTAATATTTTTTAAATTATTTTAAAAATAATAAAAATATTATATAAGTATAAATACAATATTATATGGTCCAAAATATCATTCTATGTTCATTTATAGTTTATTTGGAATCATTTTTCTCTAGATAGTCATATTATCTTTTAATATTTTGAGAATTTCTAAAAGTGGCCCTCAATTCAGTTATAAAAGGGAACATGATTATACACTTATGTACATCACTTTTATTCATATATATATAATAATACATTCCCAGTTCTCTTATAAATATTCTTATCTAATCTCTATATATTATTTTACCTTTAAAATGGCCAACGCTTTATCCCTTAAGAAGAGATCTAGAGGAAATCCTCCAAATAAGAGGTAATCATCTTTACCAAGTATCTCAAGTTTATTTCATATCCTACATCCTCTAAATGTTTTATTTAAATAAAAAATTAATTAATATAGTATCATATATATATATATATATTTTATTATTATTATTACACAAACATATACCACCTTTTATCCATCCTTCAAAAAATCAGAGTATTGCATGTGTGTACATATGTCATATTGTCTTTACGCAGTGGTGTACATAGTATTTCATAATCTATTTACTTGGATGATTATAATGATATAAATAATGGATACATATGATACATAAGTTATTAAATTTATTTCGTAAAATTAATATTTCATCAAATTCATTTCCCTTTAAATCATTTAGAAATGATATTGTCTCTCGTGTGTACGAATGACTAACTATCTCCACAAAGTGACGTGGATAATTTTCCTTATCCACCTTTAAAAAATGGTTCTATGAATATATGTATTAAATATATATGATATATATAAACTTATAATCAATTATTATATGGCATAATTATATCACATGCATAATAAATAGAACTTACAAGACAAAACATGCATGAGAAAATGAAGAATTTAACACCCAAAACAATGGTAGTAAAAATATATTACAATCAAAGAAGTGAGATAATGATATATGAGTATCATATATTATATTTTAAATATTAATATTGTTATGGTATAAATTATTTTCATTTTTTAAATAATTATACATGACATTAAATCATGTTCAACAAAAGGGATGTGTGATGTAAGGGATTATTGTGTCACATTTATTTTTCTAGGATACATGCCTTATACACTAGTTGTTTATTTTATGTGGTATCTATATATCCCATTGTTTTAATTTATGATCATTATTATTCAAATTATGGGATATATATATATCCATATATACTTCTTTATTTCATTTGGATTTTGATTCAAATGATACAAAATTAGTAAGGGGTTATTTCATAATCACATAATTATTTTTGAACTATTTATATTTATGCCCTCACTGGGGAATATATATCTTCCATGGAAATATTTTCTAAAATTTTATTAAATTTTTTATTTTCCCCTTAAATTTATTGAATTCATTTTTAAATATATTTTATTTTTAATTTTTTTTTAAAATAATCTTTTTTCTTCCAAATGAAAAACTTTATTACTTCTCTTACAAAAACATAGAAGGAATGGTTTTATAACATATACGTATTGAGTGAATATCCTACCATAATTAATAATTAATTATTTCAATAATAATTTATAATTTTACACGCTTATTTTCAAATGAAAATTTTTCCATCACATTTGTGATGTTTCTATTAATAATTAAATTTCAAAGTGAAAAATATATTTTCCAGGAAAATGTTTTGAATGAAAACTTTAATGTACTTTTATTCATAAATGAAACAAATTCATTAGTTTACATATTCAACAATATGTATATATTCTTATTATACCACATTTCGAATCATTCACTTACTTGTGATAATTAAATATTATATTTCTCTTAAATATCCATATTCTTGTATGATGGATATGATTATTTCCAAAACATTAACCACTTTTTACATCACTATATTCAATAAAATTTATTTTATTCACTATGGAAATATTAAAAAATCTATATCATTTATTCAATAGGAATATTTGATGATAACTCATATTTCTTTTTAAATTAAATTGACCTTTTGATATGTGAGGAATACATTGGACCAAAAGTGAAAAGTATATTGGGAATAATATATCCACTCAATGTATCAGAATGTCACATGCGACAAATTAGTTCGCCAATATAAATAATTTTTTACCCATAATGATTAATATGTCATATAAAATGTATTGATAGTATATATACCCTGATTTTTGATATCATTGTGTATAATATTAAATATTTCCTTCATTAAGAGATCATTTATTGTCATCCATGATTTTTTTATAATGATATTATCTCTAGATTTATTTCATTATCAATGTATTCATTAATTTAATTTATTTTCAATTATTTTTATTTTTATAATGGCTATTCCTTATATTCTCATGATATAGATGTTATTGATTAAATGGAATGTTTGATCGATTATTTTTCGTTATATATTGATTATGAATTAATAATACAGGGTATCCTACTTTATATGTAACCCATAATGGGAATTTTTTATTATAACTTTCTTATGTTTTCTCTCTCTAGGATTATAAGAAGATTATTATGGTTGTGAAAGGATATTATGTAGTAATTAATGGTGTAGTCAAATAAAATACTATGATGTATTTTAGGTTTTCAATTATAATGTTAAATTAAAGTATGTATCCATTTTACCAAGACTAAAAAAATATTCAGTCCTTTAGGATTTTAGTTTTTGTATCTATAAAAAATTTAATAAAATAAAAAATGACTATGGGCTATTGGAATTAGTGTTCATATAGTTGTAATCATATGAAGTTTAGTACATACCTTGGGAACAATATTCAGGAAAATAAATATTAAAAAACATAACCCATTAATATACATGGAGAATAAATCTATGTAAATTATAATTTCCTATAATTTTATTATGATTGGGATCATATATTTTCCAACTATGATTATTATAGCTCACACTATTCTTTTTTTTAGTAAATTTTTGGAACTAGATGGAACTCAGATAACATTGAATGAATTAAAAAATGTATTGTGGAGAAAAAATGTCTTGATGACTAGGGTGATGGTAATACTGATTATTACTAATTTGTTATCATAAAATATGATTAAAATTTTCCATATTAACAAAATGTATGACTCACCAAAGATGATAAGGGTAAATTCTACTGAGATATTGACTAGTGGATACTAATGAGGGAAGAGGGATCTGTTTCATTAATTTAAATAATGTGGAAATAGACAAATTGGAGGGTGTCTCTAAAGAACATATAATATTTTTTGAGTGGAAATTATGGAAAAAAATAAAGTAATTTTTGAGTAAAAATGAAATTTTGTGTTAATGTAATAGATAAAAATAATATCCCCCCTAGGTAATATCGATAGATGATGTTTTTTTATTGGGTAAAGTATGGGAATTATGTATGTTGTTGTCCTAGGGGAAAAGCTCGTTAATAGAATTAGAAAGGTTGTACATGTAGTGGTTATGTTTTTTATGATAAAGAGACTAAAAATGAAATATCAAATAAAGAAGTTATTAATGAATAAGATGTGGAATCCTAGATAACGTTTTAGTAATGAAGAGTAATTATTTAAGTGATTTGTATTTGGATTCAATAATTTAGTTTCAAGATTATTTTTATTAATAAAATTGTTATATATAAACCGTGAAATGATTAATAATTTTAATATTGTAATATTTATAAAAGGATTTGAGATCATATGTTGAATGGTACAGATAAATAGAAAAAGGGATTCCCTAGAAACATGATATTATTCAAATAATAATAATTAAGGGTAGATAATGTCTAATATGTTCTCAATGTTGGTATAATAATGATAAAAATATATTTATTTGAAAGAATTTATGATCACAAGATTGGATAATTACTTTACTGTTTATGTTATATTTTAATTAGCTTATTCTATTGTTGGATTTATGTAATATATTAAGAAACCTTAGATTTTATTTTTGGAAGCATGCATATTTTAATTATGGTTTTATAGTGATCAAGTTATTCACATATTTTGTATGTGACATTAATATATATGTTAGGTTTTGGGGGGGATCATTGATTAGTTTATATTATAAATTTATTGACCTTATTCCTAAAGTTGTAAATTCTTTTAAAATTTGTCGAGACATATTTTGAAGGAGATTTAATATTGAATTATAATGTAATGGATTATGTGTAACATTTAATATTATTATTTGAGGATAAAGTATGATTTATCGTATTAAAAAAACATGTTCTAACCATTTTGGGTTTGGTAAATATTTATTAGCTTATGGAATGACTTATGTATCATATGATTGATTAAAAGTGATTCATGTGATGTAAATTATTCTCAAATATCAGTTTTATAGCATAAGAGATAATGTGGATGTAGATTGAAACACAACCAAATGATCATATTATTCTTATGAAATGGAAATGATAGAGTAATTTTATTTACTTGAATTATTTTTCATGATATTTAAATAATCTGTCAACTATATTAAAAGACATTGAGATTAAAAAAATAATTTTTTTACTTTTCTTACTGATAAATCTATAGCATTTTAACCAATTATAAATTTATTGATTGGTGGTGCTTAACATTCACATGATCATGTTCTGAGTCACTTAACGTCAGTTATTAGGCATTAATTCATTATTCCAAATCTATACTTTCACTTCCCACTAATTTTCCTCTATTCAAAACCCTATATTTGTGGTATGATTTGTATTTATCTTTAACTCATTTCTGTATTTTTTTATATATTTAAAAAATTATGTATTTCAATAAAATAATTTCTCAAATTTACAACCCTTTATTACTAAACACATTTTTATGTTTTGAGGATTCAATTTATTGAAGGAGAGGGAATGAAATACCCCACTATTTTAAAGAACATTATACATAAACGAATCTAGAAATATTTTAATTTAAATATTACAATTATAAACTAGAAATTATATTAATAGTTATGAATAATATTAAAAAAATTTAAATATATAAAAATGAACTACTCAATTAAAATTTACTAATTAATTTATATAAAATAAGTACAAAATTTGAAGTGAAGTAGTTTTTTTGTTAAAAATACATTTTTTAAAACATTATTATTTCTTTTTATTGTAATATATTATAATGATTTTTTTTATTTTTTTAGATTATATTTTATAAAATATATTATCAACAGTTAAATAATCATAACATAATTTTATTTGGTTTAAATTTTTAGAATTTTTCTTAAAATATTGATTTTTGAGTGAATGGTGAAAACTACTGATTTTTATAAAAAATTGTAATTTTGTTTCCAACATTTCTAAAAATCCATTTTATTTTAAAATAATTTAAAATAAAAATTAATTATATTATATTATAATTTATTTATTTATTTTTATTTTTATCTATTTTATAATTTAGTTTGGTACAAATTTATTTTTATACATAAATAGTCATTTACAAAAAAATTGTACTTTTTCTAAAAAAACTATTATTATTGCATTTTGTGTACTTTTTTATATTAATATATTTCACTTGTAATTATAAAATTTAATTAAATGAAATTTATTTTTTAATTCATCAATCCATACTTATCCTAGGCTGAGTTTTTCTTTACTTTATTTCTAAAAAAAGTAATTTTGTTGTAAATATTGAAATAAATATAATTTTATGAAATATGTTATCTTTTAGGATGTCCCCAATAAATTGAAATTATATATGAATTTAAAAAACATATGGAATTAATAATATATTATAAATTAATATAAATATCATTTACATATAATTTAATACATTGAGATTATAATTTATTCCATAATATTATGGAAATCATTTTTAGTGGTGATATAGGGCATCTTCAAAACTAGAAAAGAAGAATTTCGTATCCTAAAATAAATAATTTGACTTATATATGTCATAAATACATTATTTTATTAAATATTAAATATTATTTATTATATTTATGGTATGAAATTAATTTTTTATTTATATAACATGTGGGTTATCCAGATGCTTGTGTAATGCTAGTGTAAGGATAGAAAAGTAAAAATAACACATTAAATGTGTTTTCATGAAATAGATGTGAGTTAAAAAAAATATTTAACAAAAATAAATATATTTATTTATCCTAATAAACATATTTTAAATATATATATTTATTTATATATTTTATAAATTATATAGTTACCACACAATCTGGCCCATAGCTAATGCAATATTAATTTTATTAATAAATTTATCAATGATATGATTTTTAAAATATTATAATTAATATAATTTTAGATTTTTAAGGTTTTAAATAAATTTTATAGATTACCATGACATGTTTAGGATATAAAAAATATTTTTTCCTAATTTAACTTATTTTCATGTGGTTTTAAAATTCAATGTATTGAATAATATCAAAATTAACAATAGAGATATTTTATGGGATTAATATTTGATTAAATAAATTTAAAATGATAAATTGATTGAATAATTCAAAATATTATATAAAATGGTATTAAATATAATAACATACACATTTAGGGTCTATTTTAAAGAATTAGCATCTACAAATAGTATTTTTATATTTTAATATTTTAGAAAATTCCAAAAGTACCCATCACTTCAATTATAAAAGGGATCCTCCTTCCAAACATATTTATATAGAATTGATTAGTGTTACTTTTTTTAGCACTAAAAATCCCTCTTATAACCATCGTTAAATATTTTATTATGGTTATGGACCTTCCAAAACCAACCCTAGATCCTTTAAGAATATATCTAAATGAAATCCATCGAAGAAGAGGTAATCATCTTTACCAAGTCATTAAAATTTATTTCTTCTTCTACAACCAATTCATGTGTTGTTTCTATCCTAAATTAATATATACTATATAATATATATATATATATATATATTAAGATACAAACAAATTCATCCTGTTAACTATCCAATGAATTAAAATCATTATGTGTGCATACGTATGGGTTACCATCTCTACAGAACAATTTAATTTCCTTTTTAATCACCAATTTACATAGATTATTATAATGATTGAAATAATTGATTTATTTTATAATTATGAAATTATATTCATTCTAAAAATTCAATATATCACCCACTTACTTACAATTTAAATCATTTATAAATGATATTCTCATCTTTTTGTACATATGGCTTACTCTCTCCACAAAGCGATGGAATCATTTTCTAAGTCCACCTCTAAATAATATTTTTAAAATTGTATTTTTTGAACCAGAAAAAATGTCTAATTTTTTATTTATAATTATTACATTAAATATCCATGATCGTTGCCCATTCTTTAAGCATCTATTTGACTGGTCATAAAGCCCGAACAGAGATACCGTTTAAGAGTTATGTAAATTTAAATTTGGGCAGGAAAACAAGTTTGAGGAGCCCATTCGTAGAGCATCTTCGTGGATCCAACCACAAACGTATTCCCTTTATAGGTCCTTTTTTCTTTACTAACAAGCATGAATGTATGTCATTATCAGTACCACTTTTTCTTCATGAACCCTACTGAACATATGTCCTCCGCGGCGTGCTCCGCAAATCCCGCCAACCTCTACTCCCTATAAAGAAAAGCCCCCCCCCCCACATAAGGGGAGAGGTTATGCCCCCCATTTGGTTACTGATTACCCATGTCGTGGTTCTCCTGATCACCACGAAGAGATTCCCTTCACGAAGAGGCCTCTTTTCTTCATGAATAAGGGAGCCCCTTCCGGTTTCTTGAGGCTTCAAGAAGCATTATTCCTTCACGAAACACTCCCAAAATAAATAGAGGTTTTCTAAGATGAATCCCTACTATGATGAAGTCCGGACATTGAGAAGAACCCTTCTTTCATGAATCCCAATCCTTTGCGAAGCACCCTCCTTCACAATGCCTGATCCTTTGTGAAGAACCTTTCTTTCTATATGCATTGTTCCTCTGCGAAGCTCCATGCTCCATGAAGAACAATTACCCCACAAAGCCCCATGATCTAAAAGACCCTAATCTCCATGAACCTCGTTATTTTATGAAGACCTAACCTTCATGAATATCCTATTATTGTACCCATTAGACCATAACCTAGGGGATGCGCCCCCACACCCCCACTCAGGATTAATATCAGGCTATAGTACATTCACTTCTATCACTAACCCCCATGAAAAATGGAGATTCTCACCATGAACATTTCGGGATGGGACATTGGCATTTTCTATTGATCCATTATGTGCTACAACATTCCACCAATGAGATACAATGATTCAGGATACTCCTCTAAACACAATTAAATACCTTTAGTTGACATATTCCTCTCAGTCCCTTTCACCTATCAGGAGTTGATATTCTCATCATCAATTCCCCGAATACCTTGAGTCAAACCATTCAACATGTTACTCATCCAAACCCTATCTATTAACTCTAATGGCTGAATCCACTAGAAAGGGATGTTATTGTGTATGTCTTATGCGACTTATTCCTAACAGTCCTCTCTAAATTACTATAAACTATAGCACACCCTATGTGCAAAACATAGTATGTCTAAACAAGAGATGCCTTATGCATCAAGCAAAAGATGCCAACCGTCAACTCTACATTACCAGAAACTGTAGAATTCCCTATCATTAAATATAGGATGCCTCTTATTCCAATCAAGATATATGTTATGTTCCATGAAAAAGATGGCAATAGTCATATCTATATGACATTAAACTACAGTACACCCTATGTGAAAAACATTGGAATCCTCCTGCTCAAAACAAGATATGCCTTATGCGGAAATCATAAGATGCCAACAATCCACTCTATATGAATATAAACTAAATCATTCAATATCATTCAATAATTGGATTCCACTTATTCCAAATAAGAGATTTATAATGTGAGAAGAATAAGATACCTCATGCCATGATTACAGTGGAATAATTCCTAGATCATTGGAATATATTCAAACATTGAATCACTCCACCTCATGCTTTACAGGACCTTCATTCAGATCACCATCCCATTCCATTTTTGAAGGGACCCCATATTGGCATGGTCCCATGATGCATCGGCTCACCTACCATTCTGGGCCAACGCCCTTGATGATTTTGGACGACTTTTCAAGCCTGGTCCTTTGTTTCGAACACGATCAACTGTTGAACCTCATTCATTTTTACCCATTTTAGTAAAACACTATATGGATGCTATGTTTCAAACACTTTCAATATTTATCATCCATCGTCACACCACCATCACTGCATTACGAATGTCGGGCATATATTTTACACTTTTCAACTCCTTTTTTCGGACTGATTCCAACACAATTAGCATTATCCCGCTTGTGAACTAATGCATTGTTGAAGGTCTCAATTATATACCTCATCCCACCAGTGACTTGGGATGCCCTAATTTCCAAGCATGAGAACGGAACCCAGGAATCTTCCATGTGTATGCCCCATCCAATGGGGCTTCTCCATAGCAGCACCCGGGTAGCTTCCATGCATAAGCCCCTTCCAATGATGCCACTTCATAGCGGCACCTAGGAAGCTTCCTTGTGTAATCCTCATCCACCATTTCCTCTCTTTAGTGGCACCCGTGCAGCTTCCATGTGAAATACCTATTCACTATTTCTGGTCCTTAGTGGAACTTGGGCATCTTCCATTCCTAAGTCCCATCCATCATTTTCACTCATTAGCAGTACCCGAGAAGCTTACATGTGTATGCCACATTCACTATTGCCGCTCCTTATAAACACCCATAAATCTTCCATGAATAAGCCCCATCAATTGTTCTCTCTCCTTAGTGGCACCAGGGAATCTTCCATGTGTAATCCCCATCCACTATTGTCTCTCCATAGTGACAGCCATGCAGCTTCCATGAATATGCCCCATTCACTATTTTCACTCCTTAGCGACACCTGGGAAGCTTCCATGTGTAAGCCCCATCCACCATTTCCACTCCCTAGTGGCACCCGGGAACCATCCATACATAAGCCCCATCCACTATTGCCTCTCTTTAGCGGCACTTGGGAAGATTCCCTTCATAATCCCCATTCCCTATTTCCTCTTCTTAGCGGCACCCAAGAAGCTTCCATGTGTAAGATCCATCCACCATTGTCTCTCCTTTGTGGAACCTTCATAGCATCCATTTGTAAGACCCATTCATCATTGTTTCTCTTCAGCGGAACCAGGGATACTTCCAGGCATTAGACTCATCCACCATTGTCACTCCATAGCGTTACCCGTGGAGTTTCCATGCATACGCCCATTTCACTATTAATTCTCCTTAGAAGCACCTAGGAAGCTTCCATGTGTAATCTCCAACCACCATTTCTATTCCTTAGTGGCACCCTTGTAACTTCCATACGTAAGACCCTTGCACTATTTCCTCTATATAGTGACACCCGGGCAGCTTCCATGTGTAATCCCCATCCACAGTTGTCTCTACTTTGCACCACCTGGGTAGAATCCATCCATAAGCCCCATCCACCATTACCACTCCTTAGCGGCACCCAGGAAGCTTCCATTCGTAATCCCTATTCACTATTACGGCTTCTATGCGGAATTCGGGCATCTTCCATGGATAAGATCTATCCACCATTGTTTTTCTATTACGGCACCCAGGCAGCTTCTATACGTAAGCCCCATCCGTTATTGCTGCTCCTTAGTGGCACCCGGGCAGTTTCCATGCCTATGCCCCATTCACAATTGAATCTCCTTATCGAAACTGTGGATGCTTCAATGCATAAGCCCCATCCACCATTTCCACTCTTTAGCATCACCTAGGAAACATCCATGTGTAAGCTCCATCCACCTTTTCTCTCCTTAGTGGCACCTGGAAAGCATTCATGTGTAATCCTCATCCATAATTTTTGCTACATAGTGGATCCTGGGTAGCTTCCATGCACATTCCCCATTCACTATTGTCGCTCCTTAGAGGCACTCTATAATCATCCATGGGTAATACCTTTCCACTGTTGCAGCTTCTTAGCAGCACCTGGGAAGCTTCCATGAGTAAGCCCCATTCACTAACCTTCGTGGCTACACAAATGCTGCCCAATAATCAAGTATGATGTTGCCTCTTGTTTCTCACACCGATCTTGACTCAAATATGATTAGGGTAAACAGTGTCCATGACATCCTCCATGGGCCACCTTAGTGAGTAATCACAAACCAATCCCAAAATATATGTACTTTGATCCCTATCTCTTAGGAATGTTACATACAAATCCTCCTAGAGGATCATGCCCAACACCTACTTCTCCCAACCCCTTCACATCAGTTCTCTTTCATCCCAAATAATGATAAATTTTATCCCTCATTATTTACTAAATGGACTTCTAAATTTTTCTCCTATAGAATGTGTGTAGGAAGACTCATTGAGGTTCGAGCCGAACACCATCAGTCCTAACCACATTTCATCAGACCACTCTCATCCTGTAAGACGTTAAACTGTACCCATTCAAAATACATTGGCTTTGATCCTTATATTCTAGATAGGTTATGTAGGAAGCTTCGTTGAGGTCCAACCCCAGTCTATGGTAAGCTGTTGTGATCCCCAATAAATGGTAAGCCATTGTGATTCCCAATCGGTGGTAAGTTGTTGTGATTCCAAACTAGCGGTATGTCGTCGGAACCCATGTTAGAGGTAAGTCGTTGTAGCCCCAACCACTAGTAATCCGATGTAGTCCACAATCTACAGTAAGTAGTCTTTGTACCCTTACTTTTGATCCACATATATATTCCTCCCTTGTGGAATCATCCCAACATGGGCATCTAACCACACGTAAGCCCCAATATATTGTTAGTTCATTGTCCTATGCGTACACCCTAATTCTATACCCCATTCATGAACTACGTGGACTTTGATTCCCATCCTAGGGGATACGAAAGAAGCCTCCCTGATGTTCAATATGATCACTCATGTCCCATCCTGGCCTCTCCCTCAAGCATTTGGGTTTCGGGAAAGTCATGTCCCACCTTGAAGGTTCTACTTCCTCTGGATCCCATCCATGTGTCCATTCTCACAGGCCACCTCTTCAGGTGTCCCATCACCTCACCGAACTACGTAGACATTGATTATTTTCCATGGGGATACATAGGAAGACCCTCTAAGGTTCAAGCCCAAATTTTTTTTCACCTTCATGGAAGTTCCATCTCCTTCCCCCTCCACTTCATTCAACTCTCCGTCATTCATCCTAATTCTAACCCAGGAAGCCACTTCCCACTGGTATCATGTCATTCCCTTTGGAATCTAACCATGTGTAAGCCCCAAAAAACCAATAATCATTCAACCAATAGTGTCCGTCTTATAATGGGATACTATAAATGCATAATCCCCAACATGTCTTCTATTTGTTTTCCTTTCTGTACACCCCAATTCATCACCCATTCGAACTATGTGGGGTTTGATCCCTAAAGTGTGCACAGGGTATGCAGGAAACCTCTATGAGGTTAAATCCAAGCCAATGTTAAACCTTGGTGTTCCCCATTTTGTAGTCCACTCTCCCTTATCCTCCCTTGGTGGCGTCCAGATCAGACATCATGATGTGAGATATTCCACTAATGGGACACATCATCCTGGGTCCTATCTTATTGATCATTCTAATCCATCCACCTGGTAAGACTTCTAGGAACTCCCTCATAGAGATGTATCGATCTGATCCACCTATATAGAATTTTCTGGTCACTATAATTCCATCTCCGGAAGACATTAAACTCACGACCTACCTCGTGTTTAACATTAGATGCCTGAGGAAAATGTCACAAGACATTCCTTTGGAATAACCGTCTCTGCAAGATGTTAAACTCACAACCTACCTCTTGTTAAATACGAGATTTCGAAGGACAAACTCAGAAGACACACCCTTGGTTTAACCATATCCTCTAGACATGAAAATCATGTATACCCCTTATTAAGAAAGGAAAGATAAGAAAATACTCAAAGGCATGACTTTGGCATAAGATACCCCTAGAACGATATGGGATGCCTCAGGTTCTGCGCCCTTGAGATGCCCTCTTATGAGGAAGAATACAGGCTCCCTAATGACCATGCATCCAGAGATTCCTTGACATGCCTGATGTTACCATCTACTCTGACCAATGGTTGTGACCCTGTCAAGACCCCTTGGAATGTCCAGACTAATGTAGCGCAATTAACTGGAATCCACAACGATATGGCACTAGGAATGAGATTTACAAACAACATTTTAATCTATGAGGGAAAACTAGACTATGCAAAAAATTCCGAGGAGAAATAAAAATAAAGAGGAACTAACATCTAATCAAACCATTTCGATCAAAGAGAAAACGTCTCTGAAAAAGCAATGGATGTCGTCTTCCTTTGGAATGTAGGGATGTGGGCCAACAAATCAGTTTATCCTCGACATATTGATGCGCAACCCAAAGAAAGATTCAGAAACATGTACATAATGAATAAATATGATATCTATTTTCAAAATATAATTCCATAGAAGAAGGAACTATATCCTAATGACAATAACTCGAACTTACACATTAAAAAAATACATGGGAAAATGATATTTTTAACCCTTGAAACTAGGGTAATAATGAAATACTATTAACAAACATGTGATTAGATGATATAATAAAATCATATATGATATTAAAAAAATGAATATATTTATGTTAAAAATTATAAAAAAATTTAAAAACATTATAGATGTTGTTAAAGCTCTTTCAACTAAAGGGAACTGTGAGGAAAAGGATTCTCATCTCACATTCATTCTTGTGTGACGCATGACTTATACAATACATGATTATTTTTTGTGGTGTATATCCTCCCCATGAATTTAATTTGTGATTATTATCATGAAAATTATTTAATATACTTATCAATTTAAATTTCAATATTTCACGGGGCCTATGATTCAAATGCTCCAAATTAATGATGGTTTATTTCACAATCTCATTATTATTCGGGATTGTTTATGTTTATGTCCTCAATAAAGAATATTTCTATTAAATGTCCATGTTTTTTTGAAGAGTTTTCAAAAAAGTTTTTTATCATATATTTCAATTATTAAATATACTTATTAACCTATTTTTAAATTTGTAAATATGGTTTGAAATGAATCTTTTTTTCAAATGAGGTACTTTTTTCCTTTCCAATAAAAAAATGGATGTTTTTTAAACATATACATCATGAGTGGATTTTCGCACCATCACGATGCCATAAATAATAGAATCATATTTTAAACATTTATAAGGATAATTTCAAAAAAGTATTTTTATGCATATTTTTATATATTATTTTTTATATTTAATTTAAAAGTGGAGAAGATATTCTATTCAAAACAAATTGAATAGCTTTTTAGGTTACCTTTATTCATTAATGAAAAAATATATTATTTAATTTATTCACCACTTAGAATACATTTTGAGGATTCAATCATCCAAAAAATTCACATACATTTGATAAATGAATTTTCTGATTCTCATAAATATCCATGTTCTTGAAAGGTTATTATGATTATTCCCCAAATTTTATACATTTTTATAAATAATGTTTACTTTTAATTTTATATAATTAACTATATAAATATTTATAAATTTATAATCATTAATGAATATGTTTTTTTAGGACAATATATATTTACTATTAAATTAAATCAATCATTAAATGTATGAGGAATGATTTTAAGCTACAGTGATGGGTGGGCCCCATAATTACGTAGACCATCGTTGCATTAGTTGGTCACATGAGATAAATCAGTTGGACAAATTAAATGGGTTTTATCCATAATTATTTACATATCTTGTGAATGGTCTGGATATTATATATACCATGATGTTTGAGATCATGGAATCCAATATTATGTTTTTCTATTATTATGAATTAGGATATTATTATCCATGATATTTTCAAAATAATATTATATTCAAATGAATTTCATTATCAATTTATTGATCAAATAAAATTTTTTCCAATTATTTACATTTACATATTGATTGTCCATTTTATAGTCATGATAGACATGTTATTTAAAAAATGTAATTTTTTTAGTTATTTACCATTTTATATTGATTATTCATTATTAATTCAATATGGATTCCATTGTTTTCAATCCTTATTAGGAATTTCTTCTCACATATTTGTTTTTTTACTTTATCCAATATTCAAGGATATGTAATATGATTATGTTGGGATATGAGAAAATATGTAATGTTTTAAACAGTGAAAATACTAATTTTTATTTTTTATATTAAATTTTAATGTAAAATTATTTAATGTATCATGATTACAAATAATACTAAACCATTCAATCCTTTTGGATGTGATTACTGTATCTAGTTCCAATGTAATAAAATGACTACTAACTCTTGTCTACTGGAGTTTGGTTTCTTTCGAATTTCAATAATATATGTGACATATATGAAAATTTTAATATATTAATGTATTATTTATCATTATATAAATATAATATATCATTTAATTTTTACCTTTCCATTCACTATGAAATAATAATATTGAGCATGCATACATATGGACTACCACATCCAAGAAGACAAATGGTTCCTTTTTCAATAACACGTCACATGGATGACATATATGAGTATATTGAATGAAAATATTTAATATTTATTTTATATTTATTATTATAGGAAGGTAATTTAAAACATACCTTCATTCCATATTGGTTATTCAAAAATGGAATCATCTCTCAGGCATACATATGGCCCACCATCTTTATAGTCAAAATATCATTCATTTTCCATTCTAATTGTTCACCTATTATTCTAAAAGAATAATCATTTTATAAAAAATATATTTATCTCATTATTATTAAACTAGATTTGATGAAACAATTACCTATTATACCTAATTCTATACACTAAAACCGTTTTAATATAATGAACCGAACATCCTCAAAACACAATATATGGAATTAACTGATTAATTATATTAATATGTATCAAAAATTAATAAAAATAATTATTTTTGGGTAATATATTAAAATTATAAAATTTCCTTAAGTAATAAAATAATTTATGTAATCGTAATATACTGAAGGTAGGAAAAACATAGAAATTATGGACTCGTGGTAAGGGATGACGTCTCGATTTTACTTCATTGGGATAAATTTTTATATTAAAAACATTATTTATTTTATATTATGTATTTAAATTACCTTTTAAATATAATATAATGAATCCTTCATAAATCATGATATTTTAATTTTCAATTTGAATTAATTCATCTATGGGGATTCGACATTACTGTTAACAAGTTGTAAATAATTTCATAACTCAATTTGTTTTCATTAGTTTATATTACATTTTCATGATCATTGATATTATAAGAAAATATTTATAAATGATGTTTATTATAATATTTTTTATTTACACTTGTTTTTTTAATTTTCATTTATTACATATAATTAATACCTTGAGTAATCCTCACATCAATTTTATGATCTTTTTAGGGTTGGTTGTTATGAATTGTATTCATTGGGACACAAGTTATTTTATAAATATATATTTTTTAATGAAGTATATATACATCCCCTTTGATATTTTATACTCTAAATATATATTTATTCATGGTTTTTAATATTTTATTTGATGTTGTTTTTTTTACATGGGAGTAATGATCCAATAGTTACTGAAAAGGTAAGGGTTTAGGATTCAATCTCATTTTATTTAGTATTTTTTTTGATTGAATTTATATTTAATGAAAATATTTTATAATTTTCTAATAAAACCATGTAAATTAATTCAACAATGATTATTCATGAAATTTCCAATAAATAGTACTATTTACCTATTTTTGGTACTTAAAATGGTTGGGAAATTTTTTTAAAAGAAATCTATTTTTTCACTATTCGGTAAAAAATATTTTTACATCCAAATCATTTTTATTTAAAAATGATTTAAAAATTATTTTCATACTAATTTTTAATATTATTTTAACCCATAATTGGTATTTAATTTTTTTAAATTAATCTTTTTATTTATTTCCAAAAAAATATTATTTTTTAACATTTTGTTATGATATGAAATGAATATTTATTTTTAATCTATTCATTATGAAAAGAAAATTTCCACCATCATGACTACTCAAGGTTTTAGAGCTCAATTTTTTATTTCAATGTATTTTTTAAAAGGAAAGGATTTTTTTAATAATTAATAAATTTTTATATATTAAATATTTATTTTTAAATTGGAATCTATATTTTACTCAAGAAATATTAAAAGTGATATTTCATAATCATTTTCCATCTATTATGACATCCTTAGAATGTTAGTAAATGTGTAATGGTTCTTTATATCATTAATTTAAATGAACCATCATGATCAAACAAGATAATCCACCTAATCATGTCCACCATGGAGGGTAGGTACAACAAATATAGTGGAAAACATTTTCATTATAAAAAAACAAGAAATACATCCATAGCACAATGGGGGAGAAAGATATATATCCAGGATCCATATAATCCATTTATAACAAGATAAACAAAATATAATGACAATACATAACTGATAAGTCTCCATGTGACCAGTCTTTACTGACCAACCTTCTCATAAAAAATGTTCTAACAATGATAGAACCCAATATGCTACATGATGCCTTTCCCTTTACATGAATCATTCAATACAACATCTACAACACCCAGAATTAAAAATTATGGTATTCAAAAAAAATATTACAATAATACCAAAAAATATATATACGGTATAATAAATAAATAAACTATTTTAGCTTTTAAAAAAATAGTTTTTGAAATAATTTTCATAAATCAAAACCCATTGGTAATTAATTTATTTTTGTTTTCATAAAATATTATCATATTGAATAATATAGTAATATGAAAATTATATATGATAAATTAGAAAGAATATAAACACAACATAGGGTATGAATGAAAAAACATATCCTTGAAAAATTTCATCCATAAAAACCATGTGATACAACATCATTTCAAAAAACATGTGAGTAGTTATCAATGATAAAATACATCATGTGATTAAAAAAATAAATAGAAAATCACCTCATATTTGGACTTATAATTTGTGGAAATGCACTAGTTAGAAAATAAGACTAAATATGTAACATATAGTTTCCTCCCTATATTTATTCCTACCATAGTATATCGATATCATAAATCCATTAGTGGATTTACACACACTACGAGTAACACGTCTGTTCCCAATGAACCCAAGGTTCCCAATGTGTCAATATTGTAAAAATAAATTTCTGACAATGATTGTAATTTATAAAAAAAATTAAATCCAATATAATCCTCTTAATTGTTTGAAACCCATTTTATAAAAATAACCACCACTCAATAATTAAATAAAACACATATGGTGGAAGAACCATATTTAAAAGTAATACCAAATTAAAGGAAAATATATTTCAAATGAATCCATAAAAATAGAAATTTTCATTAAATAAATGAATAAACAAAATGAATTTGACCAAATTTTTGAGGAATTTATAGAATTAAATAATTTTATAGAAATAGTTACCTCAATAATTGAGGTAGAAATAATCTTCTATGAAAAAAAACATCAGGGAAGATTAGACTTGGTCCTAAAATTCACAGATCAAGAATAAAAACATAAATCCCAGATAAAATTCCTTAGATCATGCATAAACATGACCTTTGGATTCAAAAATATGATAGAAGGAGATATCCAAATGTGATCAAAAAATAATAGTCAAAACCAAATTAAAAAGACAACATACCTTGAGTTGATCAGTTGAAAATGAAGGAAATATACCTAGAATCAAATGGAAGATACATTTTGATTTTTGAGGAATAATTTGGTTGATATAATCTTATATTTGGGTTCATTAGAGGTTAAAATCGGGGCCCGATTATTTTTAATTAAAAAATATCATCATTAAAAGTCAGTATGCACTGTTTTTCGAATCGGGAACTTGGTTAGGAATAACAATGTGACATAATAATGTTCCTGATACATAGCTTTTTTGGGGGTTCATGGTTTTGAAACATGGTTAATTTACCCATTCTCCAACTATACACAATCCATTCACCTATGGTTTCATATTTTGGAAGGGGTTTCTCAAGGTTTACACAAACCATGTGCCCCATTCCAGTAGACCATGCTTGCCTTCACAGTTTCCTAAAACAAACCAAACATTTTTCCCTGACCCTGAACAAATCATAAATAACCACAATAGATCCCAATGTTTTTTGAAAACTCCTAAAACAACCCTATATAAATAAACGACCAAAAAATGGTCAAAACAGGGGTCAAGAATAAACTATTTTAATGTAAAATATGTTATAATATCCCCATAAAAAAGGTTTTATTTCCACAAAAAGTGAATATGAATCTAGAATCCTAAAAAGAGAAGGTCATTGTTGTGTTATCAATGAATCTGGATCCCATTTCTCATATATATCCTTTTAACACTACTAAATTACCCATTATAATGGAATAATTTTATAACATAGTACCTCATCCTGGAAATCCATAATCTGAAATAGTGTCTCCAAAACAGTTAAATCCATCTTATTATCAATGTCCTCTAATTAAATCACATGGGAAGGAACTGGAAAATACATCTTCAGATATAAAACAGGAAACAAATCATGAATGGATGTAAAAACTAACGTTAATTCCAATTGGTATCCCACATTTATGAGTCACTCAATAATCTCAATGGTTCCAAAAAAATGCAGTGCCAACCTACCCTTCATACTCAACTGATGATATCACAAGAGTAGAAAAACTATAAAAACTCATAATCACCAACCTCCAACTATATTAGCTGATGATGATGCTCTAAATAAAATTTATGAGGGCTCTATTCTATCACCAACCACTTTCGGATCAACTAATTTTTTCCCCATAATCTATTAAAGGAGACCTGACCCAAAAAGGACCACTATCCTTCAAATACCCATCACAGAGGATAATTACATAGATACCCGTACATTGATTCAAATTAATCAATGGTTATTATATTATAATATTTATATTTATATGAAAATTAAATCAAAGGATAAATATTTTTCCATGATTCACCTAAATCAAATAACGAAACCAATACCATATCCTCGAGGACCTATAAAGGTTTCTCTATTTCTCCATCCATCAATGGATGATAATTTTTTCCCAATTTAAACTTAGAATCCATCACCTCTTGAAATTCTTTCCAGAACAATGATGTTATCCTCAATTCCGTATCCAAAATAATTAAAAATGGAACCCTGTGATTTTTCTGCATATCATAGAAGTCCATGTCTCTATAAAATTCCATTTCCAATATCTCTCTGATAGGTATGAAATGATTTTATTTCATAATTCAATATTGGATAACCCAATCTGCAACCTTCCAATAAGGATTCCATTTAAAACCAATGAAACATTTAATAGAAATATCATCCCAATTCAATACTAGAATGGGTAAAGGTTGCAACAATACATCAATTTTTTGGTGCTCTTAATTATTTTTATATTTATAAAGACACTTTAATGCAAATTATGTAATTGATCACCTCATCACCACACTCCAATAAGTATATCTCAATTTAGGATACATATTGCTGGATCTATGTTTTATGGAAAAATAAGGCATGTTTCCTTTATCCTTCCACTCTTTCCTAAGAGAAAATAAAAAAACTTATTACATATTCATAAAGCTCCACTGTGAGATCAAGACCACTCACCGGAGGTCTCCCCACAATAAAGGATTTTAAGAAAATTATTTTAATGGTTTTCCAATCACCTTATTGATCAGAACTATCTAATCGAAATATAACTTATCTTTTATCAAATCCAAGAACACCTTTGAACAAATATCTTCAACTCCCAATAACATCATTTAAAAAACTCATCCATGACTACTCCTCAATTAATTCCATCATGGTAGTTTTTATAAATTTTATACTCAATGCATTGAAAATTTCATTCTCATTTCCCTACGTGTATGAAAAATAAGAACCAAAAATCTAAAGAATCCTCACCCAACTTATTTGTTTAATCTAAAAATCCATCTTATCATAAATATATTTCAGACTCTTATGATTAGAATAATCTATAAAACATTCCCCACAGTTATATTGATTCAAATTTTGTGAGTTAACTCATGATTTCTACTAACTCAATATAATGGGTAGGGTAGTTCCTTCCATGAGGGAATAAATAGAAAGATTAATAGGCCACCAACAATTTATCATGCATCAAAACATATCCTAGACCCATACCAAAATAATCATAGGAAATATCATAAACCCAACTTGGATACAAAGTAATAAATACTATTTCTAAAATCAAAATCAAATTTTTCTAATAAAAATATCTCAAGAAGTTTCCATTCCATTCAAATATAAAAACCTTATGGATTAAATCTATCATCAAAGTTGTTATATTAGATAAATAAGAAACAAAATTCCTATAGTAACCAACTAAATAATTGATTTTAAAAATCTCAAACACATTTTTTAGATTCTTCCAAGACATAATAGCCTATAAATTCTCATTATCGATTGAGACTCCCCTATTAGATATTAAATTCCCTAGATATTTCACTTTCAAGATCAAAAAATCACATTTTAAAATAATAACATAGGGAAAATGGTCTTTTATAATTTGTTTAAAAAAATCTAAAAAGTCTATATTCTCCTCTATAACATAGATTACACAAAAATATCATCTATGAACACAATAAAAAGAAGTCCATAAACAGAATAAATGTTTAGTTCATCAAGGAAATAAATACCCCTAGATCATTAGTGATACCAAATGGAATCACCATAATGTAAAAAATTAATTACCTATTACTAAATGATTTATTAGGTATATCCACTTCCCTTTAAATCAAATAGTGGTACCCTGAACAATGTACAATCATTGACAACCAATGTTCCCCTCTATGGTGGTCAAAGACGTCCTCAATCCTAGGTAATGTTTGGCAGTTCTCAACTATCACCATATTCAAATTTCAATAAACTAGACATAGTATGAGACTATCATCTGCCTACATATCAAAATGGATAGGTTTATCTCATGGATACATTATAATAAGATTAAATTCTACTACCACTAGGTACTCAAGATGGAATTATTTTATACCAACTCCACAATGTCATTCGATAATATTGAATGGAAATGGAAATCGAAATAGGGGAATATAAAGAGTAAAATCATATTGTCTCTATGAAAGTAAACCAAAAAATAAATCTTGATAGATATCATGGTGTAGAATCTACACTAAAATAAGCATGCAATCCAAAAATTTGTTAACGAAATCATGAAATATATATTAAAATTGGATTGAGATTGGACAAGCACAAGGAAAAATAGGTTTTCCCCTTCCCAGTCTACATTCCCACTCAACATGAAAAACGTTGGATACCGCATCAGATAAAAAAATCTAATCCTGATGATGATAAAAATCCATATGGGACATAATAATAATAATCCAATCCATATCATGTATTTTGAAAAATATTTAAATATCAAGAACTAATAAGTCTCAAGACACCTCATAGTCTTCTATTAAAACCCACCACACTCGATAAGTGTATAATTGTTAAAAAATAATTCCCAAATGCATGAAAATATACAAAACAATGGATTAATTTATTATCATAAACCCAACATGTTAACTAACATTTATGACATAGAAGAATGAGAAATTTTTATATCGAACAAAGATAGAAAAATAGAGATAAAATATACATTATACCTCTAACTATTGTTTTCCTGACATTAGATTACTATGGTGTATAATTAGTCAACAAATCAATTTATTAATAGACACACAAACACCCCCATGGATAGTGGATTAGACCCCCGCCCTTAAAAGAATTTGTATGAACCTGTTAACCTTTGGTGATTGTTGATCTAGGCTTAAAATCCAAGTAACTACATTCACAAAAACAATTCAAATGAAACGATTTTACATAATTATGGAATGTATTGAGATCCTCCACACAGTTAGGCTTGTTATGAAAAAACAGTCATAATTCTTGTAGATGGTAATTAATTTTCCTAAAAATTCCATTGAATCTATCTCTAAAGAAAACTATCTGCCATTTTTCTTTCTTAACTATCCAGAAAATAGACCATAACATATAATAACACCGACTAAAGCTCCACCCAAACCTATTTTCCATTAATTTCATCCACATCCAAATCTCCATTATGTACTACCTCAATAAAGGTCATATGACCCATTAATATAAACATCTAATGACTATTTTTACCCATTACTAATTCAAACTATCCATCCTTCAAAAACTCATTAGTCACAAGCTCTGGTTCTATATGTACCAACTCACTAAAATTGATTGAATAATTTAGAATGGGATACTCCCCTTTTTTATGGTGAGAAACTCCCTCCTCATCATGATATATAACATCTCATGGTAACTTCTGATTGAATATTTTAATGAAATATTTCCAGTTAAGATGCTAATAAAACTTATCTATCACAATAAAGTTTCTTTATATCCTTCTTGATTCATTGATAATACACATGGTGAAACAAAATATAGAATCTTTAGAAGTGTTAAAAGGATAAATATACACTCAATTCACTTAATCCATAACTAATATATCTAGGGTTCCAAATCACCGTGAAAGATGGGTGGATGCTGCTTAGTAAAATTCAATCAAGGATCCAATTCCCATCTTAGGTTCCTGAAACCCACATAACACAAATTTAAAAATTTACTGATTACGTATTCAAACAAAAAAGGGTCTACTAGAATATTTTAAAAAAAATATATTCTCATAACTTCATCTCATGGATTTTAATACATATTCTTGGAAGAATTTTATTTTAAGATAAAAACAATGTCCAATCATTATTAGAGGATATTCCAAAATCATAGGACCAAATTAAATAATTTATATCCATGAATTAAAAAACTCATGAATTTACTGTGATTATGAATTATATGAATTAAATATTGTGCTTTGAGAAGAAACATGATAATTTGAATAAACTTCCCATTCAGTTAATTAAAATCTCCTTAAAACCCTAATCTCAAACTTGTTAACAAATCTTGAACCACTCATTGTAACATGTGTTCAGACAAATAAGTTAGATTTCTAGGGACTACAACACTAATTAATAAAATTCTCATAGTCATAACTCCTATCTAAAATATTCATATAAAAAAACTAATATAGTATTATGACACTTTAGGTTAATCATTCCCTTTGATACCAAATATTAATGAACCGACCTGAGTCAACTATATAATCCACATATACAATTCAATTATGGTTGTTAGGTATAACAAAGATAGTAGAAACAAATTTGAGTATAAAGAAACAATACAACAAACTATAGTACAATGTGGAAGAAAGATATACATCCAAGATCAATACAAAAAATGAAAAACTGGATAAACCAAAATATTATGAAATGGAAAAACCAATAAGTTTCCATTTGACCATTCATCACCATAAAACTATCATGCAACAAAGTTTGTGATAGTGAGAGAAACTAGTATGTTATATGATGTGTTTCCCTTTACTTAGATCCTAAAATTATACATCTTAACATACCCATTGTAGAAAGTAGGTTATGAGAAATATATCCATTATTATTATAATATAGAGTCTATATATGGTCTAACATAAATAATGTATTAGTTTTTTCTTTTAAATAATAAAATTTTTACAATGTTTTTAAAATAATCCAGACTCATCTATAAATAATTTCCTTTAGTTATTATAAATTTAATTAATATTCAAAATTCTAGTAGTATGAAATGTATAAATGATCAAAATAATCATATCCTCATACCACAATTTAATAAATTAAATACATATACATGAAATTATCCATCATGTGAAACCCTGTGATTCAAACTCATGTAAAAAACATGTCAGCAACAATCCATGATAAATTCATTCATGCAAAAAAACATAAATAAATATCTACACTATATTGGAACATATAATTTTCTAATACCTACTAGACATAAAATAATCATAAGCCTAGAATATTGTTCTTCCATCCAATATTGAGTCCTACCGTAATCTGTTGATATCATAAAAACTCTAGGGGTATTATTCACACTACGAATTATATGTCTTCTCTAGATCCACCAAAGGATCCAATCATGTAAATATTAATTTCAAAAACATTATCACTATTTATAAAACATTTTTAAATCCAATATAATATTATTCGGTCTTTGAAAATTATTTTCTGGACCAAAACTACCATTCAATCATTTAATCAAACAAATGAGGAGTGAAAATGTGTTTTTTAAAGAAAATATCCTTTAAAAACTAGTATAATTATATGAAATACCTTGAAACCAAAAAATCAACTCGATTCCATTAGTAAACTAATATAAAATTATAATAACAATTTGTAATTCATTGAATTAATCCATTGTATAGAAGCTCCGACATCAATAATAGAGGTAGAACTAATCACCATTGAAGCCAGATACTTTGAAAGAGTATACTAGGTCTCCAAGATCCTAGATCCATAAGAAAAACGTCAACAATATATCACACCACTTATATCCAGAATTCAAATCAAATTTTAGTTCAAAAATACTATAGTAGAAGAGGTCGAACGATGATCTAAGAATAAGATAAAAAAATCAGAAATGTAATACACCTTGAGTAAAACCATAAAAAAATTAAGAAATCCACCTAGAATCCAAAGGAGGATGTATCTTGATCAGTAGTGTACGATTTGGTCAATATAATAAGATATTTAGTGTTATTAGAGGTTAAATCATCCTCTATTTTATTTTTAATTTAAAATTAGTATCATTAAATTTTTTTCATGCATAGTATGTTAGAATGGACAAATGATAATGAGTAACCATGAATCTTATACTGATCTCATTTTTACGGCTCATGGATTTTCATCATTTTAATGTCCTGAAAATTCCATATATTTTTTTAAAAAAATTATATGGAATTATTTCGTGACTAGATGCTTTGACGACACTTTATTCCTCGTCCCAGTGAGCCGGGAATAAAATTTTAAACATTATTTAAGTTTATCTAAGTAAATGTGAGAGTGTGTTTTTCTAACATTTAAAACTGTGCTCGGATAAAAAATATAAGGGAACAATTGAACATGGAATGGAAGGATTTAACTAGAAAAGACTTGACTTAGATCGGTGAGGGTTGACTAGATAATATTGTTTTCAGACTTTTTAGAAAATAATAACATACCATATAAAGTTATTTTATTTTATTCTATAACCGATGAGAGAAGGAATGTGGCACTGTGGTGCAGTGAAGAGGCCCATTAAATGAATCTCATTAATGGATCGTTTTTTAGCAGTGTAATGATGCATTAACTGAAGTGTAACAGATACGACGTTTCATAAATTAATGAACATAACTTCGCGACGCTATAGCGTAATAGAAAAATTGTGATGTGTTTTATTTTAGTTGGTTAACAAATTGGAATATTGTGAATCAAAGGGGTGGAATTTAAATGACAAACTAATAGTGAGAACTCTCTCCAACGATGAATGACGAACACTGGTGGATCGTTAATGACTTTGAATCATCTCGTAGAACATGCCTTGTGGGTGACGAATGCCTTCGACCACTTGAATATTTTCTGTAAGACTGATTCATTGTAAAGTTTCATCAAGATATTGTTCTAATTAATTTAACATTTCCCCCATTCTTTTACAAAACAACTAACACGGATCAACCCATGAACAGGTTGATTTGGGGATCATGTGTTCTTATGGGAGGGTGTTTTCCTTGGGGTTTCTACATCGTTATTGAAGATTATATGATATAACTATGATCCCATGCCTCTCATATTTTTAATCATATGATGAGGAGGGTGTGAGTTGACACGAACAACGCCTGAGAGCCTCCACCTTGTGAGTTCTTCATAGTTGGGCATTCAAATTGGCGTCAAGGTAAATTAGGGGCCACTAGAGAGAAGGTGACACCTCCATCGAGGACGAAGGCATAGACAGAGTGAATAATGGACCACTAGTGTAGATCCAGTGGTTTTTGGATGAAACTTTTATCATGGTGCGGACCCTGGGTGGGTCCTAGAGTGCCATGATGGCGCACTAGATGCTGTGTTGTGACCAACTCTGGCCGCAACGGTGCAACAAGATCTACCGGCCACTATGTTAGTGGGTGGACGCAGACACTCGATCACGTCAGTTCACCATCGCTTTGGCACAGTGCCACATCGCATGCAACTGGCCGTGGTTAGCCGAACATGGAAGAGGCTTTGGCCCTGTGGGAAATCCACCATGTGAAGGGGAGTCAGACATAGCATCCAACAGTGTCTTGACTAGGCGTAATCGGTCCCCATATGGCAGACCGAGTAGGGAACCGACTGCCAGTGAGCTGTACCGACCCCATTGGGCTGGTACAGAACTAGAATGGACCAGATCTAGGTCAAGTGGTGGGCCCGGGTCAGATCAGCAAACCCCAGACCCGTTCGGGTCAGGTCGGTCTGACTGGGTCGGACCTGACCCGAACCAAACCGGCTCCTTTTCAGAAAAAATGCCAATGTCTTTCAAACCAAACACCGAATTGAGTAGATTTTTTTGGTGTCGGAACCCTCATAATAGATCAGATATTTTGGAATGATATATGGATTAATTCATATAATATGAAATGAGGCAATTTTCATGAGTAGCGGTTCTCCCGAAATCAAGCGCAGTACGTGCAGAAACCCTGCCATTGAATTAGTCCTGGAAAATGATGTCAAAATGAACCTCTGTGAATTGGAAACTATGGAAAAGTGGGATAAAAAATCTATGTGACCTGGTTGAACCACATTGGGGAGAGGCTCTGTCTGACCCATAAGACCCGTTATACTCGATAGGAGGATTACCTCTGTATGACCATGGTAGGAAGCAACTTCTTTGTAAACCGACATAGCCCCTATGGGTAGCGGCTTTTGTGTAACCCCACATACCCTTGGTACTCAGTAAGGATGAGTACCAAATTAGTTCAAGGTTAGTGGGATGTGGATTCTTTGTAACCCGGTAGTACTACTTTACTCATTGAAGATAAGTTCCCCCCCATCCCACGGTGTTTGATGATTTGACTGATGGACTTACATTACTACTCTATATTAAACATTAGGTGAGTTGTCTTGTGTCGTGATCATGCTTTACAATCCTGGTTCATGGTTTTCTATGTGTATATCATTCTGTTATTTACTTTTTTATTCAGGGCCCCTCCTAAGTATATTGATAGTCATCCCTACATGGGATTCTCCCAGATGTGATGTGTCTGGGCAGACTATAGGTTCCGGGCGCTGCAGAAGTGCATTGGTGGGTGTACCCAACATTAATTTTAGCATTAATAACAATAAATCAAAGTTCCACTATGATAATAAAATTCCCTATCGTTGAATTATAACGAATAACGAAAAAGAATAAAGGGAGTCCTGGAACCATATATATGATCATAATATGTTGGTTATAATTAATTTAATTAATTTACAAGAATTGCATTGATGTAATTCTATCTCCGTTGATGTTTCTGGTCATTATATCATGTGATCCATCATTGCATCAAAGAATCTAAGTGTAATATTCATCTAGTAGCGATCCACTTGTTCTCCACATATATTTGGATGTTGCTGAAGGAATTTACAGGTTCAAGCACTGATGAGCCTTCAATTGTGATGTCCGCCTTTGATGGCATTGATTCAGAGGAGGAGGATCTATCTCTTGAATCTTGAGAGCGTTCATGGATCCATTGTCCACAACCACAAAAAAAAGTCTTGGAAAATGAGAATTATTTAATTGTGATTTTAATTACATAAAATAACAAAATGAATTAGTTACCTAAAATTATTTATTCATTTAATTTAATTCTTAGTAATACACCATGTTTATTAATAACATATGAATATTATTATGACTAGACATGCACCCAGTGAATTACACCTAATATTAATTATTTAAATAAATAATATTCTTTCTCATAAATTCCCAGAAAAAATAAACGTTGTGTGTATTTAATAGACACAACGTGTAATTTTATTTTTCCATTTTTATTTATTTCCTCCACCACATTTATTAGACCATGAATAATGGCTATTTATTTCTAAAATAAATATGCCTGCATTACTCGCTAATAAATATATTATTTCACCCATAATATATTCTCTCGAATAACTAGTGTCAAAATAAATGCAATCAGGCATCCTTAAAGAATTATTAAACCATAATTGCGAATAATCTTTATTAAACTTTTTAAATTAATATTTATCTAAGATACATAGACACACTTATTGTGTGGACATCTAGGCTTATTTCTCATTTTCTTTAGTAGGATCCCACCTAAATTCCAAGGTTTGCATCTAAAAACACGCGAAGTCACTCATAGAGAAAGAAGTAAACATTGCAATGATGTGTCGCCACCTACAAATTCTTACCATGTAATATAATCCCTTTGTCTTGAACTTTTATATCAAGAGGGTTGCATGCTAGTGGCATCAACCCATGTCCTCGATTATACTTTCTTTGACATTCCAAAACTGAACTCACCCATTATTTTCCATGTCCATTGATTTATTTAATCTATATCAATTCTGTCAAAGGTACTAATATATCTACTTACATTATGGAACAAAAGGAACAAATCCTTTCTCGTATTATCTACTATAGCAGTATCACTGACGACACACCCAACGTATCCTACCTCGCTGCGAAAAGTTTGTCGTCATATTTTTCTTCAATACATTAAAGTGTTCCAGTTGTAATACCCATTAATAATAATATTAATGTCTAAGGACCAATGTGTATATCCTCAGATAGGAACATCGAAAAACGCTATAAAATGTGGATTTACTAGTGGTGGGTCTTGTTCTTATAATATCCACCAGGATATTACCAACGGTGCACACCATGAGGAGGTGCCTCAATGTTTTATGAGTCCTCACCCCTAATTGCATGTATTATTTGTGTCCCTCAACTAACATCATCCTGCCAAATAACATATATTTAAAGAAAAATTTTATGGAACTTCTAGGTTCTCATCATAAATGGGATCCACTATAACCCTTTAATGTAATAGCTATACTTAGGACATTATCACATGCATTTTCATGCAGAAGAACAATCATGATGTGATAATGTATTTATTAATTAATAATGTAATCTTTAGTTTGTTATAGGCCGCCAAATCCAATAGACTCCCACTTAGACTAGTGCCAACTGCTAACAACCAATAACCTACTATCTATCACATGATATTCATGTGTCTATTGAGATAGGGAATTAGTCATGGGGCCCACCACATTCTCTTTTGTAGACACTCTACTCACTGCAACATTGCCAATTTTATAGAAATACTGCAAGAGGTGATACTTCTAGAGTATGTGTTTTGTCTGCTGATGTGACCTTGGATATTTTGAAATAGTCACTGCTGCAGTATTATCACAATACAATGTGATAGGATCCTTACTTCTAGGCACCACATAAAGCTATGGGACAATGTTTTTAATCCAGACTGCTTCCTTAGCTACATTAGTAGCCACTATATATTCAGACTCCACTGTATAATCTGAAAAAACTAGCAACTTTAAACACTTCTAGCTCATAGATCCTTTATTGAGATAGATAACATGTCTAGATTGTGACATTAGATCATCTTGATCTGTTTGAAAATCTAAATCAACATACCCTTCGCTGAAAAGCTCATGGTCACCTCCCTACACCAACAAAATATGCTTAGTTCATCTCAAGTACTTATGGATAGATTTAAGAGCATTCCAATGATGTTCTTCTAGATCTACTTGATATCTTCCCACCATGCTCAATGCATACGCAACGTCAATCATGGTACATAACATGTCATACATGATGGATCCTATATTCAAAGCGTATGGTATCTTATTCATTTTACATTTTTATAGTAATTTCTAAGAACACATTTTCATAAAAAGATGTAGGCCATGTGACACTGGAACCAATCCACTCTTGGATTGTTCCAAACTAAATCTCTTCTATATCTGGTTAATTTATTTGCCCTTACATATTCCAAGAACCCTCTTTGATCTAGAAAAAATGATCTTCATCCCTAGAATGTAGGCGGCTTCACCAAAGACCTTTCTGGAGAAACACTTATTCAACCAGTACTTAACTGAATTTATGACTAGTACATCATTTTGAATAAACAATATGTCATCAACATATACTACTATGATAACGACCGCATTCCCATTAGACTGATTATAAACACATGGATCACATTCATTATTAATGTTACCAAATTCCATTATGGCATCATCAAATCAAATTTTCCACGACCTGGATGATTTCTTTAATCTCTTAATGTATTTTTGCAACATGAAAACCTGTTTGGATTCACTTGGTGTCACAAACCCCTAAGTTTGTATCATATAGACATCTTCATATAGGTTCCTATTAATGAATACTTTTTTGACATCCATTTTCCAAATCTTGTAATCATGATAAGATGTTATGGCAAGTATGGTTCTTATGGATTTAAACATGGAAACTAGCAAGAAGGTTTCATAGTTGTTAATTCATTGATGCCTTCTGAATCCTTTAACCACTAGCCTTTATTTATAGGTTCTAAAATGAAATTCTATGCCCAGTTATCTCTTGAATACCCATTTTCATCCAGCATGATTTACATCAACTGGATCATCGACCAGAACCCAGACATGGTTCTGATACATGGAATCCATCTCAGAATTCATAGCTTCTTTCCATCTTGCATCTCCTGAGATTTCTACTGCTTCCTTTTAGGAAATATGTTCATCATTTTCCAACAATAATGATTCACCATCCTCGGTGACTAGGAAACCAAATCTCTCTCGTTACCTTACCTCTATTGGTCTCTTATGTAGTACTTGTGTTTCTGGAACCTCTTCCACAGGGACTTGTGGAACTTATTCTTGTACCAAATCTTGTGTATCTTGAGAATCAACTTCATTGAAGTCAATATTTCTCCCACTATCCCTTTTGAGGATGTTCTACCTCTCAAGAACAACGGCATGCCTGGTGACAGTCACTTTCTTCTCTGAAGGGTTATATAGGTATTATCCTTTCGTTTCCTTGGGATATCCTATAATGATAGACTTTGTGTCCTGGGGTGTGATTTTTTTACCTACGAAGGACTTAAAAAATGCCTCGCATCCCCATACATGGGTGTGTGACAAAACAGTTTTCTTTCCATTCCATAACTCAGAGGTAATTCCATTTTCCACCTATGTTGGTACTCGGTCTAATGTGTATGCTGCAGTCTGTAATGCATATCCCCAAATGGATAATGGAAGATCTTAATGACTCATCATCGACCAAACCTTGTCCAATAATGTTCAGTTCTTCCATTCACTAACACCATTCTACTATGGTTTATAAGGAGGAGTGAGATAATATAGAATCCCAAACTCTTGTAGAAGATCGATGAACTCTTGGTTCATATATTCAACACCTCGATCCGATCGATGCTTCTTTATCTTCTTACCAAGATGATTCTCTACATAATTCTAGAATTCCTTAAGTTTCTCTATGAATTATGACTTATTACTCATTATTTATACATATCCATATCTACATAAATCATCAGTAAAGGTAATGTTGTTAGAATGTCCACCTCTAGCTTCTCCTGAAAATTGTCCACACACATCCGTGTGAACCAATCCTAGAATCTCTGTTGCAATTTCAACCTATCCACCAAAAGAAGGTTTGGTCATTTTACCTTTTAAAACAGTGTGGAAAATATCAAGTGGTTTTATCTCAGTAGAGTTTAAGTATCCATCTTGGCAGATCATTGTCAATCGATCCTTGTTTATATGAACGAGACGGTGATTCCAGAACTAGGTGATGTATGATCCTGTAATTTTGTTTCGTTTTAGATTATCAACACTTGGATTTTGTAATTTCAATACATAATAACCATTATTTACATGTACAACACCATAACATACATTGTTCTTATAAATGAAGAAACCCATATTTCCAAACATGTAAATAAACCCATCCATATCAAAACCCGATACATAAATTATGTTTCTGGTAACAATAGGAACCTAATAACAGTTATGTAATACCAAAGTCATCCTAGTTGGCAATGGGATGTGGTAATCGCTAATGGCCAATACAACCAGCCTCACGCCATTAGTAGCTTTAAGATACACCTCTCCTCTGTCAATATTTCTAAATCTAATTGGTTCCTGCATTTGAATTCAGATGTGAGCCCCACAAGCTGTATCTAAAACCATATGTGTAGAAATGGAAAGAATATACTTGATAACGAATGAACCTTTAGTGTCCCCGCATTTTTGGGTGTAATTCCTATTCATGTGGCCTTACATGCAACATAAAAAACAGACCGCCTCCAGTTCCTTGCCCTACCTCTGAATCGTCCACTTCATGGAGGGACGGTGTTTGGGGGATTCATACCATTTATAAGTCCTTGTCCCCTTTCCCTTATCCTTTTTTTATTATTCACCGTATGGAATGTGGGTTTTTCACACCCCATATCCTTATCTACCTGGATAATTAAGGTCAGATGTTCTGATAGACTCTTCTCATTATTCCTCATGTTATAGTTAACAATAGTGCTATAAAAGGTCTTGGGCAGTGATTATAATATGAGATCTATACACAACTCATCTGGGAACATAATCCCTTCGATTTCCATTCATTAAATGTATTCAATAAGCTTGAATACATGAGTACCAGATGGCGCAGACTCTCCAAGCTTAGTTGTAAACAATTCTTTGGATATCTCTTATCTCTCATGTCTCACCTTCTCTTGGTAGAGATACTTAAGGTGAGACATCATACTACAAACATCCATGTTTTCAAGTTTCTTCCAGAGATCATTAGAAAAATATGATATAATGATGCATTGGACATCCATGGCATCATCCACATGTTTCATATAGAGAGATAGTTCCTCATCACAGGCCTCTTTCCTAGGTGTAATTAGAACAGGATGTTCCAGCACATACAATTTTCTCTTGTGGAGAATTATGATGCATAAGCACCTCTTTCACTCTTGGAAATTAGTTTTGTTGAGAAGGTTTTTCTTCTCGGGTATGGTTCACAATGATATGTTTGTAGTCATTTTTCATTTCATTTCAATAATTCAGACGAGAAATGGTTTATTACTTTTTTATGATAAAACTGAGACAAATAAAAAAATTAATACTTTTTAATCTCCCATTATTTTATAAAAATCCAATACCCCTAACCCTTAAATTTAGGATATTACATTGCTTGAATATTCTAGTAGAAAGGATCCATATTTCCCTTCACATTACCCCAAATTGGGTTGTTCAAGAAACATGAACTGTTTTAGGTAGGCATTCTAAATGCCAACTGTATTAACCCACAGCTCCTTGATCCGCTGACTGGACTCCCCAAACTTGAAATCCTTTTATTTTTGGAATTCCTCAACCTTTGCCTCTATCTCACACAAAGTACTTATTTGGTAGTAAATCCGTAATTCAAACCTATTCAAGTCATCCCATAACCTTGAATTATAATTCCTCGATAATTGAATGCACCCCAACTAGGTTTGGTCAAAAACTTTGAACTAAGTTTCAATTCTAACTATGAATGTGGAAGGCTATACCGACTTAATATTTCATTGAGGGATTTTATCCTTATATGTAAATTTCTATTTTATTATATATGATTACATTCTTATTAAAATTAATTGGGATATAATTAAGTTATTAAACATATCTATATATAATATTTTACACATAATCCGGTCTTATTTTAGTTCTATATTCCATGCTTGTTTGATTCATTAATTGTCTGATTGTGACAACACACAAAAAATAAATAAACAATGTAACAGACAGAAATAAAATAAATAGTATTATCATGATCTTGTTCTATTAGTTAGTTTATCTAGAGGTTGATAAAATAACCCATGACCTAGTGGAGAAACACCTCGAACCTTTCAGGTTTGTGTTTACAGCTTTCCACCTATCCACATTTGTATCTCCATGGATTGGTTTCACCATGGATACTAACTTGAGCCACCTCCACTAGCTTGGGAGCTCAATATATTACATATGATATCATCTCATATACTGGTGATGTGTAAAATGGTGTTTTACATAAAAGAAGCATTGGGTGAACATGTACTACATATTAACGAGCAGAAGGCTCGTAGGCCAACAAATTTAATTTAAATAAATAAATTAAAAGAAACCATTAACATGAAAAGGTCTTGGTCTATATCATGATCATCTATTCAAGCAAAAAAATATACGCATAAATAAAACTAGCATTCAATTATTTAATCATTATTATTAAAGATAAAACATACCCTGATCAATTAATTATATATAATTAATCAATCCTTTTTTCTTAAACCATTTTCAGAATTATCTTGAGATTCTCATCCATCATAATTTTAAACAAATAAATTCATTTAATATTATATTTCACGTAACTTGTGACTTGGAGGGATACTAGTGAATTATCGTTCATAACTACCAAATGAGTAGAAATGAACATTAAACGGATGTTAATTTAAACACATATGTATAAAACACGTATCGTATTTTGTTCTTCAACATTACGCTTGTATTGTAATACACATCCTGAGGGTTCGTATAAAATAATAATAAATTTTAAAAATTTGTGTAATTTGGATGAGTACACGACATGTAGTTCTGACTGCATGACATGTACTTTTGTTCCCATTCCATCCAAAGTATATGCCTGAGGATATGGCATGTAGATTTACATAGGAAATTTTCAGTGTAAGCAGCAGGTCTAGTGGGACACACACTGTGTAGTATCTGTGTTACACGGTTTCCTACAAGGAATAAAGTGTACATGGTACACAGTCCAACCCTAACCAAAGGGACTACATATTGTTTTCCAAGGGCCACATGGCATGTAGTTCAGAAACCATGTGCCACCAGTTCCTGGTCAACACACAGGGTCTTAAAGACTGAGATATGATCCATTTTCACTGTCTGATTTGGAGGACCAATCCAATACATTGAACATAGAATACACGACATGTACTTCTAAATACACAAAACAAATTCCAATGGTGTACGAACAGGAACGTTTGGCACCTCCGGATGATATTATTTATTTTATTTTAATCAAAATTAAAAGAAAAATTCATTTCTATAAGGTGAATGAGAAACTAGGGAGGATGAATTGGTCTCGAGATTCATATTTACAGAATAATTAACTTGAATTGAAACAACTAAATTATTAAATTTCTGAATCACCGAAGAAAAAATAAATAATTATAAATAATGATATGACTCCCTCCGATACAACTTGTAGGTTTCAAACCTAGTGGAAGTACGTTGGTGGTTGTACCATACATTAATTTTAGCATTAATAACGATCAATCTGAGATTTGTCATGGTAATAAAATTCCAGATATTTAGAATAAAACAAAGAATGAAAAAGAAATATGGTGTCCCAGAACCATAGATATGATCATAATATGTTGGTTATAATTAATTTTATTAATTTGCAAGAATTAACTAGATGAAATTCTCTCTCCGTTGATGTTTCCCGTCACGACCCGATGTGATCCATCATTGCGTCATAGAATCCAAGTGTTGGATTCCACTACTGGTGATCCACATGTGCTCCACTTATCTTTAGATGTCGCTGAAGGAATATTTGGCTGCTAGTGCCTAAGATCCTTCACTTGTGATGTCCGCCTTTAATCACCTTGATCCGGTGGAGGAGGATCTCTATATCGAATCTTGAGAGCATTCATAGATCCGTTATGTACAACAAACAAAAAAATGGCTAGTTGAATAAGAATTATATAATTGGTATTTTAAATAAATAGAATAATAAAATGAATTAATTACTTGAAAGAATTTATTCATTTCATTTAATTCTTAGTAATAACTCATTGTAATAATAAAAGTTTTCTATTATTATAACTTGACATGCATCCTGTGAATTACACCTAATATTATTTAATTAAAAAAATATTATTATTTCTCATAAATTCGCAGAAAAAATACATGGTGTGTATATTTAATATACACAGTGTTTACTTTTATTTTTACATTTTTATTTATTTCCTCCACCACATTTATTGGACCTTGAATAATGGATATTTATTTCTAAAATACATATCACTGCATTCCTCGCGAATAAATATATTATTTTTCCCACAATATATTCTCTAGAATAACAAGTTTCGAAATAAATGCGATCAGACATCATTAAATAATTATTAAACCACAATCCGGAATTATATTTATTTTACTTGTTAAATTAATATTTAACTGAGATATCTGGACACACTCACTGTGTGACCCTCTAGGCCGCTTTCTTAGTGGCATTAGGTGGAGCCTTCCTAAATTCCAAGGTTAGCATATTACAAAGCCCTAAGGCACTAATAGATAAAGAAGTTAACTCCACAATGACGTGTCACCTCCAAAAAATGCCTACCATGTAATATAATACATTTTTCATGATACCTCAAATAAATTGGGTTGCATGCTAGTGCCATCAACAGATGTTCTTGATTATTATTTCTTTGAATTTCTGTAATTTAACTCTCCCAATCCCTACCAAGGAAATGGATTGATTTTGACTATATCAATTACATAAAAGGTCCTGAGATATCTACTTCTATTATGGATAATATGGTACGATTCTTTTCTCCCTTTATCTATTAATGCAGTATCACTCGTGACGCACCCAACATATCCTACCTCACTAAGAACAGTGTGTTATCACAGTTTTCATCAATACATCTAAGTGAAAGAGATGTAATAACCATTAATAATAATATTAAATTCTATGGACCAATACACATGTCTGCCGATAAGAACATCCAATGACACTATAAAATATGGATTTACTACTGGAGGGTATCGTCCTCATAATATCATCTTAGATATTACCAAGGGTGCACACCATGAGATAGTGCCTCAATGTTTTATGAGTTCTCACCGCTAATGTCCGATATTATTTGTGCCCCTCAAATAACATCATCTTGACATAGATCATATATTCAAGAACAATGTTATGGCACTTCTGGGTTCTCATCATAACAGGGATCCGCTATGACCCTTTAATGCAACAACTATCCTTATGAAATAAACACATGCTTTGTCCCACATATGAACAAACAAGATGTGATATAGTATTTATTAATGAATAAATTACAAAGTAGTTGGTTCTAGGCCACCAAATATAACACAGAAAACCACCAGCTTGACATAGGACTTGGTGGCCTAGGACCCGGTGGTGCCCAGTGAGACCAAGAAGGTAGGGCGTACATCTAAATCTTCTTTAAGATACACTATACTTATCTATTAGGTGGGGTTTCTAGTGGACGAGATTCAGAGTCTTCCTTGTACATTCAGTATTTTAGTTTATCTTTTGTGGATTTGTATTATGGACATTTTACCTACAGTTTCAACTTTTACATAGTGTTCTTGAAGTGGCATTCATTTTTACTTTTCGAGCATTGGGATGTGGTTGTTTGTGCATTCATACAAGTAATCACGAAAATGAATCCTATATTGAGGATGACACCTTCGGCGCTAGTTGCCAACTCGTGGCCTTTGGGATGCAATATTGGGGTATGTCACAGCACGTGTCGTTGGGGACATGTTGTGATAATGTGGTGTTAGAGCTAGACAGTTCAACATCAATAACTGAGAGTCTATTTTTTAAATAAATAGTGTTGAATGTTTTGAGTTCGACTATCAAATTCGGGGAGTCTAGTGTTGGTGTTGAGGGTGACGTATCCATACAGCAGGACCCTGAATTATATTTTTGGTCTCTATACATGAAAACACTGGTTGCGTAACTATCTCCTAATGGTATTCTTAAATAAGAGTCAGCTCACCATGTATAATCATCTGAATGTGGTACATATTGATCTATTTTAGGATGTAACCACACAAATAAACCAGTTAGGTTTTGATATGTGATAGTGTAGATATACTACATAGAAAGGATGCATTGATTCAGGGACTAGTTCTAGAGATGACCCCACATGGTGGTTCACCGGTGTTGCCACCTTCGGTTGATCAATAGTTACTTCCGTCGTTACCGGTAGAGGATGTACACAGACTCAGTTCCTTGCATGAGTTTCATAAATAGAGATCTCATGGGATTAAATGAGAGGTAGATCATCAATTCACTGACTACTAGCTGGAGGCAATGATGTGGGTCTTCTGCTTAGTGTCAACACCGCTTGACTAGATGATGACTTTGGAAACAAGACTTCTACTGGGATTTGTAAGGGGGTGGTGGAGATTTACCATCTAGACGCATGATGGAGACACAATCACATAGGAAGACGTTGAGCAGATTTCCTATGAGAAGTTTTTTCCCATGACTTTTCAATCTTCGTGTATATAGAAGATGCTTCACCTGCAGCACAAATACATTTTAGTGGATGAGTACTTTTTGAGGTTTATAGACATCTCTCAATATTTCATTGACATGGTATGAGACCCTTTCTTCAAGGCCAAGACCTTTGATCAGGGACTCAGATTGGATATCCTGGCGTACATGGTGTCTCTTAGCATCCCCACCAAGGTTGGAGTGAAAGAGCAATCCCTTCTTGTAGAGGGATACCTAGATGAGCAGGCCCTGATAGCTAGAACCACCATCAGAAATCAGGTAGCAAAATCTTCAGTTGTGAGAAGAAGGCAGCAGACGAGGGCGCCCAAGCAGGTAATGTATTTTAGGGGATGACCATAGCAATCGAGTTAAGTAGTGCGGGGCTCCCAGAGTAGAGGGAGTCAGTAGGGAACTGAATTGTGCTTCAAATGAAGTGGGTAGGGACACATGGCTCGTGACTACCCGAACCACCGCATAGATGATCAATAGAAAATTAAGGGACCGCCTTTTCCGAGGGAGAGGTTTGAATGAGGGTGTCCTCAGGTATGTGTATGTTGTAGGAGAGATGTTCAAGTGGAAGGTAGTGGATGATGGTTCGAGTTACAACCACCACCACCCCTAGGTGGTCCACCACAGGCTTAGGGAGCTGGTGGATAGGTGAAAGGCCATCTACAGGTGATGGAGGCCTATGACCACGACACTTGAGAGATGATTATTAGTATGATATGTGACATATACACCTTATTTAGATTTCTTATAGACATAGGTTCCAATCACTCTTTCCTTTCAATAAACCACATTTTTGGCTCAAAGATTTTGGTGGAGTCCTTTGTTCGATCCTAATGATTAGATACTCCTACTGGAGAAGATTTGACAATTAAGCAATGGTGATGACAGTGTGAGAAAACTCTAGGAGGTGTGAGATTCAGTTGGGATCTCCTAGTAGCAGTGTCGAGGACATAAAACATCATCATTGGATCGAATAGTTATCTATAGTCCATTATCATATCGACTATATTGTGAGCAATGCATTGTGTGTCTATGAGTATGGGACTTGGTTGTCCTTTACTGGTGATAAGGGAACATTTACAGCATAGTATGGATTTCCTCGGAGGAGGATGCATCTGATCACTCAAAAGTTGGCAAGCCTCACCCTTAGTGTAGTGGATGATAGGAGTCTGAGGGTTCTTGTAGTATTGGACGAGTAAGAGGATGTCTTTCTAGTGGATGTTCTTAGACTACATCTTCACAGGGAGTTATACTTCAGCATCGACCTGTACCTCATGATGGTACTAATATCAGTACTGGTAGATAAGATGGATCCCATAGAGATTCATGAATTGAGGTTATATATTAATGACATGAAATAGAAGGCATTCATGAGGCTCGACATTTCACCATGGGTAGCCCCAGTGTTGTTTTTCTAGAAGGATGACCCGATTTTCAGGTTGTGTGTGGACTTTTGATGCCTAAACTAGGTTACAATGAAGAACAAGTATCCACTGTTGATATTTGATGAACACTTTAACATGATAAAGTTAGCAAGGTTGTTATAGAAGATAGGCCTCAGATCATACTATCACCATCTTTAGGTTCGAGATGTGGTTGTATCGAACACATCCCTCAGATGCTGGTATGGCCACATTGAGTTCTTGGTGATTTCCTTCAGCGTGATCAATGCACCAGTAGTGTTCACTGGACTCCTGAATAGGATCTTCCAGCCTTACCTTGATCGCTTCGTGGAGGTATTCTTTGATGAAATCATGGTGTACTCTGCGTCATAGGAGGAGAAAGATACACACTTATGGGTAGTCTTAGATACATTTTGAGATCACTATATTTATGGTAAGATCTCGCAGTGCCAGTTCTGGCATCAATAGGTCCGCATTCTAGGAAACATTATCTCAGAGACTAGAGTTGCAGTGGATCTAGCAACGATAGAGGTTGTGCTTTCTTAGGAGACACCTAGGATCATGATAGAGGTGAAAAGATTTCTAGGGTTTTCTAGATACTACTAAAGGTCCTTTCCCGACATTTTCCTGGAAGAAACACCATTATCATCATTGATATAGGAGGGAAAGCCCTTAGTGTGGATAGAGAAGTGAAAGTACAGTTTCCAGGAGCTCATGAAAAGACTAAAGAGTGCCACCATCTTGAGACTACCAAAAGAGGGAGTTGGGTAGTTAGTTTTCTTTGGTGCATTAGGAACCATACTGGGTTTTTTCTTTATTATTGAGTGAGTAATTATCACCAATGACTCATGGAAGTTGAGGTAGCATGAGTTGAGCCACTCAACCCATGACCTGGAGTTAGTATCGGTGGTATTTTCCTTGATGATGTGGTGGAACTACTTTATGGATGAACAATTTATCATCTACTCTGACCACAAGAGTCTTAGGTATATTATCCCATAGAAGGACCTTAAATTGATACAGTAGTGATGGATGGAGTTCCTCCAAGACTATAACTTTGAAATGATCTATACATCAAGAAAGGGAACGTGGTGGAAGATGAACTTAGTGGGATGTCTAGTTTATAGTTGTTGAGTCAGGAGATAGAGTAGTTAGAAGCGATGTAGATATCCTTCATGAATGATGTTGGAGTAGCTTAACTTCAATGAATGAATATCACTCCCCCACTCTTATAGAGAGTTAGGGAGGAAAAACATGTTGATTTTTACAGGGAGACCCAACATGCTTAGTTATCCTTCGAAGAGACTCCTGATGGATTTTTTATAGATGGGGACCATGTCATCATTTTTAGAGGGTGAATCAGAGTACCACTACTTTTGTTGATGGAATTGTTGAAGAAGATCCATTCATCTCTTTGGCAGTACATCACGATGTGGAGAAGGTTTACCAGGACATCCGACGTGAGTACTAGTGGACAAGGATAAAGAAAATAGTGGCAGAGTTTGTTTCATGATGCCTCACTTCCCAGAATGTGAAGGCTGGGCATTAGGTTCTAGAGGGATTGGCATAACCACTTGAGGTACCATAGTGGATGTGGGATGGTATCCCCATGGAATTCATAATTGGGTTACCACACACATCATGGGGTCATGATTCTGTCTGGGTGATCATTAACTGAATCACCATGTCATCCCACTTCCATCCCATCCAGGATAAGGGATTAATTTATGTATTAGGATGCCTCCACATCCAAGAGATAGTGTGGCTTCATGTGATGCCTTCAATTATCATTTCAGACCATGATTCTAGCTTTACATCCTGATTGTGTATGGGATTTTTGTAGGTGTTCAGGACTCAGGTGCACTGGAGCATATCCTTTCACCCCCAGACAGATGGTCAGATAGAGCAGACGATATTGTCTAAGGAGGAAATGCTTGGTGCTTGCATACTTGATTTTGGTCATATTTGGGAGGACCATCTTCAACTGGTGGAGATTGCATATGAAAATATCTATCACTCCACCATTGGCATGGCACTTTTGGAGGACCTGTATGGGTGACCATGCCAATTACCTATATGCTGGATATACCCAAAAGAGTCAGCACTAATGGGTCCAGATTTTGTATGTCCTACCACTAAAAAGGTGAAAATCATCTATGAGTGGATGAGGACTGCATAGATCATGAATGATTCATATTCGGAGAGCAGATTAAGACGCTTGGAGCTCAACATGGTAGATCAAGTTTTCCTTCGAGTCTCGCCTAGATGAGGATTGTGAAGATTGGGTCGGGGAAACAAGTTATTTTTGGGGTTCATCAGACCTTTCTAGGTTCTTAATAGAGTTTGTGAGGTGGCGTACAACCTAGATGTTTGCTTATATATTCATCAGGTGCATGATTGTTTTCACGTGTTGTAGTTGAGGAGGTACAAGCATGATACAACACATGTCATCTGTATCACCCGAGACTTTTATGTTATATAAACCATCAAAGGAATCTTTTTCTACACAACACTTTCTTGGCTTTCTCTACACGCAATCGCGACCTTCCTCGATAGCTTGCGTCGTACGCAATACCGAGTTTCACTAAACAACAATATGCTATTAAAACTAGCCGTTATGAATATTAATAACAACTTTTTGAAATTTTATAAATTTTATTTTTCAAAATGGACTTCATTTTTGGACTCAGAATATCGAAATTAGCCTAGGGTGAAATTTTGGTATTTTTCTGAAAACTTTTAATTTTTGATGAATAGTGAAACCACTAAGTGGTAGGTTAAAAACTGAATTTTGCATAAAACTTAATTTTACCGCTTCTGTGAATGGAATTTCGAAAATCCGACAGACATGGTTGATATCAGTAAGTAAAATGTGGTTCAATGAGATAAAAATAATTTTTTGGTGAATAGTAACTTTTTACGATTTTTACCGCGGTTAATATTAAATAGGGTAACTAAGGGTAAATATGATATTAATATTACCCTAACACATGTCCTAATTCTATTGGACAAGTGTAATTCGACCAAAAACAATCTTAGGAATAAAATATCACCATTTATTCCCACTTGGATTAGATTAGGACATTTATTATTAATTTATTTAAAGAAGGGTTAAAATAGTTAAAATCAACGTTTAATAAGAAAATAATTTTTAATAAGGGGTAATACATAAGATAAATTCGATTGTAAATATTAATTAGAAAGCTAAAAGGATTTCCTACATGATGGGATTTTATTTGTAATTTTTAGACATCAAATAATTTAATTTATTTATGACACAAAGATGATGCAGTAATTATCTTATTAATGAAATATTGACAAAATTGATAATATAAATACCAAAATAAATGTAATTTAAGACTTTTTATGAATTACACTAATTTTCTAGGTTACTATGATATATTAATGTTGATTTAATCAACTTGGTTCGAACATATAATTCTGTTATGACTTTCACAAAATTCATATATCAAATAGTGTCAAAATTGACACAAAATAGTTTTTAAATCAAATATTATATTATTAATTGTTATTTTATTCCTAAAAATCTAAGGTTAGGCCAAATGACTTAGATAAGGATATATATATTAATAATAAACAATTTGGGGTTCTTTTGGAATGTTATAGTAAGTGTATTAACCATATAGTGAAAGAAAACAAAAAGACACGGTAAAAGTTAAATTAATTAACTTAGAGTTAAATCTAATTGATAAGGTTAAAATAATACCCTAAACATGTCTAAATCCTATTGGTTGATAGGATTTCGACCCATCCCCACTTTAGCTTCTAAATAAGCCCCTTTGGAACCATTATAAACCGATTTTGACTTTAATATAAAATAATATTTTGAGATATTCCTAAGGTGCCCCTCTCCTCCCTTATAAAAGGGCACCTCCTCCCCCTCCTCCTCACACCAATTTGAGCACTCAAGCTCGGCCAACCCCTGCCATTTTCTCCTCTACACTTCCCTAGAATAATCCTAGAGGTCCTGGTCTTCTCCAAAGACCAATCTTAGTTCCTTAAGTGGAGGATTCAAAGAGGCGTTCCAAAGAAGAGGTAATATCCATTACCGATCTTTTCAATTTATTTCTTCTTCAACTTCTTCTTCTTTAGTTGTTTCATGATAAAGTAATAACATCAGTATTACTTACATACTGATATGTTATTATAAATATGAAACAACCCTAATTCACCTTCTATCCATCCTACGGAAAAATGAAATCACCGCGCGTGCGTACGTACGGAATACCGTCTCCACGCCGTGGTGTAATCTATTTTCCACCATCACCTTACAAGGATGGGTATAATGGTGTAATGAGTAACTATATATGATTATTATTAAGTAATATTGATACTGAAATAATATATATATATACTCCAATACAATTCCACGATCATAGGAACGATATCATCACTCGTGCGTACGTACGGAATACCGTCTCCACGATGTGATGCGACTCGTTCTACATGATATTCATTTCATAATGATTATATAAATGAATTGAATGAATGAATATGTTATATAATACACTAATACCATTCTGGAAATGAATTATTAAAAACCTAAAGATAAGAATAAGAATTTATTCAACAAAACACGCATAAGAACAAAAAGTTATAAAGACCCGAGTAACAAGTAACAATGAAATATTACTAACAAGAAGCTAATAATATGACCATATATGATATCATATCAATATGTATGATTCTGGAATAAGTCAATAACATTATTTTAACCATTATACAGGAGCTTCGGACACGAACAAAGCAAATCGGACCTAAGGTAAGGGAAATATCACAATCTCATTTTTATCCGAGATTGTTTATTCGTAAGTATTTACTGGGGTGTATTTTATCATCCACATCCATGTTTACTCAATATGTAATATTATTTCCATCCACCTAAAATTGTTTAAATCCATTTTTTACCCTTCGGTGAGTTTTTATTAATACGTATGAAAGGAATCTTTTGTCGTTTTTCGTACGAGGTACTTTTTGACTTTTCCGACAAAAGTACGAAGAATGTTTTTTTACTTATACGGCACGAACGGATTTCTACTGTTTTATAAAGCCTTATTTTCATGAAGCTTCCTCTAAAAGATTTCATGACTATTTTCAATAAAATCTCTTTCTTTTAAAATTGCATGATGTTTTGTGAAAAGAAATTGATTTTGAAGAAGAAAGGATATTTTCCTCAAGAATTCAATTCAAGTGTTTTATCAAAATTATTTTCCATCTAAGATATTAAAGGGTTCTGTTTCTATCATTATTTTTACATTGATTTGACTATGTTGTGATGGAATTATGTTTATGAATTCCTTTATCTTATATGAATTGATTTATGATTTCATGATGTTTCAAGAATCCCATTTTTGTTACATGTGTTATGCGATGATGTATGTTTTATGATTATGTGGCACACATAAGAAAGGATTCATTATAAGATGGGTGGGACCTATATATCCCTCCAATGCATTGGGTAATGATTTTATATCTCATGAGATAGACATGGCTGGAACAGAAGGTTATTTCGGTTCAGTGATACAGGACCGAAACGAGGAGTGAACTCGGTTCAGAAAGGGACTTTGTCCACTAAGATAGTCTTGGCAATGAGTCATGACTAACAAGAAATGATTTTCCATGATTATGTGTGCCTGACACAAAGTTTCAAGTTTTATGTTATGATTATGGGGATCTCATTTTCACTTCTATGATTTATTCCATGTTAAGATATTATGATCTCTTTTGCAGGTTTTGATTTTCATAAAGATATGATATGATTTTTATTTCCTTTATTTGCCCTTGCTGAGCATTTAAGCTCACCCTTTTATGTTTTCTTTTCCCCTGGTCAGGAAGATGGATATTAAGTAGAATATGCTAAAAGGGACCCTAGATATGATAAAATAAATGGGAGACACTGTAGAATATTTATGAACCAGTTGTTTATGTTTCCCAGTTTCTAAAGACACTATACCTATACGGTCCTTTGTGGTTTTGTCATATGTTGTAATAAGTGTGCTTCAATTTCGAAGTATTAACAATGTATGTAAAGTTTGGGTAGTTATAGTTGGTATCAGAGGAAAGGTATAGTCAACCTTTGGAAACTAGGATGTGAAAGCCTTAGTAAGAACCCTAAGGATAAGTCTAAGAATAGAACACAATCTTAGAAATGGCCATGAATAACCTAGGATAAGACCATAAGCATGAAAATTTTTTTTTCTTGAATTATGTGGTTTCCTATTATAATTAGTGTTTCTCACACTATTATTCTTGGTTTTAGTAAATGGCTGGAACCCGAAGGAACCGTGTTAATGAGGAATGCGATGGGCAATGCAATGATTGTCCCCCTGAGCAACCAAACGATATGGGAGCTGGAATGCAAAATCTTGTAGCCATGCTCACACAACTTTCTCAAGCTATGAATCATGCAGGATTTCCAAACGAACAAAGGAGGGAGCAACATTCTGTTGAATCCTTCATGAGGCAGCGTCCACCTTCTTTCAGCGGGTCTACTGATCCATTAGTTGCTGAACAATGGATTAGTACTACTGAAAAGATATTTTCAGTTCTTCAATGTTCTGAGCATGATAAATTCATCCTAGCAGTGTATCGTTTGGAAGGAGATGCGGATCAATGGTGGAATCTTGTTAAGAATACGAGGCAAAGGGATGAAATTGAGTCTATGGAATGGGACGAGTTCAAGAACTTATTTTTCAATAAGTACTTCCCTCGTATTCTCTGAACAAAGATGGAGAAAGAGTTCCTTGAACTGAAGCAAAGGGATGATGAATCTGTTAGTACCTATGAAGCAAATTTTACAAGACTTGCAAGGTACGCTTCTAGTATTATTATCCAACCTGAGAGTAAGATCGATCGATTCTTTAGTGGCTTAAAACCAAGTCTTCGAAGGGCGTTAGCCATAAGGGACTTCAATAGCTACGAGGAAATCGTTCGATGTGCTCTCAAAGTCGAGATGGAGATTGGAGTAACCCATCAGTCACATGGGTTTGATAAGAAGAGGAAGATGGAATTCAAATAAAAATCTAAAGAGCACACGGAAAAGAAGATGAGATTTTCCTTATGCTCAAAGTGTGGAAAGAAACATGGAGGGAGTTGTCTTAAAGGGACAAGTAAATGTTTTAAATGTGGAAAAGAAGGTCATCGGGCATTTGAATGCCGTGATAATGGGAAGAAGATGTCTAATGATGCAAACAAAGGAAGGGATACACAGAATGAACCTACTACACTTCAATGTTTCATGTGCAAGGAGATGGGGCATTATGCCAATCAATGCCCAAATCCAAGGGTTGATGATGATGGTCGACGTCAACAAAATCTTAAGGCTAAAGGCAAAGGAAAGTCACATGCAATTTCTATCAGCGATGTGGAGTACGATAACGATGTGGTGAAAGGTACACTTACCATCCACTCTAAAGTAGAAAATGTTTTATTTGATTCTGGATCCACCCACTCTTTTATTTCTGAAGACTTTTCTAAGAGTATCACCGTATTACCTCAACAATTAGATGTTGAGTTAGCTGTGACAACACCTAATGGCACATCAATCGCATCAAAAGTTTATAATTCTTCTCCGATCGAAGATTGTGGGAAAGTGCTTCCTGCAAATCTTGTGATCCTTCCTTTAGTGGAATTTGATGTGATTCTTGGCATAGATTGACTTTCTCTACATGGAGCTCATATCGATTTCCAAAGAAGGGAAGTCACATTTCATATTCCAGATCAATCTACGATCGTCTATCAATGCAAGGATGAACATAACCTTCCAGTGGAAATTTCTTCCATCTTATGGGTATTGATTCCACTAAATGAAGGTTATTTATCTCAAATGGTTGGTGAGAAACTCACGATTAAGAATATGCCCATTGTACGAGAGTTTGATGATGTCTTTCCGGAGGAATTGCCGGGTCTTCCACCAAATCGTGAAGTTGAGTTTTCAATAGAACTCGTACGGGGTGCTTTGCCTATTTCCAAGACACCTTATAGAATGGCCCCAATTGAGTTGCAGGAATTGAAGAAGCAACTCCAAGAGAATCTTGATAAGGGATTCATACGCCCTAGTGCGTCACCTTGGGGAGCACCTGTTCTATTTGTTAAGAAGAAAGATGGATCAATGAGACTTTTCATTGATTATCGAGAACTTAACAAGATCACTATCAAGAACAAATATCCTCTCCCACGCATTGATGACTTATTTGACCAACTACGCGGAGCTCAATACTTTTCCAAGATTGATCTTCGTTCAGGGTATCATCAATTAAGGGTCAAAAGGGAGGATATACCAAAGACGGCTTTCCGTACAAGGTATGGACACTATGAATTTATAGTGATGCCATTTGGTATTACTAATGCCCCTGCTATCTTCATGGATCTAATGAATAGAGTCTTTAGAGACTATCATGATCAATTTGTTGTAGTCTTTATAGACGATATTCTTGTCTATTCAAAGAGCAAGGAAGAGCATGAATATCACTTGAGAATTATATTGAAGACCCTGAGAAAGGAGAAGCTTTATGCCAAATTTACCAAGTGTGAATTTTGGCTTCAAAAAGTTGCATTTTTTAGTCATATAATCTCAAAAGAGGGGATATCTGTGGATCCAGCAAAAACAGAGGTTATCGAAAGATGGTCAAGACCAACAACAGTAACTGAGATCCGAAGTTTTCTTGGTTTGGCTGGATATTATTGACGTTTTGTAAAAGATTTTTTACGATTATCTAATCCAATCACCAAGTTGACTCGGAAGGGAGTTAAGTTTGTCTAGACAGAGGAATGTGAAGAGAATTTCAAGGAGTTGAAAAGAAGGTTATCCAGTGCACCTGTGCTCACACTGCCTTGTAGTGGAGAAAGGTTTGTGATCTACAGTGATGCATCCAAGAAGGGATTGGGGTGTGTTCTTATGAAAAATGATATGGTTATAGCTTATGCCTCACGACAGTTGAAAATCCATGAGCAAAATTACCCAACACATGATTTGGAGTTGGCTGCGGTAATCATTGCATTAAAGATTTGGAGGCATTACCTTTATGGTGAAAGGTGTGATATTTATACTGATCATAAAAGTTTAAAGTATATTTTCACACAAAAGGAGTTGAATATGCGTCAAAGAAGATGGTTGGAGCTGATTAAGGATTATGACTGCTCAATCCATTACCACCCTGGGAAAGCAAACAAGGTGGCAGATGCATTAAGTCGACAAGACCATGCTAGTTTATCCATGATGAGGATCACAAAAGATCCAATATTTATGGATTTACAAAGGATGGATCTTGGAATTATAATGGAAGGGGAAAATCTTATCTTTCTCAAATGAATGTTCAACCATCTATACATGTGATGATTAAAGAGGCACAGAAAGAAGATGTCGAGTTATAAAAGAAGGTGAGAAATGTTCCTGAATTCAACCTTGATTGTGATGGGATAATAAAGTTCAGGAATCGGGTTTGTGTTCCTCCCATCCCCGAATTAAAGAAAGAGCTGCTGGATGAGGCTCATAGTTCTTCATTCTCTATTCATCCTGGAAGCACGAAGATGTATAGGGACCTGAAAGAGTACTTCTGGTGGGATGGCATGAAAAGAGATGTTGCTGAATATGTCTCTCGATGCATGGTTTGTCAACAAGTTAAAGCTGAGAGACAGAAGTCTAAGGGGATGTTACAACCATTACCCATACCCGAATGGAAATGGGAAAACATCACTATGGACTTTGTCACAGGACTTCCTAAAACATCCAAAGGCAATAATGCTTTCTGGGTCATAGTTGATCGTCTTACAAAGTCTGCACACTTCATTGCTATTAAAGAGGATTTCTCTCTAGATCAACTTGCCAGGATATATGTAAGGGAAGTGGTAAGATTGCATGGAGTACCACTTTCTATTATATCTGATCGAGATCCGAGATTTACCTCGATGTTCTGGCGAAGTCTTCAGCATACTCTGGATACAGAGTTGAGTTTCAGCACTGCTTATCATCCCCAGACAGACGGTCAGTCTGAGAGAAAAATTCAAACCCTAGAAGATATGTTGAGAGCTTGCTCTATGGATTTCAAAGGAGGTTGGGATCAACACCTACCTTTTGTGGAATTTTCTTATAATAATAGCTTTCACTCCAGTATTCAGATGGCTCCTTATGAAGCTCTCTATGGAAAGAAATGCAGGACTCCAACTTGCTGGGATGAAGTTGGGGAAAGAAAGCTATTAGGACCTGATCTCGTTGATGAAATGGCAGAAATGGTTAGATCTATTCAACAACACATAAGAGCAGCTCAGAGTCGACAGAAAAGTTATGCCGATAACCGAAGAAAAGACCTAGAGTTTGAAGTGGGCGATAAAGTGTTCTTACGAATATCTCCCTGGAAGAGGGTTATGAGATTTAGAAAGAAGGGGAAGTTGAGCCCTAGATATATCGGTCCTTTTGAAATACTGGATCGTGTTGGGAAGGTAGCTTACTGATTGGCGCTTCCACCGAATCTCTCTCAAGTTCGCGATGTGTTCCACGTATCTCTCCTGAGAAAGTACATACCAGATCCTTCACATGTACTCAGCTCAGAAGTTGTACCGCTGGAGCAAGATCTTTCTTATGAAGAACAGCCGATAGAGATTCTGGATCGTAGCGAAAAAGTCCTACGAAACAAGACCACTCGCTTGGTGAAAGTTTTATGGAGGAACCACCAACTTGAAGAAGCTACATGGGAGCTTGAGGATATGATGAGAGAGAAGTATCCTCATTTGTTTGTTACAAAGTGACGAATTTCGAGGGCGAAATTCTTTTTAAGGGGGGTAGAATGTAACACCCGAGACTTTTATGTTATATAAACCATCAAAGGAATCTTTTTCTACACAACACTTGCTTGGCTTGCTTTACACGCAATTGTGACCTTCCTCGATAGCTTGCGTCGTACGCAATACCGAGTTTCACTAAACAACAATATGCTATTAAAACTAGCCGTTATGAATAGTAATAACCACTTTTTGAAATTTTATAAATTTTATTTTTCAAAATGGACTTCATTTTTGGACTCAGAATATCGAAATTAGCCTAGGGTGAAATTTTGGTATTTTTCTGAAAACTTTCAATTTTTGATGAATAGTGAAACCACTAAGTGGTAGGTTAAAAACTGAATTTTGCATAAAACATAATTTTACCGCTTCTGTGAATGGAATTTCGAAAATCCGACAGACACGGTTGATATCAGTAAGTAAAATGTGGTTCAATGAGATAAAAATAATTTTTTGGTGAATAATAACTTTTTATGATTTTTACCGCGGTTAATAGTAAATAGGGTAACTAAGGGTAAATATGATATTAATATTACCCTAACACATGTCCTAATTCTATTGGACAAGTGTAATGCGACCCAAAACAAACTTAGGAATAAAATATGACCATTTAGGCCCACTTGGATTAGATTAGGACATTTATTATTAATTTATTTAAAGAAGGGTTAAAATAGTTAAAATCAAAGTTTAATAAGTAAATAATTTTTAATATGGGGTTATAAATAAGATAAATTCGATTGTAAATATTCATTAGAAATCTAAAAAGATTTCCTACATGATGGTATTTTATTTGTAATTTTTAGACATCAAATAATGTAATTTATTTACGACACAAAGATGATGCAGTAATTATCTTATTAATGAAATATTGACAAAATTGATAATATAAATACCAAAATAAATATAATTTAAGACTTTTTATGAATTCCACTAATTTTCTAGGTTACTATGATATATTAATGTTGATTTAGTCAACTTGGTTCGAACATATAATTCTTTTATGACTTTCACAAAAATCATATATCAAATAGTGTCAAAATTGACACAAAATAGTTTTTAAATCAAATATTATATTATTAATTGTTATTTTATTCCTAGAAATCTAAGGTTCGGCAAAATGACTTAGATAAGGATATATATATTAATAATAAACAATTTGGGGTTCGTTTGGCATGTTATAGTAAGTGTATTAACCATATAGTGAAAGAAAACAAAAAGACATGGTAAAAGTTAAATTAATTAACTTAGAGTTAAATCTAATTGATAAGGTTAAAATAATACCCTAAACTTGTCTAAATCCTATTGGTTGATAGGATTTCGACCCATACCCACTTTAGCTTCGAAATAAGACCCTTTGGAACCATTATAAACCGATTTTGACTTTAATATAAAATAATATTTTGAGATATTCCTAAGGTGCCCCTCTCCTCCCTTATAAAAGGGCACCTCCTCCCCCTCCTCCTCACACCAATTTGAGCACTCAAGCTCGGCCAACCCCTGCCATTTTCTCCTCTCCACTTCCCTAGAATAATCCTAGAGGTCCTGGTCTTCTCCAAAGACCAATCTTAGTTCCTTAAGTGGAGGATTCAAAGAGGCGTTCCAAAGAAGAGGTAATATCCATTACCGATCTTTTCAATTTCTTTCTTCTTCAACTTCTTCTTATTTAGTTGTTTCATGATAAAGTAATAACATCAGTATTACATACATACTGATATGTTATTATAAATATGAAACAACCCTAATTCACCTTCTATCCATCCTACGGAAAAATGAAATCACCGCGCGTGCGTACATACGGAATACCGTCTCCACACCGTGGTGTAATCTATTTTCCACCATCACCTTACAAGGATAGGTATAATGGTGTAATGAGTAACTATATATGATTATTATTAAGTAATATTTATACTGAAATAATATATATATATACTCCAATACAATTCCATGATCATAGGAACGATATCATCACTCGTGCGTACGTACGGAATACCGTCTCCACGATGTGATGTGACTCGTTCTACATGATCTTCATTTCATAATGATTATATAAATGAATTGAATGAATGAATATGGTATATACTACACTAATACCATTCTGGAAATTAATTATCTATAACCTAAAGATAATAATAAGAATTTATTCAACAAAACACGCATAAGAACAAAAAGTTATAAAGACCCGAGTAACAAGTAACAATGAAATATTACTAACAAGAAGCTAATAATATGACCATATATGATATCATATCAATATTTATGATTCTGGAATAAGTAAATAACATTATTTAAACCATTATACAGGAGCTTCGGACACGAACAAAGCAAATCGGACCTAAGGTAAGGGAAATATCACAATCTCTTTTTTATACGAGATTGTTTTTTCGTAAGTATTTACTGGGGTGTATTTTATCATCCACATCCATGTTTACTCAATATGTAATATTATTTCCATCCACGTAAAATTGTTTAAATCCATTTTTTACCTTTGGTGAGTTTTTAGTAATACGTATGAAAGGAATCTTTTGTCGTTTTTCGTACGAGGTACTTTTTGACTTTTCCGACAAAAGTACGAAGAATGTTTTTTTAACTTATACGGCACGAATGGATTTCTACTGTTTTATAAAGCCTTATTTTCATGAAGCTTCCTCTAAAAGATTTCATGACTATTTTCAATAAAATCTCTTTCTTTTAAAATGTCATGATGTTTTGTGAAAAGAAATTGATTTTGAAGAAGAAAGGATATTTTCCTCAAGAATTCAATTCAAGTGTTTTATCGAAATTATTTTCCATCTAAGATAATAAAGGGTTCTGTTTCTATCCATATTTTTACATTTATTTGACTATGTTGTGATGGAATTATGTTTATGAATTCCTTTATCTAATATGAATTGATTTATGATGTCATGATGTTTCAAGAATCCCATTTTTGTTACATGTGTTATGCGATGATGTATGTTTTATGATTATGTGGCACACATAAGAAAGGATTCATTATAAGATGGGTGGGACCTATAACTCCCTCCAATGCATTGGGTAATGATTTTATATCTCATGAGATAGTCATGGCTGGAACAGAAGGTTATTTCGGTTCAGTGATACAGGACTGAAACGAGGAGTGAACTCGGTTCAGAAAGGGACTTTGTCCACTAAGATAGTCTTGGAAATGAGTCATGACTAACAAGAAATGATTTTCCATGATTATGTGTGCATGCCACAAACTTTCAAGTTTTATGTTATGATTATGGGGATCTCATTTTCACTTCTATGATTTATTCCATGTTAAGATATTATGATCTCTTTTGTAGGTTTTGATTTTCATAAAGATATGATATGATTTTTATTTCCTTTATTTGCCCTTGCTGAGCAATTAAGCTCACCCTTTTATGTTTTCTTTTCCCCAGGTCAGGAAGATGGATATTAAGTAGAATATGATAAAAGGGACCCTAGATATGATGAAATAAATGGGAGACACTGTAGAAGATTTATGAACCAGTTGTTTATGTTTCCCAGTTTCTAAAGACACTATACTTATACGGTCCTTTGTGGTTTTGTCATTTGTTGTAATAAGTGTGCTTCAATTTCAAAGTATTAACAATGTATGTAAAGTATGGGTCGTTATATCATCAATAGGGGAGAGCTATAAATTGATGATTTGGTGATGTTTGTAGAGTTTCTAGTGTAGATATGGGATCAACATGAGATGTTCTTTCATAGATGGTCTATTCATATGGTTCACATTTGGTGGCATCACAGGAACTCTATTATAGCACATGGGAGTTGGTGGATCATATTTGTACGTAATACCCCCTTTTGATTGTTTATCCATGTTTTGGATTATGAGGACGTGAATCCCTCTAAAGTGGGAGTAATGTAATGTCCCAAAAATTCCATGTAATTTTTATTAAATTATATATATTTTTTTTGAAACCATATGCTTTGATGACACTTGACTTTGATCCCTAGTGAGCCCATAATAGAATATTGAACTTTTATTAGTTAAGTTAAGTAATCATGCACGAATTTTTTTAAAACCTTTAAAACGGTGCTTGGATAAAAAATTTGAGGACACCATTGAACTCATAACAGCAAGATTTTCCTAGAAGGAATCTATCTTTGATAGGTAAGGGATGATCACAAAAGATAGTTTTTGGAATTTTCGAAAAATAATAAAATAACTTGAAATCTAATTTTATTTTATTCCCTCACCATTGAGCGATGGAAGGCAGTGCTACGGTGCGGTGACAAGGATCATTAAATGAAGCTAATTAAGGAATTTTGTTTGTGTAGTGTAACAATTAATTAATTGATGTGTAACGACGGGACATTTCGACGTATCATAAACATTGTGGCATATTTTCATTAAATGGGTTAATGTGTTCGAATGTTGAGAATCTAAGGGGTGAAATTTCTTTAACGAACTGACGGTGAGAACTACCTAAAAAATGAATGATTATGGGCGGTAGATCATTAAATACATTAACAAATCTCGATGAATTGGACCGTTGAGTGATGAAATCCTTTGACCTCTTGAATCTTCGGTAGCTGACTGCTTCAACATCAAACTGCTTCGAAGATGGGGTTTAATTGTTTTATGTTTCCCCATTATTTTCTAAAACAACAAATGTGGATCAACCCACAAATAGGTTGATCCACAGATCATGTGTTCTTAAAAAAGTGTGTTTTCCATGGGTTTTTAGCACTGGGATTTATGATTATCCGATTGAAGTGTGATACCATGCCTCCGATGTTCGTAAACACCTAACACGGAGGGTATGTGTTGACCCGAACAAGGCCCGAGCCGCTCTTCCTAGTGCGTTATTCATGGTCAAGAATTAAAATAGGTAACAAGGAAAATTTGACACGTTCATATTGAAGGAGACAGTCCATGGAGGCCAAGGGCACATTCATCACGGAGAATAGACCACTAGATCGAACCTGGTGATCCGCGGAAGAATCTGTTGGCGAGGCGGCTACCACAGGTGGGTGGGATGATGCCATAATAGCGCACCAGAAGATGGGTCGTGACTGGATCAGGTCATGGAGATTCAAAAAGAGATGTCATCCTATATATCGATGGTGTGTAGACATGACACTAGACTACATCACATGTAGAATGCCACAGTCAACTGACCGCGACAAAGGCACTAGCCATGTTGATGACCCACGGGGCAAAGGGGAGTCAGACACAGCTTCCAACTGCGCCCCGTCCATGCAGAACTGGTCTTCCAATAACAAACGAGGAAGTGCGCAAGATGACCCAGGGGGTTGGTAAAAACCCTAGTTGGTCCGGGTCTAGGTGGGGTTGGTGGTCCTTGGTCGGGTCTGTGGACCCCAGGCCAGACTGACCTAAAGCCAACCATCCCCTTTTCAAAAAAACACCAATATCATTCAAAACGGATGTCCGATTGACTATTCATTTGCGGCGTTGCAACCCTTGGGATGAGGTGTATCCTCTGGAAGGATCTATTTAGTATTTATTGGAAGATGGAATGTGTGATCATGTTGTGGATAGGTTATCCTAGAATCAGGTTCACTACGTAAGGAAACCCTATGGTTGGACGAGACATAAAAACCTCTAATAAGCGCCCCTATGTGGATCCTCTACTATAGCCTAGTGGGAAGCGACTTATATGTGACCAGGAAGTGCCATGTGTGGGAGTGACTCTATCTGACCCGACAGACCCAAGGTACCTAACAAGAGAAGTACCTATCTATTGTCAAAGTGGGAAGCATCTTTTGTGTGACTCGACATGCCCACGGTGGGGAGAGGATTTTTTGTAACCCAGCATACCCACATTACTCTTCATAAATGAGTACCAAAATAGTTCAAGGTTAGTGGGAAGAAGCTTTTGTGTGATCCGATTGGCCAACAATACTCATTAAGGAGGAGTTATCTGATAGTCCAATGTATTTGACGACTTGACTTATGGTCATAATTTCCTACTATAGATTATTCATGGTGTGAGATTCATTGTTTCATGATCATGAATTGCAATAATGTTTTGTTGTTTTCTTTGTTGATTGATTTTTGTTCTTAATTTTTTTTCGGGTCTCTAGTAAGTATATTGTTACTCACCCCTGCATGGATTCACCCACATGTGTTGTGTCTGGTACAGAAGACTACCACCACGATGGAGGACATTGTGGCCCATGAACCAGTGGTGCCTAGTGAGACCAGGTAGGCGAGGCATATTTCTATGGCTTCCAGCACCTGCTCTGTACTTACCCATTAGATTGGGTTTCCAGTAGACAGCTTTTAGAGTTTTCAGTGTACATTCTTATTTTTAGTTTATCTTTTCATGGTTTTGTATTCCATCACATTTTACCTATAGTTTGTACTTTTAATTCGTGGTTGTGCAGTGGAATGCATTTTTACATTTAAATCATTGAGATGTGGTTGTGTATACATGCGTGCAGGTACTCGGGAAAACGCCTCCCACTTGAAGGTTGACGCCTTCGACACTAGTTGCCAACCACTGTCCTTCAGGATGTCATATTAGGGTATGTCATAGAATTGGCCCTGGGGGATGGGTTGTGACAAGAAGTGTTTCTTTAATCATGGAATAATCGTGAATTACAACTCTACCAATGGATGAAAGGTAAGGAGGGGTGGACATACTGTTTGGACAAACTATGGGTCCCCTTCTAGTAAACCATGCTTAGTTACACAGTTTCCTAGTCCATGCCACATGTTATTACCTATCTATTCTCTAACCATGTATATAAAAATGGGAACAAAAAGATCTCAAAAACTCATTAAATAACCCTAGCGTAAGACCTAAGAATGAAATGGTAAAAATGGATCATGAACTACCTAGATGAATGTAATTGAACATTACAATAATGTTTTTAGTAATACTTTAATATTATTTATGTTCATAAAAATACAAAACCATTGATGGTACCTATTTTGCAATAAGATATGTTTAATTTATATAATCCTAATTCATTCACTAAATGGATTATGTTTGTCTTAAGAGACGTTAACTAAACTCATTCCTTTTCCATAGGTAAATTATGTTATGAAAGAAATAATGGGGTTTTTTATGAGTTTTATGATAAATTTAAGAACCATATATATTATTCATGTTTTGGTTTCTATAAATTTTTTATAAGATATTTTGAGCCCCATTATAGATCATGGGTGATCATGATATATCTTATATGATTGGTGCACACAAATAGAGTGCCAATACATTAGGTATTATATTACAAGTCGGTCGTGTTGTTATTTTAATTTTCAAGGGTTCCTGTAAGGGTTCTATGAAGATAATTTTCAAATATAATAATGAATTTTCATCATAATTTTTATGGTATTTTAATTATTATTTTGATCAATATCCAAATCACATGGCTCATGATTGTTGATTATTATAAATCTCTAATTTTATAATGCATTATACCATGTTTCATGATTGATTATCCTAGTATTAATGGGTATGGATATTCTAATATTACATTAATGCATGTTGACAATGTCATCATTCCCTTATTCCCATATTACTCTTGGGGGTTAAATTCAATTATTAATGATTATGATTACCCTTACTGAGAATTATATCTCACCCTTCTTATGTTTTCTATTCTCAGGTTATCAAGAATGAGGATAAACACATTTTTTCTAGAAATACATCTTACTTGAGACAGTTTGTGGGACACGTGGAACAATTAATATGGAAAAGGAAAAACTAGGTATTGTGGGAAAATAGTCCATGGAATTCATAAGTATTATTCATGTAAGAGTTCATCCTAATTTTCAAAAAACTATATAAATGAAAGTGAATTGGATAAATAATTAATCTAATATTTCCTTTTGATTTTGTAAGTCTTGAATAGGGAAAATTTTTTCACCTTCATCGGTATAAAATCCATTTATGTAATGATAATTTAATTAGAAAAATATGAGGGAGTAAGGGTACAATGATATCACAATATTTTAATAGTCACTTATTTCTGGGGAATCATGAAAAACTCTATTCGCATTCATACACCCTGATAACTATGTTATATCACTCTCCCATTTAAAAACATCTTCATTCTATCACCTTATTTCCAATAACACAACTTATAACTATTTTCATTAGTCTATGTCCTAAATCATTCATTTGGAGATCTTTATCTAGAAATATATGTCAAAAAATGTTCATTCGATACATTGTGTTAGGAAAAAAATAATATACACTATTGATGAAAATCATGATTCATGATATTTTCCATGATTTTAACAACTTGTTATATCATCATATAATTATATAAAATGGTTGGATTGTTTCTTATCCATTTTAATGAAACATAAAAAAATTCATTTTACAACATCATAAAAAAATTCTTAACAGACACTCACATACAAAAAAATCATAGAAAAATACTATTGATAAAAAATAAAAAACATTAATATAAGAAATCATTAATGGGTATTTAAAACCTATATGTTAATTTTGTAACCAATGGTATACAATGCTATATAGAAAAAATTTTCCGATTAGGCTTTACTAAAACATAATATAAAAAAATAATAAAAGTAAAAGTATTTTTAAATGACTTGGAAAATAATGTGGTATTAGATTACATTACATTTATTATAATTTCATAATATCAATGTAACAAAGTAATATTTTAAATGAATGAAGCGATTCATAGTGTATAGACTGTGCATCACTGCACTTTAATGAACATTGAAATACTACAATTTTAGGAACATTATAACATAACCGTTTATTGATATGTATGAATAAAAGTAAACAAATTTTAAAATATATATGAAGGTAATATTATGAAAACTTAATTGAAAAAATCTTAAAATATAAGAACATTATATTTATTAATTTCATTTTTATTACAAAAAAGTCTTTCTTCTAAAATGGTCTATATTTAATTTTTAGAGAGAATATTATAATTAATTTCTAGAATAATTAAATATTTAAATTTTTAAAATAATATCATTTTGGAAATGAAAATTTAAAAAATATTTTATAGTGATTTTAATCTAAAATTTTTCATTTTTCAATTAATAGTGAGAACAATTTTCTCTAAATCTATCTTAAATTTAATAAATCTACAATCTACTATTTTTATGGTTTCAAAGTATCATTACTAATCTTATATTATTAATTGTGCAATTAGTCTCATTAGAATTAGTTTGAAAAACTTTTTCCAATGAGTTTTGTATATTTAATTTAATATTAAATTCCTCCACTTCTGTGATTAGATTTTTCTCAAATGGATTTCATATATTTATATATAAAAATGTTCTGTACTTAAGAATGAATTTCTCCAAAAAAACATGTTTTTCATTATGTTTTGTGGATTTAATTTAAAATTAAATTCCCCCACTTCTATGAATTTATTTTTCAAAAATTGAATACATATTTTTATTCAAAATATTTTATATTACATAATAATATAAAAATAATTATTGGTTTATATGAATAGTAACCAATGTAACTTTTTATTACAAAGATAAATTTAAAATTTGTTCATTAGGTATTAAAATAATCTGATAAGGCATAAAATTAATTCAAACACATTCATTTATTTCAATGTATTAGTTGATATCAAATATAATCACCCAAAATTCAAAAATATGACCACTTTTTCATTTTTTATTAATCGTAACCATTATAATATTTAAGGAAAATATTTAGTCAAAAATGAAACTTTATTTATTTAATAACTAAAATATTTTGTCGTTGGGATAAAAAACATAGGTTTGGTTCTAAATTATTTTTTAAATATAAATTACTTCTTTTAATTGTAATTTATTTTAAAAATTTACTGATAAAATAATGACATAATATGTTTACATGAGGAAAATGTAGTGTTTCTGCAAGTAGTATAAAAATCACATAAACAATTTTAGAAATAGTAAATGTAACATTTTTTGGGGGTTAATGTTTTAAAGGATTTTTTATCATAAATAAAAAAATCAAATATAATTTAATACTTATATTAACATTTTATATCACTCATATTTTTTTCAAGGAAAAATAATTTGACCTATTCTTAAAATGACATTAATTGTATTTTTTAAAATTATTTAAAATTTATAAAATATTTTCAAGAAGAAAATTATAATGATAAATTGTCACAATTTTCACTCATTTTCTATTGATGGACCAATTTTCACATTATAGATAAAATAATAACACTTTTATATTGAAAAATTCATTACCATGGCCAATGTAAGAATTGGGTTGCTAAGGGATTTAACCAAAATATATGGTTAAAATTGATCTCTTTACCTTTATAAATTATATTTTTTGATTAAATTAATATCTTAGCCTCCATAAATTCAAATATATGAAATTTTAGAACCATTTTACATGATTTAGACACAAATTATTGTACAATATTCCATGAAATCAAATATATTGATTAATAATATTTTATAAAAACATATTTTATTAAATGATTTTAAACTCATAAAAATTATACTTTTTCACAATTTAATGAGATATAGTTGATAATATTAACCATATTACATTATTATATCAATTTCCCTATTATAGTTTATTTTCTGTCCCATGGAGAGTAAAATTTATTTATAAAAAATTATTTGTCAAAAGGGTCGATGAGAGTTAATATAAGAGATAAGGGTTAATATATCACATAAAATTTGAAAAATTTTAATTTTAAGGAATATTTTGACTGATATTCACAATTTTTTATAAATATAATAATTTATATCCACTGGAACCTAGAAATTAATATATATATATATATATATATATATGTAATTCCAAGAGTGCCCCTCCCCTTAATTATAAAAGGTCATCTCTACTCACTTCTTTTCACATTTTGTTCTAAATATATCAACCCAAATCTACCAAATTAACTTCTAAAATTGAATATTTAACAATTATAGGTCAATATATTCTGAAAATACCATTCCCAGGATCCATTATAAGGAACCTAAAGGTGTCTTACCGATGAAGAGATGATCATCTTTCCCAAACTCATAAAATTTAATTCATCTTATAACACCTATAAATAAATGGTATTCATTATAAAATAATTACTATTGTATATTAAATAAACAAAAATATTATTATGATTACTTAAAACCGAAAATCAACCTTTTTCCCATATTTTGAAAAATGATAACATCGCTGGTGCAATGGTATGTCCTACCACCTCAGTGAAGTTTTGCAATTAGTTTTTATATACACATTAAATGGATAATGATAAGGATATATTTAATGAATATATAAGATATATACAATATAAAAAAGATCCCATAAATTTGAATTGTTATTTACCTTTATTTCAATCCATCCGTTGAATAATGAAAACAGCAATCATGTGTACATATGTTTTTTCGTCTGCATGAATGGTGGAATTAATTATTCTATATATAACCTTTATATATAAATATAAATATATTTAAAATGAATATATATGATATTTAAATAATTTTTAACACTATTGATATAACATAACCATGATCTAGGAACAAGGGGAGAAACTACAGACCTAAAACATCTATGTAAATTTAATTGATTAACACCTAGAAACAATCATTTTAATAAATATTAATTAATAATGGGTTTTGAAATGTTATAATTGGATAAGATAAGATTTTATAACTGTTCACATAGTTATAGAATATAATTATAATAAACTAAAAAAATTATATTGGGGTCTAGATTTCATTCAAATCATGGTTATCTTGAGGTAATCAATTCTCATGTAACTTTTATTTTTTTGATACCTAAGACATATTCACCAATAATTTAATTTGTGTGGTGTATATAATTGCCACGAATGAATTTTATGATTATTTAATGAATATAAATTTTCATAAAAAATAAATCTATGGATATTTATTTCAAGCAGTTTTGATAAGTAGATTTCCAAATTAGTAAGGTTTTACGTTATAATATCTTTGTTTAACAATATTGTTTATAATTAAGATATAGCTGATTATATTTCATTATATACCAATATAGAAACTAATGAATATTCTTATCCTACATTTATCTCTGGATATTACTTGTTTTCCATTAATTTTCCTCATTTATGTAATCAATATACTAAATGAGTATTTTTAAGGAAAATAACTATTATTTCAATTTTTCCTGAAAATATTTTTTCCTCAATATATATAGTTCCTGAAAAATTATATAATTTTTGTAAATTAACGTTGGTTTTATTTAATTCATTTTCTATCATCATTTAGTTTTTAATTTTTTTAAAAATGATTCTTCTTGTTGTTTTTTTTTTGAACAAGGGACTTTTAAATTTTTACTGAATATTCTAAAAAAATATTTGTTTTAACAAAAACAACATAAATGGAATTTTCCATCATCTTGACCTCCCAAATAATTTATGATACCTTCAAAAGTGTCTATGGTAATTTTAACTGAAATTTATTTCATTAATATATTAGTACTTTTTATATTTTAATAATGTTGTTTCAAACTAAAAAGGATATTTTCCCAAAAAAATATTTTATTTATATTTTAATGGAATTTTTAATCAGTAATAAAATAAATTGATGTTATATATGAGTTTTTGGGGTTGTGATATTTTCATATCATCTACATTAATTATTTTTATATATAATTCTGATAACGATTTAATAATGATTCTATAAAACATGTTTATTTCCCATGGGTTAATTGAGTTATTATAAAACTATAATGAAACCTATTTCTTTTTCCTGGGTTATGCTATGATGAAATGTTGAAATGAATATGTAATTTTTTTATTATACCTATATTATATATGTTGTTATTATTATCTATTTATAATATTTTCATAGACATGTGACTAGATTATGATTATATGAGAGGCGGGATCTTAATTAAATATATGTTTAATTTATTATGTGATGAAGGATACATTAAGAGCTAATAAATATTGTAATTTAGAGTTATCCAAGTTCCTTAAGGGTCTCTTTATGGTATATTATTCTTATTAGTGAACCTTGACTAACGATATGATATATTGGAGAGTAAACCCAATCCACTCTAATAGTCATGGTAGAGACCCATGACTAAGGAAATGATTTCCATGGATTAGGTGTATGCAAAAGACTTAAGTATTATGAAAATGTTATTACATTATAGGTCATGTTTTTTGATTATTTTATGATTCATTACTTATGAACTATGATTATGTATTTCATGACACATGATTATGATGTATGATAAGTTGGGTATGATTTTAAAATGATTTACTCATGTTCTTATACCCTTATATTCATATTATATTTAAATTAACACATATATCAAACATTCATACACTTACTAATCATATTTTCTTTCCCTCTATCATATTTCCTTCCCCTAGGTTTTGAAAAATGTTTTTATGAATGGAATGTCTAAGAAGGGTTCTAGTTGTGAATAAATAAGTGGTCGATTACGTAGATCTCCAATGAACATGTTTTTAATGGATTCAATATTCATAAAAAAAAGAATGTAATAATTATTTTTGAAATGTTTGTGTCACTATAGTCAACCATAATTAATTTTATGTTTTTTATTGGAATTTTTAAATGATTTCACATACCATAGTTTGATGTTATGATTCCAATTGTATATTGGGACCATGAGAAGGAGATATATGATGTGATATAAGAAATATATATCTATTTTAGAAAGTGACACATTTTTTATAAGCATAAAAATAATTTTGAGGGACTAAATGCTGTTTCAAAGAAGTGGAACAAAAAATTTAATGCATTCCTGATTATTGATGATTATGAAATAGATTAGGTAGGGCAATTATTCTAAATTAAATCTATCTTAAAATTTTATACAAAATTTTTAATATGTTTGGACTATATAATCTTTATTAGGTCCTATAAATTATATTTTCTGTGTTGAATATATGATCAAAAAATCAATTTTAATTGAAATATATTATCTATGTAAATTATATTTTAAAAAACGGGATGATTGATCTCTATATCAAGTGAAAAAATTTATTACATTGTGATAATTCTAAAAAAATTCAAATTACATATATCAATCACTATAGTGGGGGTGAATTAATGTTATTTAACTTCTAAAATTATTCTAAATTAACTATTTAGTACCATTAATTGATTATGACCTCACATTATCAGTATCAATGTAAATCACACTCAGGTGTATAAATATATAAATAAACAAATGAAACTAATTATTTTCAAGATTTTCCAATAATGTGCAATTATTCTTCTTTCTTTCTTTTGATATCATCAATACAAATGATTAGTTCACTATAATTAAAAATATAATTAATAATTATTAACAAAAAGAATCACCCTTTATCCAACAAAATATTATTTCCCCTAATTTCAATAAAACATATTATTTTTTCAAAAAAATATTAAAATATAATACGTATGGTATGAATTAAACAATAAAGCTCTCATTATTCCTATTGTTGATATTAATTATTTGTGGAATAAAAACATTTGGGTGTAGAACATGACCCATAAGAAAATTTTATTTATTTTCTTAATAAAATATCTAAAACGTCCAAAAATATTAAAATAAATATATTAGTCTTGAATATTATATTGCAAACCCATCTATCATCAACAATATCATTCATCATCTTTTCAATTATCATCAATATCTAGAGTAAAATTAAAAATTAATTTTATTTTATAATTGTTGAAAGAGATATTATTTATCCAAAATTTGGTTGTTAATCAATAAAATACCTTAAAATAGGTTCAATGTTTCCGAGTCTTAATTTAAAAATATATCATTGAATATACATATATATCAAATATGATCCATTATATTCAATCGTTAAATTTGTATATCAAAACTATCTCAAAATACAATCACATTCTAGAAAATTATTATTTTTTAGAATGATATTATATATTCTCATGTCCTTATTCCGCCAATGGTACCCCTCTTGGGAGGACAATGAGAGAAGGGAGATAATGATACCTGAAACCCACCTCCAATAGGATACAATTTTGCGACATGAACTGATGGTATATCATACATAAAAATGGGAGGAACTGAAAAATAATAGAATATGAGGAACAATATATAATAAAATTTACACCAAAAAACTCATTCTTAAGATAATGTTATAATGGTAAACTAAGTACACATATGTAATGTCATCTAAAACTAGAGAAACAGAAAAAGGGATCTATATGATCCACAAGATAAAATAAATAGTGACTTTGAAACCCATAAATCTCTTAAACAACCATGAAATATTGAAAATAGGATAATAACTAACGTTTTAGTATCATAATAAACTTAAACAAAATATATTTAATAGTTCATATAATAAGAAACATTGAGATTAAACAAACTATGAAATATTATTATCTAAATGTGACTGTTATAACCTAGTCATTGAATTAGAGGGTATGAATAGGAAGATCAAAATTATAAAATATATATTATATTCATTGTAAATAAAAATTTATTAATTAATTTTTATTAAATATAACAAAATTCTTATTAATGTCATTTTAATTTTTATAAATACGGTTTTTTCCAAAACAATATGAATTTAATTTTTTATTATGAAAAAACAATATAATTAATTTTTGATACATTTAAATTATGTATCTAAGAAAATTAAAAACATATATATAACTAATAATATTAAAATTATCATAGTGTTTATTATATTTATTTTTTTGAAAATAATAACTTTCCCTTGAATTGTTAAAAATACTAGTTTTCATTCAAAAATGTATTTTGTATTCGAGTATTAACAATGTTTAATTTCATTTTGAAACTGCTTAAAATAACATTTACATAAGCATTATATTTTAAAATTAAATTAATTTCTTTTTAATTAATTTTATACTTGAATATTATATATACATATTTTATACATAAAAATATATTTTTCTGAATAACACTTTTTCATCGTTTTTTTCAGGATTGATTTCAAATTAAAATTTTCCACTTGTGTGAGTTGAATTTGATAAAATGGATTTCATATTTTTAATCATAGAATATAATATCATATAATAAGTTTGATATTATTTTTTTTCATAATAAATAGTAATTTAGTCAACAAGAGTAAGGGAAAAGGTGGTTTTTCAGTGATTAAACTTAACCGATGAGGGTTAAAATAAACTATAAATGTGCATATTTTTAATTAAATAGATATATATAGACCCTATATAATATAATATTTATTATTTATACATTATAAATCCATTTTTCTCGAGTAATTCCACTATATATTTTATATATTTCAAAATTCAATGTGGGTTATCTCTCCAACTTATAAAAGGACACCCCCACTACTCATCTCTCTATGTTTCAATAGAAATTTGTTTTAAAAAATACCAAACCTAATTCCATAATTAAATCTATCCCCACAAAATATATTATTTTTTTTATTCATAAAACCACCATAATATGGGTTTAGGTGTAATCATAATGTGATTTTCTGAAAAAGTGTTATATTTCTTAACCACCTATTTTGGATTAATTTATTTTTCTATGACATGAAAATATTCCTCATACATTATAAAATAACTAAAACAGTATAGTACATAAATTTTAATTTAATTATTTTAATGTAATAGAATATATAAATATTTTTACCCATCAAATGGGAAATGAAATGGTTATTCACGTGTACGGTGGACTACCACCTAGCGAACTGAGGTGATTTATTTTCCGTCACCGACTCTCTTTAATGGTTATAATAAAATTTTTATTATATACATACATATCATATTAATGTATTATTTATAATTACTTAAAATTTATTTATCACATATTATCTTACATTTTTTTTATTGAAAAATGATAAATCTATTCATGCGTATGTGTGGACTACCACCTCTATGAAGCAATGTGATTCTTTTTTCACCAAGGCATCACATGGATTGTATATATGAGTTTATTAATATAATTAATATGTTATTCAGGATATAATTATCATAATATATATATAAATTAATACATACCTTATTTACATCATGGTTGTTGAAAAATGGAAACAATTTCTCACGTGTATGTACAACCTACCATCACCATGATAGTGATGTAATTTATTTTTCAAAACTATATTTCATGTTTGGTTTTAAAAATATAATTATTTTATTTATATTATTCTAGATATGATTCAATAATGGCTTATTTTACCATTATCTACATATTGAATTCATTTTGATCATTTTAACCGAATGCCATCAATACATATAATATAAACATGATTGATTATTTAAATAAATAATACATTTTAGTAAATAAAAAAAAGGAATAATAAAATTTAAAAAATTTATCAGTTAATTAAATAATTAACATATTTTTATCATTCAAGAATTTAATAAAAGTACATGCTGATTCGGACCTATGGTATGGGGTTTCTTCACACAATTTCCTCCCATTGGGTTATATCACTTATTCATTGATTAAATTATGTGAATATTATATATGAAATGTAATTTTATTATTTTATATTTTATTTAAAATTTTTATGTGTAGATTCCAATTTTTCAAAAATTATATCTATATAATAACCTCAAATTTTATTAATGGAAACTCCATTCTTATAATTATGATATATAGTATAAATCACATAAAATAAAATGGAGAACACAATACTATCTTTTTATCTACATAATTAATTTAATATGTGGAATTTCTAGAAATTAAAGAACCTATACTAATGAAATATTAAAATGACCATTGGAATACTCATATCTCCATTAGGAATAGTAATTCAACCAATAGAATAATAACCTCATCTATGAACGTATATCTAAAATTTAATCATATTATAAATGATAATGTGATATAAATATATCATAGTATAAGAAAATAAACAATTTAAAAATTATTAGTTAAGTGTTGGTTTTTTTATAAAACATAAATTTTTATTTATACATCATATAATTAATATATTAATTGAAATGAAAACTTATTTTCATAAAATAGATTCATAAATTAACATTTTCTTCTAGTAATTAAATTATAACATTATCAGACCTTAATTAATATTTGAATGTGTTATAAAATCAGTAATAATTTAAAAATCAATATTTTACTAGTAAAAGAAAAAATTAAATTTTATATATTAGGAATATTATTTTCAAAAATAGGATATAAATTTTTTAATTCAATTCATTGAAAAATGGGTTCGGTAAATTAATGGTATTTATCTAAAATGCCTAAATTTTTTTAATAGTAAAATATGATAATTTATGATAAAAGCTAATTACATGAATTATTTAGTAAAATATGATATATTTCTAATGTAAAATCACAATCTATAACAATTCCGATCTATTTTAATATATGTTTAGATAATTTTCAAACATTTCACATTGTTGAGAAAAAATAATTAAGAAATAAATAAAATAATGATAAAACACCCATATCATCCCATATAAATACCACCCCTCTCCTCCCCTATAAATACCACCCAGTGCCACCACTTCTACTCACACCCTCTATGATTTGAGACATGTCCAAATTCTGACCAATATTATTCCCTATCCCCTCCCTGATATCTTGGATCCCATTGTCTCATAAAAATACCTATCTATTTTCCCAAAGGAATATCTCAGGGAGGAGAAATTGAAGTGGAAAAATCCTATTTATTTTTGATTTATTTTTCTTTTCAATTTACATTTATTTATAATCCACTACTCCCATCCACCAATCATATAGTAATGATAACTCGATTATCCTTCATATACTATAATTTTTTTTATATTAATGGAATAATTCATCTTCAAATCTCTTCTATTTTCCTTTTATTCAAAAAATTAAAATATCATCCATGGCATCTTGATTTACCACCACCATGGATGATGCTTTTATAGTTTTCACAACTGCCATAATGATGGACATAAAGAATATTTATGGGTAAATAATAATTTATTAATCATATTATATGTTATATAATGTTCATGAAAGAATATAAAAACAGGATGTTAAATAATATTTTATAAGATCATATTGGTTGTAAAACTAACAAAATTAATTTAATAATTTCATTAACATTAAATATAATAAATCAACCAAATAAAATATAACCAAATGATATATAAGTTCATTTAATCTTTTATAATTTCATTAATATAATATAATTTCAATTTTTTATAATTTTTCCAATTTTACATGAACTTCCATACTCACATACAAGAAAATAGATCAGGAAAACCACTAAAAGAAACACTCCTAAAGAATGAAAATAAATTATATAACCCATTAAAAAGACCGTAAATGAACTTAATTAAATTATAATGAATAAAATTCATTTATAAAACTTTTTTATTATTATCATATTTAATTTTATTAACATGTATATTAATGGGAAGAAATAATTCAGATATATGGTAAGGGGATTCTCAAACCCAACTCTCATTCTTTGGGTTTTCCCTATTTCACTATATTTTTTGTATGGATGTTCATTTTTTGTTCCTTAAATATCATTTATTTACCCATCCCATTTATTTTATGGATATAGATGTTTCTAATCCGATTTTATGAAAATTGAAATGATTTTTCCAAAAGACTTTTCTTTCTATAAATAGTTTTTTTTATTCTCATGAGACTGTTTCTTCTTCACTTTGGATTGATGATTCTTATAACAAGTACATTACTCCATCATTCATTTTTGGAATAAAAAATTTTATTCATGAATGTATTCATTATGAAATGAAACACATTCCTTTCCATGTGTTATTTTATATTCAATATTGATATATGTTTTATATGGAATACATCATAATGTAAATGTTATGATGTGAAGGGTGTGTTTAGAATTTTATTGTGCATGTAAATTTTATGATTTGATGAATGTTCTTATATTTATATATCAATACAATTAACTAGGAAATTTTATGTATTTCTTGATATAAATTGAAATATGTGTGGAAGATGACCACTTATACATGATGTTTTATTTTTATGAATTTCCACATTCCATGATTTATCTAATGTTTAATCTCATGATTATGATGATGATATATTTATTATTTAATGATGATGATGATTATTCTCACCCATGATTCATGAAACTTATACATCCTCTTACTATCCTTTTTTCTCACCCCTTATTTTGATGTATATCCTCAAGTGAATATATGTACTAATAATAATATGAAGGCCAATAAAAAGATATAAGAAATTGAATTAAATAAATGGCCTTCTTTTATTATATAAAAGATATGAATTGAAATAGTTTTCCAAAGACAGTAATCCTTTGGATAAAGATTTTGTAACATTATTATATTGTTTATATTCAAAATGATATAACTATTATGTAAGAAACGCAGGGTTTCTGTAGTTGGTATTAGAGAACGTTTTAGTTAATTTGGGAATTAGGATAAGAGAATATTAGTGAAAAACCTTAATATGAGACTATGTAAGAACCCAAGATTATTTGTTTGAAAAAGGTTCTTAACGTAAGGATCCCACAAGATTATCCTTTAAAAATAATTTCACAAAGTAATGATTTATTTCTTCAATACATGTCCAATTATGTTTCTTTGAAACGTTAACTATTTTATAAAATCTTGGGAACATGGAGAAACCAAACCTATATACCATTTGAGTTACAATGTAGTGATTGACTAGATTAAATACATAATTATTTGGAATGAGGAGTTCAAAATTTCATGGGGAAACATACCCATCTATCACAAGTTTTGAAAAATAACCTAACCAATATTGAACATCTGGCTTCACCTAAGAGGGAGAAACTAGATATTAGTTATTTTATTTGGAAACAACAACCATAGTTTGGTGGATCTTCTAATACACACATTATGTAACAATGGGTCAAATCAATTGAAAATTTCTTTTTTTTTCTCCACTATTCTGAGATGGAGAAGGTGAATCCATTCTTTTATCATCTGTATGGAAAGGATAATCAATGGTGGGTATTGATTTGAAATTAAAATCTGGAGGATTAAATTTAATATATAGAGTGGGAAGAAATTAAGATAATGTTTATTAATAAGCATTTCCATTAGACACTTCATAAGAAGATAGAGATAGAATTAATAGATCTGAATAAAAATAAAGGTTAGTATTTCACAGCCTACAAAGAAAATTTCAGAAGTCCTACAAGGAACACATCATGTTTTTTATCAATAATGAACAATATATATATATATATATATATTAGTGGCTTAAAACCTCTCCTTTGAATGGTGGTATATATCCAAGAATTTGTGAGTTACGAAGAAGTTGTTCGATGATCACTTAAAGTGGAGATAGAGTTTTTAGGATGATTCCATGGCTATCGTAATAAAAAAATTAAAGATGGTGTTTCAAGATAGGGAATCTAATGAGAAAGCATGATTTAAATCTCAACCACTGAATTGTCAAAAATGATTGAAGAAGCATCATGGGAACAGTGTAAAAGGGATAGGGAAATAAAATAATTGTGGGAGCGAATTCCACCAAGAATACTAATATTGAAGAGGAATAAATAATTCGGCCAATAGAATGGATTAATGGAGATCAACACCCATGGTTCAATGCGTCTACTATATAGAACAAGGTCACAATGAAACCTAGTGTACTAAACCATGAATCCTTGCGGGAAATCAGTTTCAGCAACCACCAAATCCAAAAGATAAAGTGAAAGATTATTCAATCACTAAAAATGGGGTGGAGCCTAAAAATGATGTGGGGACAGGTATAATAGTTAATAATTCTTGAATAGTGAACAAACTATTTGATTTTTGTCCTATACATTCTTTTATATATTGTATGTTTAGTAGAACTATTAAAACCCCTCCACAAAATAAAAAGGATGATTTTTATTTGAGAACATATATTGGGGAAATTATTGCATCCAAAGTATATAAATCATCACCGGTTAACGTTTTTGGAATAAAACTCCTATAAAATATAGTCTTACATCCTTTGGTTGAGTTTGATTATTTTTTGGGAATGTATTGTCTATCTTTATTCATAGTCAACATCTACTTTCAGTAATGAGGGATCCCAATTCATATCCTGAGGTATCCTCCAATTCTATACAACTGTAAGGAAGAGGATGAATTACCTTTATAGTCATCATCTCGTGTTTTGATGTTATTACCTTATGTGAAATAATATCCTGATCAAATGATCGATACAAATGAGAGAATCATGCTCAAAGTATTTCCCTTTGTGGTCGACATATGTGATGTGTTCCCGGAAAAATCTCATGGTTTTCCTCACTTCCACGTGCATTAGTTCTCAATTGAACTTATTGATGGATCTCTACTTGTAAAAAAGACACCATATATAATTGACACTATTGAATTACATTAATTGAACAAGTATTTATAAGATAATATTGATTAGTGTTTTATACTTCCATGTCCTTCGACTACTCTTCATCATAAAGAATATCGATCAATTTGCATCTACATTGATTATTATGAGATCAACATAATCATAATAAGGAATAAGTATCACCATCCACATATAGATGACTTGTTAGATCTACATTAAGGGGACAATTATTTTTCTATGGTGGGGGATTAGTCGAGATATCACCAATTAAATATGCAGAAGGAATATATTCCCAATACATCCTTTAAAACATGTTTTTGAAACTATGATTTAATAGTGATGCCTTTTGGACTCACTATTTCTCCTGAAATATTTTTGGACTTAATGAATAGATTTTTTATGGAATACCCTGAAATTTTTTTGGTATTATTTATTGATGAAATTTTTATATACATAAAGAGAAATAAGGAACTTGAGGAACATTTTAATACTATGAAAAAAATTTATAATTGGATAGTATTTTTAAAATGTATAGTAAATGTGAGTTTTGGATGGAATAAGTATCATTATTGGGGCACTTTATCACTATAAAAGGAATATATGTGGATCTTTCTGTGAAAAAGAAAATTGAATAGTGGCCCATTTCAAAATAACTAATGGATATTCATATTTTACCTTATCTAGAAGGATATTAATTGTGTTTTGTGATGAAATTCTCATGGTTTTCAAACCTACTAACCAAGATGACTTGGAAGGCAAAAAATTTGGTCTACACTGTTGAATGTGAATATTTATTCTATGGTTTAAAAGAGAATCTTGTCAACATGCTTTTACTCACACTTATAAAAAGTGGGGAACACTTTGTCGTATAACGTGATGCTTCAAAAAAGGAATTAGGTTGTGTACTCAGGAAAAAAGATAAGGTTATAGAATAATCCTTATGGAAGGTGAAACTTCATGAAAAAAACTTTCTCACACATGATCAGGATTTCACACCTGTGATCTTCTCTTGAAAATATAACAGCTTTTCCCTATTTAAATATGTGTAAAATATATTATGATCATAACAAACTCAACTATATATTCAAACAGAAGGATCCTAATATGTTCTACTAAAGGTGGTGTTATCTTATCAAGTATTACGACATCTTGATCTACTACAATCCAAGATTTGTGAATAAAGTGGAGGATTATATAAGTAGTAAGGATCATGTAACATTATCAATGATGAGGAATGAGAAGGATAAAATGTTCTTATATTTTAAAAGGATGGATATGGGAATCATTATGGAAAGAAAATCACCATTAATATCTCAAGTGATGGCTCAAACATCCCTTATGGTGAAAATATAGGATTCTCAACGAAATTATATATAAATTCATAAAAAGGTGGAAGATATCAAAAAAAGGAAATCCTCAGACTTTAAAATGGATGAGGAAGTAATTTTATGATTTGTTTCATGACTATGTGTACCATATGATCTAGAGATAAATAATGATCTTTTAAACAACTCAAAAAACTCAATCATCTCTATTCACCTAGGTATCAAAAATATGTAGTGATATCTTTGAGAGAAATATTAGTTTTGAAATATAAAATAGGGGATCAATTAATATACATGAATGTTCCTTTTATATCTTTAAGTGAGGGATTGAAGAAAAAATTATTATAGGATGATGCAACCATTACCCATACCAACATGGAATTGGGAAAATCACCAATGAATTTATCACCAGAAATTCAAAGAGATCCATAGAAAACATTATTGTATGGGTTGCAATTGATCTTCTTACAAATACAGATCACTTTATAACAATTAAATAGGACTTTTAATAGATCTACATGAATGGGTATACAATAGAGAAGTGGTAAGACTCTATGGATTTCCAGTATCTATTCTTTCCAATTGAGATCCAAGATTCACCTCCATGTTCTAGAATTTTCTCCAACATTCTCTAAAAAATGAGTTGAAATTCAGTATGGATTATCATTCCCAAACCGATATCCATTATAAAAGTACTATTAAGACACTAGAAGACATGTTGAGGGAATGTTTTATTGACTGAGAAAGAAGAGGGGAATAACATCTACCACTGGTTGAGTTCTATTACGATAACAGTTTCCACCTGAGCATCTGAATGGAATAATATATAGATAATTATGGGAAAAGATGCATAACATTGACATTTTTGGGTGAAGTTTGGTGAAAATATGATACTAGAACATATAATGGTTAATGAAATGGTTCAAATGTGAAAACCATTCAGCAACACCTCGGAATGTCCAAATTCGACATAAGTTATATTTCAAAAATCATTAGCAGTTCCTAAAATTTAAGGCTACAGACATGGTATTCCTCTACATATCTCCATGGAGTAAGATCATGATAATTGGGATGACATGAAAGTTGAGTACTAGGTACATCAGTCCATTCTATATCATTGATAGTGTTGGATCTATGACCTATTGATAGGCACTTCCACCTAGCATGTCTCATGTACATGATGTATTCCATGTATCCCACTTGAGTAATTACATAATATATCCCTCACCTGTACTAAATCCAGAGGTGGTACAGTATGAAAATGAACATTATTATAAGGAGAAGCTACTAAAGACAATTAATAATAGAGATAATGTTCTACGCAACAAGGGTACTACCGTAGTCAAATTACTATAGCAGATCCATAAGTATTAAGAGCGGACATATGAACTAGAGGAGGTGATGAAGGAGGCGTACCCTTAATTTTTTCACCATAGTTTGTAAAATAAAATTTCTAGGGTGAAATTCCATAAGTGGGAATAATGTAATAACCCATAATTTTTTCAAAGGAAAATCCCTTATAATATTTATTCTACATAGTATAAATCTTATAAAATCATATAGAGAAAATGATAAAATGTTTTTCAATGAATAATAAATATAATAAGAGTTATTTATAAGAATTAAAAAGCTTATCCTAATAGAATAGTATTCTTTCCATTGAAATAGTAACACCTCCATTAAAAATAGTAATTCATCAAAAAAAATGTTACCTTGTTTTTGAAATTATAATTACAATTTATACATTTTATAAATGATAATATGATATACTTATATCATATTATATTTAAATTAAATTTTTAAAAAATATTAGTAAAGTGTTGGATTTTTACAATACATTAATGTTTATTTGTAATTTTTAAATTAACAAATTTATTTAAAATAAAATTTATTTTCATAAAATAGACTCAGAAAATATCATATTTTTATTTATGAATATAAAATAAGTTAATGTAACATTAATTAATTTTTCACTTTTTTATATAAGAAACTATAATTTTAAAATCATTATTTTCCATATAAATGATGATTTGAATTAAAAATTAAATTTATCATATTTATAAGTTATTTTTACAAAATTTAAATCATTTTTGAATTCTAAATGTTAAAAATGGGTTATGGTTATTTTTTGGATGTTTCTAAAATAATTGATTTCTTTGTAAATAGTAAAATACGATAATGTATGATAAGAGAAAAATACTTGAATTATTGAGTAATTTATGATGTATGGTTGATATAATTCCAAAATATAAAAATATATTTAATTATTTTAATATATTTTGTGATAATACTAAAACAATTCATAGACTTGATCCAAATTAATAGACTAATGAATAAAATAATGAGAAAACGCCACTCTCCTCTCCTACAAATATCATCCCTTGACACAACTTCTTCTCACACATTCCTTGCTTTCAGATGTATCAAAATTATTAAAAATACTCTTCCCAAGACCCTCCCCCATTTCCATGTTCCCTTGTTCTCCTAAAATACCCAACCATATTCCGAAACGAGGTTCTCAAGAAGGAGAAATTCAAGAGGTAAAATCCTCTCCCTTTTTCTTTTATTTATCTTTTCAATTTCATTTCATTTCTTATACTCTTCCAAACTTCACATATCCAATAGTCATTATAATTACTATATCATTTATATAGATGAATTTTATTATTTTAATCGAATCAATCATCTTCCAATCTCTTTCCTTTTAATTTCATTCAAAAATGAATATAACATCTGTGGTGTGTCGATTTACCACCACTGTGGACAATGAATATTCATTTTTCCCTAAAACCATCAAGGATGTTCATAAAACAATATTTATTTTTAAAAAAATTATTATATATATTAAAAGTTATATAATGTTTTTTATGGAATATATTAACATGATTTTAAATAAAATGATATAATCTCATCATAGACTAAAACCCGCCAAAACAATATAATAATTTTCATTAATATTCAATATAATATATCATCCATATTCAATATAAAAAATGATATATAATATCATTTAATCTTATATAAGCTAAACAATATTATATAATTTCATGTTTGGAGAACTATTCCAATTTTACATGAAATTTTATACTCATATACAAGAGAACTCTCCATGAAGACTATGAAAATGAACACTCCTGGATGATGAAATTATCTTCTATAACTCATAAAAAACATATATTAAAATAATAAAACTATATTGAATAAAATTAATGAATCAATGGTTCATTAATTTTTAATTAATTAATATAATTTTTTTATCCCTGAAGATAAGGTGACGAATGAATTTAGACATAAGGTAAGGGGATTCTCGAACAAAACTCTCTTTCTTTGGATTCCACCTCTTTCACTCCATTTTATGTATGGGTGTCCCATTAAATCTACTTAATTATATTTTATTCATCCTTAATTGTTTTCTAGATATTCATGTTTCCAATCTTATTTCATGAAAAATTCAATGATTTTTCCAAAAGAACTCATCTTTCAAAAAATACATCTTTTACTTCTCAATAGATTGTTTCTTCTTCACTCAAGATTGATAATTATTACATCTAGTATTTTATTCCATATTTATTTCAGGAACAACATTGATTATTCATGAATTTATTCATTATTAAATTAAAATCATTCTTTTCCATGGGTTATTTTATGTTGAATATTGGTATGTGTATTATGTGGCATGCATGATAATGTAAATATTATGATGTGACTAGTGAAACCATAATTATGTTGTGTATGTAAATTTTATGATGTGACAGGTGTTGCTAAAATTATATATATCTCAAGTTCATTGGGTATTGTAATGTATCTCATGATATAATGAGAAATATTTGTGGTAAATAACCACTAATACATTATGTTTCATCATTAAGCACTACCACATTCAATGCCTTTATCTATTGTTTCCTCTCATGATTATGATAATGAACCTTTTCTTATGTCCTAATGATGCTTATTATTCTCACCCTTATTTTATATCTATTATTCATACAATTTTTGGGATTTTATGAAACCTCTTATTTTGATGTATATCCTCAAGTGAATACATGTACTAAGGAGAACACAAGGGACAATAAGAAGCTAATGAATAAGTAATTAAATAAATTTTTATGTTTTATTGTGTAAAAGATAGGTATGGTTTTAATTTTTCCATGAAAACAAAGCTTTTGATCTTGGTTTTGTAACGTTATTATGTTTTCTTTTTTAAAATGGTGTAATATTTATGTTGGAAAATATCGGTCTCTATAATCTATATTTGGTAATAATCATTTCAATGATATAATATTTGTAAGGGATTTAATCACAATTTCCACTTCATTTATATTTATTTTTTATTATAATTGAATATAATTTAATGGGGTTTATATACTACCACATAAAAGTAATTTCCTTTAATATATATTTATTCTTGATTATTAGTGATTACATTCATGGTTTTATTTCAAGATGAATTTTTAAAAGAAAATATTATCTTATTTATCTTTTAAATAGGGTATGTTTTTTCCATGTAAATATTTTGAAAAAATATTTTATAAAATTAATTATTATTAATGAAATGAATTACTAAGGAAATTTTATCTTATCCATAAATTTTTAAAAACATTTAATGGAATATTTCTAATATTTATTCCAAATGGTTCAATTTCAGTGAATTTTTAAAAAGTCAAAAGGAATATTTTATTTTTAATGTATCCAGAGTTAATTGAATTTCTCAACACCAGACCATTTTATAAACTTTATATTCTCCAATAATATATCTATTATCTTGAAAATTAAAATATTTATGAAATCATATTTAAAATGATTCACTTCCATTATTTTAATGAATTTATTTTACTATGAAATCTACTTTTCTAGTGGTCATGTCTCATATATTGATTTATTTGTGGACATTAGCATTCTCATAGGGAAATTAAAATTATTTTTATCATTTTTATTTATATTAATTTTAAATATCCATATTAGTTTTCATGGATATTCTTGTTACATAAACCATAAATCATTTCTCTATACGGTTTTTTTCTATGAGAGTAATTTTATTGACTTATGAAAATGTAATAAATTTGTATTATTTCCTCAATATGGATATTTGTTCATAATTTAAATTCAAATAAGCTCAAGATCTAAGAAAATCCAATTCAAATCCACTAATTAAGAAAATCCAAAAATTTTAAAAATAATTTGGCTGACAAAGGCGAGAATGAGACTCACCATGCGCATCCAGATTAATAAGGCGTGTGAAAAATTTGGGAGTAACAAAGGACCATATCATGAAGACCGATATAATTTATATCTTGTAATAAGCATCAGAAACCTAGTTCTCTTTTCTATAATAATGATTGAAATCCAAATTAAATTTTTTTAGAAAATGTAGACATGAAATCCATGATGGAAGTATTCTCCACAGGACATTATAGGACTTTGTCGACAAAATATACACCACTATGGTGGAGATATATTCCACCCAGATGTGCCTCCATCCGTGATGGTAAATATAGTTGATATCATTGACCATTTACCATAACTCAGCTTCAATTTTAGAACCAATACCTATATAATGATAAAAACATCCGTTAATAAGGCCATAACGGTTGCAGAAGACACAATCACATCATAATGGTCCTAGGGAACCTGAGGTCACCCCATCCATATTAAATTTAATAAATAATGATATGTGAGGTATCAATCTATCTAATTTAATTATTAGTGCCTTCTTACCCCATCTAGTAACACCAAGAGTTTTCAAAATAATCAGATCATAGTTATTTTAATTCATAGTACATGTTTTAGTCTTAGAAGCTACAAGAACCACCCTGTACATAGAACACATATTAGACTTCGAATATGGAATTTAGTTTTCAATTTCAATATTTTTTTATCTTCCAATTATAGGAAAGTGCAGCAGCCACATCAGCAATTTGGTGTGAGTAAACTCACTCAATTTGGTAAGAATTAGTGACTGAAATCATGAAGTCGTTTAGGTTTTCCATTGAAATGTAAATTATAAACACATACTTTATGTTTTTTCATATTCTATATTATAACCTATAGGATAAAAATATATATGTAATTTTTTCATCATCCTACATATGCAGATAACAAACATGAGCGAATTGTAAGCCAGTTTTCTATAAGAGTTTCTATATTTGGAGTCTGTATTTACGTAAGGGGATGCACTTCCATTCATTCCACTATGGGCCTATCAAGACATATCATGGTATATATATTTAAATTATATTATTTTTAGAAAATCCATGTCTTTTAGGGCATGATTCAATTATAGACTTGTGACCGTACCATGATTGACTATTTCATTTTCACTCTTACACCACCATTCTAAACTATTTTTCTATTAAAAATTATAAATATAATAAAAAATTTCACTCAATTATTGATTAAATTATTTTTTATTTATCAATTTTATAATGTTTAATGTTACTTTTTTTTGATATTTTCAGGGATGGTGGAGGTGATTTGGAGGCCCTGAAGATGACCCAAATGAAAAATGGGCCAAACTACCTGGATGTTGAAGGAATATTTTCTACTATTTTATGCATTATGAGAAATATGTTATTATAAATGGGCTGAAATTTTGTGGCACTATCCATAATTACACTATCTACAAATGCTATAAAACCCCGAAGCCCAATTAGTTTATTAAGAGGCTCATACGATCTAATCTTTTCAATGGAATGAATCTTCCAAAAGTCAGAATTATGGTTCGGTATTTTGACAATATCTTTAAATAAATGTGTTAAATTTTGCCCAAATTTTCCCGAGATATATCCAACAGCTATTCAAACAACACTTATTTTTTTCAAGTAATTATATTGCCTTTTTCTGTCTCAAATCTGAACCAGAATTGGTATCTTGAAAACTAGGTTCCCAAAACCACATCGCATTTTAATTATAAAAGGAAACCATGGGTACACCATTTGAAATTTCATATCATAAGAAAAGTTATCCCATATTGGAGTCTTATAGAACTATATTCCTAAACATATTAGTTATGTAGTCCCTTATCCTTATACGGGATCATGAATGAAGAAGGAGTTCCACCTGAGCTTCCTCCTCCTCTTGATGGCGGGCTAAATGGATGGTGATCATTAGGAGGGAGTTACACACTTCAAGAGCTAGTTCAAATAGGTAATTATATACTATTTTGCTGTATAATTGGTTTTTAACTGTTATTATTTTGTATATCAACTTTCTTTCTTGCATTTAATTGATAAAAATTCTATTTCATAACAGATAGTTGTGAAATTATATGTGTGAAACTTCTGTTGTTCTAATTGGACAATTTATAACTGCTTTTCTTTCCAAAAAATTTCAGATTTTAGTGTTCCTTAACAAACCTTACTTCTAGATAAGGGTTTGGAAATAGACTATATGATTTTTATTTCAATGTTTATTCCTATTTGTATCATTTTTGGGATGTGGGTACCCAATATTTTAGTTGACCCTCCTTTAATGTTTCATTTTGTTGTATAAATGGAAAAACCCACAACAAACAAGATTGTGTGCAGGTCATACAAACCATAATTAAGGATATGTGTTAACCATGAATCAATAGATTACATCAAAACCTAATTGTAAATTAAGAACAATGAAATTTTCAGGTGGAGTCGTAACTCAGCAGTGAAAACAAACTTATCATATATTTTGAAAATATATTATTTCTAAACTGTTAAATTATTTAAGTTATGTTATTTTCCAAAAACTATTTTTTATAACACCTATTATATTTTATTAAAAATGAATACTATAAAAATATTAAATCTCCCTTATAGAATACCTAGGGTCTACCCTATACTATAAAAAACATTAAATTCATAATCAATTTGATGTGTCATGAAAATGTGCTCAAATTTTTCCACAGTTTCTGGGGATCTATTTTGTTTTTATTGGGTGTGTTTTATAAATGTATTTCATATTTTGTAATTATTTTTTCTAATTGTTCATCATTATTTTTTTAGTTTATCTATAAAATCATCCTCTTGTGTAGGTTTTGTGCATGACATGTTCTACTCTAGGATATTAACAGCCTATTGAACTTGAACTCGTGTGGATCCTATGTCAGTGACACCATGAAACACAAGACTACCCTTTTAAGGAGGACACATCACATCTTGAAACAATTTTTATAATTATTCTCATTCTGGAACCAACACCAAAACTGAATTAAACTTCCATAATTTGGATGAATATAACCAACCATTATAATAAATAGTCTTGCCTAATGTTGATATCCAACCCATTTATATTCAATTGCAAGGAAATGCACCTAATTTGGAACTAAATTCTTGTTTATTTCATTTATTACGAAGATTCCATAGACACACATGAGAATATACACATACTTACTTAAAATAATTCATACTGTGAATTTTATAATAAAACCTCCTAATGTGGATGATGAAAAAGTAAAGCTCATAGCATTCCCATTTTCATTAGAAGAAACTGTGAATGACTATTTATATTAGGTTAATTCACCAATTGGAGGTTGGGCCAACATGAAACTCATTTTTATTGATAATTATTTCCCATCCTCTTGAGCAGAAATAATATGGAAAGAAATTTGAGGGATAGTTCAATCACAAGGGGAAACACTACATGAATATTGGGAGTGATTTAAGAGGTTAGGTTGAAGTTGTCCACTCCATCAAATAAGTTATCAACTATTATTTCAGTGTTTTTCTGATGGTTGAATTACTATTGGTCAAAATATGATTGATATGGTTGTAGGCGGTGTGCTAGTTGATAAGACACAAATTCATGCAATAAAACTAATTTAAAATATGGAAAATAACACTCAAAAATTCGGTTCATGATCTAGAATACCCATTATAGGTGTCCATGAGGAGAAATATACTGAATTTGAGAAGAAGGTGGACACAATGTTTGAAGAGGTAAGTAAACTTATAAGAAAAAACCCTTTCCTAAGTGTAATCCCAATCTCATTATCCAATCCATTTTGGTGTATGTTCTTCTAACACCCACTACTCTGACCAATGTCCAAAATTGATAAAAACATTTGAGATTTCTGAGGAAATCATTTATTTATACTCATATTACCATCCCATTATAAAATAACCTTACTATCCATCTATCATTGGGTGAAAATATATCCAACCATATTTGATTGGTTGTCTTTAAACCAACATCGATAGACATGTAAAAAAACATGATAGAGTAGCAATCCACCACAACCTTGAAATCCTAAAAAATAATAAATGCTTTTCCAACTACCCCTCTAAAACCTGAGCCTACCCTAGAATATATGTTGAAACAAATGGTTTTCGACAATATATAATTCCAAAAAACCACTGAAGCAGCCATGCAGGACCGAAATAACCCAATTAGGCTAACTCACAAACTTTATGGGGGAAATCCCAAGTCATGGGCTGGGTAAAATACCCTCTCAACTAGTAGTTAACCTACGGTATAAGGGAAATGTTAATACCTTTTCCCATAGGAGTGTAACTCTAATTAATATCCAAATGGACCCACTTTTAGATTCATCTCCCCTTGAGGAAACCACCATCCCAACCACTGTAAATGTTCAAAATTAGGTGAAACCTTGTCATGAGAGAAGACCTTCAAAAGAATAGAGTCTGTCTATTAATGGGTCACCTTTCCTAACAATTATTCCTCTATTTCTCCAAAGGGCCACCCACCCAAGAAAACAAAAAGAACTCTTAACATGATATGGAATCATTTAATATGTTCAAAAAAAGTTCAGGTTAACATTACTTTGATTAATGCCTTCATTAAAATTCAATGATACACCATGTTTTTTAAAAATATGTGTATGCATCGAAGAAGACATTAAGGTGATTATTAAAAGTGATTGGGGGAATTTCGTAGAATTGATAGAGCCCTCACTTCCCATCAAATGAAATTATCTTATATTATTCTCAATTTCATGCACCATAGGGGTGTATTCTTTATCCAATGTTATGCTTGATTTAGGTTTTTCTATAAATGTAATGTCATTCTCTATTTACTAATATTTATAGGGTGTGGAAATAAATCCCATAGGAATTGTTGTTCAACTATAAACATGAGTACTACACACCCAACTAATGTGTATTAGGATGTTCTTGTGAGGGTAAAAATTTTAATTTTTCCCAGGGCTTTTTATATTCCAAAAATATAAGATTATTGGATGAATGGACATTTACAAATTATATTAGGGATGCCCCTAAAAACCATAATTAATGTATATAATGGTAAATTATCTATGGAGTTTGGGGGTGACATTTTCCACTTCAATATCTTTGATTCCATGATGAACCCCTTAGAAGAACATTTGTCTCTCTATTAATTCAATTGATGTACTCCCTTCCCCTAACAAACTTCCATTCATTTCCATGATCACCATTATGATTTTTCTTCATTGATCAAAATTCTAGGAAATGAGTCATGAATTGAATTTTTTATTATTATAGAAAAGTGTCAAGAATGTTTATTAATAGATTATTTCATGAACACTTCAGGATACATGACGATCGATGATAGTATTAATATTGTAAAAGATTTTTTATAATACGAGGATCATATCGATGGGTAGTTATATGAGATTTGTGTTCTTTCACCTTAACACACACTCACATCAATCCAAAATCCACCTAAATTGGAACTAATACAACAAACTAAAGATTTAAAATATTCATATCCTGATAATGAAAAAGAATTTTCCTTTAATCATTAAAAATTCACTCCCTCCTAAGCATGAATTTTTAATGGTACAATATTTGAGGCAGTATAAACATGCTTTGGGATTGAAACTTGATGACATTCTTGGAAATATCCTATAAATTTTTACACATCATATATTTTTAAATAATGACAATAACCCAGTGAGGTATGCACAATGTCGACTAAATCCAAACCACATTGATGTTTTTTAAATTATAAAACAAATTATTGGTTTCTAGAATCATTTACCATATATCGGACAACCAATGGGTTAGTCCAGTTTAATTTGTTCCTAAAATAACTATTCTTATTGTAATTAAAAAGGAAAATAAGTAATTGGATCCAACTCATGTGTAGAATAGTTGGAATGTCTATAAAGACAATTGTCAACTAAACCAACACCCTACTAAGGACCATTTCCCATTTTCATTCATTGCCCAAATGCTAGAGACGATAGCAATGAATCCCCTTTAATATTTTCATGATGGGTATTACGGATACATATAGACCCATATTGCCTATGAGGATCAATAAATTAAATCCTTCCCTTCCCCCTTTGGAAAATTATTATATAGGAGGATTCCATTTGGTATATAAAATAATCTGTGTTATTTCTAGTGATGCATAGAAAATATTTTTTTAGAATACCTAGAGAATTGGATGGAAGTATTCATGGATGATTTCAGTATTTATGGCTCCTCATTTTATTATTTATTGAGTGGTCTTGGTTCTATCCTACATCGATGTATTGGAAAGGATGTTTTATAATATTATGTGAAATTAAATTTCATAGTGAAATAAGGTATAGTTATGGGAAATTTAATTTCTAGGGATGGAATCAAAGTCGATAAATAAAATAGGGATTTAATTTCATCCCTAAAATTACATTAAAATGTATAGGATGCAAGGTGTTCCCTAGGAAATGCTATAATTTACCATCATTTCATTCATGGATTTAGTAAAATTTCAGCCCCCTCTTCTAATTTCTCCAAAAATAAAAGGAATTTGTTTTTTATAATGAATGTGATGTTGTTTTAAAAAAATTAAAACGTAGTCTCACGTCCCCCTGGGTAATCTAGCCACTATAGTGGGATTTACCATTTGAGCTCAAGTGTGATTCCTCTAACTATGTAGTAGGGGATGTCTTACGATGAAGCGTCAATTGAGCTCATCATTCCAATTCCTATGCATCACAAACACTAGACTTTCCCCAAGAAAACAACACCACCACTAAAAAATATTTTCATTCCATTGTGTTTTTTTGGATAGATTCAGGTTGTATATTTTGGGGTCCAAAGTCATTGTGTTCTCATACCATGGAGCCCTTCGATATTTCCCTAAGAACCCATTAGTGAAACCATGTCACATTAATTGTGTGCTCCTCCTTTAGGAATTTAGTTTAGAAATTATAGATAAAAAGCAAAAGAGAATGTGGTGGTTGACCATATCAGTAGGATTCACCCATCCTCCGAAATTGACCCATCCCCTTGTATTCCCACAAATGGCGTGTTTCTATATGTTCAATTGTATCGAGTGAAATATTTTATTACTTGGTGTGCCATACATTTTCATTATTTGGTAGCGTCTTGTATTCTTGAAGATTTCAACAAACACTAGGATGACCATCTAAAACATGAGTAGAGTTGGTACACTTGAGATGACCCAACCTTTGGGTTAAATTTAGTGATAAATTCTTCAATAATTGTGTTCTTGATGGTGAGTTTTAGTATATCCTTAGGATCAATCACCCACTTACTTGTGTGGGAAACATTAGCCACCAATGGACTACTCACAAGGACACATATTTCAGGTATCTTCTAGCCAACACTTTTTTAGGATGCCCATGATTTCTATAAATATTGTCATCACTATCAAAGAATGGGGAATGTATATGACATAAATGAAATTCCACCAAAACCCTAGCTTATGTATGAAATTTTTTATGTTTGTTGAATTAAATTTATGAGACCATTCCCCCTATTAATTTGGGAACCATTACATTATTCACAAAGTGGATTATGTTTCAACATGGGTAGAGAGATGAACTACAAGGACTAATTATTCTAAGGTATTTTTAGAATTTTTGAGAACCCAAATTTCTAGATGGTTTCTTTTACCTATGTTAATCATCACTTCCCTAGGTTCTCATTTCTACAACCAAATAGTACAATATCATTGGTGTTGGTATGGGTTCGGGTATACACACTCTGCTGCATAAAACCAACAAAACAATGGTCAAGATAAAGAGTCAAATAGGGTTGTAAAATAGATTCATGAAAATAAATTAAAAAATAGAAAAGTGTGGAGTCTTATACTTGTTTTTTAATTATGGTATTACTATACGTCCTATAAAACCCCCATTGGAATGCCATCCAATCAGCTTGAGTTTATAAATAATTTTTATATTCCTATTGAGATTGAGAACCAGTCCTACTCGGCCATCAATCAATGAAATTATAATATTTCTGGTGTAGGTGATTAATAGAAGTTGTAGATTCAGGAGTTAGATAAAATGAGAACAGATTCATATGTGAACTCCCATATTTATAAGGAGTGAGAAAAGTCTACCCATTACCATCCCATCCTTTATCATCAGTTGCACATTCGGTAGAAGGTCCTTTTCTATAATTCAAGTCTAAAGTTCCATCTTGGTAACATTTTTCAACTATTTTGGACCATACATAGTTACTCATGTCTCTCCATTTGGGGGTTTTTAGGTTCAAAATGAAGACACTATGAAAACCTTTTCTATCAAAGGACACCAACTAAAGCACATCCATGAAGGCATTCTAGAATCCCTAATGGAGGAACTCCATGTTCAAGAAGCAGTCAATGAATGAATCCCATAATGTTTTATCCTTCCTAATCACATTCTATTTTATTACAGTGAGGTCATATTACACTTAATGTGTGGGGGTGGGTACATTCGCGGGTTAGTTTGGATTTGTCATCATCTGTATTTTCATTTTTCTTTTTTGCTTACTAAATAGTATTATAACTGTTTCCACATTACCCCTTACATTTGTGACAGAATGTTAATTTTTAATGACCACTTTATCATTGAAAATTATGCACTCATAATCATGGAAGTTATTGAAAATTCAAGAGGAATTTTTATATTTCATGGTATTTAAACATTCCAAAAAAATATTTATGATACACTTTTCATTTCAGCAATAATTCAGTACTGTGTTGGGAATTTCACTTCAAATTAGGATTTTTGTTCATGATATAAATTGTTGTCTCATTTTAAAACCATTAAAATGAATGGTACCCTTTCTATAACAACTTTAAGGAAAAATTGTTTCACTTAATCTCTCAATGCATCTTTGCACTAAACCATGAAGTGTGTAAATTTATTACTTAATAGAAGGTAAAGATATGTTAGTATAATTTTCTCTACCACCAATGATGATTTTTCCTTACATTCATTCCATATTCGATCTATTTCATTACATTACCTGATTCACCTATGTGTGTGAAGCTATTATCATACTATTATTTTCCCTCAAAAAAGAAAAACAAAAAAACATTGAGGGGAGTGATTAAATGTACAACATATGGGGATATCTAGGCTGGGAGATCATTGTTTGACATCTAGAATGCTTAGGTGAGTGGGTCTTGAAATTTTATTTCAAAAGATGTGGGGTATGTTTGGTGGAAAGGATCATATTATAATAATATTTCTAAAATAACTTATATTTACTCTACATAAAGTGGAAAGAATAGCATGAAATGGTTTTCACACACACCTAAAGAATTAGTGACATCATTAAATTATGAATTATTTTCTTCAATTGGAATCAGGCTTCTCTTGGAATTTCATTTTGAAATATTATTGGAGAAGAGTTTTTTCATGGTCACTGAGAATGACTCCTCAGTGTGATTTTTTCTTTGATCACATTTCTATTAAAAATTAAATTTTAGTCGAATTTTGATTATTTAGGATGTTTTAAATATCAATAGGAATAATTTTTAGATATATGAAATTCACCTAGAGTTAAAATGTTTTGGTCTAGGTGTTTCATCGCAACACGATTCACCATTTCATTTTCTCTCTTATACCATTGTGCTCATCTAGATTTCTATTGAAAATTAATAAAATAATAACAAATTTCACTTCCTATTTGATTAAATTATATTAATTTTATCAATTTTAAAAAGATAAGTGTTGCTTTTTTTAATATATTCATTAAATGTGTAGGTGATTTGGATTCCTTGAAGATGATCAAGATAGAAAATAAGCCAAACTGCTTGGAAGCCTAAGGAAACTTGTCCACTATTTTTCATATTCAGAGAATCAAAGACATCCAAATATTCTTATATTTTGTTTCCTGATACAAAATTTCATGGGATAAAACTCATCTTAAGAAACTCATTCCAAACTATTCCATTAATGGGACCAACCAAACCAATCTCTCTAGGGGATAGAATCTGCTAGATGTCAAAGGTAGCATTTGATAATTTGAAAATATCTCCAAATAATGATGTCCAATTCTCATCACTTATGACAGGGAGACAACCAAGAGGCCTTAAAAACTCTCCTTTTTTCTCAAAGTTTTTATATGTTCATTTACTATCCCAAAACGGGTACATATGTTGTATCTCAAAAACTAGGTTCCCAAACCTACTTCTATTTTTGGCTATAAAAGGGTACCATGGGTAACTCATTTGTATGTTAGAATCAAAAGGAAGGATCTTCCATTTTTTTAATTCTATAAGAGTATCCTCAACATCTTATAAGTTCCATAGGCCTCTATATTCATAGGGTGGGGGTCATGAATGAATACGAAGTTCCACCTGAGGTTCCACCTCCTCTTGATGGAGGGATAAATGGTGGGTGATCACTGTGAGGGAGCTACACACCTGAAGATGGAGTTATGAAACCTAATTATATAATGGATTGGTGTATATTGTGGTTTGTAATTGTTCTTTTATAAGTATTTAAACATTTTTTGATTCATTTAATAGAAACACTTTTTATTGTATTACTGATTGGGGTGAAATTCTATGTGTGTGACTTGGGTTATTCCGATTGGACCACAAAATACTCCTATTATTTCCCAAAATTTGGGATTTCAGTGTTCCATGAGAAATCATAATTTAGGATATGGGGATTGAACATTACTATATGAATTTTTTGTCAATGTTTAGTCCCCTTAGCATCATTTTAGGGATGTGGGTACCCTGGATCTTGGTTAACCTTCAATCAAAGCATTACACCAGAACCTAATAATCAATAAAGAATAATGATATTTTCAAGTTGATTAGTAACATATAATTGATAACATACTTATCATATGTTTTCAAAATCTACATATTTTTCAACTATTAACTTTTTAAATTTTGTTATTTTCATAAACCGTTTTCTAAACCACCCACGCTTTTTAGGACTTTTTATTAAAAATATATACTATAAACCTGTCAAAAATCAATGAGAGACAAACTAGGGTCTACCCTATTCTATATATAAACATTAAAATCAAAATCCATTTGATGTGTCTGGAAAAGGCATTCATCATGTTTGATTGTTGTCAAAATTAACGAAAAAATAAATATGGAATACACATTATGTAAAATTTATATAATCATTTGTGATAGATATTTGAGAGATGATTCATAGAATTTCATCAAATTACACGTATATTTATTGATAATTTAATAATTAATTGCTTTCATTCCCTTGAGTACCATGCCCCCCAATAGTGGGTTTGATACAATTTTCCACGATATAGGTATATGTTTATTTTCATGGATGCATCTAGTCCAAATGAAGTTATTGATATTTATCTGAAGCTCCATGAGAATATATTTAGTCCATATATAAATATAAAAGTCATAGACAAACATTAATGTGAAGAAAATGTTCAAAAGAAAAATTCACCAAACATGGGATACAGTTTCCCCTTTCCGGTTGGCCATTTTACTAAGGATTCTAGAGTATTTTCTCTCAAGGAAACATCATTATACCCTATACCAGAACTATGGTACCCCAATGTGCTTAGATTTAAGGGTGTATTTATTCTTTCCAAGTATCCTCGAAATCTTATTTAATGTATTAAGTATTCATTGGACATGTAGTAATAAGTGGGTGTTTATTATAGATAGCCCCTCGATTCATTGATAGCCCCATGAGACAAATTAGTAAGAAAGTATTAAATGGGTTTCTAGTTAATATCAACAAATTAATTAAACTAAATTGTTATATTTCTTTGATTATATATATATCATGATCCATGCAGTCATGAATTCTAATATTATTCTTTTATTAAATTGGAAATTTAGTTTCTGATATCATTAAGAGTACTACATTATTATTATACCTGGAATCATTATGTGGTAATGTGATTAATTAAATTGAATGTTTTTTTTATTTACCTTCCAATATTGCTTATTTCTTATTGAGTCCCGACAAATAATATTTCACTTAACTCTTACAGATCATCTGATCTCACATTTTATTTTTTTTCTTTTCCCTATGATATGAAGATGGATATTATTAATAATATCAAGGATTAAACAATCATTTAATGATATTTATTTTATATTTCTATTATAATATGGGAATCATGTCTGCATATAATTTTTCATGACTATAAACCGATCACTCCTTCAGGATTAGATTCTATGTATCTATGTTAAATTAACAAAATAGACACTAAATCTAGTTATAGGAGTTGGGTTTGTTAAAAACCTTCTCCTAATAAATTGAAACAATATTCATATATACATATGTTGAGAATAATAAGTATACTTAGTAGTATCCTCCCTAGATCATCTCATAAAAAAAATAAAGAAATCATGCTAAATATAATGATCAAAATGTGAAAATAACTCATTACCTAATTAGTTATACCAAATTCCCATCCTCACTAAGGCCATCTCTCACCAAGTAATGCATATAATAGATCATGAAAGAGAGTAATAAAAAGTGGGTACCATATTAGAACATAGATATTAGTTTTATGTTATTCCCCAATTTCGTATCCCTTAAACCATCATTGTCCAAAACAATCCACCTACAACACCAAGTTGAAAGCATCATAAAATTAATCTCCTGAATCACATAATATCAACATCTAATTCAATATCTCAATATTATAATCAAGTAGTTTTTAGGATCCAAAAAATCCCTTCTTCCATGAATTACATATTGATTATTATACCTCAAACCATAACATCTCATAGTTCGAGTATTGGGCCTCAAACAATTACAACTCTTACACATCATACGTAAAATAATACATAGAACACAATATATAGAGAAACCTGAGTGCGATATGACTTGAATACATTACATCCTTCTACACCCATAAATGGGAAACCTAACCTATGTGAATACAATCACATAATACTACCTATAAAAGATATTGAGTCTAGTGGGGGTAACAAACCATCCATTCCACACAATCCTAGATGTTGGGGAAAGAACCAGCCCATAGTTCAATGGTTGTTCGTCACCCTACTGAAATGGTGGGGTAGCATATGAAATAATAAAACATATAAGATATTGAAAAATATATTAACCACACTAATGGAATTAACTTAGTCCTATGTTCAACTGATGTTATTGTCTCTGTGACACTTGACTACCACTGCTATGAACAAGATAACCTATAAAAAGACAAGCATTTAATAAGATAATCATTAATTATTACAATTGTTGTAATGTTTAACTTTTCATTAATTAATTAATTAGCCATAAATCAAAAATATTAAATCAAAATTTTATTAACCTTAAAGTTAAGTTCATTGCCCCAATGAATATTCTAACCATGTCTATAGTTTTTCAAGATTAATTTTTTATTAATTCCAACAAACATAAGTCCCATGTGTTAAAACATATATTATACATTTTATGTTCATTATTCTAGGTATTTTATGAAATTTATTAATCTAACATATAAGAGATTCATTTACAAGAACAACAATATACCCCATTTTTTGGGAAAATGGATTAATGAACTTCCATCTTGGTCATACAGACATTAAATATATCATTAACATGAAATTGTACAATCTTTAATCATAATAATGGGAAATCCCAGCTGTAAATTATTTCATAAATTTTGATTCCATCATTGACAACATCACAAATTTCACCATATTCCTCACAATCATAAGTATCAATTTTCTCCAAAAACATGGGCCTCTACAGCCATATCTCACCAACTGACATCCATACTATTAGCACAAAACACCACACAAGAAGGACCACATACAAAGAAACAAATGAGGAATAAAATGAAAAATATTATATTTGAAAACTAGTACCTAAACATAAGTCAGCAATCATTTACATTAAAATGGTATCTTTCATCCCCAAATATTAATCATTATCCAAAAACCAGTTTTTATTAACATCATGGATTAATTCATGTGTTTATTACTGGATACAACCATGAGTAACCAATGTAATCAACTATTAAAATCTTTATGTTTTTAAATGTGATTTTTGGAATTTATTCATGTTTAAAAACATTTTAAAATCATAATTCTTATTATCATGCCACTTTATTAACAACTATAATAATTTTCATTTTCCTTTTTTTCATATACATTAACATATAGATGATCAATTAACTAAAACATGCACTATGAATATTTTTATTTTTATCAAAAAAGAAAGAACATATAGAATAAATTAATATGCCTCTTTAATAATTTCACCAACCAAAAATTATTTATTTTTCACTCATTAACAATTCTCATCTATTTTAATGTTAAATTATTCATTAAAAACATACTAAAAAATAATAAACATAGATAACACACTATCTCGTAAAATCTATATGAAAACACATGTCGAGGTTGAAAATACCTTATTACTCAGACCACAGCCCAATTATTTCATTAATATGATTAATTATTTATTATGTTGAATTATAATATCCCCCAAATTGATAATAAATTTTTTAATTACAATTTCATAAAAAATAAAAGGAAAATTAATGAATCCACTTCCTCAATGATTCAACAATATTCGGATAAGAAAGAGACGACAATTTAGTCCTCTGATCCGCACTCATGCAAGAAAACTACAGCACACCAATAATTCCATGCCATTATTATACAAATAAACATCAAAATAACTCTATAAGAACAACGTTTATCGACCATTGTATCATGAAATGATGGAAAGGGAAGGAATAATATCCAAAAGAGATGGAAACATACGAGAATGTGGACAAAATCACCTCAAATCACCGTAGATAAATATATATAATGTTGGGGTTTAATAAAACAAGAAAGTGATTTAAATTAATTATAAAAGAACAATTGTGTTGTTAGGGTTTGAGTGGGAAATTTGATAGAAAACGGAGTTCAAATGGGTTCTGCGTATTTATTGGCAGACTGATAGTTAGAAGACTATGGTTGAGCTACCTAAACTGTTGTAGAATAACACTGACACCTGAAACACTCTAGTGTATTATAGGAGGAAACACTGTAGAACTGATGGAAAAATTTTATTACAATAAGGTTTGGAAACTCCATGCTACATATAATATAATTTTGGAAGAATTATATGGTATAGGGTAAAACATTATGTTACAGGACACATTACCTAAGATGGATTCTATAACATAGCCTACACCCATGACATAGGTGTATAAAAATTATAAAAAACCAAGTAAAACTACATTGAGGCTCTATGTTATAGCCTCTAACTATGATGATATACTCAACCAAAAGGAATGGTCTATGCTGCATACCAACTCCATGTAATTTCCATGCCAAAATTGGTAGGGGTACTAAAACTCTTCTTCCAAACACCATATTCTACAATTATAATCTACATGAATAAATTACCCTATTATTTTATGGTATATCCATATACACTATATAAGTGATATATACCTCATATTTCTATCTCATCTCCCCTCACTATTCCATTGAAACTCTTCCTAGCACCTCCAACACTACATTTCTAACAAATTAATGGTTTGGGTTGTTCATACTATTACATCAGATACCTATCAAACTGTCATTTACCTCCAGAATATAAGACAAAACCCAAATATAATGAATTTAAAAAAAGTTCAAATGAAAAAACACACCCTGATATACCATTCAGGAATATCACCATCATAAAATCCCAACCACCTAACTCAGAGGAACAAAGTGAAAAGTGACGCAGCACCGTTAGCATGCTCCTAAAAAACTTTTCAGGAATAAACTTCCCAAACCTATTTATAGATATAAAAAAAGAATAAAATAATATAAAACCATCCCAAAGAATATATAATTTTCAATAAACACCTATGAGAATCACAACAAGACTGGTGTTTAACATAAAACTGCTTGGGATACTGAGTGCATATTGGTAACTCATGTTCCAAAGAACTCTCCACAATGCCACCATATTTCCATAATAAATGAACTATGGGAATTTAAATCCCTCACAAAACCCTCTCATTTTTATCTTTGAACTCTATAATCTTCTCCTTGAAGGTTTCATCAATGTCAAAAACTAGATCACCCCAATCAATGACATTGGAATCACCATGAAAATAAAAATGGAGCTTCATCACTTGGACAACATCATGTCTATGAATCATCTATGAGGAATCACTATCTAATATTAAATGTACTATACATAGTCCATCACCTTTAATAGACATAAAACCTAGGGAGAAATTTTACTCTCATGATTAATCCTTAACTCTCCACAATGAGGAGTCGCATTTATGATGAAATGATCTTTAATGTCAAACTCCAAAGGTATCCTTTTACGATGGGTATTGGACATCTGATTATCATGTGCTTATTTAATCATTTTTTTAATCACCAAAATCGTCTCTATAATGCCCTATATAAGTTCTGTCTTGATAATTGCTAAATATCTAACACAAACTAGAACAATAGATAATGGAATGGTTTGTCAGGAAAATATTCAAATGGTTTTATGCTAATGTTATAGTAAAATATATTTTTATAATAAACATAAATCAATAAATGGTTTTCATACCTAGTAAAAAAAACCTTGGACCAAAAAAAATATCATAACCTCAAGAGTATGAAGATTCTGCTCTGTTTGAACATTATTATAAGGATGAAAATAAATGATAAGGCATAACTGGGAAACATAATCATTTTGAAGAATACAACAAAAACATAAAATAAAACAAGGATCATGATCATGAATGATCATCCTTGGGAATAAATGGAGTCTCGCCACTTCCCCCATGTACTTTCTTGAAAAAATTTCCACTTATCTCAACTCCTTAATTACTATAAAGTAGGATGATGTTTTCAAATCATCCACTATCAGCTGTATAGCATCATAGCCTCCCTGAACTTGAGGAAAAATAGCAAAGATGTCCAAAGATATTTCATAACAATTCCACTGAGGATCATCCAATATCTAGAATATATCTTTGGGAATGTGGTACTTAGACATTACTCTCTAAAAGACCAAACATTGAGACACCAACTCTACAGCCGCACATTTCAGATCTTTCCACCAAACTACCCTCTTAGAGTTTGGTAAATATTTTTCAAACCAGGATGTGCCCCCCATTGGTATAATTTGTAACGTATGGAGTGCCATATTATGCACGCATAATGGAATAAAATCATTCCTTTTAATGGAACCAAAGGCATTTCATGCTTAGTCCAACCATTAGGGGAAACACCAAAACAACTCAATATCCCCATAAATCCACTACAAAATTTTCGAGTTGGGACTCCTATATATTCCTTAAAAAATATGGATACACTATGAACTAAAAATTAATATTTCTTCAAACATATCCCATATTAATATGCACAACTTATAGCTCATCCATCACTCTCCATGAATCTATAAATTCATGAATGGCATCACTGTGTGATTTTTTCTCAAAGCATAAGCTAAATTGATACCCTTTAATGGTTTATATAAAATATAAAAGTCATAATATTAAAATTATTTCATCCTCTATCACAACTAAAATTTATAGTGATGTAGAGGGAAGACATGCCTCATGCTATTGTTATCATTAAAAATCGTAAAACACTTTTCGACGTGGTGATGTCTCCACAACATCAAGGAAAACATGACTTATTCCAACTAAATATCATGGGTGGAATAGTAATTCTCATCATTAAATAACTATTGATATCCAAAAGAAACAACTTATATCTTCTACATATTAACATATCCCAAACCATGAAGAAAATATTCTTATAAAACATAAAACTAAACTCCCTATTTTGGTAGAACTAGAATTTGGTATCTCTATAAAAAGATTTTTAGGTTCTCCAAATATTACTAAAAGTTATCAATAAACAAAAAAAAATCCATTTATGGTCAAGGTTGTTAGATAAGTAATAACATGAGATAAATAAACTATAAGGATATTTTAAGAACCCACAAGACAAATGAAACTTTACACCTCTGCAACTGTCTTGTAGGATTCAAAAGAAAAGACAATCGTGATTATTGAGATATCCATAGAGAATCCCAATTCGGACATGACATGCCCCATGAAACGAACATCAAGAGCCCATAACTAGATCATTGATGACTCTCCAAATAGATGATAGTGATGATGTACTCCCAAAATGACTTCCAGATGTTCAATCTGCACCAATTAGGTTGCAGTGTACACAAGGATGTTATTGAGAAAAACTACCATGAACTAGTCCATGAATTATCTATACACTATTTTCAATATACCCATTAACATTTTTAGAGAGTTCATCAAATGTAATTAATTCAAAACAAACATTAAATACACATATTATCATCAGAAAAAAAATATTCAGAACATCCTCATGTTTTGCTAACAATGATGATATCATGACAACTGATTGATCATTGAGAACCAAATTTCATCTCTTAGCTAATCCAATAAATAATCAATTCATGGAATATGATAGAGTTTCTTCGCTGCCACCTAATTCAAGAGATGATAATATATATAAACATGAAATCATCCATCATTATTCATGTCCAACAAAACGGATGCACACTAAGGTGACACACAAACGAACTAATCTTCACTACAATAGATCATCGAGATTTACTGATAGAACACACAACATAGAAGTTTAATCCTATAAATATACATAATGATCTATGAAATTACATTTTATAGCTCTGTCCAATATAGGATCTTCCATCGAGGGGCTGATGCCTAAACCTCCTCCAAAAACAATATTTGTACTCTTCCACAAACCAATGAAAAACTATTGACTGAACATCCAACGAACATAGAATCAGGTAAACCATCATTGAATAGATGGACCTAAGATTCCTCCAACACAAGTAAAGTTCTCGATATCAAATTAACATAGAAGACACTCTATCAGAAACATTTTACATAATTTTCCTCCTGAATAAATCTATAATGTTATTAATCGAATATAGCCATTATGTACTAATGATGATGTTGTATGGATATATACAAAAACATAAGAAGTATCACCAATAGTGGTGATTCCTCCTCTCCATCACAAATAATATATATGCATCATAAAAATAAACATGACCACAAACTAGAATAGTCAATAATAAGGGATCCAGAATTCGATCTGAATTAGATCACAAAGATTAGACTAAAGAATGTGTTATGAAGGAATTTTTAGATCATTAATAAAACCAGAAATCCAACCAATTATAAAAAGAAAAAAGAGTACCTCAAATGACATCTAGAACACAAACAACTAACAACACCAATTTATTCATCTTACCATGGCCTACTACACAACCTTTATGACCGAGATTAATACCATCTCAATGGTCACACTATACTATATAGGTAAAAAGAGAATATGATGGATTTTATTTTACAACCTTATCTCATCTCTATTGATCCCATGCTATTTCCTTGTGTTTCCATATCATTGTGTGGAACTACATCAAAGGATGGACCTCAATAGGAACCTCGAGTGCATGTTACCTATAGAAAAAGGTCATCCACTATCATCACTGATGTCCTCATCACCCACAATTAATATAATATTATGATCCCTTGGTATAGGTCTCAGTGCATCCCACACTAGATTAAGAGATAATGACGTTTGTGACCTACCCCATATTTCTGAGAGATCATCTATCCATGAAACTAGGAAACAAATACCACAACATGAATTTGTGGAGTGACCTAAACACCCCCTCCCATGATGATGTTATTTTATCCATTGTACTCTCAAAAACTTATTAATTCATAGGTAAATTGATATACCTCGACCATATATGTCACAACCCGCCCTCGGGGTCCGTGTCGTGACTACCCCAAGCCCGCCTTCCATAGGCCAAGGGCTGGCGACTAGCACCAAGGCGTAAATCCCGGTAAAAAGGGAAGGCATTGCCTTTTTAAAGTAAACAAACACCACAGAGTAAGCAAGCGGAAAGTAAACACTAATCAAAAGCAGAGTACAACTGAAAATGCGGAAAAGTAAATGGGCCAGTATACAAACCCAAACTGAAAGTAAAGTACAACTCAAAAGGGAAAACAGCAACTGAAAAGTAAAAGCTGCTACACCGAGCTGTCCACTGGAAATCCCACCTGAAGGGTGGGTAAAGATAGCTCCACTGCTCCACGGGTCCCGCTGTCCGCTCCGAGCACGTCCTGCCCAGTGGTCCACCTCCAGGTACCGTCCTGCTCTGCAAGCCTCAACTAAGATCAACGCTGTCTGTCGTCTGCAACCAACACAATGTAGTGCGGGCAAAGCCCGTGCAGGGGTGAGTATAAGCTACTCAGTAGGGACCCCGAGACCCCTGAAGGTCTCTCAAATCCACAAAGGATAAACCACGAAGAAAGGTACAATCACGAAGTAACAACCGACACTGCTTAGGTATATGCCTATACATATACCTAAGTCATCAAATTCAAATACGCTCCAACCTCCGAGCCCAAGTACAACTCAGTCCACACAGGAAAGTAAACGTATTCCACACAGGAAAGAAAAACGTAATCCACACAGGATAGCACAACACAATCCACACAGGAATGCAACAGGATTCAGCTCACACAGGTATACATCTTCGAAAGACGATAAAGATGATCTCTGATCCATCTAAGTCGTCAGACCCACGAAGGATCGATAGGTAACTAACCCCCGCAAAAGACCCACACAGGATCGGGCCCACGTAGGACCTGTAGGCGCTGGTTCACACAGGACCGCTGAGCGCAAAGACCCACACAGGATCGGACCCACACAGGATCAGGCACACACATGACCTGTAGCACTGATCCACGTAGGATCGCTGAGTGCTGAAGTCATCGTCGTCGAATCCACACAGGATCTCTGTACTGTCGTCGTCGCAGTCACAGTAGCAGTAGCAGTATCAGTCGCAGCCAGCACTAGGGTTCCCGCACACAGCAAGCTCGTTCGGAGGGTCCGCTCCACGAGCCGAGAGGCTGATACATCAACTGTCACAAAGACCAGAGTTGATGTATCCAAAAGTTCTGTATCATCAACAGGAACTCAACGTAACAGACGGCGCGTCGATCAGACGCCCGGTCTGAGAGTTATTGGCATTTTCGTCCCCGCGGCCCGGTTGGTTTTTAAGGAAAAACCAACCCGACCGTACTCCACCTACGTCCAAACCTCGGGTGGAGCATGCCAAAATAACCTTCTCACTAATAGGAACACAAAAAAACTGACGGCACGTCAATCGGACGTCCGTAGCTCAAGATATGAGCGTTTTCGCTCCGAAGGCCCAGTTGGTTTTGTGAACGAACCAACCCGGACGAACTCAAAGTGTTCCGAAACATTGAGTGCGATATACCGAAACGACCGTCTCGATCCAAGGATCGCGTTTCCGTAGACGGTTCGTCATTCGGAGGTCCATGGATCATGTTATGTCCAAAAGACTGAAACCGTCTCGAAAATGGGGGGTCCGGGTCCGGGCCGACCCGGCCCGGCGGCGCGGCAGCCTGGCGGCGCGGCGGCCTGGCGCCGCACAGAGGCAGCGCGCGGGGGGGCAATGCCCCCCGCTTCTTGGTTTGGTGGCGCGGCAATCAGCCGTGCCCCTTTTGTCAAACGCCCCCCCCCCCCTCGTGGGGGGCCTTCTTGTTCGGAAACCGGGGGGCCACCTGCCCCCCCCCCCCCCCCCCTCAAGGAAACCGCCCCCCCAAATAAATGGGGGGCCTTTTGAGCTGCCGGGGGAATTAAATTCCCCCGGATTTTTGTCCATCCAGCCGGCCAGCTGGCCGGCCGGTTTTTCTCCAACGGGACCAGCAAACCGGTCCCCATTCCGGCTCCCGACGCCGGCGACCCGGCCGCCGGTCTTCTCGTCCCGCCGCGGCCCGGAACCGGTCGTGGTGTTCGTCGTCCGGCGCGGTACGACAGCACCACGCCCCTCCGCCGCGCCATTGTTTCCCTTTGACACGGCGCGATGGCGTCGCGTTCTTGATGATCCTTCCACGGCGCGGCGCGACGGCGCCACACAATATAATCGGGCGAATAACCGCGTGGTGTGACGGCACCATGCCACCTTGTTTCATCCGCAATATAAAACATCAAGAACGAAGGAGGGGGTTCGGCCGTGTTCATGCGGTCTGGCCCCCTCACGTTAAACAATATCACATATTTAAAATCCGCACGTTGTCATGCTAGAACCACGAACAAGGATAAATAAACAAACAAATAACAACAACCCCTACGTTGAAAATTTAAGTCGTACGTCGGTTATCGCGGAGAAAGGCGTCGCGGCTTCAGACGTAGATTCCGTGGACGTCGGGGTGCGTCCGAGGGGAAAATGACGTCTCTTCACTTGTCGCTATGACAAAGAAGGGAGGTACGTTGTCGTTGGCGATGACCACCACGGTCGGCGACTTCTCCCTTGTCGAGGAGAAAGATGAAGACGGAAGAATCCGGGACGCCGAGTCTCGAAGGTCGTGGGATCGATGTTCTTTGTCGGAGAAGAACCGTTCTTCACGTTCTTCGTCGAATATGAAGAAGATATTCAAGTCCCTCAACGATTCTCCCAATCCTCTCAAGTAACAAAGGAACTAACCCAAAAATAAATTAATCTTACACTTAATTTATTAACACAACCCAACCTTTGAAATTCAAGAGTTTGAATTTCAAAAACTCAAAATTAAATTCACTTATTAATTATACATGAGTTGTATAATTAATTAAATGTTTAGTTGACAAGCCTTTAAGAGGGAGAGAGGGGAGTTAGGGAATTTGAAAAGGTGGGGCTCGGGTGGGCCCCTCTTCACCTTAATCCTCTCTTAGGTGGTTAATCCACCCAACTTCCAACAAAATATTATAACCACATTAAATATATAAAATAAATATTGTATAATAAATTTATTTTACTCTTCATTTCATGCAGAAAAATTAAACATCTCCTCCTAGGAAAACGCAACTTCGGAAAAGGTCTCCTTAAGAGAATATCGGCGCTGCGAGTTCATCGGTGCCCTCGGATTTCAATTCCGAGCACCTGATCAATGGTTAGGAATTCCCACTCGTTCGTTCACTGAACGTACCCGAGCCAAACTTCGGAAATTGATTCCGGGCACTCCGGGCCTCGAAATCAGGTGCCATCAGAAACCGCGCTCTTGTAAAATTCCAAAGAAAATTAAGAAAAAAAATTTCCCTTGATTTTTACGGGTCTTTACAATATAAATGGGATTACTAGGGGAAACATCTATGGATTTATGGACCACTTGAAATACCTCACCTATCCTCCTCATTTATATAAATATAAAATGTATAAGGGTGATGTTTCCCAAAATAGATCTTGAAATCCCTCATTGAAATCCACTATCAAAGGGAATGAATCAAAAGTCAAAATATCACATACATGGATAAGGAATGAAACTATACTTGGAACTAGTCCTTGATCGTCTCTCATGATACCTCTAACTCCTCACAATCCTTAAGGAACAATATCCAAAAATTTCTTACTTATCCAAATAGCACAATATATAACAATTAAATCCAGTACTCCATCTGATCATGAATCAATATTAAATATATTATCCAATTCTTCTATTCATACTTTATTCCCTATGTCAAAAAATTGAATCCTCATACTTCTATAAACACTACTGAAAAAACTCTATGAATTTCCTCTTACAAGTTTCATCATCATTGGCCTCTACTTTATGGAGATATAGAATCATGTCCTACTGACCATCTTCAGAAAAATATATATGGGGATGTTGATCTGGATCTATATCTAAAAAACAAAATATGTTAGAGAATACTAAAAATTATAAATGGAATATTTAATATTAATTATTTATTTATTTTATTTATTTTATTTATTTAAGGATTAACCTAATCTGAATGTCTACACATTTAAAACATAGGTTTTAAGAAGAATGATGAATGACCCTTTAGAAGGTCACCACTCCACAACTAGTATAATATTTTGAGAAGGAATAATAATGTTAATGGTCCAAACATCAGATTACATGGGGCTCTATATTCTTGTGTCCTAGTAAGTATCTTTGGATAACAATCCTAACTAAACTTATCTAACTCATTCTCCCTTCCATCCCATGTTGTATCACCAAAACCTATCCCCAAAATCCATCATATCCCTCTAACTAGACAATTTATATCACTATTCCATGACCCCCTAACCACAATGGTAACCCTTTGAGCTGAAAATGAGAGAAGGGATATAATGGAACCAGAATCATACCTCCAATGGGCCATGAATTGGATACATGCATTGAGAGTATATCATACATAAAAATGGGAGGAGTTTCCCTCTGAAATAATATTAGGAATGAGAGATAATAAAAGTGTGCAGAGAACCAATATTAATGTAATGCTAATAAGGAAAAAAATTACATGTATGTAATGTCATACCAAACATGCACAAGTGAAAATAGAACATTATGACACAAAATATAATCATGGATGTTTCTAAGAATCCCTAACAGCTCCCAAATAATTACGATCTAGTATAATCATTCCATATCACTAACCTAACTCTACAATATTGAAAATATTATATATATATATATATATGGTGACAATAATATGTTTATTTAGTAAGATCTTCTTAAATCAACCCAAGAAAAATGTAATAAAATCTTTCTAAATCCTAGTGAAAAGTAATTAAATTTATCTCATCATTGTAGAAGGTATACAACGTTCCTTTATTCACCAAGGACATATCACTGAAATTAATTCACACAATAGATCATAAAATACCATAATAAAACATTGTATCTTGTTACCACTCCCCCTAGGTTTCTACTCTACCCAATTCGTTTTGTCCTACAACATCTCTCTCTAAGAGTATTTATCCCAAAACGACTGGGCTAAAGTAACATTACTTTAATCTCACACATCAAATCATCTCATCATCCCATGTAACATCTATATATAGTTACAATGTAGTTTCTAGGATCTACCTCCACATATATGTCATATATTACACATTAATCATTTTAACTCAGGACACCAAATCGAATATATCAAGTAATTTAGGATATTCAATTATAGCCCCTATAGTATATCCCTATAATGATCCTTATGAAACAATATCCAGATAAAAATTTATGTGGAATAACTACAATCCAATACATCCCTTTATGAACATATATGAGAAATGTTATCCACTATGAATACCAACACATAATACTATCATGAGTAGAGAGTGGTGCTAGATATTTATTTAAAAATATCTTCATCACTAATCATGATATTTGGGAAAGAACCCACCTAGAGTTCCATAAGTGTTAGTTTCCATAACTACATGAGTAGTGTAGAATATTGAATCCTAAAACATACATGATATAATTATATATCAAAACCAATCTAGGGGATTTAAACTAATATAAGGATCAACTATAATTATCATCTCTTGAACACCCTGTGGGTATCACTAAGAACAAGATATCCTATAAACCCATGAGAATATTAGAATAATTGAACTAATTCTTTATTTTAATGTAACATTTTTATTTTCATTGATTATTTCATTACCCATTAATTATGTTTTTTAAAGTATCATTTAATTAACCTCATAATCAATTCCATGACCTCTAGGATTATTCCATCCAAGTCCATGATTTTCCAAGATTAACATATTTTTTATTCTAAAAAGCACCAACCCCATGGGATAAAAAGTTCATTAAAAAGTATCATTCTATAATTCCAATTATTCTAGACAATTTCCTCTGAAAACATAGAAATATTCATAAACAAGCATAACTAGCTACCTAAAGAAGTGAGGAATGGAATGTCATAACAAACATCTCAGATATATTTGTTTTAAAAAGATAATAGAAAATGAAGCATCTAATATTTTGGGACTACAGTGGGAAATCCTAGATTCAACCCATTAAATCAATCCTAGTGCCATACTAGGTGCCGCCATGCATATCTCATTGAATCTCTCCATCATAGTTTTCAACTACTACAATAAACTGGGACCACCATGCCCATTTCTTGTAAAGAAAATATCCATCCCAATATCTCAAATTTTTGGATCACAAGTATCTCATCCAATGAAATACTGAAGGCTTAAAATTTTAAAAAAACATTGGTAAAAATTGGGCCATAAAAATGAGGTATCCAGCCATTACCAAAAAAAAATTCTCTCATCCCACAAAATTTATCTTTCTCAAACAACTAGATTTTTTTAACATCATGTATTAATTGATTCATTTAATATATGTTACAAAAATGGATAGCCTAAGGCATCAGCTATTAAAATCCATAAATATTTAAACATGATTTAAATAAATTATTCTAGTTTCCACATCCAATGGATGTACAATTATCATTATCTTGAATCTTTATTAAAAACATAAATCATTTTAGGATTCAATATCTTTAGTAATTTCCATTAATATATTGAAGAAAAGAGAATGTAAACATGTACTATAAGTCATTTTATTTCAATAAAAACGTTAAGAATCAATATATTCAATAAAAATGCATTTTTTATTCTTCATCCACAGAAAATATTTCATATTTATGTTCTTTAACAATTTCCAAAAATTATCATTCTTTCCTAAGAATAAAAAATTATAAACAATGAATAAGCATAAATATCACTCTATCATATAAAATCAAGAGTCAACATATTATCATTTTAGAAAACATGGCATTGATACACCAATAACACATTTCATTCATTAATATGGTTAATTTTTTATTATGATTAATTCAACAATCACCCAAATAGATAACAAAATAATATGTTATGATTACAAATTAAATAAAAGGGAAATCAATGAATCACCTACCTCAAGACATCAATATTCCTTAGACAAGAACATGAAAATAATGTATATTTAAAATCACCACTCCCACATGAAAATTTCATCCCTCCAAGAATTTCACATCATCACTATGCTAACAAACATAAAAATAACTTCATAAGAATATGTTAGATTTACCACCATATCATGTTAAGATATAATGGGAAGAAACATGATATAATAGAGAAGAAACTATAATAGAAAGATGTAAACACGCATTTCTGCACCATGGATCAATCATTATAAGGTAGTGTTTTAATCAAATAAAAATATGATTTAAGGGCCCTCATAAATAAACCTTGTTGACATAGTGTTTGAGATACAATGTTGGGATAAAATAGAGTTTATTGTGGTTATTTTAATTTCCAAGAATACATGGAGTTAAAATACTATTGCATAGCTCCCAATGTAATGTAATGGGTATTCGAGTCTGGTCGAAAACCACACCCAATTTGAAAATTTCAATTAGTGGATATGATATTTTCTTCATGATCAGATGTTAATTATAAGATTTCTATTGGATTTATATGATGGTTTTGGGATAGTCTTGGTGTTTGGAGAGTTCCCCAAGAAGTTTGGTTGGATTTGGGGAGATCTAATGCCAAATGGTGAACTTTTAAGTATTAGTTTAGTTTGAAAATTTTATCATAAACTATGTGGCCACATCAAGGTAATTGTGCACCCCATTTTGAACTTCCACATGATTTTGTAAAACCATGAAAATGGGATTCATAGACGTGAAAGCTCATCAACAGAAGCTACAGAGAGCTACCACATTGTTTCACATGTTAAGTGAAAATTGGGCTTTTAGTTTAATGAGTAATACCTCTTAGGTAGTACCTTTGCATTGTAACATGCACTGTTACCACACAGTTTGGGAAAATAGTTATTTAAACCATACAGACCAATAAATGTATAAATTTATTTTTTTCCCTTAATCATTTTTTCTTTTTTTCTTTCCATATAACTCTTTTATTTTCCCTTGTCATTAATACATAGTATTTGGCTCTCCCACTATGATCCTCCAGTGTATTTTGATCAATCTACCTTATATTTGATCTGTGCATTGATTTTTTGGTGGATATAGGAACACATCATCATGGTTAACCCCATTCACCCTTTTCTTCATCTTTTTTTTCCTCATGGATGAATGTTTCCATCTGATCTAATTTTATTTTTATGATATAAACTCAGATCTACATAAATATTCTTTAAATTTGTGCTCGATAATAAATGTGGCTACTTCTGTGAGTATAATTTAGGTGGTTCATACAATACATTGTGTTTTTTTAGATCTTTTTGGGGTGTGACTCAAAGTGTGAATATTGGGAATTTTAATTTGGACCCTAATATAACTCATAAATCATATAAAAATGACCATGTGACCTATAGGATGTCATTGGGAAAGCCCAAAGCCTCTTTTTCTTGAGAAAGTCATTATTAGAGGTCGTTTCTCTATAGAGTATTTTGGTTGGTACCAAAATTTACTAAATTTATTTTTTCTAATTTAAATTGAATCATTTAAATTTTTATGGATTTGTTAAGTAAATTAAAAGTATTAAAGACCTCCAATATGATATTTTGTGTGTTAGATTTTGAAATTGAAATTTATTTAATTGAGATGGTTTTTAATGTATTTTCATGAGTTGCATATATATGAAATGCTTGAATGAAATTTTTTAAGACCCATGGGGTCATGATCGGTGTTGAACAATATGATATTGGGATGGAATGGCAATAGATATTGGGTTACATGGATGTCAGGTTTAGGTGGTGAGTCCATCAGGTTTTTAATTTCTAATGATATTCAGAATGAAAGGTGATCAGCTTCTGAGTGATAAGGTCACAAGGTCATGAGGTGTCGGTTTGTGTGGCTTAGGTTCCTATTTTAGTGATTGTTTCTAACTCGTCATGGAAAAATACCTGATTGAGTTGTGTGTACATATGAGGACTCCATGATGAGGTGGTTTTGACAACTAGTCTAGGTAGAGGCCCTTGATAGTTGTGATTTAGGTATATATGGTTAGGGGTTATTTTTGTAGAAAGATGTATATAAAGATAGGAGACTTCGGTATATATAAATGAGGCTATTAGACTATAGGATAACTCTCACCCTAATTGAGACTATGAGCCTGAATATTTATTTGAGAATAGACATCATTTTTCCTCTAGTTTCCACGCCATGGGCCAACATGATATTTCGATTGGGGGTTTGTGGGACCAGGATACTATTATTTGACTATGTCATCAAGACGTCGGTACATGAGACATGATGTGTTAAGAAGAACACGATGAAGGGTTACATGATTGAGGTGGGACCTAAGGGTTCTCATAGACTTTTTGACTATATAGTACCATAGTTCATGGGACATGGACCGCCTTTAATTTTGAGATTCCGATATTGGATGATGAAGGTGATGGTTTTGTTGTCATTGTTGAGCATGAGGGGAATATTTTATATTATTACAATGTACCACTTTCTTTTATTTGTTAGGATAATCTATCTTAAGCACGTATGATTGGTATGAAATATTGGGTAGTATCCTACTGAGATTCATCTCACACCCTTCAAGAGTCCTTCGAGATGCGTGTAGACTTTATGAACCGATATTCATGTAAAGGATCATATTTTAGTACTGGATCATAGTGTATTTTTTCATGGATATCATCATGGAACTTGACGTCATACCTTGATGGAGTTTTACTTTTATTATTATTTCATTCTGGTATGATCATGATTATTTTCTATGTAGTTATTATTGGTTATCCATTCGTTCCCCTTGCTGTATTAAACTATTTTTGTAATTCATGGTTGTTTTGTTAGTTGTTACAAGTTGTGTATTTGGAATGCTGACAATATTATTTATTTACACTATATACGTTTATTTATTTCTTCTTCTATTTATTTCTATTGATGTGCTTCCACCATTGGTGGGCCTAATATGAGTCTGTTGAGTCTTATTTCAACTGCATGTTATTATTACTCAGATAAGTATAGTATCTATCCCCAGAGGGTATAGTCTCCCCAAATTAATAAATTACACCATTTCTCCTAGTCTATACACTTTAGATTTTGGGTAGGTATGCCTAAGGCCAGTGGCACCCCACTCAATAGCACTGTTTGGGTGGTTGTTCAGAATGAGGATGATACTAGTGGTATTAAAGGAGGTTCTGGACTATGATTTAGTAATAGTGCTTCAAAATATACTAATGAGATTGAGGCTACAATTTTTTTTCAACTGGTATTACTTTTTGGGATACGGTGGATTGGGGATTAGGTTATTGTCATAACAGTATTTTAATCTTCAGATTGGGTGCCTATAGATCCATGCATGAGGTATGGATTGAGTTACCTTGAATGGGAATTGTTGTTTTTCTTTTTTCAAGATTATAGTTTATATAATTTAATCCTCGGTAGATCACATGGAATGTGGTGTTATTTGTTGAGATATGTGTCCCTTGAACCGGTGAGTTAAGGGATGAGAAGATATAATCTTGGGCTGCTATGGTAAGGGGGTGTGATGGTTTTTCTTTATTGGCATCTGAAAGGCACATTTTATGGTATTTTAGTTGTATAATTGCATGTATACTTTGAAAAGTGATTAAATCATGTGATAAATATCAAACCACAAGGGAAAATGTGAAATTACTTGATTTAAATTCTTTTCAAAATTTGATATTTGATATTTAATTGATATTTCATGCTTTATATATATGAGTAATTTCATGTGGAATGGGAAATTGGCTTGGATCTTATATGAGCAGGCTGGCACTATGGTTGTGGTTATATAGATCACCAGGATTGGGTAACTAGGTCATCAGATTCATGCATTGTTTTTTCCATGATGGGAATGGCTGGGGATAATGTGATTCTTGTATCTGTGAGGGTGGGTAAGGAGGTGATTAGGTTGGGATGTCATGTGCATGGTTGTAGTGGGGGAGTAGGGGTAGTGAGTAGGTGTTTCCTTTTACTACTTTACCTCTATGTATGATATATATTGGTTATATATATGGGTTTTATGTTCATTTTTGGTATTCTGTGGGTTCCTCCTAGATGGCTAAGATGGTGTATTAGACAGGTGGTGATATAGTGTTGTCGGAGAATGGATAGGTTTACACCCCTAAGGGTCAGGAAAACCATGAGCTGAAGGTACATGCTCAAGTTCATGATTCATACATGTTGTTTAGTATCCAAACATGATATAATTTGGGTCGTGGATTGACAGGAAACTCTGATAAAACCTATTATGTGTCTCCTCTGGGATAGACTAGGGTGATTTGGGAGCAGATCCTTCCATGGCCTATCTAACGTGTGTGTTCCAATAACAACACCTGCCTCTATTTTTGGGAGACTGTGGTGCGTTGGTGGTTGAAAATGGACAGATAAAATGAAAATGATCTCCAATCATCTCTAGAATCCACAAGGTCAGAGGGTTATTCTAGTGATACATAAGCTTAAAGGGTCAGCAAAGCACTAGCGGGATATAGAGGACCAGGATGACATATATGAGGGACATTCCTTGATCAATTTTTATACTAGGTTCTATAAGAACATTTTCCCAGAGATGACGAGGGTGGCTTGAGTTCATGAGTGTTTATACCTTTATCAGGGTGGCATGTCTCTCATGTACAATGGAACTACCTTCCCTGAGTTTTCTCACATGGCACATGGTATAGTAAGCTATGACACCTCATGGGTGAGCCACTTCAAATATGGTTTACGTCACATCATTCCAATGCACATAAACATATATAGGATGGGATCATTATCAAAGAAATTGAATCATAAACTCATAGGTGATAAAAACCTGATATAAAGTAACCAACAGAATTAGGTGGTGGCATTACATGGTGGTACAGATTGAAGGAAGTGATCTCAATGAGTGTTTTAGTAGGGTGGTCAGGGAAATTACATAGGAAAACTAAATCGGAGTGGATCTTCTATGGCTTGATTATAGTATGGGTATCAAAGGAATGTTTGGACTTAGTGTGAGTACCCACCAAAGGAGTGCTAGGAAAGTGGATAGGTTGGATGCCTTGAGAGGTTCAGCAGGAAGCCTTCTTAGAAATCCAGTAGTTAAGGCCCAAGGTATGATCAGGCTTCATAGGATGGTTTTGGATTGACACCTGGTGATAGTAGTCAAGGATCATCTCCATGCTGAGGATGTGACAGAGAAAGTGTGACCCATTCTTGGTTTCAGTTATGAGTAGCTAGAGAAGAAACATAGGGAGGTCACGCTTCATGTAGTCATGTGTTAGGCTAGGTACACACCGTGGAGCTTCCAGGGGTGAGCAGGCTGGTGAGATGACGACAATCATAGGTACACAATGGGAGTGATCATGATTTTTTTTCTTTTGGTATTGCCTTTTGGGACATGCCCATTTTGGCATGACCAATTGTGGAATTTCCATTTTGGATACATGACATGAATGTTCTATATATGTGGAATGACTAGGTGTTGGTCAGTAGGTTGGAATCATATCATATGCATAATATATTTGTGTGTGAGAGAGTAAGGATCCAGGCACCGACTTCTATTATTGAGAAACATGGGTGTGGGATTTTCATGTTCTTGTCATCATCATTATCATGTATGTAGGTAACATTAGGTGCCTTGGGAATCAGGGCATCAAGGTTGTGGTTTTTCATTTTGGTGAGAGTCACTGAGACTTATTTGGGAATCTGAGGTATTGTCGGACCTTGTAGTGCGATGTGAAATGGGCTAAATGTGGGAACTAATATGGTGTGGAATGTGACTGGGTTTCGAGAGTGACACGGGAGCACCTGATTTTGAGAGAGTGTGGTGAGGCGTCATGGGAGGACTATGGTTCTAGAAATAGGATAGTGGGCCTTTTTTTATTTGTGTTTGGGGATGGAATAGACTGAATTTGGATATTCCAAAGGTGGGAAGCCCCCATGAAGATTTTTTTCTCTACCCATGAGACTAGGGGAGGCCATGTCATTTTACATGGAGGTGTAGGTTTGGTATAAACTTCAGGTTTTCTTTGATATCTCATGGATGAGCTACGTTGAGGTGGGGAGAATGTAACATCTCGATTTTTTGATTTGGGTTGAAAAAAACTCTCGATTTGAACTTTTAAATTTGTGTCTATTCTATGTTTTATTGATGATCATAACACAATTAATAGAGTTATGTTGGATTTATATGATGGTTTTGGGTTAGACTAGGGGCTTGGAGAGTGCTCGTGGCTGTTCAGTTTGGTTTTGGGAGTGTTAAAAACAAAATGGCCTTCTTTGAAGTAGTATGTCAAGGTGCATGGTTTAGGGTAAACCATATAGACACTTCCTGGTAATTGTGTTCCCCATTTTTAACTATCACACATTTTAGGAAAACCCTATGAATGGGATGCCTAGCTGTGTGAGTTCATACACAGATGTTATAGAAAGCTGTTTCATGGTAAGTGAAAACTGTGATGTAGGTTGCACGGGTACCCCCGCTTAGGTAGAACCTATACCCTATAGCATTCACAGTTACTACATAGTTTGGAAAAACATGTGGGTAAACCATATGGCCTAGTAAGGGTATAAATTTTCAGATTTTCCCTGAATTATTTTCCCCCTTTTATTTCCATTGCCCTCCTTTATTCTCCCTTGTTGCACGCACAGTGTAGTGGGCTATCCAACCATGCTCAGTTGGTGGATTTGGAAGCCTACCCCTCATCTTTTTCCATTATTTGATTGGCCAGTGGCTATATGGCCACATCAGTAAGGCTAACCCCATGAACCCTTATGTTCGTCTTTATTTTGACCTTACAGAACGTTGTTTCTTTCAGAGCCAATTTCAGGGTTTTTGTCAAAAAATCAGATCTATGTCAATCCTCTTTTAGTTGGATATCAATATCACAAGTGTATATATCTATAAGTCCATTGTAGGTGGTTCATACCTTACTTTTTATTTTTGAATGCTTTTGGGGGCATGACTCAAAGCATGCATTTCAGGTATTTTGAGCGGGACCCTAATATACCTCATGATTCATATCAAAATGATCATGTGACCCATGGGATGACATTGGGAATTCCCAATGACTATTTTTCTTGTGAAAGGATGGGTTATAAGTCATTTATCATTGGGGTATTTTTTTCAAGGTTCCAAAATTGTCTAAACTGATTATTTAGAATTTAAATTTACTCAGTTAAATTATTATGGCTTGGTTAAACAAATTCAAGGTATTAAAGGCCTCAAAGATGATATATTGTTATTGTTATAATATTCAATTAAAATATATTTAATTCAGTTTCTTGTTTAAGTTATTTTTCTTGTGTTATATATATATATATATGAAATTCCATAATTGTATGTGTCAACACCCATGGGGTTGTGATAGGCATGACCCAAGATGATATTCGGATGAAATCTCAATCGGGATTAGGCATCATAGATGTTTGATTGAGGTGTATTGGTTATCAGGTTGGGAATGACCCATGATATTGGGATGGAAATAAAATTGGTTTCTATGAAATATGGTTATAGGGGCATGAGTTGATGGTCGGTGTGGCTTAGGTTCTTCTTTTATTGATTTCCTCTAACCCATTATTTCAAAAGTACTAATTGAGACATTTGTACATATGAGGACTTTGTGATGATTTTTTCTTGACCAATCATGTGAGTAGAGGCCCCTGATTGTTGTGGTTTAGGTATATATATGGTTTGGGGGTGATTTACAATGAAATCCACATGGATGGTGAGGAGCCTTTGGTTGATAGAGATAATCCTGTCAGGTTGGGGGATGAGGATCACCATGATTGAGGTTGTGGGCGTGGATATTTCATTGAGGACAGACATCTATTTTCTTTTGGTTTTAATCCCATTGGCCTATGTGAGCTTTCAAGAAGGAGTCTGTGGGACTAAGATACTATTGATTGAGCCTGCCTCTGATACATCAGTACTTGAGACATGAGGATTCTAGAATCACGTGGTGCAGGGTTACATGATTGAGGTGGAACCTGAGGGTTCACCAGTACATTGTGACTACAGGGGTGCCTTGGGCCTTAATACAAGGACCTTATCTAATTGCGAGATTCCAGTTTTTGTTGAAGTAGGTTATTGTTTACTTGGGGTTATTGATCACTAAGGAAATCATTTTTATTATTTTAACTTACTACTTTTATTTATTTATTATGCACATATTCATAATAACATATGCTCAGTATGCACCATTAGGTGGTATCCAATGGATATTCATCTCCCACCCTTCACGGGTCCTCTGGGATACATGAATACATTATGAGCTTATGTATAGTTAAAGCATCAGCTTTTGTTGTTTGATAGTAGTAGCTACTTCCATGGATATGGGAAAGAACCTTGAGGTCATTCCTAGCTAGATTTTTACATTTTCATAACTTTAATTCATATATCAGCCTATTTATTTTATTTATAACTACTATGGGTTATCCGTTGGAACCACATGGTATATTGACCTATTTTTGGAATGCATGGTTGTTTTATTAGTTGATACATGTTGAGTGTTTGGAATGTTGACATTTCTATTTATCTCAGTTGTAAATTAGTATGTATTTCTTCTTCTATTTATTTCTATTAATATGAATCCACCATTGGTGGGTCTAGTTCATGTCTATTATGTCTTATTTATACAACATGTTATTACTACTTGGACCAGTATAGTATCTATTCCAAAAGGGTATAGTCTCTAAAACATTTTAAATTACACCCTTACTACTATTCTTCATACATTGGCATTCATGGAGGTGAGCCTAAGTCCAATGGTACCCAGCCTAATAGCATTATTTGTGTGGATGTTTAGGTTAGGGATTCTACACCCAAAACTATGGAATATAAATTCATACACATTACATAATATAGTATAAGTAATGATGCCATGCTCAATAATTCCAACTCAAAAATACATCAGAGAATGTTGGGGAACTCCAAAATGTAGATCATATAATTCATGAAGAAGGAAACAACCAAACAAAAACCCCTGCACCGGAATACCATTCTCTAATAAAGAGGGTATTCCACTTCTGACACCTACATCATAGGGGTAGAAAAATTGGATGAACCACCCTAAACTCCAACATGAGGCTTTATGATAAAACCCTACCCCATAGATTAGCCATGAAAAAAATGGAAGACGACCCAAAAATATTCCTATACTTCTGATATTTATATTGCAACTCCCCTCCTTCTCACTCTGACCATCATACTGGAACCTCTAATAACAAAATTCCAGCAACGTAATTAGTCAGAATGTTTATAGAATTATATATATAGTCTCACATATATATTTGAAACATGAAATTAATTTTATTCCTACGTCATAGAGAAAAATATTAATTAGTTAGAAACCCTAATATATTGCTTATAGTTTATATCTGAATGTTAAAATTATTATTTATTAAGAATATCTATCAAATTTATAACTCAATTATTTTTTTATTTTATGTATAAGTGTATTTTTTTAATAGTGTATCTGAAATATATGTTATTTATCTTAATTTGTTAATGATGAATGTTTGTTTCCATTTCAAGAAATAGTATTTTAATTTCATGTATCATAGAAATGGTTTAACATAATGTCGTTACATTTAGAAGATGGTGTTATCCTATGTAATAAAAATCTCTATTTAATATTTCATATCATTACATAACAAAAAATTATATTGTATATTTACTTTAACTACCATATTCTATAATTATTCTCATGATAGTATATTATCTTCACAAATACATAAAAAAAATTGAATCAGATTCATATCATCATTTTGATAATGTTATGATATCTATTTTTTTATAAAATGATGGTCATTATATTTTTTTCTCATTTTTAAATAATTTATTTTGATAGAATCATCAATTGGAAAAATTAACTAAGGAATTATAGTCAATTTTAAAAATTTAAAATATTATCATTCCCTTGTCTCATTAATGAATTGTAAATAAATATGACTATTTAGTCATAAATCCAATTTCATACATGTGTGAGCTCAAAATACATAAGGAATATACAAGAATTTAAATGTTCAGGACATCTATTAAATTTAATATGTTATATTTTTTATTTTATCTTGAAGTAATTTAATGTTATATCAAGTATTACCATAATTCCTTTAAAATACATATATAACCATTAATCCATGGAATGTAGTGCCCCTATCCAAAATAGCCTAATGATACTCAATGAAGAAAACCAATACCCAAGTAGTGTTCCCTGATCCCCAGAAGATGGTTATTATTATTGTGGGTTTCAGTATATGTTGAGGGAACCATTTACTCACTCTAGTTATAAAGATTAATTATGGATAGATTATACTGAAAATACAAAATGACTCTTCCATGCGATATATTTTCCAAAATTATATCCTAATAAAAAACTGTTACTATAATAATACCAAAAAAATTATAACATAATACAAACCACTATTTCAATACAAACTATACTAATACACATGCGGTATATAACCTAAAAATAGGGAATAAAGATTGAATATGTAAAATATGGACTATGAAAAAGAAGAATAATTAAATAAAGGTAAAATTCCCAAACACATTCAAAAACAATTAAACCAAAATATTCAATACAGTAATGGGGTCTAACCATTATTATTATTATGGGATATGTTTGATGCTGAGAGGGGAGGGGTAAACAATATTTCTTTACTTATTTAATCTTTTTATCCACTTACCTCTTTGATTATTTTGGATCTATAAACTCTAATAATATTAAATTTCATTCATTAATCAGAACACACACAATGTGTATAAGATATTTACATGGTTCACCATTTAATAAAAAATTATAATCCCTATTATATATTAAATATATTCCAAACTCACATGACCCACTTGAAATAATCCTGTGAGTTACAGCGAGTATGGTATATTATTAAAACTCATGAAATTTATCATCCAAAAAGATATTCTATGAAAAAATAGTTATTTTTAGATAATATTCATGATTTCATATTCATTTTAATTTTATAATTAATGATTTAGAAATTTTCAATTGAAAATTAATAAATTTTTATTCTTAATAAATTATTATTTCACAAATTATAAATTTTTATTTAAAATTGAATTTTAAATTTTTAATAATTTGAAATATAAAAAATTAAATTATTTTTTGGATTCATCATATCAAAATTATCTTTTGGATCTTTTTTTGGATTTTTTTGAAAATGTATATTTTTAAGGCATTTGTCCAAAAACTGTTTTTAAATTCTGTTATGTTTACTTTTTTTTAAATTAAAATTTTCTATATCAATGAATTTAATATTATATTTCTTTTAAATTTTGAATTAGGAGGATCGATTTATTGAATATTAAAAATTTTATATTTGGTTATAATGAATAGTCACCATGGTAAACTATTATCACCACAATATGGGTTAAATGGGATAAAGGTAGGGTTGAAAAAACCGAAAAAAGAATATAATATCTCTAAAACATTTCTAAATACTATTTTATTATATTATTTATACCATAAACTATAAAATTATGAAAATTGAAAAAAAAATAGAAAAATAAGGGGATCTATTTTCTCATGAATATAACATTATGTTATTTTATGACGTTAAATATTTATAAGTGTTCCACTCCCCTAACTTATAAAATGAAAATTCCTCTCCTCACATATAAAAAAATCATTGAGCCACATGACTGGAAAAATTGATAGACAAATAACTTCCCAAATTACTGCTTCACATATTTGATGTATGAGTATTCTCTAAATGTCAATCCTAAAAGTTTTAATCCGCCATCCAAATTAGGTTATCAGTGAAGGAGGTATAAGTCCAATCCAACATATGTCAAGTTAATTTATACTTCTACCTCCTAAAAATATTTCCCAACCATTATAATATAATGAAATAAAAAAAATTCCTTAAATTTTAATATATTTGTATGAAAAGTATTTTCTTCCTCATTTTAATCCTATGTAAATTGCAAACACAACTCATGTGTACGTATAGAATATTTTCTCTACAAAGATATGTTTTTCATTTTTCATAACTACCTATCATAACTATTTATAATGATCGTATAAAATAATATATATTATACACATAATAGATTTATGATTATTCTAAAAGAATATATTAACTACCACCTAACCCACCCTTTAAATGGAATATGGAAAATGTTGGTCATGAATATGTGTGGACTAAAACTTCCATACATGCCACGCACCTGACCTAGAAACCACTATTACACGTTCCCCATGATGGGTCATCACATGACCTCATGTGCACCTACTCATATTTAGGAGGTTGTATAATAGAAGCACGATTTTAAAGAGAAACATGGGGAGACTATGCCCTCTTATTAGACTAAAGGAAAAAAAAAGTAACATCAACATATAAAATAACTAAAAAGAGAAATATTGTCTGATATTCCAAAAATAAATATATAAAAATATACAGATGCTATAAAAAATTCTTCTAAATTCACTACATTCCATGTAGTCATACAATGTCGACCATGATTATACATATCAAATAACTCTAAACACGGACCTGAGTCTCAACCTGATACCTACCTCTCATAATCCACCCCGAAATCCCATGCACATCCAAACACCATGTCCATGTCATGAACCTCTATCTTAAAACAAGAAGCATCTTCTTTGGTTCCCAAGTGATATGAAGTCCTAATAAGTGTGCGAGTACAATTCAGTAGGCCACCACCAATGGTGTCAAAATCAATAATTGTTTAGTACCATGGTGTATGTAGTTAACGAACAGAATAATTAAGAAAAACATTAAGGAACTTTTTTTAGTAATTATGTAATTTCCATTATATCCATTAAGTTCTCTAGAAGAAACAAATAAAAAATAACTCAAGTCCCATAAGGAATCAATTCCAAGGAACAAGTGGTTAATCTAAATTTTAACCAAAAGGGGTTTTCACTAGTCCCATACTATCACACACCCATTGTTTAACAATATTCACTTGACCATTCTCATAATGTGTTCCATGGGTAAGGTATTTAAATCATTTACATTATGTCCTATTTTGGTCAATTTCCTTGAATAAGGGAATAAGTTAAGCTCCCTATCTCCCTAGGTATAACATTTCACAAGAAAAATACATTGCTCTTACCTTAGAGAATTAGTCTAGGTGGTTGATCCCACTTACCTTAGAGTGTCAGACCAATTAGTCCATATAAATTACATTGGAGCATCAGTCTAGGTATTCTATCTCACATACCTTTGAGTATTATTCTATGTTCTATCATCCATTTAAACTGTTAGGTGACTACATCATAAGCATGTTCCCCTAACCCATGCATTATAAGCGGGTGGGTAGAGCATCAGTCCTTTATCCAACACCACCAAGCCATGTTAACATTCTTACTCATAAATTTACAACATTTACCATATCAAAAACCATATACAACATACAAATTAAATTCACAATTCACAATTAATTCAACACATATGACATCCTCATGTCTTAACCAATTAACACATTTACTACATAACCTTAATAACCCATTAACCCATTTTCATTATACCAACAATCCCTTATTCCATGTTTGAAATTGTTCAAAATAATAATTAAAATCAAATAAAACAATTAAGCATTAACCTACACACCCATAACTATTAAGAAGATACATCATTATTCCTAAAAACCCCTTTATGATATGTCATCAACTATGCACAATCATCATTTAGTTCATTTCATAGCCATGTCAATATGAAAAAATAATCGTTATCGTTCCTATATCATTATTCATAGATCAATTCATTGACTATAGTCACAATGGACCTTTAAAGCCACATAATTTCATAAACACATTTCAAAATACTCATTTTAATACATCTTGAATCTGTACATCAAAACACTGTTCTTCTTATTTGAATAATATTCAATCCCCAAGGCACTCATTTTAATTTAATCCATCAAAAATAAAGTACTAAATCATTTTCATAGAAAGAGAATCCCACCCTCATTTCAAACATCATTTTATTTATCATAAGAAGACCCCATTTTGAATTATTTTGAGGTCAACAACTCCATTCAAAACATTAATTTCTTTCAAACACAATTTTTATTCAATAAATTTATAGTCAGATCAAATCCCAAAAAAACCATAAAAACCATTTCAAATGCTCTGAAGAATTTAAAAAGTCAATTGATTTATTATTTCAACATATCCTATTGACCACACATATATAACTAGTTACACTTTCACTACTAATTTTCTCTCATAATTCCCTTAGCTCAATGATCACCATTTTATTCCTCATTTACATAGGTATGGCTTACCCTATGGGTATCCCATGGTTTGGTATCACTCACCAACATATCCAAAAGGGTCCATGAGGGTTTTCACACCCCAATATAAGGGCCAAAACTCATTCCATAAACATGGAAAAAGAAACACAAGGGGAAATACATTTTCACAACCACATACACATATAAAACATCAAGACTATGGGGTAATCATAAAGACCACCTACCTCATGGGAAAATATTTTTACTATCCCAAAATCATAACATGATCCAACCTCAATCTCCAATTGAAGCATATCATTAAAATTTTCTCGAATGTTGAGGGTTATAGGGAATCAGAAGAAAATTTCATGTTCTACAATCCCTAATCTGGAAAATATAGAAAAGAGGAGGGTTTGACATTCCCTGATCATCAATTTTTACCCAAATGCACTCAAAACGACTAAGAATTGAAGTCTAACCATCCATGAAGGAAGCGGGGGTTTCTTGTTCATCACCTAGGCTGTAGGGGATTACATGGTAGGAGAACTAGTGATGAAAAAAATGATATCAAAAAGGAAATTGGGAATTTTACACTTTTTATGGGTCACATGGTTTGTTGGGATAGTATTGAAAACCATGAAGTTACCATACTCCATCCTATGTTCAAAAGGGTCCTCAAGGTACATGGTTTAATGGGCGAGGATCTTGATTTTCAGTAAATGTACACCAACTATGTGCTTTACACTATTTAGCCTCCTTTCACCTCCTCTCATTCCCCACACCCCCAAAACACCCCCTAAAACGTCCATACATCTAAGAACCACTTCACAATCCTCCAAAAGGATGCTTGACCATAATCTTAAACAAGTAAGAAACTCTAAACATGTTCAGGATCTAAAAACCACTCCACATTATAATGGTTCATGCTCAAGATATACTCCCAAAAGCATCACCAATCCATTAAGGAAAACGGTCCAACCATAGTTCAACCTATCAACATCCATTTATAAAGCATCCTCTCAAACACATCTTTGACACCACAACACTCGAACAAAGGGAATTCTCTTAAGGTGGATATATTTTCTCCTCTATACTCCAAAACCATGAAATGAAGCTCCTTAAATACGCAGCATCCTCAAATAATAATTACTAACATCCCACATAAGTGAGAAGGTATGGGTAACATCACTGGTTCACCCTGTGAATAACACTTACAAGGCACTACACTACATTGTGAGAGATTCCCAAAACACACTCGATCTGATCACCTCCACAACTCATGTCCCAAAACACTTGGCAGTATGACACATGGTTTCCAAAAGTATAATAGTTACCCATGATTAAAATTAATGATGGGATTTGAAAATTCCATCCACACTCCAAGACCTGAATTGGTATGCAACTCGAGGGCCAACAACCTCACCTTGTTTGTAAAAATGTTAAGTACACACAAGAATAACCTTATTCTCAAGGTAATAAACCGGAAAAACCCTATATGGATCAATCATTAACCAAATCTAAGGACCAGCTAACATTTCCTTAGAATTCCAAACATTAACTTCACATGTTTTTTATTGGCATCTTGATACCACCACCCCCACTTCACAGCTGTCTCTTCACCACAATGTCCTGCAAACTGCTCCCCACATTAGGTGTATTTCTCTCCCCACATACCTAAATAATTTTATTCAACCATATATCATGATTCGATAAAAATTTGAACCTCAAACATAGATGTTGTTGTCTAGTATTTCACAGATCAACAAAACCAACATTACTCGCTTCCCATTCTTGGCTTCCCAGAAAGGAAACAATTGATTTTGTCGACATCTAGTTTACTAAAATGACCCCTATCATAAATGTTTAGTGGTTAACATCTCATAATATATATCTACACATATCTCTTCATGAACACATCCTCCAAGAGGATCTGATTTTATCTAGATCATATTTATTTATCAAGGCATAATTCCAGAGCTCTCTCAGCATACTCGAGACAATATCAAGACATTGGACATGAAAATCGCTAGTTAAATGTATGCCATGAAGTCATAAATGAATGCTTCCACAAACTATCCACCACTTCCACTACCTCCCACCATAGGGAAACCTCAATTTTCCGAACGTCTCAAGCTTCCCTACCATCCAATGTCTTATCAACATTAAGACACAACAACTTCATTGGAACTTCCAACCAAACTAACCACCATATAATGACCATTTTCTAATAAATCATGATCCAACATTCCATTTTTCTCCATTACCATAACTCCACTATAGTTCTTCTCACAGTAACCTACTAATCATAATAAATTCTCAAGGATTCATTCCATGGGTCCAAAACCGTCCAGTTTCTCACATTACAGGGGCCTCTTCATTTTGATTCCATATCAAACTTGGGCACATACATCCAAACCACCTAGAAAAATATCCCAATAGAATCATGAATCTCTAAAATGTTACTACGAACTAGTACTCATTAGAACCATTGAGGTATCTTACTCTCCTACGACCTTGTACAAAACCGAACTCTAGCTTAGATAAGCCCTACATCACCCAATCTAGGCCCGAATGTCCTCTCAAGAAACATATCATTCCACCTAATCCTAAGTCTCCATATGAATAATGGGGTTCCAAAAATCTCACCCAACAAAAAACCACTTCTAAATCCACACATAATCAGCCACGTTCTTCACTAATGCGATTCCAATGCATAACTACGAGCTTTTTCCAAATCCCAATGTCACCCACCATGCATCGACTTCCACTCTGTAAAAAGAACTAATATTTCACCTCCCAAGTAACCTACAACACTAGGAATACCTCTCTCATTTCTACCAAAAATTTCTAAATATTTTAAACTCATAGAAACCACTAAAATATCATCTCCCAAAATAAGTAACCATTACAACTGCCCCTATAGGTTAATAACAAACTAGGAAACAATATTTCATTGAAACTACTAATGTATAATATGTTTACTTATTCCATATACACAAACTGCATCTCCCTAACCAAACTCCCTCATAGGTCTTCTAAAAAAGATAAATGATACCAACTACGCAAAATGGTTCTAAACTAATAAAATGTTACTAGACCACTATAATCTATAAAATAATCTTCTAACAATTTGTTACTTTTGGAGGTCATCCTACCCCATTCTATAAAAACTATGCCTAATGCACCAAAAAAACATTTACTCTAGGTCCAACACCAATGATACTCACACAAGTACACTAGATCCATGAGTTAAACACCCATTCTAGGGTCCATAACACAACTCACAAGGTATCAGTCCACAAGATACACCATATTCACATTAATGGACCTTGTTTTAAAACACTATGGTAACATACTAACTAAAAACATAACAAACAACATTCCATTTAACTAGAAGAACTCAACCCTAGGTCTCAAAACTAAGGCCCTCTCACTACCCAAACAACCCATACAAAGGGTCAAAAATACAAAAAAGGGATAACCACCACTAGTTTCCACGATTTCCACATTTTCCAATTTTAAATTTTAATTAACCATTCTATTTTAACCAAGGATTTCACTTTTCAAAACATTTCATTTTCCAAACCCTCGAATTTACACCATCGTAATACTTTTTATTATCCCATCATATAAAAAATTTCTACATTATTCAAAATCACATTTTAAAACATTAACTTCTTTCTGAACATAAGGATTTGCATTTCTCAAAATCCCTCTTAACCCACATTTAAATACCCATCATTTTATTTAATTTTACTTTTTATGACAAATTGGTTTTTCATCATGTCATCCACAAGTCAATCATATGCAACATATGGATGACATATATATCCTATGTTCCTAGCATGATCCATGAACTTACACATGACCATATTCCCATGTAGGAAAAATATATTAAACCTCATAAATCAATAATATCACATCCAATTAGGCCGCCCAATGTGGGAATATCAAATAAATATAAAAGAATAAAATAGAACATCAATTCCCACCAATAAAACATTGATTTTCACTCGTACATTGTTCTATAGGAACCCCTCAAGTGAGCTCATTATAGGACCCAGAAAAAGATCCATGTATCAAGTCTACCATACCCCAAATTGTAACACAAAATGGAACCCCTCTGATAAAAAATTGAAACAACCCCAACCAAGAAGTCACTATAAGTGGTGCACCAATATAGGTCATCACATGACCTCATGCGGCACCTCATCATACGCCAAAGGCTACCAACTAGTAGCACAGGTCTAAAGGGAAACATGAAGAGACTATGCTCACTAATCAGAGTTAATCAACAACATAGGTAACATTAATAGATAAAATAACCAACATGAACAATAATAAAAGGAATTTAAAAAACAAATAGCTGGCGATGTACACAAGATATAAAAAATCTAGTGAATAAAATACATTCCACGCTGTCATACAATATAGACTAAGACCAAAACTATAAAAATATATTGAACATAGACTCATGTATCACATCTGTTATGACGTCCCATGCTCCAAGCCATCATCCCATGAACAACCAAAAACAATGCCCCAATCTTGATCATGTAGATGAAAATAAGTAGCATCTTCATTGGTACCCATGTGCCATGATGACCTAAGAAGGGTGTGAGTACCACTCAATTGGGAACCACAAATTGTTTCTAAATAAATAATAAGTCTTTACGAAGGTGTATGCAGGTAACAAGTTCAATAATTGAGAAAAGAAACAAGTAAATCATTTCAGTAATTATCTAATACCCATTTATCTATAAACATCTCTAAAGGAAACTAATCAACAATACTAGATCAGGTCACACAGGGAATCAAAGCCATGTTACTTGGTTTTACACACATTTTTAACAACAATGGGTGTTCAAAAATCAAATACTATCACACACCCATTAGTTAATAATATTCACTTGTCCATTCTCGTTATTTGTTACATGGGTTAGTCATTTACATCAATTACACTACGTCCCATGCTGGACAATTACCAGGCATAAAGGAATATTTTATTCTCCCTATATCAATATAGATAATATTTTATAAGAAAAATTCATCACACATAAATTGTTGAATAAGTCCATGTAGTATATCTTACTTACCTTGGAGAGTTTTCCCTAGTAATCTATCTCACATAAATTGGATTTTAATTTAATGTAGTTTATATCACTTTACTTGGATCATCTGTCTAGGTAGTCTCATCCAATTCAACGGTTAATTTCCTAGATAATCAATCTGACTCTCCATACCATTAATTCTAATGGGTGAATAGAGCATCAGTCCAACACTACCCATGAGTGGAGCATCGGTCCTTTATCCCACACCTCCAAGACATGTGCACAATCTTACTAATCTATTCAATATATTTACCATATCAAAATATACACAAAAAAATATTATATTAACATTTCACATTTCATTCAACACATAAGTCATCCTCTTTCCTTTTCCCATTAACAAATTTTCCACTTACCCTTGACAACCAATTATACCTTTTCCATTATACCAACTCTCCCTTATACCATGTTTCATATTCTACACAATTAATGTTAATCTCTTTTGCAACCATTTCCCTGTTACAAATATTCCCATAATTTTAAAGAAAATATATCAATATTCCTAAAAACCACTTATGATACATTATAAACTATCACCAGCCAGCATTTAGTTCATTTCATTATTATGTTAACAAGAAATAAAAAATTTCATTGGTCCTATCTCACTATTCCATGATCAATTCATTGAAAATGGTCCAAACATACATTTAATGTCACGTCATTGCATAAATTCAATTCATAATACTCATTTGAAAACATCTTGAATCCATACATCAAAACATGGGTCTTCCTATTTATAGACTAAAACATTCCCCATGGATCTCATTTAAAATTAAACAATACAAGGAAACTATTAAACCACTTTAAAAAAGGTAAACTTATCCCCATTTAAAAATTAATTTTAAATATTATAAGAAATCCCCTTTTAAAAAACATTTTGATTTCAACACCTAGTTTTATAACATTACTCACTTTAAAACATCATGTTTCATCAATAAATCTATAGTCTTGTCTAATACCAAAATCACACTATTAAAACCATTTCAAAATATAATATTCATTTTTAAAATACAATGTGAAATCCATTCAATTTAACCCATAAACCCTACCCACATAACCAAATACAATTTCACTACTCATTTTCCCTCATAATTACCCTATCTCAATTCTCTAAAATTTTATTTCCCATTGAACAAGGTTCGGCATACCACATGGGTATCCCTTGGTTCGGTCTCACTCAAAAACAAAACCAATGGGGTCCATGAAGGGGTTTTTTCCTCAATATTTGTCCAAAAGATGTTTATATAACCAAAGGATACATAAACTCCCAATGAAACACATTGGCATAACCACATACACATGTAAAACATAAAAAGTTTGGTAACAAGATTGTAAACCATGTACCTCAAGATGAAAGATGAATTGTTACCCAAATAATTCTCATAATACGAACTCAAACACCCTTTAATGATCCTACATATAATCTTTTTTAAAGTTGAGTGGTTTATGGATATAGAATAAGGGAAGACTTTCAAAACCCATAATATTGAAAGTATAGAAATGATGAGGGTTAAACTCACAAGGATCATTGACTCGCACCCAAATGAACTGAAAACATCAATGATTAAAAGGGGAAACATCCATAGAGGAGTGATATACTTTTTCATAACCCATGATGGAGTGGTTCAATCGGAAGGAAAGTACGGTAATAATGAAATGAGATTATATTATTTTAGGGCCACACAATTGGCAGCACAGTTCGCCAAATAGTGTGCCAACCATGTTTCTCCCTTTATCTAATATGGGGAAGGACACACTCTATGATGTGAGAACCATCATTGTTTTGAAACCCATGTGTTAACCATTCACTATACTCTATCCAAAATGGTCCTCAAACTGCATGATTTCCATGTTTAAGGGTATGATTTTCACTAATCTTGTGCCAACCGCATGCTTTACACTATTTTACCTCTTTTTCACATCCCCTCATGCCCTAATCCTCCAGAACACCCTCTAAAAAATTCATAAATCCAATAACCACTTCATTATCCTCAATAATAATGTTTAAAAAATTATAAACAATGACACACCTCTACATAAGGTTTAGAAATTATAATTCATGAGAATTTCCATTATCATTAGTGCATCACATGGTTGTTTTAAAGGATATAACTAATGAATGAATATGATCTTTAATATATATATATATATTATTCTATTAATTTAAACCATTTTTTATTTTTTTTCTATTCCATATTTTTTGAAAATAAAAACATTACTAGTGTGTACGTGTGGACTACCACCTCCCTAAAACAACAATAATCATTTTCATGAATTATTTTCATGAATGGTTATAAAATTATAGATAATCTATAAATATAATTATTATGATTTTATCATGATTTGGAGATTATGGAACCATAAACCCTCTGTCCTTGGTGAACCTATTGATGATGTTTTTTACTATATATATAAACAACATCAAAATCTCTCAAGTAAACATAGTAGATTTTGTAACTATATAAAATAAAGAAACCATTAAAATATAAGGTAATATAAATATGAAATTAAAATGAAATATGTTATAAATAAGTTATAATGTTAAAATATATTTTTTACATGAAGGGATAAACAAATGTATGAAACAAGTTACGAATCTAGGTACAATATTTTATTTTAAAACCTTACTTCAAAATTCTTTATATTTATTTTTGGAATATTTCTCATCATACTGTTTATTAATTAAAAAATATTTTGATAAAAAGTGTAGTTATTATATATTGTATGTTTTTATTATTTTTTAATTATTTTCCAAAGTATTAAAAAATAATCTTCCAAATTTTTTAAGAACATGCCCCATATTAAATTTTTAGAAAAATAAAAAAATATATATTTTTTTCATGATCGCAGTTTCACAGAATTTTTCTACCATCATATCCATTATTTTTTATTGATCATAAATTAAATTTTTATGATAGATTTCAATAAAAAATCTCATACATATGATATTTTTTTTCATCATAAAAGGAAGGGTATCTCCACTCAATGTTTTCAATAATCATTTTTATTTCATTATGAATGAGATTTATATTATGGATTAAAATTTTATTATATATTAAAGTGGTAGGTATATGTTTTGTGTTCATGATATGGTTCATGGACATTATTTTGGCTTACATTTCATCATAATAATTCTTTGATGATTGGTGAGCCCGATATAGAACTATAATGCATTAGAAAAAGTAATTGAATTTATTGGTTATGAGTTACACCTAAGAGATGTTTCAATTATTCAATTAGGGGATTATATTTTTATGTGTTATTGTATGTGTGATGTGGAAATTATTTATTAAGTTAACATTATGATTTTTCAACACTTACTATCATTTTATATAAAAATATGTCAATTTAAAATGGTAATTCATAGAGATTTATAATTAATGGAATTTTTATAACCTTCTTACGGTGGAAGGAATGATTTCATGGAAAATACCGCATGAAATCACATGTTTTTCATTAATCCATCATGATTATGATTTTTTGTTATTATTTATTTTGTAATGCTTTATTATATATTATGATAAAATTAATCTACTTTATTGATAAGCAAGTAATTATTTGATATCAATTTTATATTCAAAAAGGAAAACATTTTGATGGTATTTTATTTTTTAAAATGGGTGAACATGTTTCTTTTCAATTATATCAGTTACTATGTTTTCTCTCATCCTACATTTTAAAATGTTTTTACCTAGACTTAAGAATGTGTAGTAATGCTAATCAATTCGTAATTATAGTAATGAATAGTTGTATTGAATGAATTTTTTTTTATTTCTTTAGTGATCATATTTTGGGGGGGGGGGGAATAGGTTTTTGTTGCACCCCCAATTTCAAGATAATTATCATTTTATTATATATTTTTGACTAATATAATTCTTGGGATGAGTTTTGGGAACTTCGGGATGGATTTAGAGTATTGTGGAAGGGTGTCTATGTGTGAATGGTTTGAACATAGTTAGAGGAACCCATGAATTATCTCTAGGAAACTATGTCAGGAAATGTCAAGTTTGTCACATGGTGTGGAAGACCATGTGATTTCTGAGGAGATACCATGTGGTGTAGGATATTTTCATAGTAGTTGAGAATGCTTGGATCATGTTTTTTGAAACTATTCAGAACAACTATGTGACTCCTAGGGTAATTTATTATAACATGAATAAAATTTGTGCACTGTTTACTGAACCATTTGGAATAACATTAAATCTCTAACCTGAACATTTTTATTATATATTTGACTACATGGGTGGACTAATTGTTTTACATGTATTAAATTCTCTAAATATTAGAGATGTAGTTGTCTTTAAACCCTAAAATAGTCATTTTTATTCTATTATTCTAGGTTGTTGAATTCCACTTCATTCCTAGGAATCCATAGATAATACCTTTTATATTTAAGTAAGGTTTTATCAATAATATTTGTTTGGATCTCTAGAAATAAATCATAATACCTCACCCTTTATTTTTTTCATTATATCCTTTAATCTCCTCCAACCCATATTGTTAGAAATAATAATTTAAGGATGGATCTTTGATCCATTATGTGTTTTGATTGGATATTAATTGGGTTAATTTAAGAAAAATTGTTTTCAACAAGATATAGAGGTTCGTTATTGTTATTTATTGTCTTCATCACTCGTTGAGTGCTACGTGACTTCTTTCTCTTCTAAATTTATTTTTGAACATGATGGTTTAGTATTAAATTATTGTTTTTCATTGAATTTCAAATGAAAAATTGGAATATTTCATAAATTAAACTATTTTGGGTTTATGATTTGGAAATATTTTTTTAATGGAATTGGGAAATATCATTGATTTATAATTTTATGTTGTGATTCTGAAATTACGGATTTGGTTTAAAATAAAGATGATGTTCAATTAAAAAATTTAAAAGGATAAAATGGTTAACATTGAATGAATTTATATGGTACTTGTAATACATGTTTATCATGACTTCATTTTCATTAGACATGACCCTGAATAAGGGGTGTGTTCAATTTGGGAATGTCATGTTTGATCACTTTCTAAAAACATGGTGGAACAATGAGAAACAACTCATGAGTAAAGAAAATTCACCTATAATGTGGGTGTTTGTGTGTTATTTTGTAAGGAACATGGATGAGTATGTGAAATGGAATTTAAGTTTGTGAAAATTATTTATTTAAAATGATATATTAAAACTATTTTCTTATAAGTAAATCATTTTGAATTAAATTTTTAATATATTGAATTGAATAAAAAAAATTATGTTTCTGTTTTGATAAAATTTATATTTTAAATAATGATAATATATGTTTCTATCATAGTGGTGTTTTTTGAGTATTTTTTTTGAATAAATCCTACTAGTTATGATTACTCACTGCCAACATATGCACTTTAGTGCATCTCAAAATTTATACTTCAAAAAAAGGTAAATGAATGGTATTGTATTTTTATATTGGTTGATCATGAAAACTATTACTCATTTTTTTGTTTAGATCTTGAATTTATCTCTTGTAGTTTTATAGGTATACCGCATTGTTTTTATGAAATTGATACATCCTTTAGTTTCGTTATGTAAACTTTTAAAAAAATTATTAATAATCTATTGTTATTTTTTATCTTTTATCATTATGACCCATGCTTTATATATTTGGATGGGATATTTTTGTTTTATCATATTATGTTATATTTATTTCATCAAGGAAAATAGAAACCTAATGTTTACTAAGAACATGTAATTTGTTGATGACATTTTATGTATTAGAGATATCACCTTAGTAACACCTCCAAACCATCCGAAGATAATTGGTTGGTTGAGGATTCTACAAATAGAATCATCCTTGGTCAGTCCATCATCTTGGGATTTCAGTAAGGATAAAGTAATGTCCAAAAAAGAAATTTATATCATAAATATTTGTATTAGAACTCTTCACGTTAAACTTCATGTTACCAGGGTGATTTGGGTACAAAAAAAGCTTTTTTTAAAAATTGTATGTGTTTTTTCAACTCATTTTCAATGTTTTAGATAATGGTTGTAGCATGCCAGACATCAGTAACGAGACTTCCCACTATAAAGGTGTAGTGCATCTTTTGTATGATGATTATTTGAAATGGATAAATTTTTTGTAATTGAAATGTTTTTAGTAATGAATATATCATTTGGTGGTTTGTAATATTCTAATTATTAATCTTATAGTATGTGAAGACTATGTTTTTTTATTTTAGATATATAAAATATCATTAGGTAGAAATTTTAGAAACCTAGAAAAAGTGTCCATGGAAAATGAGGTTTCACCTATGCAACGGGTGAAAAAAATCATATTTAATGAATTTTTCAATATATTTATACAATTAGAATGTAAAATTAAAATGATGAACCTCAACAATATTATCATTCCATATAGTTGAAGAAATATAATCCATTAATCATTTAGGGGGATTTATAACCTGAAATGGTGGAAGTGTCTCTAAATATAATGAATTTTATTTTACATTTCCTAAATAACCATTCTATGATAATTTTCTTATTATTTTTACAGATGATGGTATATCTTTAACACCAATGGTGGGATTTATAAGTCCATGATAAATATGGTCGGGGATTAATATCTGGGGAATTTTAATAATTATATTGTAAATAATAATACCCTCAAAAATTAATGATTTTCTGAATGATGGTTTTGTTATTCAAAGAAAGAAAATCTATTAGTGATAAAATACATAGCTATGATTATGAACATAGTTCATTTTTTCTCCAAAAGTATCTGATACAACATCATTGAAGGAACATATCATTTATTTTTTGACTATGTCTATAGATTGATTCTATGATATTCATCCTATGTGTTATTCATTATAAATATATGGTTAATAGAGAGATAGTGAAGGAAAAATATATCACATGGAATTCGATTGGAGAAATTATGTTTTCCTCCAAGAAAATAGATGGGAACTACACCACTATGAGAAAGCATAAGATGAACACATATTCTCATGGAGGAAGAAAACCTAAAAATCAGACCACTAGATCAGTTAATTTCCCTCCATAATCAGATATAAATTTAGGATGTTATTATTGTCGTTCTCACAAGTATCTAAAGTAGGAATTCATTAATCATATGTAATAATTTCACAATTGTATTTTATTAGGACATATGAAATGTTAATTTTCTATAAATCCAAGTATATCTAAGGGAAATGTATTTACCTTGTCCCAAACTAATTATTCCCATATAGTTTAATCCAAACAAAATGGTAATCACACTCAAAATAAATCAACATAAGGTGAATATCTTATCACACAAACACCTCATGATCCTCACAAAAACAAAAAAGAAATAAATAAATGTCTATCACAACAATTAGTTAGTTTTATTATGCTAAGAAGATGATAATGGAGAATAAATCTAATCATTTTATATTTTCATGTTATATTATTATTAATAGTACCCACTTAAATGAACTATTTGATACTGATGCATCCCAAACTTTTATTTCTAATGATGTTGTGAATATTATGTGGTTTAATTGTGAAATAATTCTTCATGTCCGAAAATTACAACATATTTTAGCGAATGAGTGTTCCAAATCTTTATGTTTGAATAATTTTCAATAACTATTTATGATGATAAATTTGTTTGGGATTTCTCTATTCTTTGTATTAATATAATTGACTAAATTTTTGGAATCAATTAGTTTATATCCTTCAAGTCCCACATCATTTTTTATGACTTAAAGGTTAGTTTCATATATTTTGATGGTTTTAATTAAATATTCAAAATTTATTGGGATTTCAATATAATAATAGGATGAACTATTGTACTAATTGTTGGGAAAATATATTAATAGTAATTAGTAATTAATTTTTCAGCTATTTATGAAACCAAACATAGATATTTGCTTACAATTAAAGATTAATATCAAGATACATTTCCGTAAAAATTTTCCTGGCTTTCACCTAAAATATAATTTGAATTTTCAAATTATAACCTACTACATACTAGTTTTATTTCACATCCAAAAATTATTATGGAAATAATGGATTCAATGGAAATGAAATTTCATCTATAATATTTGGAATGAAAATGATTTGTTCTATCTATTACATATCCATGGGAAGAATCAGTTAAATTTGTAATGAATGAAAATAAACCAAATCCGATATGTGTGTCTATTCATAAACTAAACAAGGTTATAATGATGAATTGATATCATCATCCATGAATTTATTTATTTTTTGATAAATTTAGTTGATACACAATGTCACAAAATATGATTAGGGTATCCCCAAATTCATGTTTTGAAGAATGATATCCAAAGGAAGCATTCAAAAGCTATTATGGTCATTATGAATATATGGTTATCCCCTTTGGTCTTAGCAATGCATAAAAAATTAATGGAATTGGTTAATAAAATATTTCATAGGCTTGTTGTCACCATTGTAGTGGTATTCATAAATGATATTATGTTGTATCCTTACACATAGTTTGATCATGAAAAACACTTTGGGATAGACCAGGGTATCTCGCATGAACATAGCATTTGTGCTAGGATTTCAAAGTGTGATTTTTAGATAAAATAGATTTGTTTCCTTATCTGTTTAAATTTTTAAAGTGTATTTTTCATAGATTCTAATTAGATAGATTATTTTATATCTTGTAAAAAATTAATGAATATGATTGATTTATGTATTTATCTTTGATTAATAGGGTATTTCTAATGATTTGTACCTTATTTTTCAATATTATCCTCTCTGATGATATCATTGATGTGAAAAAGAATTTATTTCCAATGAAATTTATTATTTCATAAATATTTTCAATATCCTATATTTTGTTTTACAAATTCACCCATCCTTATGTTATTGGATTTGGGATAAGTCTATTGCATCTAATGCATCTTATTCTAGTTTGGTATGTGTTTGCATATTAGGTATCCTATTATAGATTATGGCTCATGGTAGTTTCTGGTTCATGAGAATAATTACATGGAACATGGTTGGTATTTAGTTACTACATTCCATATATTAAAATTATGGAATCATTATATATTTGGTGAGAAGATCACGGTGTTCCAGAATCAAGGAACATTCAATCAAATCAACTCATAAAAATATTTTTATATAAGGTAAATAATATTGATGGAATACCTTCAATTTTGTTTACATTATATATAAATCGGGTAATGTAAATTTTATTCTTGATGCATTTATTATACATCAATATTTTCATATATCTATACACTCTTTATATCAACGGTAATTGATAATAGTTATATCCTATAGGTATCTAGATTGTGGTAAACAATGTAAAGTTATGGTTTTCTTTCCTATTTCTGTTATTCAATATTTTATAGAGCATGTTAAAGGTTCTCATAAATATTATCATTAAGTTCTATAAATGAATCCAAAACTCAATATTGGGAAGACCATTTAGGGTTTGATGATATATCCGTGATTTATGATGAATTTTATAAATTTTATAATGGTTCCTATAAATTATCAAAAGCATATGATTTATTTATACCTAGATGGGTTATTCATCCTGGTATTCAAATAATGTATAAGGTGATGAAAACATAGTTTTGGTGGAATGGATTAAAGCTGATTTGATCGAGTATATCTCAAAATTCCACACCAATTAGTAGGTAATAGAATTGCACCAATGGTAAATTGATATGTTTCAATAATTATATTTGTTTGTGAGGAAAGGTGATTATATATATATTGATTTTGTAAAATTTATACCATGAACAATTTCAAAACATGATTCTACATGGGTAATTGTGAATACACTAAAAATTTGGATCACTCCATCCCTATTTGTGAATATATTATGGATGTACACCAATAAAAAACTATATTGAGGAATTTGTAATATTTTATAATTTAATAGCTTTAATTGTGTATAACATACACATATTGATTAAATATTGATTCTAGAAATCCATGTTGCAATACCTCAGAACCTATTTGATCATGATTGTGGCTTATCATTCTCAAATGTATGGACAATCTAAATGGATGATCCAAACATTAGAATACAAGATTTGAGATTCTGTTATGGATTTTATAGGCTCTTAATAGGATCATATACTATTAGTGGTGTTCATATAAAATAACAGTAATAATGCCTCATTACATATGACTTCATTTTGAATATTTACATGGTTTTCCTTTTTAATCTCAACTTTGTTAGGTGGAAGTAGGAGTGAAATCACATTTAAAACCAATACATGTACATGAGACAATAAACAATATTCATATGATCATGAAAATAATGGTGATGTCTCAGAGCCATCATTAATCAAATAAAAATCATCATTATCTTTTATTGTCATTTTATGCGGGAAAAAAAGTTCTCTTAAGAGTTTTTCCAAATCCAAGGCATCATGATTTTATTAAAATAGGGTAATTGTCTCTGTGATACATTTTCTCTTTTTAAATACTAGAATGAATTATTGACGTGGATTATCAATTTTTATCACCACATATCAATTCTATGAACAATATACTTCATGATTCTCAATTAAAAAAGTTTTATCCTAACCCTAACCATTTTATTCAATGGTACCATGTTAGTCTTGAGTCAGATGATATGTTTATTAATGTCTGAATTTAAATTTTGGATATACATGTGATTCCCTTGTTAGAAATATAATTGGTTTAATATGAGTAATATGGAATCACAATAAAATTTAATAATAGATAAGGTAACATGTGAAATATATAATGGTGTAGTGGCCCAAAATATTCTGATGTAACCAAAAATCCTATATTCCAAGGATAGAAATACCAATGGTGGGTAGAATGTAACACTCATGGTTTGAAGTACATTACCAATTTAATATTTATTTTTAATTTATATAATACTTAGGTTTAGTTGTGAGAATTATTGAATGGTTCAAAAGTTTCATGAAAGTGTTTTTAGGGGTTCAACTTTTTAGTGTGGTTAGTAGAAACTGTACAATATATCTATGGAACTATTAAAGAAGATTCTTAGATTAACTGGATGAGTTCATAGTTGGGGCAGGTTTATTCTAAATTGTGTGAGTGATTGGGAGAAACCATTTGGTAAGAGAGTATTTATACAGTAGAAAAATCGTTATTATTGTATAGTTTATTATTTTATGTGGGTTTCAGTTACATATTTAAAGTCTACTATCATACACATTGTCAATTCATTTATTTTCAAACAATGTGGTACAACTATGTGGATATAGTTTTTTGAGATTTTTTTGTGTGCATGATTATCACAAGGATTCAAAAACCATGTGACGTGCATCAAATGATCATAAAATTAGTGTTTAGCATGTATTAACACCCTTGAACTCCCATGTTTCTTTTATTATCCTAGGAACATTAAATCCTCTTCTCTCCTAGTATTACATGGAAATTCCAATTGATCATGATAAAAAAATTTAGGAATCAATGTGTGTTGGATCTCTATAATTGATATTACGTCCTCATTATCTCATGTTCTCATTAGATCCTCTCTTCTCCTCTCAACCATAATATGAGATCAAATCTTTTGTGGTAGGATTTGGGATTCAGAATGTATTTTAATAATATCTCAATTAGATCAATTTATGTAAATTGATTAGGATCATAGATATAGAGTTACCTTGGTTTCATTCCTTTGTTTTTTCACTTGTTGAGAGGTAGGTGGATTTACAAAAGTATACTCTTTTTCTACAACATGCATGAAAATCTATTAATATATATATATTGATTAGATTTAGGAAATGAAAATTTTGAAATATTTTTTAAATGAAACATTTTTTTATGATTTGGAAATATGGGATTTCGAATAACATTTGAGAGAATCCTTTGTTTTATACTATTAAATTGCTCTTTTAAAATTAAGGATTTTGTTTAATAAAAGTAAGATGTAATATGAAACATTGTAAATGGATGAAATGGTTTGTGTGAAATGAATTAATATGGGAATTGGTATTCATGATTTTCATGAGTAAATATTAACTGGATGTGACCTTGAATTTAGGGAATGTTCCACTAGAGATCTTAGAGATTAGTCAGCTTAGGATGTCTTAGTGGACTAACAAGAAACAGCTCATGCGTATCGGACTATCACCAAGCATAATATGTATGTGTGTGTATATGGAATGTGGATGGGAATTCCAATTTCAATGGAATGGTATGAAAAATGATTTATTTTAAATTATATGATAAAAATATTATCATATGGATAAAATTTTCTTCTTTCAATGTAATCTACTTTAAATTGTATAAATTCTTTTATGTTTCCATTTTGATAAAATTTGTGTTTTCAACTATGATATAATGTGTTCTTATCCTTGTGACATTAGATATAAAGTCAATTGGGGAAATTTTAAGGGGTAATATTACTCACCCCTTCATATTCACATTGGTGTGTATAGAAATTTTATTTTTTTGATATGGGTACTAGAAGGGCCTCATATTTTTATGGTGGTTAATCATGATTATTCTTCCTCTTTTTGGTGGTTATAGGTTAAAGTTTTCTCTTGTAGTATGTATAGTGATTACATGTAAGTATTACTCTGTTGGGTTGTCATTTCATTCCTTTTTTTTCATTTTATTACTTTTTCATTGTAAATTTTATGTCATTGTTTATTTGGTTTTCCATTGAGTTTTATATTTATTTATCATGCATAATATATTTGGATTGGTTGTTTTATATTATATTCTTATGTTGTGATTGTTCTTTAGTGAAAATAATCCCCCAAAGTTTATAAGCCCATGGAATTTATTTTCAACCATTGGTGTCCTAGGGATTCCACTTAATGTTAGAAACACCTCTGACACGACCATAGATAATGGTTTGGGTGGGGATCATACATATTATGTGGAAGTTTCCACCTTTCAATGTAACAGTTATCCTAATTCATTAAAAATTATGACTGAATCGTCATTGGTCGGATCAAATGAAATATTTTCTATAAAACATGTTTTTATGGTTTGATTAAGTAATGTATTTTTATAGTTGTTATCAAATAGTGCGTTCATATAAATTTAGAGGTTATGGTGTTGTTAAAAGAATAAAAATATGAAAATAGAATTTATTTTCATATTAATATGTGGTAAAATTAGAGGATTCACATGTTTCTTTATCTAATTCATGTCGTTTAAGAATAATTTTCCACTGAGTAAATATTATAGAATTAGTAAGAATGAATCAACGATATATTAACCAAATAAATACAAAACATGGGATAAATTGAAAAGAATATTTTATGGTAGGGATGACTCAGTTTATGCAAGAAATTAATAATGTCACCCATGGACGTGAGAAACAAAATTCTCTATATTGGAATTTTTGTATAGTAGATCATTTAATAAGAAAATACTATAGAATTTAGGGGAACCTCAGACCTTTTGTTATATGTATGAAATTAATAATGGTTCATATGAAATATAGGCACAAAATTACATATCTAGGAATATTTATATAATGGATAATTTCATAAAACAGAATCTTACTGAATTTGTTAGAACCTCATCCCTTTTGAATCTAAATGGATTGATCAATTCATTAAATAAGATATTTTATGATTTAATTTTTCTGTAAAATCCAAATAATACTCCACTTCTTTATAAATATAAATGGGGATTCCAATTGGTGGTTGTGTCTGATTAATAACACCATAAAATGGATAATATTGATTCCATGTTGTGGTAATAATTTAGATTATTTTCAGTGAGAAGTGTTATCCTAATTTTATTTTACATAGAATAATGTGGAATAACATTGAATATAAGTAAGACAATGAATACCCAGTTTTCACCAATAAAGATAGTTTTAAAAGAATGGATATGTATGAACAAATGTAAATTCAAGGCAATGAAAATAAAATTGTTATTTTTTAATCATGATTCAAACCATTTTTATAAATATATTTTTTCATTAGTCTTTGTGATATGAAATTATTTATGGATATGATGAAAAAAAAAGTTATTCTTAGTCTAATTTTATAACAATGAGGAAAAAAATTGGTCAAGGTGGCAAGAAATGTGAAAACACCCATAAAGGAAATATAATGGTAATAAAATTGAATATCCTCCTAATGATAAGTGTAGTAAAGAAATTTTTTGTGAGTGTATTATAAAATATATAAAGTTTTACTAGTGTGTAACGATGAGACATTTAACTCATGACTACAAAAAATAGAGGACTCTAATTGATTATATCAATGATGAAATGTTATAATTAATGTGTTTTAGTTGTAATGATATAGTCCATCATGAATAGACATGTTCAAATTTTTTTTTTGAAAGATGGATTTTATCAAGAACATAAGAAGAAGGTTGTTGTAATGTCATTTTCTATTATTGTCCCATTAAACAATGTGGTTCACTGTATATTCATTTTTTACTCTAAGTATGATAATGTGTTTTTTATTCAGTTTCTATAAATTATTGTTTTTAAAAAAAATAAATAACTAAAAAAAATTCACCTCAATAAATGAGGATAAAATTTTAGTAGAAACACAATTTTGAAGTATTAATGGAATATATATTTATAAAACCCTTCCTATTATCATCTGTGTAATGTTTTTTCCTATAAATCTTGATTAAATAATCTGAAAATATTTTTATATTATTATGAGTATGGATTGGATTTTGGTTTATCATGTTAAGATAAAATATAGATCTAAAGAATTAATATTCAATTTTCATAGTGTGTTTGACTCTGTAAATAATAATGATGTCAAACCTATAACAACATATAATGAATCTAAGAAACTAATTAAACATTAGAGAGAACATTAACATAGACATATTATTGAAAGGAATGAATCAATTTAGATTATTGATAGTTTGTTTATAAATAATTCAATGGATTTATTTCTAGTTTAATTTCATAGTGTCATTTTGAATCAAGAGGTTTACTTTAATACTGACATAGTACCTAGTGCAGAGCCAATTTAAAAACCCCCTTATCTAATTGAATTAGAATACTTGTTTGTGATGAAAAATAAATTACAAGAATTACATTATAACGATTTCATTAACCCATGAACATCACCTTGGGAGGATCATGAATTTACTATTAAAAATTTATATAGTTCCATTAGGATTTCAATTAGCTAATGGGAACTCAATAACAGTAAAATTAAAAAAAATTCATTTTTACTCATGTTTATGACTTTTTTAATCAGCACCAAGGTGGACCTTATATTCCAATGATTGATCTAATTACCATGTATCCTAAACTGAAATTGTAGTAAAACATTTCAAATACAATTTTTCAGACTATTTATGATAATTCTGATTTTTTAGTTCTTCCATTTGGTTTAACAAATATATCTTTCATATTTATGGATATTGTGAATAGAGTATTCCATATCTATTTGGATATTTTTTTTGTGATTATCAGAGATATTTTGGAATACTATAAAATATATCAATAACATGAGATACTTATAAATATTATTCTTCCAACAATAAAACTAATTAACTGTTATGTAAAATTTATTAAATGTTACTTTTGTTTATATTATATTTCTTTCCTTGGGTATATCATAACTATAGTTTGAATAAAAATTTATCATACTAAAATGATAGGTATATAATATTATCAAAGACTATTAAATGTCATTGAAAATCATGTTTTTCATAGTCTAATAGGTTATTACCTATGGTTTATTCATAAATTTTCTCAGTTAGATAACTCCCTCACCAATTTGACATGATATAGAGTTAAATTTATTTATAAAAGGATATATGTTGAATTTTTTCAAGAATACTATTCAATGATTTTTATGTACTCTAGTATATGACATTCCATTGATACATTTAGAGTTTTTCATTTATAGTGATGCTTTTCTATAAGGCCTTGGTTTTTTTATATAGAATTATGATGTAATTTTATATAAATCATGACAATTGAAACCTTTGGAAAAACATTATACTACACATGACCATGAAATGACTGTAGTAGTTTTTTATTAAAAAATTAATATTAATCATCTATGTAGGAAAAATGTGTATTATATTTCTAATTTAAAAGTTTAATGTTTATTTTAACCTAAAAATAGTTGAACATGAGATGTATTAAATGGTTGTAATTGATAATGTATTATGATTTCAGGATTCACTATCATCCACATAAAAAGAACAGGGTATCCAATAACATACGTAAAAATATAACGAATCACTAGCTACGATATGTTTGTAACATGATCCAATAATTATTGATTTAATGAATGCATTATTATAAATTTTATATGAAGAAACCTCATCTACTTTGGGTTAGATATTATTATAATAATTCTTTCCAAAAAGAATTATGGGGGCTAATAAAGGAGACTATGGCTTCAAGAGAGAATAAAATTTGCGATGAAGGAAATGTTTCTTGAGTTTAATATTGATAAATAACGTGTTATATTATCTAGATATATATTATGTGTTTTTATTAACATTTAATTATGGAAATAATTATTGAGTGAAGTTTAAATATCACGGTTTTCTATTCATCTATGTAGCACTAAGATTCATATATTCCCTTAGGGATATTATTGGAGTAGTGTAATAAAGAATAGTTTGTAGATTTTCCCATTAATTTCATGATAGGTTGTATAATTTTAATATGATATAAAACTTCCAAAAGGTATTATTCATCTATTTTCAGTATCGTAATGGGAATAGGATATCATGTCCATGGATTTTGTTGTGGGATTACAAAATAAATATCATGGTAATGATGCAATTTAGGTTACATTTCACCATAATAATAAATCAACAAATTTTACTTATACTGAAGATATTATGTCTAAGGATGATGTTTCTGAACATTATATTAATGAAACTTTCACGATACAAAGATTTAGTCTCTCAATTTTTTCAGATAATGATCTATGATTTACATCAAATTTAAAGAAATGACTTTTGAAGTTAAAGGTTTTTTAGTTACCTTTGTGTAAAAGTATTCACCTATAATCTAATGGAATATTGTAAGAAATGTTTCATTCTATTGAGGTTATTTATCATTTTCATATCAAGGAATCTTTTATTAGAATTTTACTTTTGTTGAATTTTCATTTAAAAACAGTTTTCATTCTAGTATCCAAATAAAGAATTTTTTGGAATTATATATAGAAGAAATATAAGACACAATCATGTTGGAAATAAGATAATAAGAGATAGTTGTTGTGAAAATTTTTTATAAAACATAAGATTGAGATGGAAAATATGATTCAACATCATATTAGAGTAGGTTAGAGTAGGAAATAATTTTATGGAAATAACAAGACAAAATATCTTTCACTTAAGGTTGTAAATCATGTCTTTTTTAAAATATATCCATAGAAATGTGTTATGAATTTTAGATAATCGGAAACTAAAGATTATATTTTATTTGTCCATATGAAATTATAGATAATTAATGATTAGTTTCTTATAGTATTGCCTTTACTACATGTTTATCTCAAGTATATGATTTGTTTCAAGTATAATTTCAAAGGAAATATATACACAATTCATCTCATAATTATATCTCCAATGTTGTTTTATTAGCATATAATCCTTCATATGAAGAAAATTTAGGTTATATTATAGATCATATATGATCTAACCCAAGAATTTCATACATTAATATTAAATTATATTAGACGAATACTCAATAAATTTCCCAACATATGCACACCTTAATACAGTAATGGATTAGTGTATATGGATATTTTATACACAATAATCTTATTCTTTAATGTCCTTTAACATCTCCCATGATGACATTTCCATATAGTATATTTAATTGTAATTCCCTACATAAAACCTTTATTCATAACTTTTAGAAAGGAAACATAATAAAGAGTGATGTCACATTCTCCAGGGTAAACATAACAGATGTCAATCAATGGTCATAAGTCATCATAAGGGAATAATAATATGATTATAACTTATAATAATCATACCCAATTAGTAAAATTTAATTAATCTTAAATCATATCATAAGTACATTTTTTATCAAAATTCACAAGGAATTGTTTTCAGAATAATCAATAATCAATCACGATCCCTAATAACACTCATAAGACAAAGACATAAGTTTATTTAATTCAAATAAGAATAGAAAATAATTTCCTTATAAAAAATCACTTTTAAGGATATTATAGATAATTGGTTTGACTCCTCATTTCTCACTTATTATGTCTAGGTTCACTCTCAATACTATCATAGTAGTCAAATTCCCTTTTTTATATAGGTTTACTCTCCATTCAGTACCTTAATGTCTCATGAGATATTCATCATTACCAAACACATTAGAGAGACATATAATTCCTAGGCTATCCATCACATAATTAAAATTGTAAAAATATATTCTAAATGATCATAAAACATTCCTCATATCATCATATCATAAGCTACAGAAATGAAATAGGTTTTTTAATATTTCATCAATTCATCATTGCATAAACCTTGGAAAAGAAAAATGTTTAAAAGGGGCCTCATAATAAATTAATTAACCTATGTTAACGAATATTTATTTAGATAATCACCCTTAAATAATCATCATCATGATAAGTTGATTGAAATAAAGTTTCTAATATCATAAGATCAGGTCCCTAGTGAAACAAAACATTCCTTAAAAGCTGTTAAAATTGACAAAATGCCATAAAATGATCATTTGATAATTTCATTGAAAACATGAGAAAAGATCATTTTATTCAATAAAATTTTAAATAAAAAATTATATTACATTTATAATATAATTTTAAATTAAAAAATATATAGAATATTTTAATTCATTCCTAAAATCAAATAATGGTCATAATGGCGAGAAAATTTGTCAATATCCTATCTGTTAAATAAAAACATTCATGACTTACTGTTCTAAAAATTAAAAACATGAATTGTTTAAAAAAAATGATTATAAAAAAATATACCATTTAAAACAATTTTTATTAGAGTAAAAGGTTAGAAAATGACCTTTTTAAAACATTTCAGGTATAAGTAACAACTTTTATAAAACAATTTTTATGAGTATAGACGTATTAAAAAAAATTGGTCAAAAATAAAATAAGTTTATACTTTATGTTAAAACTATTTTTTCATAATATTATACACCATAGAATGAAAAAAATTACTATTACATAAAATCTCTTGAAATAACCAGAGGAGAGAAAAATAAAATGGGTTTATTATATATGGATCATATAAACAATATAGATTAAAAATAAATGGAAACACCAATCCCTTACCATATATTTTTTCTTAGTTCATATTAATTAAAATATCATGTAAAATAAATATATATTTACTTAAATATATTATAGAAACATATTCATACAAAAATTAATATGTATGATTTCTTTTTAATATCCATTTATCCATTTATTAACAATTTCTTTAGTAAAATTTACGTGAAAACAAGTATGTTTCCCATCCACTATTAGGCTTGATGGTTCATATATATGAACCTAAGCCCTGGTATCATTGTCTATATATTCATTATCATGAAATAATTATCATATATTATTCATTATATTCATATTTTTGTTATTCATATAAATCAATAATGATATATAAATAACATCATTGTGTTGATGTGGTAGTCTACCCGTACACTTGTGCTACATGTTGTTTTCCAATGAATAGAAATGTTATAATTTTGATAATTTATTATGAGTATATAAAAAAATTATTCCATAAATATAATATATAAACATTAAATCCTTAATAATAACCATCCATGAATGATGGGGATGGAAAATTATTCGTATCTTTATGTGGAGGTAGTCGCCCACTAGTACACATGAGTGTTACTTTCATTTCCACATTGATGGAAAAGAAGTGAGAAATTTTTAATACATTATCATAATAAAAAATAATTATGTTTTTTATATTAATCATTTATTTTCAGATGTATACCATATATGTAGTGGAGGTATAATAAGTAATAAAATTTAATGTGATGGTTAAGAGTTATACCTCTATGTTGAGAAGTCTCTATTGGATTACATATTAAGAATTTAAGGATAATATTATGATAAATTTTAGACTACAAAAATGTGGTTAGGGATTATAGGAAGGGATTAGGGTAGAGATTTTTTGAGATAGAAGGCTCATGAACTTTGATAAAGAGACAATATGTGGAAACAATTTCTAATGTCTGGAGAGGACACATATGGAATTTTTTATAAGATTAAAATATTATAATGTATTAATCAAAACAAGATTATCCAAAATTTAAAATAGTAACATAAATGAAGGTTATGGTAGAAATACCATATACCATTTGAAATTAATCTGATTTTTATGATATTTATAACCCTATCTCTTAGTTTAGCCCCCTCTTAAACCCTTTTTAACCCTAATCATAATAACAATTTATTACTGTTTTCACTATTTAATATGAAAAAATATTAAATAGAACTTATTAAATTATGTCAATTATTATGATTCCAAATATAAAATATAATTTATAGTATTTTTATATATAATTAGAATAAACCCATTTTCAAATATGTGCAGAAAAGGCAACAAAAATTATTTTATAAAAATAAATTTTATGCATAAAATTGATTTTGAATTCATTCTATACCATGTCAAAACTATTAGATAAATTTTAAAATATTTTATTTAATATATTAACTATAATTTTAATTAAAACAAATTATTAATAATTATTAGTTGAATTTATGAAGATAAAATCACATTGTTCATATACAAATACTATATAAAAACAATTATTTTAACCTAAATTTATTTTATATTAATTTATAAACAATTAAAAACAATTAATTTAATTTTATAAATATATAAATTAAAAATATTCATAATTTAGATAGTCATATTGAAACCCACCTATCAAATTTCTAGGTGATAATTGTTACATTAATTTATAATATGTATATCATGGTTCATTTAAACATGTTGTTTCATATAAATAAATTCATAAAATAAATAAAAAAAATTATATATAAATATATCACAAAATATTAGGGTGTCATATTATACAAAACTTATGTAAATTATCACATAAAATTTATTACAGTAATAAAAAACTATGTATACTTCTTCCTCATCACATATTTGAGTTCTCATATACTTTCCTCAAATTTATAGTTTCACTAAAAACCTTTAACCTACTGAGTGATATTTTTTTGAAACACGTTATCTCCTCAATAGAAAATATCCACCAGTTATTCCATATAATAGAGATAATTATTTAGTTCCATGACTTCTAATTTCTATAATTGTGAAGGATTATTCATGTACTTCCTCAGGAGAGATATATGGAACACATTGTGAACTTAATAGTTATTTTTAAAAAGATACATTCAATAGGATATTATCTTAATATGATCATGAAAAGTTAATGTACAAATATATCTAGTTCTCTATGTTTAATTTATTCCAAATATCACAAACATATCTCTTATAGAGATATGAATTAATACCTTTACAAAAAAAATTAATTTTTAATCTCACTGATGATTGTGGGAATAAATTTTCTATCGACAATGACATTGTTTAATGTGATTATGAATTACTCTAACCTTATCTTCTATATCCACAACTAGCTCAGGTCTCAATAAATTTATCTCTCCAACATCATCCCAACACATTTTTGTTTATCACATCCTGTCATATAGGGCATCATAAGGATTCGTATGAACGATTGATTGAAATCTATTGATGTCGGAATATTATACCAAGGGAAAGTATTGATCCAAAACACTATTGAATTAAATAAAATTGTATTTCAACATATATGAAAGGTTTTGAATGTTCCTATAAATATGACAATATGTCTATGGATTTTATGTAGTGCTATTGTTCTACTCTATATTCAATGATTGCTGAAGACCTCTCCAAAACAACAAGGTGAAAAATGGATCCTGATAAGATAAAATTGAATTTGGTACTATATAAAACTTTAATGCTTATTTAATGTATATCATGAAAATATGATTAATATAGAAATATTATTTAATGTTAATGACATTTTATTATTTTATATGGCTATCGACTAAAACCCAAAAAATATTGTTCCCTATATATATTTTTGGGAATCTGATGATGAAATCCATAATAATATTTTCCCATTTTCTTTGTAGTGTAGGTAATGTTTGTGACATCCCATTAGACATCTAACTCTCATCCCTATCTTACAGACATACCAAAAATCAAGATACATACTCTTCAATATACCTTTTCATTTTATCCCATGAAGTTACACATTCATATATCAATATATCTGCATACTTCCATGATGAAAAGAGAGGGATGAACTATGATATTAATCTGATAGCTCCATATTCATGTCTAGTATTAAAGAACACATTCATGGTTCCCAAACATTGTAAATCCATCGTAATCACAGTTGAACTGAATGAAATATCTCACCTTCTTTTTTAGTTAAATACATTATTTTTTATCCAAATTAATAATCAATGAGTTTCATGGGTGAAAATTCATTCAATATATATATTATATCTTCCCTTTATTCACAATTTCAATATCAATATTCTATAAATATATAATTTTTTTACTCTTTCAATCATCATCATGGAAAAACTGTCATGTTATTTTTGATGTAGAGCATCATCCACCCTGTTCTCCACCTAAAGGTGGTAGTATATTGAGTATTCTTAATCATAATCAATTCCACCCATCTTATTTGGAACATATTGAACTCTTTCTATAGGAATATATAATTCATGATAATATAATTATTATATATATCATACCAATCACTTTAATGTTAGTTCCTCTATATTTTAATGGAAATATTTACTTTATAAAACTCTAAATCATTATTAGGGTGATTTTTATGATTAATTTTCAGTTGTTTCGAGGCATAATCTATCACTATATCAATATTTAAAAAGAGGAATCCCAATACCTTATTTCATTCATCACTAAAGATTACAAACCATTATCCACAGCATTATAGTGACAGTAGAGGTTCTCAAACCATCCTTTTTAGCACCTTGAACTCTTCCTGACGTTCATATATCCAAAAGAACATCACCCCTTCTTATTCAACTTTGATATTGTAATTTATTTCCAAGAATAATCTCTCACAATTAATTGTTAATATCTTTTTAACATAAAAAAATTATAGATCTCAATTACCGTGGTTGTTTTCGGTCATTAATCAATAATATATATCTATGAAAAATCCACTTATATACCCTCACATGAGATTATATGACCCATGAATGTTATTTTATATAGATAAAACTCAAACATTGTTAATTTATTGTACAAATTATCCTTCCTCTGGGTCTTTAGTACAATCCTCAAATATTAGTCTTATTCTTCATTTCAATTCATATATATGAGAATTTCATATATAGAAACTAAAAAACAATGCATGTTAATCTCTAGAGACCCTATTTATTTTGTTCTATGATGATAATGGTCGAATTTATAAGCCCATATGGAATCAGTAAAAATTTATAACGGCCATGCCTCATATAAATGGTTTTATTAGAAATATCCTCCTTCTTAACCACAAATTGATGATATCAAAAACGAAGGTAAATCATTCAAAAGTACTTATATATATTAATAATATAATACGAGTCTTAAATATAGTGTATAGGATACTTTACCTTGTTCTTTACCCAATTAGGTTATTTATAATAAATAAAAATACCATTTAAACCATATTTCTTATTAACAAAAAGAACAGTTCACCCTTGAATGATGCAGTAGGGAATATAAACTATTTATTATTGTTCTCATAGATTGTTTTATTCAATTACTATAAATACATTTGGGTTATTTGAAATGGAATATTTGAATTTGTTGGAGAACCATGAATGAATTTCAATAAAACTCAACATTAGGATTTGATGGGATACTAAGAAACCTTCCTGAAATATATCATCATAATCCCAAACAATAGGCATATGATTGACTTTTGAATTTCTCCCAAACCATTTTTAAATAAATATCCCTCATGAATAGGTAGTAAGTACTATGAAAACATATTATATTCCCTTATAAGTTCAAATTCATCCTCTCACCAAAATATCATCATATGTTGATTTGGAATATCAAAAATGAATTCCCTTCCTCAAAAATCTATATGGAATCTATATAGAGAGTCCCAATAAATGCCTAAAATCATATTATATTCAAATACAAGGAGAATAATAATATTTTCAATAAGTGAATTTCCTCAAAATTCTATCAGATTTTATTTATATACTTGAGATGTAACAATCATACAATGAGAGTTTTATACCGCTAACTAAACATCAAATCATCATGGTGGTGATATTATTACTTTTGTAAATTCCTTATATATAGTAGAGTATATATATTCATAATCAAATAAGGAATTTTTAATTCTAAAGTGGAAATTATGTGTACCTTTCACCACTTCATTCTCACGACCAACATTATTATTTTTGATCACATAAGATTTCACTTTGACTTCAGGATTAAGAGGTTATTGAAGCATATTTTCATCATTAAAACTTGGATTCATTCAAATATTTACATACTATATTTCTCCTTGTTATTATATCACTCTAGTGTGTGTGGCACATTCAGTTTTGTTTTTTCACCATTCTATTCATTATTCAGACTCTTCACATCACTTTGACATTATTTTTCTGAATAGGATTTTTTTCCAAAGTAAAAACATTTACTAGAACCCATATGGATACTTCCTTCATTCTTCCTTCCATATTTAATAAAGGAAATAAAATTAATTTTAATTCATCTATGGGATTTATTATTAACATTTGCTCAATATTATATCTTTTTTATATCCAAAACCACAATTAGAATAATATTCACTGATTTCTAATTAATGATTAAGAGAACATTTAATTAGTACTTCATAGCTATAAAATTCTCTTATAATCAATGAAATTTTAATTCTTGGTCTCAAGACATTAATGAATTGATATTTTTTATTTAATGATAAATATTTATTTATACCTTGTGAGTTTGGTGAAATTTTGTTGATAGGTAACAATGGATTCATCTTCATTGTGACTTAGTTATAAAATTTCACATTCAATTTTCTGGAAAAAATTTCATTTTAAATTCTTTTTGCTAAATACCTTCTTAAAGTATTACCATATTCTAGATTCAAATTCCTCCCCTTAGATCATAACCTTGATAATATTCCACCATTTATATACTTATCCTTTCAAATGATATAAATCTAGGACAACTCGTTCAAGTTCTAAACATTGGAAAATGGAAAATATATTTTTAGTTATATAGATCCTTTTTAAGCCATTAGTTGATCTTTGTTTCCACTAAAGGAATGTGTAAATTTATACATGAAAGAATCAGTAGTTGGTTTTTCCTCACTATGAATCAATGATGATCAAGTTAATTCCAAATATTCATATTTTATAGTCATTTCCCCTAAGTGAAAGAGATATATTGCTTAGTCTAAATTCAAATATCTAGAAACAAATGTATTTTCTAGGAAACACATATAAACTATAAATTACCAAAGACTTATGATTTTATCCGATACATACACATATCCCTACGGTTTCTATAATGTTTACTAACCCTAATCACCAAATATTAACAATACCCTACATTTGATATCAATATAGATGACCTGATAATTTCAAATATTAATATTGTATCATTTAATATTAATAATAAATATAGTTCACAATAATACCTATCCATTCACCATAATGTATTGGTGTCTCTATAGACTAGATACATAATTATAATATTTCTTGAAATATCTTCAATGTCGCCCAAATATGATCTTCTCACATAGTACACTCCGTAGAAACACCCTACCCCAAACCTTTCTTCATAATATAAGGAATGGAAAAATAAAAAATGGTGATCTCATATGCTCATTAATGGTAAAAATAATATATATAAATCAATGGTCATAAGAGAGAATAAGATAAGTGTTTGGTTATGAGAATGAGGTCATAAATTACACTAATCATACCTAATCAGTCAATAATAATTAATCGTAAATCATAGTGTAATTTTTTATCCTAACAAAATACATAAGTCATAACTGTGTTAAATCATCAATTATCAATCATGAACCTTGATAACATGTAATAAAAAACAGAAATATGTTTATGGAATATACATTATCATATAAAATTATTTCCTTAGTAATGTCTCACGACCATGAATATCATAGTGGATTTTATTAACTCCCCATTCCAACATTTACATAGTAAAGTTTCACAACCATGATAATCATAGTGGATATATTAACTTTTTGAACATGTTTCACTCCATATTACAGAACTTATTATCTCAATATATATCCATTTGTACCTAATTCATTGTAGGACTATAATATTTTAGTCTCATGAATTATTTAATGAAAATACAGCATATGTGTACCAAATGTTTATAAACAATTTCACATATCATTATATGATAATAAATTGAATGAAAATTTGGTTCATAACCATTTCATCTTTATATAAAAGAATAATCCATTGAAAATAAATGGGTTTCATAAATTTTTCATTATAACTTAATTAACATGTGGGAATGAAATAGGATTCATGTAATCATCCTTAAATCGTCTTCATCATAACTCATCTATAAAATGAAATTTGATATAGCATAAGATAATATGTCAATTGAAGAATAAAAATCCTTAAAGTAGGTATTCATATATGGAAAATAACTTTAAAATATCATTCAAACTGTTATTTAAAAAAAAGTGAAAATTAAATTTTCTTTTGAAAACATTTTAATTGAAAAATAAAAAAATATTTAGATTACAAAATTATTTTAGAATAATCTAGGAACAATATAAATTCATCATAAAATAAATTATTGGTTATCATGGTGTTAAAATATTATCATGATTTATATGTTGAAAGAAACTAGTCACTTCACACCATTATAAAAAGTTTAAAATTGACCTGATTGGAAAAAATGTTTCATTAAAATGATTTTATTTCCTTTGAAAATAATTCCAATGGAAGTGAAAATTTCCTTTTAAAAAATCAAGAAAAATGAAAAACTTTTATAGGACATTTTTGAGGATTCTAGGCATGGAATAAAAAATTCATTTACAGAGTAAAGAATAAGGATAGATTTTCTTTTCATTTTTTTCGATTTTTTTTATGTCCCAAATAAATGAATATGTAACTAATACATATAACTATATAAATAATAATGAAAAGTGAAAATAAATTGGTTTATCATGTACATATCATATAATGTTTTCCAATGTTAATTGAATCATGAACAATCACAAATGAAATGATATGGAAATATAAATCTATTACCTCAGGTTTTGTAATTCTTTATACTCATTAAAATATGATAGATAATAAATATATATATTAATTAAATGTATTTTCTAAAAAACATATTGAAATATATAATACTATTTATCATTACCGTATAATTAATAATTTCTCTTTTATTAACAATTTCTTCATTAAAATGAACATTTGAGTGAAAATCGTTTTTTTTTTCAACATGTTTCGATTTGATCATTTCGATACATGAACCATGATTATGATATTTTCCTCTATAAAAGAATACCATGACCTATATATCATATTTATTCATCATATAAAATTTAATAATTATTTATATAAGTATGTGATGATAAATGAATCGCATCGTAGCATCGTGGTGGTAGTCCACACAAACACATGAGCGACGTTATCATTATAAAATAAAATGAATTATAGAAAATAATAGAAAATATTTTAATTATAGAATAAATTTGTTTCATAACAATCATATATAAAAATAAAATACATCATAATAATCCACCCTGAATTATGAGGGAGGAAAATGAATCATATCACTATATGAAGGTGGTAATCAACATATATACACAAACGATATTTTGGTTTCCAATTTGATAGAAAGAAGGTAAAAAATGGTTGATTCACCATGACAATAAAAATAAATATTTTTAATATACTGAATTATTTATTTTATAATGTGTACCATATATTTATATGATGTATAAAAATAAATATAATTGAAGGTACTCAGGGAATAGTTATCCCTCTTCATTGAGAAACATATTTTGGATTACACAGTAATCCATGAAACAATGGTACAATGATAAAAACATTACATATAGTATATATTGGGGTATTTTATGGAGAAATAAGGTATATTAATGGATGATATAGAATTCTCATGAAGTGTAATGAAGAGATAAAAGGTTGTTTCCTTTTATATGGAAGGGAGAGGTCGCACTAAGGATTTTTTAAAATATTTAAATATAATGATGTCTTACTCACGTAATGTGGAATTAAAAAAATATTCCTCTATAGGAAGTATATGGTCAAAATAAATTCATCAAATCAAATTAAATAAATTTTTTGTGATATTTTATACATTATCCTTACATTTACCCCATATAAACCCTTTTTACCAGTATCCATGGTAAAAATATTTTAATACTTTTAGTATTTATTATGAAAAAAAATTAATTTTACCACATTAAATTATATTAATAATGTTAATTCCAATTATTTAATAAATCTTACAGAATTAAATTTCTACATTTGGTAGATATTTATTTTAAAATAATTTGGAAAACACAATAAAATCATTTTTAAAAATTTCATTTTAAAAAAACATGTGTTTAATTACATGTCATTTTAAAACTTTTAGATGAATTTAAAGATGTTCGACAGAATTTATTGCCTAAAAATTTAATTAAAACATTTCATTAATAGATATTACATTAATTTATTAAGGTAAAAAATCATATATATTAACATTCTTTTTGAAAAACATCCCATTTTTACCTTTATAAATACAAATTTTAATTTAAACCAAATTAAAAACTATAGAATTAATTTTATAAATATGTAAAAATACAATTTAATAAATATTATGGACAAATTTATACCCACTAATATAATGGATAGATGATAACTATTGTATTAAATAATAATATTTATAACATGATTTATTTAAACTCATTATTTATCATAAAGAGATTGACGAAACAAATAATATTTATTTAAAGAAAAAAGTGTCAAAAAAATAGTGTGTTATAATAGATAGTAGATATTTTATAATATGGTTATTCACTCGGTTTTGGTTTTTATAGAATATTAATATGATTATGGAGAAAACATAGGAATCAAAAAAAGTAATGATAGAAAAATATCATTATTAGTTTAACTAATGAGGTAAATTATGATTAAAAAATAATTAATGAGGGATAAATGTGAAAACATATTTTATTTTAGATAATATTCATGATTTTAAATTCATTATAATTTTATAAAAAATTATATAATGTCTCAATTGAAAAAAGGTATATTTATATACTAACTAATTTATGGTCTAATAAATAATATAGTTTTATTTATATACTAAATATATATAGTATGATGCTTAAATTGATAAAAAACATCAATTTTTCATTCATCATATCAGAATTATATTGGGCTAAATTTTTAGAAACACTCTAGAAAGGATTTTTTTTAATGATTTTTTTCTAAAATATATTTTTCATTACATTAAATTTTTCATTTTTTATAATTAAAATATTTTACCACTATTATTTTAATGAGGTAAATTATTTTCATATTTGAAATCCTAATGTTAAAATTTGATAATTCATTAAATTCTATTTTTCTCATTGTTAATAGTTACAATGGAATATATTTTTCACCATGAGTAAATGGGGATAATAAGGGTGTTAAACTAAAACATTAAAAATAAAATATATCTAAAAAAATAAAATTTATTTTTTGAGTGTTTATTGACATTAAAATATATTATATTCACTATTGGGGAAATTTGGTTCAACAATCCAATGAATGTGACTTTAAATTATTTGAAACCTATAAATTTATACAACTTTTCCACTCCCTTTACATAATAATGGCCACCTAATATCCTCAATTATACACATATTTTTAGAAACATATATCAACCAATATCTACCAAAATATCTTTTTATCTACCATCAAAATGTATTAGATATCCAGGTCTTCTGAAGAGACAAATCCTAATGGTATTAATTTGTAATCTAAATTAGCTTATCTGAGGAGGTGGTATAAGTCCTAATTGACATATTTAATGTTTATTTATTATTATACCTCCATCAAATGAATCATAAAAATTATAAAATTAGGACGTTAGTATATTAAATATACTAAAAATTTAATGGTTTTTATGGAAAAATAATTTTCTACCTCATAATATCATATCAAAAATTAAAACATGAGTAATTTGTATATATAGACTATTGTCTCCATGAAGAAATTATTTTAATTTTTCATCACTACCTATCATATATGGTTTTAAATATGTATTAAAACATATATATATATATTTATTATGGCACATTTATTATTCTAAAAATATATATATTATCTACCCCTTACTCTCTCTTTCATTTCAATGTTAAAAGCACCCCCAATTCATACGTGCAGACTAATTCCTCCAATAAGGATGTATTTTTTTCATTACTACCTCACATAAATTGAATAAAGCATATAATAAATGAAATAATATTATATTTAAAACATTAATATGATTTTCAAAAGATAAATCATTTTCTACTTTATTTCATTTCCATTGATTGAAAAAAAAATTCACTCAAGTGTACATATGGACTACCACCTCTATTAAATGATGTGATTAATTTTTCTGGACTTCCTTGCATGAATGATTATAAATTAATATTTTTAATTTATAAATATAATAATTTTAACAGGATTATAGTTCTGTATATTATGGTATGATGAAACATTCAACCATGTTCAACCTAATGAAGTAGGTTTTTAATATATATATATATATATAACTAAAGAACCTCAAAAAATTTGACATAAACTTAATTGATTTTTTAAGTAACTAAATTTTACTCATATATGGAATAAAAATAATTATAACAATGAGGTAAATAAAATTTGGAATAAAGAAATAAATTAAAATAATTTTTTACTCAAGAGGATAAACAAATGTATGAATAATATTTGGACCAATAAAATGATATTTTTTTTAAATCCAAAATCAAAATGTGTTGAAATTATCCTATAAAATATTTATCCTTAGTGTAATTAGTTTTTTTAATAATATTATTATATTTTCTCTTGTGGTGAGTTAAATTAGATTTTTAATGTTTCTAACAATTCATACAATCGTTTAAAAAAAATAATTGTTTCAATTTTTTCCATATTTCTCACTTTTGACTTCACTTTTTTATAAGTAATAGAAGAATATTTATTTATATATATGGGTTCACTGAATTTTCACATAGTAATATATGGTGATTTTTATCAAGATTACTTTACATGTTTTTGAAAATATTCAATGAAAACTCACTTCCCTATGTTATTTTAATTTTTCCTCATCAAAAGGATGGTTACTCCAACTACTATATTTCAATTGTAATTTATAATGATTTATACATTTGAAGTTACATTATGTATTTAAATGAATTTTATGATTTGGGAGAAAATTTTATGTGTTTTATTCATGTTATGGTTAATGGAAATTTTTTATGGTGATGGGAGAGCTTGATATTTCTCTAATGGCACGTGAGCCCAATATATTTCCCAAATGAATTTGGTAATTTTATGGAGTATCAAAGTTATAAGTTACTCTTTAGAGATATTATGATTTATGGTTATGTTATTCTATTTGTATGTTTTCTTATAATGGTGGCCTAAAAAAATTTCCCAAATACCTAAATGGTTTTTTTTATTTCTATTGGTTTATATGGAATTATTTTGAGTATAATATGTAAGAAATTGATATTAAATATTAAATAAATGTTTATTACGCTAAAAAGGTTAAAGGAATAATTTAAAGGAAACATTCTCATGTATGAAAAGGTTTTTAATAAAAATCTCAAAAGATTATTATTTTTCTTTTATACATTTCTATGATATGTTTTGTAAAGAAAATTAGAAAATAAGTTGTTTCATGGATATGTAAATGAATATTTTACATTATAGTTCATTTCAAAAAAAGTCAATCATTCTGATGGAATTTCACATCTTCAAATATAATAGTTGGTTTATTTTAATTTTTATCCATTAATAATATTTATTTTTATCATCCCATACTTTTATATGTTTTTTATAGTGGTAATGTATGACTATGAACATTAATAATGTATGTGGTCCAATTATTAACATTTTTCTTGAACAAAGAATCCTCTAATTTTTTTAAATAACTTATTTTTTGGGAAAAATATACATTGTGTGGAAGTTTCTATATAAAAATGTAATGGTTTTTTTATTTTTCTAAAGAATAAAACCTAAAAGGTCTTCGGGATGAAAAAAATATATTTTTGATGTAAAACATTTTTTATGAGTAGATTATGTTACGGGATAATATAGTTTTGGTGTCTCTCACACATATATAACTCACGCAATATTGAATGAGTATAGATAAATAAATGAAATTACATCACTAATAGGTTCTGGCTTATTGTTGATGTGATTCATTGTATTCTTCCTCTTCTTATTATTTTTATAGTAGAATGTAATAACATACTCCTTCATCATTATTTGTATATAAAATAGTGAACATGTTATATTCCTCTCCATAATAATAAATAGTGGTGATACAATTTATACTCATTAGTTATAGAATCCATGGAGGTTCATATTACTCGATGTCACGAACCAGCCCGGGTCGACCCTGAACCGGTCACCCGAGTCGGTCCGCGGCAAGTCCAGAGGAGTGTTCTCGATCCCCCGGGATGGCAACAAGTGCCGGGCATTAAAAATTTCAATCGTTGGGAACGATTTCATCCCAAACTAAAAACAGGATCAAAAGAACAAATATAAACAAAACAAACAGACCAACACTAAAGAAAAAAACAAAACTACACCACGACATACCTCCACGTGACCTCACGGGTCACCACCCAACTACAACCAACGTCGCTCTCTCACCGAGCGGCTCAAGCCCGGAAAACCCGAACACAAGGAACCTGCAACTGAAATGGTAAAAGATAAGTGTGAGCACAAAAGTACTCAGTAGGTGAGCCCAACAACAAATCCCAAAACACTGCCAGTAAATAAAAAATCTACATATTCCAGGTTTGAACTACAATGTATAAAAGTAAGATTTCATAATGTTTTACTTGAAAATCAAAACACAAGACTTTTCCCTTATTCTTTTTCGGAAGTTGGTTCTCTGCCATTAGTTTTAAACTAATTCTAAAAAGCAAAGTGTTACATTTTCAAGTTTTAAACAAAGAGAATAAAGTATTTTCATTTGAAAACCATTTTCCCAAAGTCTAACAGTATAGGCTATGAAGGATGACTGAAAGTAAGCAAGCAGGGAAAAAAGTGCAAGTAAAGGTAAACAAGAAATGAAAACCAAGTGCAAGTAAAAAAAATAAAATAAACCAGAAGTTATCAGCAATAACCATGGGTGATCCTAAACATCCCTAGAAAACACTGGACGTACTCGGGTTCTGACTACCTACCGTCGTGGTACTCCATAGTCAATAACCAACTGGCCGCCCTAATAGCCAACCAGTGGCACATCCCTCCTGGCATGTCCACAACTCTAGGGGGTACTAACCCGTCTAATCAGGGTTAGCAAGCAACCGTCACTCGATAATCTACAAGACGCCCAAGAACCCATGGTGTTTTTAGTAACACTGTGTAAGTGGGAGACCCTTGCACGCATGACTCATCTCACTGCACTTGCCAACCCCTTACACTGACATCGCTACACGACAACCCTCGAAGGGAAGTCCCCTTTTAGAGATGCCCTCATAAGTACGTATGTATATAGATATATATGTATAATCACTTCACATTTAATAAAGTTCCAATCGGGCCGTCATATCATTTACATTTTTACCATTTAATACTAAAACATTTCTAAAGGGATATGACACACGCCATTTCATTGAAAACCAGAAACACACTTAGAACTTTATTTAAGACACCCAAATCATCATATCAAACCTGGAACACAATTGTTTCACATGTAGATTTACTTTCCAATATCAAAACGCACCTCACTTTTATCAAGATCCAAACGGGCCTTTAATCACCTTTTTAAGGAATACTATTTCTAAAGTGAAATCCAAACTTTTAATCACGCGTCAAAAGAAAACATTTTTCAACCACCAATAACGACACATAAATTTTCCAAAAAACACGTTTAAAGGTCATACGACAATTCCTCTAATCAAGGTTCTAAGAAAAACACCATTTCCCTAAACAATTCACCTACTAATTTATACACACCAAAACATTTCAAAACACAGTTTCCCATTTCAAAAAGAACCGTTTAGCAATATTACCATGGAATCCCACAATTGAAACCAAGAAAACACTTTCAATGGAACGCTAGAATTAAATAGTTTTCATTATCAGCAAATCACCACACTATAAAAACTACTTAATATTACTTTTAAATTTACTGAAATTCAATAAAAAGACAAGGAATAAATAAATTCTTAATTTAAAGGCAAGTGCAAAGGGAGACCTACCTCAAGATGGAATGAAGGACGACACGGTGCAAAACTCTAGTTGCGTAAAAGGGCGCACCGTACTGCGCCGTCAAACCGGTCCTAAAACAAAAGACCGTTAAACTGGTTCAACGATAAAAATAATAACATGATAGTAATAACAATAATAATAATAATATAAAATAATAATCATAGTGATAGCCATAACAAAATAATAATAACAGAATATAGTAATAATAATAATAATGTAGTAATAATAATAATAACATCATAATAATAATAATAATAATAATAACAATATATTAATAATAATAATAATAATAATATAATAATAATAACATAATAATAATATAATAATATAATAATAATAATATAATCCCAATAATAATAATAATATTATTATTCTTAATAATATGTTAGTAATCATAATAATAATAATAATAATAATATGAAATGATAATAACAATAATAATAATAATAATAATAATAATAGAAAAATATTAACTTAATAATAATAATAATATTATTATTATAACAATAGTAAAAATATAATCATAATATTATTGATATTAACATATTAATAATAAAAATGATAACATAATAATAAATCAAGTTTAATAATAATAACAATAATTATAATATGATAATAATATTAATATAATAACATTAACATAATAAATAAAAAAACAGAAAAGAACTCACAAGGAGCGGAGGGGGGGAAACGCGCAGATGGGTGCGGTGGTCGGAGGTGGGGCGCGGGTGTGGGCTGAGCCGGAGGAGGTCGGCTGGCCGGGAGGTTGTTGAGCGGAGGGGAGGTCGGCGGTCGGGCTGGCGAAGGAGGGTGCGGGGTCGGTGGGGGGTCTCCGGAGATGCGGCCACCGGAACGGGGGTCGCGCGCAGGGGAGGGGTCGCCGGATGGAGTTAGGTCGTGCCGGATGGAGGTGGGGAGCAGGGGATGACGGTCGCCGGAACGGGACGGCGGGAGGTGCGGGACGGCGCCGGAGGAAGGGGAGGTTGGGACGGCGAGAGGTGCGGGACGACGCCGGAGGAAGGGGAGGCCGGGACGGCGATGCAGGAGCAGGGCGCTGGGGCTGTTCACTGGCGGAGGCCGGAACAGGGGCGAGGCGGAGTAGTGGGTTCGAGGGAGGTCGCGCGAGGGAGCGGCAGCTAGGTGCGGTGATGGGAAACAGAGGGGGCGGGGATGGCGCGGGCTGCGCGGAGGTCCGGGAGCTGCTGCGCAGAGGTGGGTGGGGGTCGCGGGGAGAGAGAAGGAGAAAAGGGGAATGGGGTGGCCCCTGGGTAGGGGGTAGGATTAGAGTTAAATTAATATATATATATATATATAATAATAATAATAATAATAATATGATAAATTAATTAAATAATTAAAATCAAATCATAATAGTAATAATAAAACTTTATAAAAATAGTAAAACTTTATAATAATAATAATAGTAATAATAATAAAAATTAGATAATTATAATAATAATAATTATAACAAAAATATTTAAAATAATAAAACCATTTAAAAAAAATAACACACACATGTATATACATATATACATATACATCTATATATATATATACCCATATATAAACACATAAACATAGATATGATAAACATATACATATATATATACTTATATAGACATATGTATATATATACATACATATACACATATATAAACATATACAAAAAAAATACCACAATAATGATAACACAATTTAAATGGTAATAATTATAAATGGTAACATAAAAATTTTAATATTTAAAACGCCGGGTGAACACATAGTCACCCGGGCCGAACGCACGGTCACCGCTAGTGATGCGATGACCGCGCACCGGCGCGAAACCGCCAACACAAACAAACCTCGAAAATTTTAAATCGGGACCAAGAAAGAAGTAAAATAATGACATCTGCGGTTGGGGTGTGAAAATTCCCCCCACCACAGACACTTTCTGCCCCCAGAAAGTCACCAAGCCAAAAGTCGGCCAAAATTCAAGTCAATGCCCAAACAGAACTAAAGGAACTGAAGAGAAGTGAGATTCTCAAGATGACCTTACTCCACACAGGTCACACCCGACCCATCCAATAGAAGACTGGAGTCCGAGGTTGAGGGGAGAACACGAAGGGGTTCTCCCCACCACAAGAGCTCAACTTGTGCAGAAAAGTTGACCATCTAAATAGACAACCCTAGGAAAGGGGGGGGGGTCACGCGGGAACTCCCAACCGGTTTAAACCAACTCTTATTGCACGAGTGAAAAACAACACCTTTATCGAAACATTGAACCCTCGACCAAAGTCAACGACCTTCAACAGTTGGGGGAAAACCCATGGAAAAGACTTAACCAGACACCGAGTTGAAAACATGACCCATTGAAAACCATGAAACATAACCACATCTGACGAGCATTGCTAAACCAAGGTCAACCCACCGAAGGGTCAACCACCCTTTTAAGAAAGACACACGATTTAGAATATCACATCCACACAAACCAGCCTTCTTGGATTATAATAGAACAAGTCCATCATTACTTCATAGAAAAACAATGCATTTACAATGTTGTTGAAACATTAAGAGCGGGAAAATAGATATGAAAAAGTTTTTAATTGTTCCCCCATAAATACGGAAAACATAACCTGGACTAAGGCTTCACAACCCTGGGAACTCCTGACTGTGCGCGAGCTTCACCCCGAGACTTGTGGCTGGAGCTCTGATGGCTGAAGAATCTTCTTGCCTCACAGTCAGGTACTGAAATTCTCCCATCACAGCTTCCTCTTCAAGAGACGCTTCCTATAAAACATCTCTAGATGACCCAGACGGCTGCATCGATGACATGTCTTCGGAGGGTTGCGACAAGACGGCTTTAAATGCCCGAAACGACCACACTGAAAGCATACCATCGAACGATCTGATGAACTGGAAGCTGGGACCAAAGGGGATAACTCCTTAGGAACAGGTATCTCTGGCGCCTTTTCCTCACCAGAGGGGGAAATCTTACGAACAACAGGGGACGCTGAAGTATTAACCACCCACACACCGGAAACCAACTTAGCCAAGAAAGCTTTCTCCACCAGCTTCTCGAAACAAAGGTCTTCAGAAGGGAGGACTCGCTCCTTGATCACTGGACGAAGACCCCAAGTGAAAAGAGAGGCCCTCATGGGTTCATGTGACGCTACCTCTAGAGAAAAGGAAATCAGTTCCTTGAAATGGTCAACATATGCCTTCACCGCTCGTTGGCCTTGTTGAATATGTACGAGCTCTACCTTTTTCTCCAGCTTCACTTCCTCAGGTACAAACCATTGGATGAAAACTGTTTTAAAGGCATCCCACATCATTTCAACTTTCATTGATGGTGGGGTAACCATCTTCCACTGGTCCAATGCTGGACCCTCAAAAAACTCCATAATTGCACGAACCTTAACATTATCGGGAGTTCCCAACGTTCTAAAGACACGCTCCACTTCCTCGATCCATTCAACTTCCTCTAATGGACCTTGATCACCATGGAGAATTGGAAAAGTCTGAGAAGGACCAAAAACTGGGCATGAATTATCAGAATCCTTGGAGACCTTTCTGGGTGGCATTTCCTAAGCGACATATAGAACACAAAGCCAAAACCAACATCAAACCAAAGCAACATCAATAAAAGCGCCTTCATCAAAAACAGTCCGCACAAGGACCAAACAAATACAAACACAACCCAAAACAAAATCTCCTTTTTAAAATCCCCTTTTTATTTTAGACTTTAAAACCACCCTCTATCAAGACCACTTTCCAAAAACCAATCCTCTTTCAAACCAAAAACATTCCAAAACTGTTTCCCCTTTTTAAACCAATTGAGAAAACAAAGTCAAGCCTTTAATTTCAAACACACCCAAGTACTCTCATGACCCGTTGCACATGTCTTTATCCACTCTCTATTTATACTCGTACCAACGCGCATTTTTCCATGCATTCCCACACATGTGAAAACGTTCATAAAGAGGAACCGAGATTTCACCCCAAACCATTCTGAACCAACTCCAAGCAAACAACAGATTTCCAAATCAAGAGATTTAAGTTTTAAAACCCATTTTATACATTTAAAGTCATTTAAAGAAACCATTTCAATTTTTCAAAAACCCTTTTTCATTTCCAACTACGCACTCACACAAACCAAAATGAAAGCAGCAACCAAATTTGAATCAACCACAGAAGTGAGGGACTAGTAGTCACGCTCAACCTGGAGACATGGTAGTGGGCCATGTCCCAAGCCACCGTCGACCACTAGGAGGAATTCAAACAGTATATTCAGACTCCACATGGGTCACTACTCCATGTGAAATCACGACGTATCGTCGGCTTGCCTCCGTTGTCATCTCTCAATCCAAGACAAACCAGAAGGAGACAAAGACAAAATTTCCGGACTACCCCTGGCGACTCGAGGTGCGAAACGGGCGAGGGTTCATGATGTCCTTCCCGTACCTACCTCTCGAGTCTAGACAGTCCTAATCTCCACCTACCAGACAACCCAAATAACAAGAACCTGCCTCTAATACCATTTTGTCACGAACCAGCCCGGGTCGACCCTGAACCGGTCACCCAAGTCGGTCTGCGGCAAGTCTCGAGGAGCGTTCTCGATCCCCCCGGGATGGAAACAAGTGCCGGGCATTAAAAATTTCATTCATTGGGAACAATTTCAGCCCAAACTAAAAACAGGATCAAAAGAACAAATATAAACTAAAGAAACAGACCAACACTAAAGAATAAAACAAAACTACACCACGACATACCTCCACGTGACCTCGCGGGTCACCACCCAACTACAACCAACGTCGCTCTCTCACTGAGCGACTCAAGCCCAGAAAACCTGAACACAAGGAACCTGCAACTGAAATGGTAAAAGATAGGCGTGAGCACAAAAGTACTCAGTAGGTGAGCCCAACAAAAAATCCCAAAACACTGCCAGTAAATACAGAATCTACATATTCCAGGTTTGAACTACAATGTATAAAAGTAAGATTTCATAAGGTTTTACTTGAAAATCAAAACACAAGACTTTTCCCTTATTCTTTTTCAGAAGTTGGTTCCCTTCCATTAGTTTTAAACTCATTCTAAAAAGAAAAGTGTTACATTTTCAAGTTTTACACAAAGAGAATAAAGTATTTTCATTTGAAAACCATTTTCCCAAAGTCTAACAGTATAGGCTGTGAAGGATGACTGAAAGTAAACAAGCAGGGAAAACAAGTGCAAGTAAAGGTAAACAAGCAAAGAAAACCAAGTGCAAGTAAAAAAAATAAAATAAACCAGAAGTTATCAGCAATAACCATGGGTGATCCTAAACATCTCTAGATAACCCCTGGACGTACTCGGGCTCAGAATACCTGCCGCCGTGGTACTCCATAGTCAATAACAAACTGGCCGCCGTAATAGCCAACCAGTGGCACATCCCTCATGGCTTGTCCACAACTCCAGGGGGTACTAACCCGTCTAATCAGGGTTAGCAAGCAACCGTCACTTGATAATCTACAAGACGCCCAGGAACCCATGGTGGTTTTAGTAACACTGTGTAAGTGGGAGACCCTCGCACGCGTGACTCATCTCACCGCACTTGCCAACCCCTTACACGGACATCGCTACATGACAACCCTCAAAGGGAAGTCCCCCTATAGAGATGCCCTCATAAGTACGTATGTATATAGATATATATGTATAATCAATTCACATTTAATAAAGTGCCAATCGGGCCGTCATATCATTTACATTTTTACCATTTAATACTAAAACATTTCTAAAGGGATATGACTCACGCCATTTCATTGAAAACCAAAAACACACTTAGAACATTATTTAAGACACCCAAATCAGCATATCAAACCTGGAACACAACTGTTTCACAAGTAGAGTTACTTTCCAATATCAAAACGCACCCCACTTTTATCAAGAGCCAACTGGGCCTTTAATAACCTTTTTAAGGAATACTATTTCTCAAGTGAAATCCAAACTTTTAATCACGCGTCAAAAGAAAACATTTTTCAACCACCACGAACCACACATAATGTTTCCAAAAACACATTTGAAGGTCACACGATAATTCCTCTAATCAAGGTTCTAATAAAAACACCATTTCCCCTAAACAATTCACCTACTAATTTATACACACGAAAACATTTCAAAACACAGTTTCACATTTCATAAAGAACTGTTTAGAAATATTTCCATGGAAGCCCACAATTGAAACCAAGAAAACACTTTCAATGGAACGCTAGAATTAAATAGTTTGCATTATCATCAAATCACCACACTATAAAAACTACATAATATTACTTTTAAATTTACTGAAATTCAATAAAAAGACAAGGAATAAATAAATTCTTAATTTAAAGGAAAGTGCAAAGGGAGACCTACCTCAAGACGAAACGAAGGACGACACGGCTCAAAACTCCCATTGCATAAAAGGGTACACCGTACTGCGCCGTCAAACCGGTCCTAAAACAAAAGACCGTTAAACAGGTTCAACGATAAAAATAATAACATGATAGTAATAACAATAATAATAATATTGTAAAATAATAATAATAGTGATAGCCATAACAAAATAATAATAACAGAATATAGTAATAATAATAATAATTTAGTAATAATAATATTAACATAATAATAATAATAATAATAATAATAAGAAAAATAATAATTAAAATATATAAATAATAATAATAATATAATAATAATAACATAATAAAAATATAAAAATATAATAATAATAATATAATCCCAATAATAATAATAATAATATTATTATTAATAATAATATTTAGTAATCATAATAATAATAATAATAATAATAATAATAATGTGAAATGATAATAACAATAATAATAATAATAATAATAATAGAAAAATATTAACTTAATAATAATATTATTATTATAACAATAGTAATAATATAATCATAATATTATTGATATTAACATATTAATAATAAAAATGATAACATAATAATAAATCAAGGTTAATAATAATAACAATAATTATAATATGATAATAATATTAATATAATAACATTAACATAATAAATAAAAAAACAGAAAAGATCTCACAAGGAGTGGAGGGGGGGAGGAATGCGCAGATGGGTGCGGCGGCCGGAGGTGGGGCACGGGTGCGGGCTGAGCCGGAGGAGGTCGGCTGGCCGGGAGGTGGTTGAGCGGAGGGGAGGCCGGCGGTCGGGCTGGCGAAGAAGGGTGCGAGGCCGGTGGGGGGTCGCAGGAGATGCGGCTGCCGGAACGGGGGTCGCGCGCAGGGGAGGGGTCGCCGGATGGAGGTAGGTCGCGCCAGATAGTGGTGGGGAGCAGGGGAAGATGGCCGCCGGAACGGGATGGCAGGAGGTGCGGGACGGCGCCGGAGGAAGGGGAGGCCGGGACGACGAGAGGTGTGGGACGGCGCCGGAGGAAGGGGAGGCCGGGACGACGATGCAGGAGCAGGGCGCTGGGGTTATTCGCCGGTGGAGGCCGGAACAGGGGCGAGGCGAAGCAGAGGGTCCGAGGGAGGCCGTGCGAGGGAGCGGCGACTATGTGCGGTGACGGGAAACGGAGTGGGCGGGGATGGCGCGGGCTGCGCGGAGGGCCGGGAGCTACTGCGCAGAGGTGGGCGGGGGTCGCGGGGAGAGAGAAGGAGAAAAGGGGAACGGGGGTGGCGGCTGGGTAGGGGGTAGGATTAGGGTTGAATTAATATATATATATGATAATAATAATAATAATAATAATAATATGATAAATTAATTAAATAATTAAAATCAAATCTTAATAGTAATAATAAAACGTTATAAAAATAGTAAAACTTTATAATAATAATAATAGTAATAATAATAAAAATTATATAATTATTATAATAATTATTATAACCAAAATATTTAAAATAATTAAACCATTTAAAAAAATAACACAGACAAGAATATAGATATATACATATACATTTATATATATATAGAGATATATATATATATATATACCCATATATAAACACATAAACGTAGATATGATAAACATGTACATATATATATACTTATATAGACATATGTATAAATATACATACATATACACATATATAAACATATACAAAAAAAATACCACAATAATGATAACACAATTTAAATGGTAATAATTATAAATGGTAACATAAAAATTTCTATATTTAAAACGCCGGGTGAACACATAGTCACCCGGGCCGAACGCACGGTCACCGCTAGCGATGCGATGACCGCGCACCTGCGCGAAACCGCCAACACAAAAAAAACCTCAAAAATTTTAAATCGGGACCAAGAAAGAAGTAAAATAGTGCCCGTACCCCCCACGAATAAATATTAGGCATCTAATATGTGTTATAACCGGTTAAACAGCCAATGATTCACCAAATTTCGGTCAATGAAGGCCCATAATCCCCAAAAACCAAAGTTCAGTGTCCATTATATAAATAGGCTCACACAATAATACCCTATCAAACAGAACATATCTATCAAAGCAACTCACAACATCATTCTTTTACTAGCACAACATCTATCACAACAACATGCATTTTCTAATGCATCTACATTGAATGTGATTTCTAGCATGTTCATAAATGATGCATGAGATGGAATTCCATCATCTCAAAAGGTTTCAACTAAATATAACCCATGAATAAAATATAAACAACACAATAGAAGTGTGTCACCCTTCGATGAAAGACAATTCAACTGTAATATTTAAAATTCATAAAAATTGCAACATGAGGTAAATTGGATTTTCCCTAAACACGGGTTAGCTATGCCCATGAACAGCTTATTATCAACTACCATTCTCATCATATCCCTGACTAAGGATCCAAACAGTAAGTCAAAGAAAATAACTCCCTTTGATACCACTTTGTAACGTCCCTGTTCTGGGTGCCACTCAACGGGTGCCCTGACCCCGGTTCGCCACTTGACCTCAAGCACATTTCACCAAATGCCAGAGACTGCCGACTAGTAGTGAGGGCCCAGTTCTGATAGTGGGGAAAATATGTCCTCATTTTTTAAAGTGCAGCGCAGTGGAATAGTTAAATAGCATACAACAAGCGGAAGTGGTAAACAATATATATAACAGAAATGGATAATTGATAATATCAAGGAAACCAGTAGTCATATATATATAAAAATATAGCATGTCACTATTATATAAAACATCCAAAACATGTTACACAGTTATACAATACAACTGAAGTACAAGTACAGAAAAGAAAAATAGAACAGCCAGCGACATCATGAGCCCAAACTCGGTCCCATGCTCTACTAATTCCCAACAACAATCAAGTACCTGAATAGGGCCCCTTGCACTTATCCACACCTGCAGAAACGTAATCTGTTTGGGCCGAAGACATGACCCAAATAGGGGGTGAGAAATTAATCATAGTAGGCACCCACCAAAGGTACATTCCCAACTGTGTGAAAATATACAACAACAGTGTGAAGTAGTAAAATGAAATAAACTAAGCAGTACTCAAAGGCAACTAACGTTACCCGTTATATTTCCATCATATTATTCTTTTAAACATTCAAATTAAGATATCACCACAGTGAATATTCAAAGTAAAATAGCCAGTTTCCTCAAATGCGTAAACCCTTAACCCCATGTAAAGAGGATCCAAACACAGGAATCTACCCACATGCATATCAAATATTTCCCACAGGCGTACAAGGTGTCACCCACAGACACAGAGTCAACTACCCACAGGCACGGAAGATGTTGCCCACATGATAAGTAGTACATTTCCCACAGGCTGATCACAACACTACCCTTAGGCTAAACAAGTTATCGGACCATGCCCAACATTTAAACAAGCAATACACATGCAATTCCCCTTAAGGAAATTCCATAATCAATATTATAATGGAATACACTCGGTTGTCTTGGCCTAATGGCTAAACAAAGGAACGCACCCCTGGGGTGGTCCTAGATCAAAGGAACGATCCCAAGCAATAGTTTATTATCACATTTAAATTAACTAAATGATTCTAGGTATTTAATTCAACAAGGCTTTAGCCACACGACACCCCATTCATGGGTGCGTATCTCAAAGGTACACAAAAACGAACATCAGGTGGAAATTAAACACCAAGCCACCTACCTTAAACAACCCTGAACTGTATACGTGAACGTCTCTTCCAGAAACATCCAAGACCGAAATAGATCTTTACGATCCCAACGAGATCGACAGAGGCGGAAACAGATTCCCGGCGAGCGATCTGGAGCTCCTCGAAGGTTCGGCCCTCTCTCCCGACTCCTCCTCCGATTATAAGCCCATCCTATGAACGTGGTTGGCTAATGCTAATTTTAAGAAAAAAACAAATTATACGGCATGTACTGTTGACTACACGACGTGTACTTTTCTCATTTAATTGTTCCTCTAGCGGCACTGCCACAGTGTTCAACCGTCGACATGCGTATGTGGCATGTATTTTTTATTACAGGGCGTGTACTTCTGATCTGTTGGCGGCTACCTCCAACGCCTTACTATTTGCCTGCCGATTGACTACACAGCATATAAATACATACTACACAACGTGTAGTCGGTTTTCACACCCTTCATCGCTAACATGGCTACACACCCTATGTACTCATCCAACATGGGCAAAGTAAACGGCGTGTGGAATAGTACACCATGTGTAGTCCCGAATTTTTGGATTTTTCCCCATTTTCCTTATTTTCTCAAAAACACTTAAGGAAATGAGAAACAAATAAACCAGTACCTCAAGAATAAGAACTTGTTTCTTACAAACAGAACCAACTATCTTTGGTTAATCACATAACAACATATTATTGGTTTATCACTTAACCACCCATCATATGTCCATGTACCTTTATATAATAATAAAATATAAATGATTGAAATTTTCAACATTTCATTAATAAAATTTCAATTGAAATCATAAGAAATCAATTGAAGATTTTAAAATAGTAAATCCACTTTTAATAAAATAACACCCAAAAAGATAATAAGGTATTTATTTTCTTTTTAAAAACATTATGTCTTATAAAGTAATATAAATATCAAATAACTGTTATGGCGACAGAGGAGTTGTTGTCACCGCATATGTTAAAAACATTCATTTTTTCTCATTTAGAAAAATGCTTCAGATAAAAATGATTCCCTTTGAACTGAATTAAATGTTAAAGGGTTTTGGTTTTCACCGTATAAAATAAGGTGGTTTAAAATATATAAATATTCCTCAACGAAAGGATTTTGTGACGAAATACATTACAAAGATTTTATCATTAGATTAAGGATAAATCAATGAAATAATTATGTGTTAATAATATAAATAAAATAAATATATTTGTATTTTAAGTGTACAAAAATTAGATGTCATTCACACATATTCTTGAAAAAACAAAACCGATGACATGGATATTTAACTCAATGAATGGGGATTGAGTTATGATTTCCTGAACCTTGAACTCGTCCTGTCACATTCAATCGTTATATTCTTGAATAATAAACATATGTTAATTTTTACATTACTTATAACCTTTTTCAATTTTATCATTCCTTTTATATCACTTATTACCATGTTATAAAAATAACATAATTATTGAAGGACATATCGGTTGTTTTGTCGATAATCGGTAATTGAGTAGAAAATGAACTTTTTTTATGTAACATGTACATGTAGTCAAATTACATCATCTCCAAAAAAAATTATTCATTATATAAATATAATATATATCTAGTATATATGTATTTATTATTTCCATAATATTTGTATATGATAAATTAAATTCACCATTCATGGAGACAGTAGGTCATACGTACGTATGAACGCTACTTCCATATCTTTGTCATATTAAAGGAATAAGAACTAAATGACACACATGTATATTGTAATTATAGTATAATATATATGTTATATATATTAGATACGTTCATTAACAAAATCCTTTATACATTCCATGTATGTAATGAATGAGTCATGTCACTTTGAGGGGGTGGTAGTCTACACTTCCTCAAATTAAATTATCATATTTACACACTATGAAAAGCATAAAGGTTTGTTTTAAATAAAAATTACCGAATAATAGATAAATATAAATATAATATATATCATATATAATACATTTTCATCATAATGGCCACCATGAGATGTGGTAGGATAAAATTGAACAATCATCGTTTTGTGAGGTAGTCGTTCGTCGTACACTCAAAAAGTTTGTTCGTATCGATTAAATGGAGTTGTTTGAATGAGTAATTAGAATACATCTCATAAAAAAATAATAATATATTCAGTATATGGGTGATTTTATGTTATATTATAATAATAAGGGAATCGGGAGTGGTGATGGAAAATAAAGGAAATGCGTTTGATTGAAAACACTACCTCTAAATCAGGTAACTTCATTTTATTTTAGTCAAAATGCATTCTTGAATTTTCTTCATCACAAATAATTTATTCTATGTTAATGGTAGGGAAGTTTATAAGATTATTTGAGAATTATTTTGATGATTCAAGGGGCTTGATATGTGTGATTTTGTGTGTAGAAATGGTGAAATATTATAAGAGGGAGGAGCGTCACATTAGGAATGTCTTGGAATATTACTTTATTAAAAACTATTTTATAATTATAATAGATCCAAAGTTATATATTTTGAGGATAATAATGTTTTGGGTATAAATAGTCTCAATAATTATTTATTAATCACGTTTATGTCAAAAATTAACCTTATCTTTTATCTTTAACCATTAATTAAAAACATTAACTCTTAACATGTCTTATTTTATCTTTATAATATATGGTTGCAATAGTTACTATAAAATGAAAAAAAATCCACATGTTGATCCTTAATGAAATTTTTAACATTATTTATTTCATTTTTCCAAATATTTTATTTTTAAGACTATTATATCATTTAATAAAATAGTATTTGTTTTAAAAACTCATTTATGTTTATTTCAACACTATTAGTAATTTATTTTCATAAAATTCATAACAACTTGATTAATACTAATAAAAGAAATTAATTCAACACTTACATGTAAATTTCATCCAAAAAATTCTTGTATGGCCTCAAAATGTTCAAATTATATTTATTTTAGTGTTTATAATACGATTTATATAAATCCTCCATTAATAAGGTAATCACTACATCATCATTTTGTCATAGATAAATTTATTTATTTAATGTATAAAAATTATATATAAAATACCTTGATGTTTTAAATATTTTTATCTTTATCATTAATATTTATAGTCTAATATATCTCTTATATTACCCCACCTTAAAATTTATTTAGTAAAAATATACATTTTTGTGTTATATTTCTGTTTATATTAAATTATTTATTATAACATGTCTTTTTCATTCGAAGCTGGATCCCAAATTCCAAATGTTCTGACTAAGGATATTTTTGGTTTAATATTACTCATTAAATAATATTCATACATGTTTTAGGGTATTTTTTATATTTTTATAATATTATTTTTACCCTTATTTATCACATTTTTCATTTAACCCTTGTAAATAAAAATAATTACTGAAGTCACTATTCATAATGTTTAAATAAAGGTACGTATTTGTATAATTGGTTCCTTATAAATTAAAATTTCTAATCCATTTATCCAAATTCAAAATATATAAATTATTGTAATTAGTTTAAAATTAATTCCCTTTTGTCAAAAGTAGAAAGCTGTTGTTTTAAGATGTAAAAACTATCAAAAGATTGAAATGTGTTTCTAAAAAATTTAAATGTGAAATTACATCCAATTCCCTAAACAGAATTAAGTAATAGAAAAAATAAATCTAATTAACAATTAAAACCAACTAAATGGAAAATATAAATATATACATAAATTAGATGAAATGGAAATTTGGAATTAAAATGTTGAATTTTTCACTATTCATTAAAATAATTATTTTATATTAAAAATAAAAATAAAAATTGAAAATAAATTCAGATGTCCCACTTCTAAATAAAAATTTTATTTTTTTCAAACATAACATATAAAAGTGAATAAACTAGATTTAAAAAAGGTTCACCATAAAAATGAGGTAAAATGAGCTTTTAAAAATATTAGAGTATTTTATGATTAAAATTGGATTCATTCTCATTTTAATCCCTTGAAATTTATTGGATACATGTACAAACATTTGGAAATCATGTGTATTCATATTTTAGTTATTTCTGTTAATTCCCTCCAATAATATGGCTAGGATTTTACTACCATTTAAAATAATAATATTATTGTTGTATTATTTTTCTGTATAACTCAATGTTGTGTGAAATATAATATTTTAGAAAAACCTGTTTTTTTCATGATGAGTATACTATAAAAAAAGATTCCCCATTAATGTAAAATTAAAGTCTTATTCATTAATATTAATAGATATATATATTTATTATTCTATAAATACTTATGATGTTACGTCATTCCACCCTTTTGGAAATTGCATCCTCAAAATTATAAAATTTCTCTTAGTAACATCATTGAAAATCCTACATCAAAAAATGTGACAATAAAAATACCACATTAAAATAATTAAAGAGAGTTAAAATGGTTTCCAGATATAACACATTCTATGATTCCATTTATGAAAACATTTTTATAGAAGAAAAACTAATCGTCTTGTTCTAATAGAGAATGATAGAAAAATTGATCAGGAGAAAGTTACCAACCTAGAAACCCGAAAAATTCAATTGGTTAAACCCTCATTGATTTTACAGTCGGAAAATTAAATGTAAAACGTTTTTTATGATAACTTTCATAATGATGATGAATTATTTTACATATTATAATAAGAACATAAGGAAATAAAATTACTTGACAATTATTGTTTCATGCTCCATTAAATTTCTACCCAACACTAATATTTTCTCCAAAATATGAGTATTTAAGATCACATAGTCACACATGATGTACTATAATCATCTTCTAGAGAATCACATAATCCAAAAAATAAGAACTATATATTTTCATCAGCTATAGAAATTACGCAAAACCAAAATGGTTATTCCAATAACATAAAATACCATAAAAATAATAATCATTTTATAAGGAGAATGGATAATTTTAATATCTAAAATTCAACATAAATACCCAAGTTTTATATAGACCATTCAACAAACAAAAGTCCTTAAAATTACTCAAAATAATCCATCTAATATTGAGACCCAAAACTCAGATGGATTTGATCACATTGTTTTCCAATATTTATTTTAACTTTTATCTCTAAATAACATCAAACACTCTTAATATCTCATATCAAAAAAGAAATTAACATAATAAAATTTTCTCTATGATTGGTTAATCATTTCCACAAATAAACCAAACATACATTTTTCCACAATAAAAACCTATATTCGTCCAACATAAAATTCAACCATTACACCTCAAATTAAATACTATAGTATTCTATTTTCCTTTTTCATATAGTTTTCCCAAAAGAGCGAACATCTTCCAAAATAAAATTTATCACTTAATTACCAATTAATTTTCCTATAATAATGATATCTATTTGATAAAACATAAGTTCCAAAAGTCAACATATTTTTAATCCATAAGATCATTTAACTAAATATAATAATCCATACTAACTAGGGACTTCACCTTGGACCATGGAATGTGATGCACCCATCTCTCCATTAAGTTCTAGGTTAGATTCATGCGGTCTTCCTAGACGTGATGTGTTGTCACACATGCTATGGGTTATCCTTTTTCTAAAACTATATAATTCTTATAAAATTACAAATTTGTGATAAAATCATTAAAATAACCATAACATAGTCAAACCTCAAGTTTATCTCATGCTTTTCATTTTGCATCTCAGAATGTAATAATCTGTGATGTCTTCAAATTCAACCATCATATAAACACTAAAGGTTATTCATAACTATATCCACAAAAGACAAGATAATTCAACCTTGTTTTAACATAAAAAAAATAAGGGTTTCATTTACTATTATTCATCCAATGTAATTTTTTCATTAATACATTTAACATATCATCATCCATATATCCAACATAAATCATCAATTCTTAAAATGTATACATATTAATCATCGAACATTTTTTATGATCCTCTATCCACATTTACACATCTTATTCATTAATACTTATTTACTACAAACAAAATAATGCATAATTTTTAAGGATTCAATAATGTCAAAACATGTTCTACACAATAATCTGTAACATTCATAGGTTATTTTAATTTACTCATCTTCAATTGGAATGGAATTAGTTAATGGTAAACACATATTTTTATGATCTTGTTGTTCCCATTCCCAAAACATCTCTCTAGGATATCAATATTCATAATTACCATTCACATCACATTTAAAACATTCAATTGATCCCACAGAATGAACTTAATTCCCTTTCCAAGAGTCACCTAAAAAAATTCTTTTTCCATGTCATGTAATTGATTTATGAACTTCGTTACCACATCTATAACATCTTCTCATCGCTTTTATACAATTTCCTAGGTGTTTTCTTCAACATACATGACACATAGGTTGTTGAATATACATAACTTTATGATTATTACCTAAAATTTCCAAGTGGTTCTTTTCTCATATATATGATTCCTTATAAAAATAACCAAGGTTCATGGGGTAAATCATGACTCAGAATAGTTGGTTTCGAATAACCACAAGACTTCTCATGGTGGATCCCATTTTATTTAGTTTCATATTCATAAAACCACCACAGCTTCCCTCGCATCCCTTTTTACTTTGGTTCATGAAACATCAATCCATTTTCTAAAAGAAAAATCTGTTAGTGTGAGTATATCAATAAAATCATCATAAACTATCATAGGAATAGGATAAACCCAAATATATACTTATTTATGATAAATCAAACTCATTAAAATTATCTAAAATAAATAAAACTATTTCTAATTTTCTAAATGTTTTGGTTATATAAAACATGATCTTATGATTATATAACACCCTAACCTCAAAAGTTATCTAAAACGACCATTGATACCAACTATAAGGCCCTGACCATAAACATTACTTAATCGTGAGATAAGTTAACAATTGACTTTAATTCGATTCAAGGATATTTTCATGTTTAGTGTTTTAGGGAGTTAGGCCATAACTCATACATATAAACTTAAATATTACAAGTAGACACTTCGACTCAATATTTATTTTTTTCAAAAAACATAAACTCTTTAAAAATGAACATAGTATTGTTTCCTGTTTTAAGAGTACAACATTTCTTTGATCCCATCCTTGAATATATTCTTCTTTATGACCTATGAAAAACATTTCAAAACATATGATGAAAAAAAAATCTCATTAATGGATACACAACAAAGAAACACTGTTAGTCTTGGTAAAACATGAAAACCATGAAAACATTATCATAGAGTAATAATTTTCCCGTTTAAGAAGTAGTAAATATATTTCACTAAATATATGCTCATTTATTAACCATTTTTTAACCATAATATTTTCATAAATCCCATACAAAGAAACATATAACATATAAGGTAGTTTGGGACATAAAAATACATAAATGTAATAACCATACTACCAACTTCCACATATATCACTAAATGGAATTTCCATATGGCTGACTTCCATACCCAATTAATTGGAGGTTATAACATAACCACCCATTCATGGATTATCATGAAACCACCCCTCTATTTTTATCATGTAACCACCCATATTTTTATCATCACATAATCACCCATCAAATTTCCAAGTACCCTTATATAATAATAACATATAAAAGATTGTAATTATAACCATTTCACTCATAAAATTTCATTTTAAATCAGAAGAAATCATTTGACAATATTGAAATATTAAATACACTTTCAAAACTATTTTTAAATCCAAAAAAAGAGGGAATAAGAGATTTATTTTCTTTTTAAAAACATTAAGGCTTATAGAGGAAACCAAATATCAAATAAAGGTTATGTCGACAGAGGAGTTATGGTCTCCACATATGTTAAAAACATTCCTTTTTGTCATTTAGAAACATGATTTGTAGAAAAAATATTAACATGGAATGAAAATAAATTCCAAAGGGATTTTTTATGCAACATATAAAATAATGTGGTTAATAAAATCAAAATATTCCTTAATAAAAGGACATTGATATGGAGTCCCTTGCAAAGACCATATCATTAGATTAAGTGTAAATCAGTGACATAATTATGTGTAAAAAATACAAATACACTATGTATAAGTGGATATTTAGTGTACAAAAATTAAAGGAAATTCTCACTTATTCTTGGAAAGAAAATACAATGACGTTGATATTTTAATAAATGAATGGAGATTGTGTTAAGATTTCCCTTACCATGAGCCTGACTCGTCACGTTCAATCATTATATTCCATAATAAAAAATATAGCTTAATTTATAATTTCATAAGAAAATTTTTCAAGTTTATTACTCATCTTATATCACATATTACTATGTTATAAAAATTACATAATGATTTAAGTTCATATCAGTCATTCTGATGATATTCAGAACTTGAGTTGAAAATGATCTTGTTTTGATGTAGCTTGTCTATGTAGTAAAAATTCCATCATCTGTAGAATATTATTATTCATGATTTAAATATCATATATACCCAGTATATATAAATTTATTATGTCTATAATATTTTTAGATAAGAAATGGAATGCACTATTCAAGGAGATGGTAGGTAGTATGTATGCATGAACACTACTTTCATTTCGTTGTCATATTAAAGAAACAAAACAAAATTATACATAGTTATATTGTAATTATAGTTAAATTTATAAGTTATATATGTAACATAAGTTCATTAAATACAACATTTATATATTACATGTATATAATTAATGACTCATATCACATTTCAGGGGTGGAAGTTCACACTTCCCCAAATGAAATTATCGTATTTACATATTATTAAAAGCATAAAGATATATTGTAATAAAAAATTATGGAAGAAAAGAGAAAATATAATTATAATATATATCATATATAAATAAAGATCCAACTTAATAGACACAATGATAGGTGGTAGGATAAAATTTAACAATCATCGTCACGTGAGGTAGTAGTCCGCCGTACCTAGAAAAAATATGTTTGTATCCATTAGATAGGTGAGTTTTTTAAGTGTAGTTTAAATATTTATCATAATAGAATATATGTATATTGAGGATAATTGTGTTGTTATTTAATCCTAGAATAATAATATCATAGAGTGTGGAGAAGGAAAATATAGGAAAAAATGTTGAGAGAAGACGTTACCTCTAAAAGAGGTCACTCCTTTTGATTTGAGCCAAAAAGATTTATTGAATTTATTTATATCCATATTAAAGATTCTAAGAGTAAGTGAGCGATGTTTGGAGATTATTTGAGAAGAATTTAAAAGATACAAGGGGCTTGATAGGTGTGAGTAAGTCGGTAGAGGTTGTGGATTTTTATAAGAGGGGGGAGGGACACTTTAGGAATGTCTTGAAATATTATTTTATTAAAACAAATCGTTTTATAATATAGAAAAACAAATATAATTAGAGTAAAATATTATTATGTGTATAAATACTCTAAAACAATAGGTTTTAGACATGTTTAGGTTATAAAAATTAGCATTCTGTCTTATATTTAACCCTTAGTTGAAATTATTATCTCATACCATGTCTTATTATATTTTCATAAAATATAGTTACTATAGTTACTATAATATTCCAATAAAACCAAAATTGGATCATAAATGAAAATATTAACATTATATAAATAATTTTGACATATATTATATTTATAGAACTATTATTTTATTTCATAAAATATTTTTTGTTTTAGAAACTCATTTATGTCAATTTTGACACTATTTAGTAATTGATTATTGTTATAGTAATAAAAAATTTATTCCTTCAAAAAAAATGTATTATGTCATCCCTCACAAGTCAATTTAATCCAAAAAGGTAGTTTATGGCATAAAAATGTTCAAATTACATTTTTATATTTTAATAATTTCAGTTATTTGAATCGCTCATTAATAATGTATTCACACCATCATCATTGTGTCATAAATAAATTTATTTTTTTAACATCTAAAATTTATAAATAAAATACCATGAAGTATGAAATATATTTATATTTCTAATTACTATTTATAGTAAAATTGATCTATTATATAACCCCACCTTAAAAATTTTTTAGTGAAAATATACATGTTTGTGTAAGATTTCTCTTTACTTTAAATTAGTTATTATAACATGTCATTTCCATACCCATGTGGCTCCAAAATAAAAAAAGTACATCCTAAGGATTGTTTTGGTCAAACATGACTCATAAAATAATTTTATTGATTTTTTTAGGGTGGTTTCATATTATTATAATATTATTTTTACCCTTATCTACCTAATTTACCATTTAACTATATTAAATAAAAATAATTACAAATGTTACTACTCATAATGTCCAAAAAAATAGGAAACATTTTACACAATTTAGACATCATGATTCCAAGTATGGAATCCATTTTTAAAAATTTAAAAGAAATAAATTTTCATAATTAATTTAAAATTAATTCCATGTTTTCAAAACAAGAAAGCAGGTTTTTAAGATGTAAAAAACTATTAAAATATTGACATCTGTTTATGTCCAATTTAAATGTAAAATTACTTATGATGGAAAAAATTGGATTAGATAAAAAAGAACATATTCCTATTACACATTAAAACCAACTAGAAGAATTATCTAACTATAAAAATAAATTATATGAAAAGGTTGTTTTGAATTAAAATGTCATATTTTTCACTACTCTATAAAGTATATATTTTACCATAAAAATATAAATATTTAAAACCAAGTTAATTTTGAGGTATCAATTCTAAATAATAGGTTTTTTAAAATATAACATATAATAGTGACAAAAACTATATTTAGAAATGGATCTAAATTAAAAGGTATCAAAATTAGATTATAAAAATATTAGAGTATTTTGTTCTTAAAATTGGATTCATTATCATATTATGCATCTAAAATTTATTGGATAAATATTTAAAATATTAACAAAAAAATTAATCATAATGGAGTTATTTTTTTCCATTACCTCTAGTACAACAGAAAGGTGTTTACAATCATTTAAAATAATAATATTATTATTGTATTATTTTTCATTATAACTAAATGTTCTTTGCAACGTAAGATTTCAGAGAATCACATTGTTACATATCGATTACTCAATAAAAACCCATATCAAATAATTTAAAATTAATATCTTATTAATAAAATTTAAATGATATGAAAAATTATTCTTCTATAAATACCTGGGATGTTACAAAATGAGTTATATGAATGCATGCAGGTGTTATTCCACACATACGTATGAGCCATACTTTCTCTTCCAAATTGATTGAAAATAAGGTCTACAACTATGATTACCTAATCATAAAAACATTTATGTATTTTTATAATACTTTATTTTTTTTATATTTTTGATAAATACCACATTTTTTGAGTAGGTAAAATATAAAATCAAATAAAAAGTTACTGGTTAAGGCAATTACTGCTTCGTCAAAAGAAATCTTTTATATGTCCTATTAAAAACCATTAACTTGGACTTTTGGTTAGATTAGAACCTCTAGAATTTGTATGATGAGTTTTATAAGTTAATTGTAATGATATTGGTCATGATAGATGGCTCAATAGGTGTAAATAAGGGAGGGGATGTCCTTTTATAAGTGGGTGGGATGACACACTTTCGACTTCTTCAAAGTTTAAAATATTTTATTTTAATTCTCAGAAAAATTTTTCCAAATGAATTGTGACTCAATTGTGGGATAGGATGCAGTTTAAAATTTTCTATAAAATATGCTTAAAAATATTTTAAATGTAAAACTTACCCATATCTCTTGGTTTAACAACCCCTAGTAAACATGTTTTAATTCTTTTTAACTATTCAAAAGGACAAAAAAACAATGTGGCCTCAATAAAAAATTAGTAAATAATGATTAAATTTATAGAATCGATTTTTTAAAATTAAATTCATGGAATTTATAGGATATAATATAAAATTAAAACCACATAATGTGATGAAAATCAATTTTCAATAAAAATTAACATCATAAGTATAAAAAATTTTCAGACAAAAATAAATATAAAATAAATTACAATTACCTTATTTTATTTATTAATAAAATAATGGAAAGACTTTTATTTTTAAAAAAAAATTCACCAAAATTTATCTTTTGAAATTCTTGGGAAAAAATGATAGTTTTCAATAGAAATCTACATTATCAAAATTAATTGAAACATGAATATTTTCATAAAACAATAAAAAATTCACCCTATCATAAATATGACATGATATTTTAAAAAATGAACATAGTATGTTCAAAATAAATTTTATAAAAGTGGAAAAAATAAATTATATTATTTTTCTCAAAAAAAAGTTTTTTGAGAAAACATGTATTTTTGAATCATAATAATATATTTATAATTATAGAGTATTATAAATTAACATATTTTATTTATATTGAATAATTAAAATTATTTATTACCATTAATATCTCAAATTTAACAAATATTTTGTATAAGTATACTATATTATAGTTCATTTAGACTCTGGTTTTTCAAGTATCTCTTGTTATTAAATAAATTAAATTTATTTGAATAGAAAATAAAATAGAATCTCATGATGGTACATTTTAACCCCATAAAATGAATTTCTCCACTGAAATTTCATCACTATAGTACAAAAAAAATATTGATATCTCTATTTTATCATATCCCTAGTTTCCCATATAGCTTTCTAAAATTTATGGTTTCTTAATAAAACATTGACCAATTGTGTGGTCTTATTTCATATAAATTCCTATAAAATATATCAAATATCCAATATTTTATCCTAGTAAGATATATCTTTATCCATTTTTATAACATTTATGTTTAGTACATGTTGATTATCATGTATTTACTACCTCTGGAGAGATACCATGCACACATCATGGACTAGAATGAGATTTAGTGTAATGCCCATGTGATATTCGACATTCAAGATATGATCAAGAATAAAAATTGTGAAAATATATTTAGGGGTCATCATTCCCATATTTCTAAGAATTATTATCTTCTTTGATAGGGACGTTTAGAAAAATACATACTCACTAATTTCAAATTTCTGATTTCTATGGATATTTCCAATATAAAATTTCTAAGGGATTTGATCTATAATTATGTGATTCTATGTGGTCCTAATATTATATACCATTTTCTTAGCTTTCTCAATTCCTTAATTGATTTTGTTTAAAATCCGTCCCAATTCATTGGAGTTCTACAGTTCATTCCATAAAGGGATTCATAAGGATCGATCTGAATGGTCAATTGAAAGATATTGTTGTATGAAAACAAGAATAAATGAAGGTCTTGATTCCAAATAATTATTTAATACATATAACTAGATCTCATAATATTCTCTATGGTTTTAATAGTTTTTGCAGACTAATCATCTATCTACATAAGATAAGTAGTATTGAGGCATAACTCTAAATCTAGATCTTGCTGAAGAATTCACCAAAATATCAAGGTAATCCTCAGATCCTAATCAAATATAATAAAATTGGGTGATCAATTAAAATAGTAAAACATAATTAATTAATATTTTTTTTAATTTTATTAAGATATAAATCTTCTATAATAAAAATGAATTGTGCTGATTTTAAAAGGTGATCAACTACTACCAAAATAACATAATGGCCCTTATAAATTTTTGGGAGTCTGCTAAAAAATACATGGTAATGTTTCCCCATTTACATTCAGGTCTAGAAAATCATTTCAATATTCTATTAGACTTTTTTTAATAACTTGATATATTAAAATAACACCGTGTTTGATAGCACAAACAACACACAATAATGAGTCAAAATGAACAACTAAAGTTATAAATTACTATTGTATCCTAGGAATTAAATTGGATCATATTAAGATAAATAAAAATAATTATGAAATATATAACAATATTATACTCAATAAAAAAATAATTAATTTTTTTAAATAAGAACTTAATTTTTATTAAACGAATTTTGTTATTTGAAAACATGTTCTGTCCAAAAGGTGTTTTCATTGTATTTTTTTATAAAAAATTGAAATTACATTATTGAAATTTTATCAATATTATTTCATAAAAAATATATCATTTTTTAATCAAAATATCAAAATTATAATTTGGATAAATTTAATTAGTTTGGTGAAATGATTAATTTTTCAATGAATAGTAAAAAAAGTTAGATTTAATCTTTTTATTTTCACTAACAAGTATAATTATAATTCTAATTTGATATAATAGTAAAAACAAATTGTTATATATAATTTAATTAAATTCATTATATATTTCATTATTCATTATTTTCTTATAACTAAAATTTTTGGCATAATGACACATTTTTTTTAAAATCTTATTTTCATTCTGTTTTAAGCATTTATATTAAAATAAATTTTTGATACTTATATTAAATGAATGATTAAAATTGGGAAAAAAATTATTATGATTTTAAAGTTTTCTAAATAGGTCCCCATTTATGTTTTGAAATTATGAGTAGTAATTTTAGTAATTTTGTTTCCATGATAATTGTAAATTAGGTAATTAAAATTAAAATTAAATGATGAGGAATAAAGAATGACTCTAACAATTGGAATAATTTTATTCTATTAGTATATATACTACATAATTATCCAAAAGTATAACATATTAAAATTTTTCCATTTATCCATCATTCTGACCCTTTGTATTATTTTATGTAAATAAAATTAATAAATTTCATTCTCTTTGTTTTATTATCATTATATTATTTTACATGGGGGATAAATAGAGGATATGTTCAGTTATATATATTAATTTTAATTTTAAAATTTTATTTTTAATATTTTGTTGTGAAATAGTTTTCTTAAATTCTTAAGCAACACTACCACAGGGCTCGTGCGAGCAATAAACAACTAAATGAAATGATTTTCAAAACAGTCAAAATGATTTTATTTAGTTTATTTTTAATATTACATGATTTTTTACTTATAAAATAAATATTATATAATTATGGATACATTTTATTAAAATTGGGTTTTTTTTATTATATTTTTAAAATTCAAAGTAAATGAATATCACTAAAATGGACATTATAGATATTTTATAATAAATAATATTTTATTAAAATTTTTGAAAATAACAAAAATATATATAATTGCAATATAATGGTTTTTGGATTTAATAACAATACTTGGTCTATTTATTTTCTTTTTTGAACTTTATATAAACTTTATTAACCCTGAATGGGTAGAAACCATTAATGTTGTGGTAAATGTAAAAAATGGTTAATGAGGGGTTAAAACTAAAATATAAGGGCTAAAAAAACTAAAAATGTCCAAAATAAATTTAAGAGGATTTAGAGTTATCTAAATATTGAATTTTAATTATAACAATTTTTAGATATTTGGTAATTAAATATATTATATATTAATTTACTACATTACAAAATATTAAGAATATCCCTCCCCTCTCTTATAAATGACACCACTTCTCTCATATTTTACAACACATTGATCCATATAGCATTCAAAAACCCAGAAAAATTCTATAATAAGCATTATTATGTATTTTATAGATGTTTTATTGTCACTCAATGACCAACCCTTGGTCTATTAAGACAAGATATAAAGAATCTATCTTGTAGAATAGGTAATTGTCATTACCAACTCTTTCAAATTTATTTCTTTTTATACTTATTATAATTGTGTTGTACACAAATTAAAATAATCAATACAGTATCATAAATATTTCTATATGTTACTATTATTATGGTATAACTATATTCTATTTCTTTTCTATTCTATAAAAATTTAAAAACATCATTTTTTCATTCGTACAGCTTACCATCTCTATATAGCTGGGTAATTCATTTTTCATTACCATCTCACATGTATTGTTATAAATATGGAAATAATGAAAATATATTATATTTATGTAATAAATATGTTTATTTAATTATAATAATAATATATATATTCTTACCTTTCATTTTTTTGTAAAATGATATCGCCCATTGTTTGTATGTGTGGAATCTTACATCCACGAAGTAATGTTTTGCATTTTTCATTTTAAATTAACATGGATGATAATATAGATATTTTTAGTTAATATATTTGAAAAATATGGTTTAATAATTATTCTATAATTATTAATTATTTTTTACATCTATTTTTCTTAAATCCATTAAATAGTGGAAATAATGTTCGTGTGTACGTACGACCTACCGTTCACATGAATGTTTTAATTCATTTTTCTATATATATAATTTATGGATGAATATAAATACATATATTTTTTAAATATATGATATTTCTATCTTTGATAACATTTCGGAGATTATATAACCAATATATAAACTCAAGTACCAAATATAAAGAATTAAAATATACTTAAAAAATACCGCATTTATAACATGAAATAATGATAATAATAAAATACTCTTAACAAATAGGGGATAAAATGTTATAAATGGATCATATATCATATTTTAGATATTAATATGTTCCTGAGAGATAATTATAATAATTTTAAATTTATTATATTTGTGATTAAATCATGTTGAACTTAAACAAAAAATTGAGGTAGGTGGTTTTTTTACACAAATTAATTTCATTAATAGGATTCCATCATAAATTTTTCATTAGGGAATATTTTAATATTATATATATAATTTTCTCTACATGATGTATATTCTTCCCATTTAATTCAATAGATATCACATTTATCTTAAATAGAAATATTCTTTTTATCATGGATATTCTTTTTTATAAAAAATATACTAATTCAAAATAAGGTGTTTTACTTTGAATGTTGTTTGATTTACTGGGATTTTATTGACAATACATATTAACTACTCAATAAATAAATATACTAATGGGGAATATTTTTTATGAATTAAATGTATCATTAGATATGTAAGGAATTTGTTAGACATAAAGTGACGGGTGGGGATGGAATTATATAGCCCCATGATTTATCTACATGTCTCATGATACAAATCCATTAGACAAATTAAATGGGTCTTTAAACATATTTTTATACTATCTTGGTGAAAGGTAATGAGGATAGAGATATTATGATGTCTAAGATCATGATGTCCAATGTTCTATATTTCATTCATTTAGAATTAAATTATTTTTATTAGTATCCTTTAGATTATTGTGTGTATTTTATCTATGGATTTTCTTCGTGCCCATGTTACTGAGTATATTGAAAATTTTCAATGTTATATACCTTTCCATTTTGATTATTCGTTGTTTTAAAATTATTTCTTCCATTATATTGAACCCTTACTAAGAATATGATATCACAATTTTATATTTTTTCCTTAAAACATGATGATTGATATTATAAACAATATAATTGATTATGTAATTTCATTTATTCTGCGTATTTTATAATTATAATGTAATATGGGATCATGTATATATCCAGTTTTCCGATTATAATAATATCTTCAATCTTAAATGGTTACATCCCTTGTATCTATGAAAATATAATAAATTATACACCATATATTGTTTACTAGATTTAGTGTTCTTATAGTCAGTATCAGGAGAAGTTTGGTAGTAAACATGGAAACTATATTTTGAATAAACAAATGTAACATGATAATTATTATAATACCTTATATATTTTATGAACTTTTACCAATACAAGTATTATTTTATATAGCCCAATAATCATGATGATTATGAGATAACTCATTTTATACCATTATTCAGTGATGGATCCTAATAAAAGAAAGGGAATCAACTCTCAAAGGAAATGTAAAAAAGATCAATGCATAGAAAACCAATATAGTTGGTATAATAATTGAGTAGATCATGACCATATTATGAAATTTTACTAGGTTTATGACAAATAAACTTACCTGTATAGAGAAACTTATTGTTCCATTGGGTGATTCTCTTATGTTGTATCACTTAATTTGACAAAATCCCCCATATTTTAGTGGAAGTATTGATCCTTTAGTGTCTATGAAATTTCCTAACTCTCATGAAATGATATTCCAAGAATTAGGATTCGATGAAAGTAAAAATATTATTATGTAATTGTGTTTTTTGATTGGATAAGTTGATTATTGGTGTCCACTAATTAATAAAACTAAAGGGGAAGTATAAATTTAATGAATTGAATAAAAAACATTTAAAGAGTTTTTTCTTTGAAAACATCTTCCACCAGGAATAATGAGGTGAAATGGAGAATAATTTCTAATATTAAGGCCATAAGAATAAGAATGTGTGTGAAAATATGAGATTAACATCACAATATTCACCCATCATATGTAATCATATACACATATTTTTTGAAAGAAATATTTTTATATTCTTTATTGTGATTAATATTACTATTTTATGGAAACTAGTTTCTTAAATATTTTCATTTTATGCTGATTTTGCTTCAAGATATATTCAAGCATAAAAAATAGTTTTCTGGATCCAATATATTCAAGGGAAATCCTAAATTGAAGAGAACGTATGATCACCATAAGAAAGGTGAAGTTTCAAAGTAGAATAAGGGAATGAAAAAATTTACATCATATTAAAATTATTGAAAGAAATGTTCTAAAAGATACTTGAAATTCATGGGTGTTTGTAACAAGTGTAGAGATAAGGGTCTTATAACTAATTAATGCAAGGGTAATAATGAAATTAATGAGATATAGTAATTGAACTCTAGAGAGATGGGGAATTATTCACACCAATTTCCCAAGAGTCAATGGAACCTACCATAGAAGAGGTTGTGGGGAGAAGGAAAATTGTATTTAACAACTACAACTAAATTTTAAGTTCCCAATGATGTGGTAGAAGGTTCATTAATCATAACCTCAAATTTATCAAACATTTTTTTTTGATTATGGATGATTTAAATCGTTCCTATATATGATATTCTCCAAAAAAATTATATATTTACCTTCATCTTAATAAGGGGGTTTTCAATAAAAACTCATCTTTGATGTCTCACAAAAACAAGGATGTGTCATTCAATTCTCATTATGGCACAAAAATATGAAAAATATTCATACCAGATTATTATACCTACCATTGATTTAAAAATAATCTTTTGTATGAATTTTAATTATAAATATAATGACAAAATATATTACAAAGAATATAAAACTATGATTTTTTATAAGGATATGGAGTTCCTTAGGATTTTAGGGGAGACATCATTACGTAATTCATTTCTAGATCCACCTCCAATAGATCGTAGAAATATCATTATTAGAGAATAAGAGAAAAAAAATCTATGGTTGAGAAAGGTAATCATCAATTTAAGTATATTCATATTGTATAGTAATTCATTAATATATGGGGTACGAAATTACCTGGACGTCCACTATAAGATGAAGTTTATTTGTAAATTGATTTAATCCCTCATTAATGGCCAATATGAAAGTGTCTCTATATAATGGACACTATAGAATTAGTGTGTTTGAATAAACAACTACATTATTTATGTCAAAATGTATATATAAACCCTGTAGTTTCACCATGGGGATCCTTATTTTTATTCATTCAGATGAAGGATAGATCTATGTGGTTTTTAATTAATTATATTGTGATCATTGTTACTACAATAAATAACAAGAACACTCAAACTCTCATTGATGATATATTCAATCAAATTTACGATGATAAATATTTTTCAAATATTTTCATTAAATTGGGTTGTCATCAATTACAAATAAATAAATACAGTATTTTGAAGAAATTTGTTTTGATTATATATTTAAACTATGAGTTTTTAGTAATTCTATATGAATTGACTAATTCACCATATGTTTTATGGATCTAACTAACATTATATTCAAGGTATAACATGATATTTTTGGTTTGGTATTTATTAATAGTATCTTTATATTATAGAAAGTCTATGAGTATCATTTATCATATGCTTAAAATAAAATTTTTATGTGAAATTTAGTAATTCTGGATTCTAACTTCAAAAATATACCTTTCATGGCTATATTGTCTCTAAAAATGGAATATAGATTTATCCTTCAATGAAAAAAGTAGATAAATAATGGCCTATACCAATGAACATAACTATGGTACATAGTTTTATTGGTTTTATAGGTTATTAAAGGTGATCTGTAAAAAAAACATAACTGGATAACATATTAACCTAGCTTAGTTGTAAATGGATTATGTTTATATAGAAAACGGAAAGAGAAGAATGTTTTGATTAATTGAAGTTGATATTGCCGAATTCTTAGATTTTGAAACTATCATCAAGAACTTTTGTACTAGTGATATACAATGATGCATCAAAGAAGGGACTTTGTTGTTTCCTTATATAGAATGATAAATTTATTTCTTATGCATCAGGAATATTTAAGACTCATGAGAAAAACTATATAACTCGTGATTTTGAGTTGGTGGACTAATATATTTTCATTGAATATATAGAGACATTGTATTTATAGAAAAATGTGATATATACCTAGATCATAAAAGTATGAAAAATATGTTTTACTGAAAGAGATCAAAATGAGATAAAGATAATGTCTTGAGATACTCAGGGATTATGATTTCTCTATTACACTACCACACAGGGAAAGAGAATAATGTAGTGGATGTATAGAGAATGAAATATCATGGAGTTCTATCTAAATGATGATTGATAAATATCTTATGTTTTTCTATTTAGTTAAGATAGATATTGTAATTATTAAAGAATTTGAATCATTTTGCCTTTTTCAAATCATTTACAAACCATATTTATTATAAAAGATAAAAAAATTACTATGATGATGATAATTTTCAATTTAAAATTAAATGTGATAATGATGTGAAATTAGTAGACTTAACATTTTAATGTGGTGTTCTATAATTAGGAAATATGTTATTTTTCATCTATTTTATAGATAAAATTGGAATTACTAGAATATTATCATAGATGAAGTTTATCTATACACACTTGTAGCACTAATAAATATTAGGATTTAAAGGAATGAATTTAGGTGTATAAAATAAAAGATAAATTGATAATTATTGGGAAAAATATTTGTATTTTTAACAATTAGAGGATGATTGGCAGTTTCCTATATGATTAATTAAACATTTACGAATTACTATGTGAAAATGGGATGACATTACTATGGAATTTTTTACCATATTATCAAAGACTCTTAGAAAGAGTGAGTATATATGGGAGGTTGTGGATCAAAATAATAAGCCTTAACACTTAGTTTCATTAAGATAATATTTTACTCTTGATATCCACAAAATAATAAATATTAATTATGTTTTATGAATTTATGGGCGGTACCTCTATAAACTGTATATGAACATGATTTTTAATTTTCATAAAACATATGGAAAAAAATTCAGAATGACCTAGATACTAATCATTATATGAACACTAACTATCACCCTCAAACAAAAGTACAATCCAAAAGGACTATTCAAACTTTATTATACAATTTTAGTTTTTGTTATATTGAATTTCACGGTATGTGGGATCAATATTTTCCATTGGCGGAGTGTTCTTATAACAATATATTCAATTCAAGAATTCAAATGGTGTCATATGACGCACTATATAGATAGTTATTTCATAATAAAACATGTATGGAAGAATTTTTTGAAATAAAACGGGTGGGTCCTATTCTTTTTGTGGATATAAAATTAATGTTAAAGGCCATCCAAACTCATATTAAATAATATCAATAGAAAGAAAAGGATTTATGCTAATAACTAAAGGAATGATTTAGTGTTTCAAGTGGGTGACCATGTTTAATTGATATTAACCCTATGGATGGGTATTATAAGGTTTATAAAGATGGAAAAACTGGGAAACAAGTACATCATGCCTTTTTAATGAATAAAATGTATTGGATCAATGTCTCGCTAGTTGTCAATTCCATTGAGCCTCTCTAAAGTACATGAAATTTTTATATTTCTCTTATTTCAGTAGGTATATACAGAACCAACACATGTTCTCAACTATGAATAAATATAATCGGAACCTGACCTAAAATATTTTAAAAGGACTATCAATATTATTGACACTATGGAGTATGTGTTGAGGAATCAGGTGACTCTACTACAAAATGTGCAATATAGAATTCATAAAATATTAAAAAGTTATGTGGAAACTTACGGATACAATAATGAAGAAAATACAATATTTTTTTGGAATGTAATATTAATTAAAATATTGAGGAAAATATTTTTGTTAGATAGAAAAATGTAATATATAAATATTTTAATAGTACACTATGTTTGATAGCATGTACAACTCGCCACATTGAGCCGAAATAAACGATAAAATATAATTATTTAAATATCACTAATATGACATAAGTGTTAAATTTGAGGATATGAATAGGAACAACTTTTTTGTATTAAATACCATTCCCATACTCAATACAAAATTTTTTAGTAATTATTTAGAATAAAAACTCAATTTTTATTAAATCCATATTATTTTTCAAAATAACATTATCAAAAAAAATAATTTTTATTTATTTTTATGTAAAAATAATTATAAATAATTACTTAAAATTTTAGAAATTTTATTTTATAAAAAGGAAATAATTTTCGAGATCATCATATTAAAATTATCCTTAGGTGAAATCTTGAAATTTTTCTGAAAAATTTCTTTTTCAATGAATAGTAAAAAATACAAATATTTTTAATAATATAATTTTATTTTCAATAAGAATTCAAATTTTGAGTTTAATTTTATCTCAAATTAAATTAATATTTATATAAAAAGTTATAATTTTTTTAATTTTTTTTTAAATCATCAGTATAACTGATTTTGGTATAACTACATTTTTGGGTTTAAAATAAATGTTTCCAATAAACTATTTATCATTACATTTTACACATTTATATTAGAATTATTTTTTGTAAATTATGTTAAATTTATAATGAAAAATAAATTACATATATTTAATTAGGATATCCAAATTTTTTAAATAGGCCCTTTTTATTTTTAAGTATTATTAATAGAAACTTTAGTAATTTTGTTATCATAGTAAAGGGTAAATCAAGAAATTAATGTTATGAAAAATATGATAAAAAATAAAGAATGACCCTAGAACATTAATTGATTTTTTATGAGATTATATAATTTATAAAAATCCAACTGTATAATATATTGTTGTTTGTTACCATTTTTCAAAGATTTTATCCCATTGTATTATTTTATATACAGAAAAATCAAAAATCCCATTCTCTTTGTTTTATTAACTATAACTTTTTAGAATAAGGATGAATAAGGAATATGTTTGGTTTTAAATATTTATTTAAAGATTAATTTTTTAAATCATGATGATTTTTTTAAATTTTATTCAATAAATAATTGCCTTTAAATCTTATACAAAACTGACACAGTGCTTGCACAAGCAGAAAAAAACAATAAAATGGTTTTGAAAACTCAATAAAATAATAATATTTGAGTGATTTTTTATGTTCCTTGATTTTTTAGATAAAGATGTCAAATTATATATGTATGGATAATTTGGATTTGAATTCTGTTATTTTATTTTAGTTTTAAAAGTCAATATAAAAGAATAGTTCAAAAATTGGCATTAATGATATTTTATAATAAATAATGATTTTTTAAATGATTTAAAATTCATAGAAATAATATATCATTCCAAATTAAAGGGATATTTTTATAAAAAGCCCAAGGTATATTTATGGGTATTTTTCATTTTATAGGTACTTAAATACCACTTAAATGTTAGAAAATTTTAATATTACAGTAATTGTCAAAAGTGATAACCAGGGATTAAAACAAATACATAGTGAAGTGCATTGTGTTGCATTTGTTGTCAATGAGACATGTTGTTGTCTTAGAATGAATGGATGTCAAGAATTGTCAAGAGGTGAATGACAAAGGTTGTGATGGTGTTGGTGATGAAGAGAGAATGACCATGATACTAAGAGGCATGTCACTTAGGAGATTCACTAAGTGACATAGGAGATGTGGTTGAAACATTCTCTATAACATCTGACGATTGTTGAGCTGCTCTTTAAGATCAAAGAACTTGTATCCTGATGATACAATGTCACAACATTGTTTGAAGACCATGCATTGTAGTGACAATGCATGAGGAGTTGAAGAAGATCCATCCACAAGTACTAAGTGGATGAAGTGAGCTGAAGAAGTCCATGCACTAACACTTAGTGCATGTGAATGTGTAGAAGATCCAATTGATCTCTGATTTGATCAATGAAGAATGTTGATGAACATGTGTGATTTATGAGATTCAGTTGAAGAAGTCCCTCCTAAGTATTGAACACATATGGAAGAGGAGATGAAGAAGATTAAGAAGAAACCTTGGGAATTCCATATCCTAAGTAGAGATCATATGAGAGGAGAAATGATGGAATTCTTAAGAAGAAGAAGAAAGGAAGATGGCTTAAAAAAGTGGGACATGGCAATTGGCATATTTTATATGGAGGAGAAACTTGTTTTTAGACAAAGTACTTGTACTGTCCTTTGCCAAAAAATTGGCCAGCCAAGGCACCTTGGGGGTTCAACCCCAAGGCATGGGCACTAGGGCACCACGCCCGGGGGAACCCGTGGGGCGAGCCAGGGCGGCAGGGCGCACACCCAAGACACCGCATGGGTGCCTGGGGCACGCCCAGAGGAGCGCGGCAGGGACGCATGAGCGCACCCGCGAGTGTCAGGAGATGCATAGGGGGCGCTAGGAGCGCGCCCGCAGGGAGCATAGTGGGCGCAGAGCGCGCCCGCAGAGAGAACCCGGTGCGGGGCGGCACCGGGAGGGGAGAAGTTCAACTGAGCGCTGAGAGGCAGCGCTTAGTTGATAAAGCGCGAGAAAACCGCGCCCCGTTTCGATGTTGGACGCGGAAAATTCACCGGGAGTGAATTCTGGCCGTCCATCTCATCGCGCGCCAGATCCGAGCCGCTCATCTCATCCCGCGCGAGATCTTCAGATCCAGGCCGCCCGATGTATCTCCATCGCCTGATCCGACGGTCGTAGCTCATCTCCTTCCTCGAGCTCGAGCCGAGGCACCTCCCGCAGCCGCCGATGAACCAGAGGCTACCCGAGGCCGGTTTTCGAGTTCCCGGCCACCTCTGAAGGATCTAAGACCTCCATTGTGATCGTCTGGCCACACTGAACACAACCATGCATTAAAATGAGCCTGCATGCAACAAGGGGAGAATTTCGGTTGAGGCCGAGGCAAGAGAAGCTGCCGAGGCCACGTGGTTGGTGTTTTTCATGGGATGAGCCTAAACCGAAGGCTGTGCATGCGTTATAAGTCGCATGCACGTAGAGGAAATTAAAAATGAGAACCCGCGTAAAACAGAGGATAAAAGTAAATATTTTGAAGATTTTAAAAGATCCGAAATCTTCGGGAGATTAAATGTATCTCTACGCGGATGAACCGCCTCTGCTTCGCCTATAAAAGAAGAGCCCAAGGCTCCAAAGCTGCTTGTTGAAAAACTTGGAAGACCCGCGAGAGCTCCTCTGCCTCGCGAAGTATTGTTCCGCGCATCACTTGTGCGAAGAAGCCCCACGCAAAGAACTTGCGCGGCTGAAAGTTCCGGAGCCACCCGAGGCTTTGAAGGTCCCCTGCGCGCATTATTTGCGCGACAGGAAGAGCTCTCCCTGCCCGCATACTTGCGCGGCAGGAGTAGCTTGCGCGCCCAAGGTGTCCTTGCACCCTTGTGGCTTGCGCGCCTCGTGGTGTTGCATGCTGCACACCCGAGTGCTTGTGCCCCTCGCGGCAGTGTTGAAGAAGAGAAGCCGCATCCTTGCGCGCCTCCTTGTTGATTAAGTTCGGGTGAAGAATATCTCACCCACGGGTTAAGTGTGTGCAAGGCAGTATACCACACATTGTGTGTGTGTGAGGTGAAGAAGGAAGGCTGAGGCCTTTGAGCCTTGTGTGCAAAAAGAACAAGAGAAGGCCGTGGCCCTAGTGTGTGCATAAGGAGGAAGACCACACTATTTGTGTGTGTGCAAAGTGGACAAGATCACCTACGGGCCAAGTGTGTTCCAAGTGGAGAAGAGAATCCAAGCCGTAGCCTTGTGTGGGTGAAGTGACGACCACATCTCTTGTGTGTGTGCAAAGTGGAAGAGTACAAGAAGTGGAGTGAAGGCCAAAGACACACCTACGGGTACTGTATGTGCAAAACAACGAGACCACACCATTGTGTGTGTCTAATATAGTGAAGAAGTAAGCCGAGGCCATGTGTATGCAAGAAGAAGTGAAGGCCAAGTTTCAAGTGTGTGAAAAGTGAAGGAGGAAGGCTAAAGACTTACCTTAGTGGTGTGTGTGCAAAGGAATAAAAAGGCCGAACCTAGTGTGTGTGCACTAAGTGAAGTGAAAACACTTAGAAGAAGGAAGAAAGAGGAGACCCTCACACTAAAGTAAAACACACTTCTGAGTGTGTGAGCAATTTGAATATAGTGTGTGAAGATTGTGAAGGAGGTGTGTGCTATAGTTGACTACACCCTCTAAGGGTTTACTGCACCAACAAGAGAAGAAGGGGAGTGCATGCATGCATGCATGCACGTGCACACGTGAACAGTGCTAAATCAGTGGTGTGCATCTGAGGAGTCCAAGACTTGAAGATCTTGAAGAGATTTGAGAAATCCATGCAGTCAGTGCATGAGGAACCAGTGTTGCCATGCATTCAGTGCATGAAGTTGTTCTGAAGTGAGACTGGACCAGACTGAAGTTAAAGATATCAATTGTCTGAGTATTCAGTAGCTGAAGAGAGGCCAGGTCATCCTGAGAAGAAGGAGATAAATCCTGAGCAATACGAGAAGACCTGATCATCACAAGTGATCAGAGGTACAGAGCAAGGCCAGCAGTCTTTATCCCAGACTGCTGATGATACTTGAAGAGCTGAACAAGATGAATAGCTACTCGTGTGACTCGAGGAGCCAGGAGAAGACCCTGTGGGACTCAGGGAGAAGAAGTCTTCAGTGGGATTCTGGAGCAGGCCAGTGGGACTCTGGTAACACTGTGGGACGCAGTATAAAGACCCTCCTGTGGGACTCAGGAGAGATACGGTGGGAAGCTGTATCGACCATTGTAATTCTAACAAGTTATAATGGGAGAATCCATGTTGGGAGAGCATGGCAAGGATGTAGGCCTTTGGTGCCGAACCTTGTAAATCTGTGTGTCCTGTGCCTTTTCATTACTGCATTATCCGGGAAAGGTTGAGAGATACAAGAAGAGTGGATCGAGGCCTTAACAAGCCATAGAGGTTTAATTGATTAAGAATCAATTAGTAAAAAGTTTTAAGGGATCACTGATTCACCCCCTCCCCCTCTCAGTGATTCACACTGATCTGGGCACTTCAATTGGTATCAGAGGGATGTTCCCTCTAAAAGATCCAAGGGATTCTTTATGAAGAGCAGATTTGAGGAAACGAGCGACCAGCCTCAAATGGAGATATCTGCCAGGACTCTGAAAAATAGAAAGAAGAAACAGGCTAAAAAGATGAAGAAAGACTGTCCTAGCTGTGATGAAGTTGAAACAATGAATGATCTTCAGAGTGCACTCAAATATCTTCAGAAGACAGTCCCCAAGGAAGTGGAAATGTGTATAGCTACAGGCATCCTTGATCTTCAAGAAGAAAAATCACAGTTAGAAGAAGATTCCAATGCAATGGAAGATCAATTGGCAAAAAGGGTTGGCATAACCAACACTCTCAGAAAGCTGCTAAATGCCAAAGATGAAACAGTTTCCCTTTGCAATGAAAGATATGAAGACACTGCTGAAGAATTGCAAAGAAGCCTTTCTGAGAAAGACATCTTTATGATAATGATCAAAGATGTTTTCCATGCACTGGAAAAGAGGCACAAAGTGTCAATGGTTGTCAGGGATGCTCAACTAGAAGACAAAGTCAAAAGGGTGAAGGAGCTTGACAACTCATTGCTTGAAATGAAGCAGGTGCATGAAGACCAGATAAAACAGCTAGAAGAGAAATGGGAAGGAAAGCTAAGAACTGTTGAGGATGAGAAGAACTCCCTCAATATGAAATGCTTAGAACTAGAGGTGATATTGAAAAATCTGCAATCACCCAAAGCTGAAGCCTCCCAGTCAGCTGAAAGGAGAAATGTTGCTACTCAAGTATACATTGAGCAGGATGATTCTAAAAGAAAGACATCCTCTAATGAAAGGGAAACATCTTCTAAAAAGAAGGTACCATCCATACCATCTTGTACTCATGCTTCTAAAAGTGTTTTTACTAAAAGTGCAGGATGGAAGAATGAATCCAAACAAGTATGGATGAAGACAGTGAAGAAAGAATGCTCTCCTAAAACAACACAGCAAGTCAAGAAAAGTACCCAACAATCAGAAGGACTGAAGAGGTCAAGATTTGTGGGTCAGTGTTGGTTTTGTAACAAGTATGGGCATTGTGCAAAGGATTGTTGGTACAATCCACTGAATGCCAAAGCACAGAGGAAGCCCATGCCAAGGGGGAGCAAGCCAGAAGGAAGGAAGCAACATCCACAGGTCCAGAGACATCTGTTTACTGCAAATAGATTTGGATTACTTGACAACATCTGGGATGGATGCAAAAGTGGTCAAAGAATTGATACACATCAATCTCCGAATGTATCCAAAGCTGGAATGAAGAGAAGATCACTGAACATGGCTAAAAGAGATTCCTTGGGAAGCAAGCAGAAGAAAGTAGAAAATGCTCCCAAGAAGTGCTTGAGAAATGAAAAGAAGTCCTTGGAGTCTGAGTCCAAGAAGGGTGATGCATCCAGAAGGTCCACCAAGAAATGCTTCTACTGTGGAAAGAAAGGACACACCATGGATCTTTGTGAACAAGCCATGGAACTAAATAGAAGCAGACTGAACTCCAGAAGACAATCAATCCAGAAGAAGAAGGGATTGATTGAAAACAAGTTGCCTAAGAGAGGTAGCTTGAAAGAATCAAAGGAACCATGTGGAATATCCAGAACTGAGGCCACACTTCCAAGTGACTTACTAGTCATATGGCCAAATCAGTTGCAACTTGCCAAAGATCTGAAAAGAGATGAAGATGAAGTTCTGGCAATTGCTAAGGCAAGAGGGAAGAAGAATATTTCACATGAAGATGTATTGAGATCCACACCAGCACAATCATCAAAGAAGATCAAATGTGCAAGTGTGAAGACTGGTGAAAATGGGACATCTCGGTTGAGAGAATCTTCTCAACCTTGTTGTTCACATTGATGAACCAAGGAGGTTCCATCTTATTCCCTTATACATTGGTATTTACATGTGCTAACATTGTAGGGAATTGAAGATGATGATCATTCTCAACTGGAGGATGGTTTGGAAAGAATTGAGTGAACCCCTTGAGGGGGAGCAAATATGAAGAAGATGATGTTCTGAGATTAATATCATCTTAATAAAATGGATGAATGGGGGAGCTTTATCTTTGCACCTGAACATTCTAATGTGTTTTGTGAAGTATGTGCAGGATTCAGCAATTCATTGAATATCTGAAAAATTCAACCCCTAAGCATGATCTCACATGTATTGTGAATGTTGGACAACATTGAGTTCCTTGGTTATATATCACTCTTATTTTCTACACCGGGTTAGCCCAAGTAGACTTAGAGTTGATCAACTAAAGGTTCTTTTCTACAGAAGAAAATGTGACATCATCCCTCTCCTAGTGTTTTTCAAGAAGATACTTTTCAATGGGAGGAAGATATTTTTGGAAGAGAACCACACCACACCTTTGCATTTGATTGCCAATAAGGGGGAGAAAAAATTGGCACACATATTGACCCATTCATATGTGCTGATGGAGTGTATTGACAACAAATACAAAGGGGGAGATTGAAGTGCATTGTGTTGCATTTGTTGTCAATGAGACATGTTGTTGTCTTAGAATGAATGGATGTCAAGAATTGTCAAGAGGTGAATCACAAAGGTTGTGATGGTGTTGGTGATGAAGAGAGAATGACCATGATACTAAGAGGCATGTCACTTAGGAGATTCACTAAGTGACATAGGAGATGTGGTTGAAACATTCTCTATAACATCGGACGATTGTTGAGCTGCTCTTTAAGTTCAAAGAACTTGTATCCTGATGATACAATGTCACAACATTGTTTGAAGACCATGCATTGTAGTGACAATGCATGAGGAGTTGAAGAAGATCCATCCACAAGTACTAAGTGGATGAAGTGAGCTGAAGAAGTCCATGCACTAACACTTAGTGCATGTGAATGTGTAGAAGATCCAATTGATCTCTGATTTGATCAATGAAGAATGTTGAAGAACATGTGTGATTTATGAGATTCAGTTGAAGAAGTCCCTCCTAAGTATTGAACACATATGGAAGAGGAGATGAAGAAGATTAAGAAGAAACCTTCGGAATTCCATATCCTAAGTAGAGATCATATGAGAGGAGAAATGATGGAATTCTTAAGAAGAAGAAGAAAGGAAGATGGCTTAAAGAAGTGGGACTTGGCAATTGGCATATTTTATATGGAGGAGAAACTTGTTTTTAGACAAAGTACTTGTACTGTCCTTTGCCAAAAAATTGGCCAGCCAAGGCACCTTGGGGGTTCAACCCCAAGGCATGGGCACTAGGGCACCACACCCGGGGGAACCCGTGGGGCGAGCCAGGGCGGTAGGGCGCACACCCAAGACACCGCATGGGTGCCTGGGGCACGCCTAGAGGAGCGCGGCAGGGACGCATGAGCGCACCCGCGAGTGTCAGGAGATGCATAGTGGGCGCTAGGAGTGCGCCCGCAGGGAGCATAGTGGGCGCAGAGCGCGCCCGCAGAGAGAACCCGGTGCGGGGCGGCACCGGGAGGGGAGAAGTTCAACTGAGCGCTGAGAGGCAGCGCTTAGTTGATAAAGCGCGAGAAAACCGCGCCCCGTTTCGATGTGGGACGCGGAAAATTCACCGGGAGTGAATTCTGGCCGTCCATCTCATCACGCGCCAGATCCGAGCCGCTCATCTAATCCCGTGCGAGATCTTCAGATCCAGGCCGCCCGATGTATCTCCATCGCCTGATCCGACGGCCGTAGCTCATCTCCTTCCTCGAGCTCGAGCCGAGGCACCTCCCGCAGCCGCCGATGAACCAGAGGCTACCCGAGGCCGGTTTTCGAGTTCCCAGCCACCTCTGAAGGATCTAAGACCTCCATTGTGATCGTCTGGCCACACTGAACACAACCATGCATTAAAATGAGCCTGAATGCAACAAGGGGAGAATTTCGGTTGAGGCCGAGGCAAGAGAAGCTGCCGAGGCCACGTGGTTGGTGTTTTGCATGGGATGAGCCTAAACCGAAGGCTGTGCATGCGTTATAAGTCGCATGCACGTAGAGGAAATTAAAAATGAGAACCCGCATAAAACAGAGGATAAAAGTAAAGATTTTGAAGATTTTAAAAGATCCGAAATCTTCGGGAGATTAAATGTATCTCTACGCGGATGAACCGCCTCTGCTTCGCCTATAAAAGAAGAGCCCAAGGCTCCAAAGCTGCTTGCTGAAAAACTTGGAAGACCCGCGAGAGCTCCTCTGCCTCGCGAAGTATTGTTCCGCGCATCACTTGTGCGAAGAAGCCCCGCGCAAAGAACATGCGCGGCTGATGGTTCCGGAGCCACCCGAGGCTTCGAAGGTCCCCTGCGCGCATTATTTGCGTGACAGGAAGAGCTCTCCATGCCCGCATACTTGCGCGGCAGGAGTAGCTTGCGCGCCCAAGGTGTCCTTGCAACCTTGTGGCTTGCGCGCCTCGTGGTGTTGCATGCTGCACACCCGAGTGCTTGTGCACCTCACGGCAGTGTTGAAGAAGAGAATCCGCATCCTTGCGCGCCTCCTTGTTGATTAAGTTCGGGTGAAGAATATCTCACCCACGGGTTAAGTGTGTGCAAGGCAGTATACCACACTTTGTGTGTGTGTGAGGTGAAGAAGGAAGGCCGAGGCCTTTGAGCCTTGTGTGCAAAAAGAACAAGAGAAGGCCGTGGCCCTAGTGTGTGCATAAGGAGGAAGACCACACTATTTGTGTGTGTGCAAAGTGGACAAGATCACCTACGGGCCAAGTGTGTGCCAAGTGGAGAAGAGAATCCAAGCCGTAGCCTTGTGTGGGTGAAGTGAAGACCACATCTCTTGTGTGTGTGCAAAGTGGAAGAGTACAAGAAGTTGAGTGAAGGCCAAAGACACACCTACGGGTAGTGTATGTGCAAAACAACGAGACCACACCATTGTGTGTGTCTAATATAGTGAAGAAGTAAGCCGAGGCCAAGTGTATGCAAGAAGAAGTGAAGGCCAAGTTTCAAGTGTGTGCAAAGTGAAGGAGGAAGGCTAAAGACTTACCTTAGTGGTGTGTGTGCAAAGGAATAAAAAGGCCGAACCTAGTGTGTGTGCACTAAGTGAAGTGAACACACTTAGAAGAAGGAAGAAAGAGGAGACCCTCACACTAAAGTAAAACAAACTTCTGAGTGTGTGAGCAATTTGAATATAGTGTGTGAAGATTGTGAAGGAGGTGTGTGCTATAGTTGACTAAGCCCTCTAAGGGTTTACTGCACCAAGAAGAGAAGAAGGGGAGTGCATGCATGCATGCATGCACTCGCACACATGAACAGTGCTAAATCAGTGGTGTGCATCTGAGGAGTCCAAGACTTGAAGATCTTGAAGAGATTTGAGAAAGCCATGCAGTCAGTGCATGAGGAACCAGTTTTGCCATGCATTCAGTGCATGAAGTTGTTCTGAAGTGAGACTGGACCAGACTGAAGTTAAAGATATCAATTGTCTGAGTATTCAGTAGCTGAAGAGAGGCCAGGTCATCCTGAGAAGAAGGAGATAAATCCTGAGCAATACGAGAAGACCTGATCATCACAAGTGATCAGAGGTACAGAGCAAGGCCATCAGTCTTTATCCCAGACTGCTGAAGATACTTGAAGAGCTGAACAAGAAGAAGAGCAACTCGTGTGACTCGAGGAGCCAGGAGAAGACCCTGTGGGACTCAGGGAGAAGAAGTCTTCAGTGGGATTCTGGAGCAGGCCAGTGGGACTCTGGTAACACTGTGGGACGCAGTATAAAGACCCTCCTGTGGGACTCAGGAGAGATACGGTGGGAAGCTGTATCGACCATTGTAATTCTAACAAGTTATAATGGGAGAATCCATGCTGGGAGAGCATGGCAAGGATGTAGGCCTTTGGTGCCGAACCTTGTAAATCTGTGTGTCCTGTGCCTTTTCATTACTGCATTATCCGGGAAAGGTTGAGAGATACAAGAAGAGTGGATCGAGGCCTTAACAAGACATAAAGGTTTAATTGATTAAGAATCAATTAGTAAAAAGTTTTAAATGATCACTGATTCACCCCCTCCCCCTCTCAGTGATTCACACTGATCTGGGCACTTCACATAGGGGTGAAACTAGATATAAAACATGACAAAATTTTATTGGATGTGATTATTTTGACTTATCCACATCATTTTTTATATTCATATCAGTTAGGATCCATTTTAGAATAAAATAATATTTATATTAAGGTAATACATTAAGAAATTCCATGAACTCTCTTATAATATCCCCAAAACCACACTCCCAAAATTTATGCTAAATTATTAAACCTTACATTTGTAAATTTGATATTTAATAATATGAAAAAGTATTATTCATCAAAAACAAAATAAATAAAAAGAAATAATATATCACTTACACACACATTAACATTTTATGTTTTCAGTTTTAGAGAATTAGGACCAAATCATATCATTTTAGATTCATAAACAACAGGTTCATAAAGACAAACATTTCCTATAATTATACCATGTTATTCATATATCGCATTAGGTCATCAACATCATCCATATGAAATCCAATACAAATTTAATTCTTTTAAACCTATTATTTATAACATGGGGAATTGGAATCATAAAAATGGAAAGCTTGAATTCTTTGTATGGGTAAAATAATAATTAAAAATTTAATTTCTTCAATGAGAAAAATTAGAGCATAATGTTTTGATGAAATAATCAATGTTCATGAGAATATCATAAGAATAATAATAACCATCAGTACATGTATCATCAGTCATGATAAAATGAAAAATAAAAGAGTCATTTGAATCAATAATTATGAGCAATGTGATATCAATCTTGACTATTAAAAACATTATAAAAATGTATCAAGCTTCAAAAAAATATGTTGGTATCCTAAAACATTGTCATTAAAAAATAATGTTTAACACATGTCAGAAATAACTGGATCCTTGTTAAATACGTAATAAAAACCCTTAAAAAACATACCCATTATTACCACTCATGATAAGGTCTTTACCGAATGCATTGGATCACAATTCGGGTGTGACCATTATTTAAGTGATAAGGTGATCATCCTGCACTATCTGGGCTTCTCCATCATTTAAGTTGTAATGGGCTCACTTGGTGCTATCTGGGCCGACCCATTGCATAAGTTGTAATAGGTTCACTCAGCATTATCTATGACACCCAATCATATATGTAATGTCCAATAACAAAGATATATATATGTTATATAAATATTTTATATAATAATAAAACTCATAGAAATAATAATTTTACCTTTTATAACATTATTAACCTATTGAAAATAATGGGTTTTGATGACAATATATTTTAAAAATGATTGAACCATGGGAAATAAATGGGTTTCATTATAATATCATTGAAACACGATTAAACCAATTAATGGAAATGAGAATCAAAACAACATCTTTGAAACACGATTAACCGGGAGAGGAGAAATGGGTTTCATAAAAATATCTTTGAAATAATCTTATTCTATCTATATAATGAATGTTGATGGATTCAAAAAAAATATACATAGTTTAGGATACGTAAAAAATTGTTTTTTTGAAGGTTATGAATAAAAATACAATAAAAATTTCATTAGAACATTCTTCAGGAAAATCTTGTTTTCATTTTGAAAATATATTTTAAAAAATTAAAACATTTTTTAAAATCCTTTCACTGAAAATGGTTCCTAAAAAACAAAAAAATCCAAAATATTAGGAAATAGTTTTCAATAAAAATATTCTTTTTAAACATTAAAATTATTCTTAAAATAAATTATGGTCATTTCAGTGGGTAATTGTATACATACCATAACAAAACATTCTATTTGAACAGTAAAAATTTTAGAAAAGTGTCTTGGTCAGAAAAGAACAAGACAATTCCATTGATTTTTTTTGTAAAAATAGAAAATGGGTAAAAAATTATTAAATTTTTTTATAAGTATTAAAAAAATTTAAAACATATTTAAAAATTATGTTATTGTAAGATATCATATTCCCAACCCAAGAGAATAAAAAATATGGATTTTCTTGAAAACTTTTTCCAACAATTTTTAGTACCAATGAGTGGAAAATGGTCTTATCACTTTTAAATATCATTAATAACCATATTATAAGAAATGTAATGATATTTTTGATATTGATCATAAAATATCATCATTGGAAGCATAATCGTAAATATCTTGATAAATGTTGAGTTGTAACATAAAACACTTTCCAGTTTAGTTTCTTCGAATAATGATCCCCATGAAATAATTATATTAAATTAAACAGAAAATACCATTATTATATATAAATTAACGATATTACATGTAAAATGTAAATTATATACACCTCATAAAATATTATATGTGTATAACATAATAAACATTTCAAAGAAAGAAAATTATGACAAAAATCTATTACCGCTTTGGAAACATTGAAAATATAAACCCCATTAAAGAGAGATAATAAAATTTATATCTAAATAATAATAAATCTCTGTATAATAACATAACAATTAATTCATGGTACTTATTTATACCACTCACCAAAAATAATAATTGAATATGGGATATATCTCACAAAAATAAATGTGAGACGACAAAAAAACCATTACCTTCAATATGACTTGACATGTGTTTTTTCTCTTCCTAAAAATAAACATATGTTAATTATTTATATTAATTAATGAAATTAAAATTTTATTATTAATTTTACTTCAGTTATTAACATGTTATATTAAATTTCATAATTTATTATGTTTATATCAAATGTTTGGACCTTTTTCAGCTTATGTGTCATAAATGACTTAGGTTGGTTGACTATGGTCAAAGGGGTCGTTATTTAAAGATCTAAAAAATAAAAAACATGAAATAATTATCATATTTATAAATAAAATATAATTTCTATACCTATCATGAAATATACATGAAAAAATGAACTAATGTTACGATTATGGAGACGGTTGGTCGTATGTACACATGAGTAACTTTTCCATTTTTCAATGATCATTAGGGAAATAAGATAAGTAATATTTTATCATTATAGAATGATAATAATATAATAAATACCATATTATATAAATATATATACTGCTATATATCATTATCATGATTTGGAGGTGAAAAAAAGAATCACATCTCTTTGAGGTGGTGGTAATCCACATGTCCACGAATGACGTTATCATTTTTTTAGTAAGAGAAAAGTTAAAAAATGATATATTATACATTAAAAATAATAAATATTTCATAATGATCATAAATATTTTAGTTATATAACATAAATTTATTATCTTTACCCTTATTACCTTACATGTAATATGTTAGTGAAAAATGAATCACAATTCTTCGTAAGGTGGTTTTCCATTATACGCATGAGCAACGTTATCATATCCCTTACTGTATAGAATGTAGTAAGATTTATATGATATAATTAAATCATAGATATATTTATGTTATAAATTTCATATATAAATTCTATATCCATCAAAATAACCAATTCTAATAGGTGGTAATGGAAAAATTGATGGTGTTGTTTCGCGATGTCGTTGTCGACCATATAGACAAATGATGATTTATTTGAATCATTTTATTGATGTTTTTGTGGTTTTAGGTAAAAATATTAAAATTAAAACATCTATTTACATTAGATATACAAATTTTATAATATAATAAATGTGTAATAATAATTTAATTTGTTGGAGAAATAAATAAAACAAAAACTCTTGTTGATTAATATTACCTCTTCTTCGAGTAACATATTTTGGTTTTCACCAAGGGATATTCTTAGTTGGATTTATCCCAAAACTAAGGATTATTGGATGATGTTATGGGGGTGGGAGGTTATTTGTCCAATTATTGGCTGAACCGATATGTTTTTAAGGCATTAATAAGGGAGTAGAGTTGGAGGCCATTTAAAAGTGGGGTGAGTGGAATACATGTAATTGTTTTTAAATAGTGAATTCCACCTACATTTTTTCATTGTCCTTAGGACCCCATAATACTCTATTATCAAACCTATTATTTATATCTTCTAAATATATCCATAAAATTTGAAATTGTTTAGATCCTTATAACTTCTTATACTATAATATTAACACATAAGTAAACTTGTTTTTACCTTAATCGCTATAATTAATGTTAACTATTATTACTAATAATTAAGGAAAAAAATAAAGTTAAACAATCTCAAAAAGAAAAATTAATATTATTAAATATATAGAATCCATTTTTTCAAATTCAATTAATATATGTGAGAAAATATAATTTAGTATCAATTCTACAGTTACAGTGAGATAACAGGTTTTCATAAGAGTATTTTTTAGAAAAAGATAGTTCTAAATTAACTCTCTTACTAATAATAATTTATTTATGAATATAAATTAATATTTAATGTCATATAATATTAAAAATTAAAATAAATAATTCTTTTTTATCAATTATTTTAATTAATTTAAATGAAAAAACATTCGGCATTTTAGAACAGTTTTAAAAACTCTATTTTTAAACCATAAAATAAAATTTTTCCAAAAAACTATTAAAATTTAATTGAAAGTAATAAATTTAATTAATTATAACATTGTTAACATTAAAACATATTCAAAAAAAATTATACTCTTTGTATTACTTAATTTATTGAAAATAAAATACTTTTTAAAAGAATCTGTATTTTCGATGTTGACTGAAAAGTCAATGTTTTCCAAATAAATTCAAAAATTTCTCCCAACTTCAATTTTGGTAATAAGATTCGAAAAATGAATTTAATTTATTGAAATAAATTTTATAATGTTTCAAATATTGTTTCTAAGACCAGTGTTCCATTAGAAGCTGAAAAACTATTTTTTGAAAAAAAAAATAATTTTATGGGTGAAATTGGATTAACTTTTCTATCTCTTGTATAGAAATTAAATAATATTAAAATTTATATTTATATTTAATATATAATATAAAAATTTATTTAATATTACGCAAAATTATTTTTTAGTATTATTTATTTATATAAAACACACTTGTGTGCATTAAAATAGTTTTTTAGTAAAATAATTCCTTTATTGTCAAAACGGTTTTATTTTAAATTATAATTAATTGTTCATAAAATCTTATATGTAAACCATATATTCATAATTTATTAAATCCTATTTATACCCTCTATTCAAATGTCTCGTCCATACTAGTAATATATATCAAGGGTCGTTTCTGTTCAGTGTTGTGTCTTCAATACACTATCGAACATAAAAATATCAGGGTTACATATAAAGTTATATGAACATAGTGTTTCATGTACATTATAATATAAAATATAATTTTATTATTTTAAAATATCATGTATTTAAATATTCCCCCATTAAAATTTTTATTTTCTTTTTTTACATTATCATGGTAATCAAATGTTGGACATTAGAGAATAATTTTTGTTATAAACCAACATCGTTAAAAGGGATAATAAAAATCCTCTTAATATTATATAAATTGAAGTAAAAGGTTCATATTAAAAAAATAACATTTTTTCCAAATAATAGATCATGGGAGGTATTAGAGGAAAAAATTTGCAATTTATGAAGTGTTATTAGGGTCACTGATCACTAGCAGGAAAATAATCATTATAAAGTTAAGGGCCTTAGAACCACAAATATTTGATGATAAAAAAGACCATCAGATAATTTGAAATGAAGATAATAGGTTAATTTTTCTGTTTCATGATCCTTGTAATATAGTTTCGGAATTATATAAACTTATATACAAATATAATATGATAATATACATACTTATTTAGTATAATTTCATCCTTTATCTAATCTCCACTAGAATATCATTTTTTTCTTACAAATGATGAGTATTCTAGATGGATATTTCATGCCTAAATTAATAAAATTCAACTTCTATAAAATTATATAACCATAAAATTGTTCATCATTTATCACGCCTATTTTTTGACATAAACCATAACCAAAATGGTTACAAATGGGAAGTATAATTCCCCAAATGAGAAAACATTCATATGAAACATTAATATTCCAAATTCAATATTAATACCAAAGGATCAAACTAAATCATTCAAAAATTACCTCAAAATAAAAGGGTTATTTAGCCTTAAATGATATCTAATACCATTCATATTTAATGATTAAAAAATTGGGATCTTTATTTGATGTAACATTAATAACAATGTTCCAAAATGATTTTTCAATCATGTTGTTATCTGTACGATTAAAATATTGTTCTAAATTTACAAGATAATATAGATCCTAATGGTAAAAAATTCCATAAATATCATTTCCCGTAATTTTTAATTCCTAATTAATGTTAAGACATAACATTACAAACACTTCAACCTATTAATGTGTCTCCTAAAATATCATTAATAAGTTTAAAGTCTCATGTCATAAACCTCAAAGGGGTTTCTAATACATTGAACTTGTGATATTCCTTAACTTATAGATCTTTGATAAAATCCATAACTCTTAACATAACCTCACATTAAAGCATACTAATCCCCAAATTTATCGAAAACTAACTATGATACAAACAATAACATAATAGAACCCACACTCTCGGATGTAGGGCTAAATCCAAAAATAGTATATGTTGTTATTTGATATAGAATATGGTGAACAAATTTTATTCAGTAAAAACATACAACATTAAAATAAATATTGGATCACATAAATAACTAGTTACCATTTAGGTATATTGTTTTATATAATTATGACAAATACATATTAAATTATATTCAAAAAAAATTATTTTACAATGATGAAAATTATCTACCGTCATACCCATCTTTTTTTATTTTACATTAAGTCTTCAACATAATCCATATAAAATCCCTTTTAGAAAAAATAATTCAATCCCATTACTCATTATGTAAGGAAGAATAAACATAACAATGTTCGGTTCAAATGAACATTAATGGTGAAATAATCATTAAAAATTACATTTTAGTAATGACCATAAGAAGAGGATATGGGTATGATGACATAATTAAAGCTAGTTAGTATCTTATAAGAATATTCATACCCATAAATACTGATATGTTAAAACATGATAAAATTCATAGTAAATTGATATTTGAATCAATAATAATGAGACTTATGATTTTAATATAGATCATAAGAAACATTATACACCCATATTAAGTAGAAAAAAAACGTGTTGGTGTCATGGAATGTTTTTCTTCATAACTCATGTCAACCCATGTGATAAGTTATTAGAGAATAGTTAAATATTTAGAAGAAATCCTCAGAAAACTCTCTCCTTCTTTCCTCCCAAGGCAAGGTACATTACCCAATGCATTGGATTCCTGTCTAGGTGCACCCATCATTTATGTTATAATGGTCTCACTTGATGTAATTTGGGATCCCCCATTGTATAACATGTAATGGTATCACTTTGTGTTATCTGGGATTCCCCATTGTATATGTAATTTCCATGGATTAAAACATGAATAACGTATATATAGATTTTATTTCATTATAAAAATCATAAAAATAATCATTATTCCGTTTATAACAAGATTAACTTATTGAAAAGAAATGGGTTTCATGTCAAACTCATTAAAACATGGTTAAACAATGGAAATAAAATTGGTTCTGTAAAAATATAATTGAAACATCATTAACCCATTGAAAGATCATTGATGAAAAAAATACTGTCAAAATAACATCATAAAAATTATTAAAGAAAATAACATTTTCATTTTGAAAATAACTTTTAAAAACATAAAACATTCTAAAAATCATTTTCTTTTTAAATCATTTTAAAAAAACCAAGAATTTTCAGTTTGTAAAGAAACAAATTTACTAATAAATTACATTTTCAACCATAAATTTAATCTTCAATGAATTTAAATTCATGTTAATAGGTTATTTTTAACATTATTTAAAGTATATTCTTTTTTATAATAAAAATTTAGGAATGTGCCTTATTTGGAAAGAGATGAGAAATTAGTTAGACAGAAAAATTATAAAAATAATAGGGTAAAAATGATTTTAATAAATTACTTTTTTAATTGATAAAATCATTATTTTAAAAAATATAAAACATTTTTTTGGAAAAAACATATTTTTGACCAAAAAGAGAAAAATAATGTATCGTTTTCTTAAAAAAAATTATCAACACAATTTAGTACCAATGATTTGTAAAATGGACCTATAACTTTTAAATATAATTAATAACCATATTAAAAGATACTTAATTAGTTTTGTGATAGATTAAACATAATATCTCATCATTAGAAGCATAAAAATATACAATCCTAATAAGTAATGAGATTGACATGAAACTCTTACCACATTGGTATCATTAAATCTAAAGCCCCATAAAAGGAATAAATTAATAAAATATGAACTATCATGAGAATAAATAAATCCATGATATTAAATTTTAAAAGGTAATTATGTACACCTCAAAAAATAAGATAGGTATATAATATATCAAATGTCTTAAAGAAGGAAATTTTTTAAAAAAATATCATACCGCATTGATAACATTGAAAACCAAAAATGATTGAATGATATATCATAAAATAGATACATTAATCCATGTAAATTTAATTATAACAAACATATAATAAATTCATGGAATATATATACACAAAGGAACAAAAATAAGTGGTGAATATGAAATATTTTTCACAGAAATAAAAGTGAGATGAGAAAAAACCTTAACATGAGTCAGACTTGTCATGTGTGTCTTTGTCATCCTTAATAATAAAATCATGTTATTTTTTTAACATTATTTTTAATATTTATGAGTTTTTATATTACTATTATTTCACTTATTAACAGGTTATGTACAATTACTTAATTGATTCAGTTTATATCATATGTTTTGACCCTACTCATCTTGTCTGTTGAAAATGACTTAAATGGGTTAAATATGTTAACAAATTTCATTATATGAACATATAAATCATAATAATCATGATATAATTATAATATTTATATTTATATTATAATTTTATAACCCATATAGAATTAGGGACATAAAAATGAAGCAACATTGTGATCATGAACACGATAGGCTGTAGGTATGCATGAGTAATGTATAAATTTTCCAATGATCATTATGGGAAGAAGGTAAGTAATATTTTATCATTAAATAATTATTATAATATCATAAATAAAATATATTTTATATATAATCATAATTTATATCATTCTTGTGATGTGGTCATGAAAAAAAGGAATCGTGTCATTTTGATAAAGGGATAGTCTACACGTCCATGAATGACATTATCATTTTTCTTCAGTGAGTGTCAACTAAAAACAAAAGGATAATGGATCAATAGGTATATTTATGTTTTAAATATCATATATAAACCTTTTATCTAACATTATACCCGACCATGAGAGTTGGTAATGAAAAAAAGTTTGACATCATTTCACATGGTGGTATTCTCCCATACACATTAATGATGATTTCATAACCCATTTGATGTAAGTGTGTGGTTTTAGGTAATAATTGTATCATAAGAAACTAAGTATATATATGGAAATAATTTTATTATATAATAATTTTATAATAATAACTGATTTGGGTGGGTAAATAAATAAACTAACAAATTTTTGTTGATGAATGTTACCTCTCCTTCGCGTAACTTTTTTAGGTTTTCCCCAAAGGGATTTCTTGGTTGGTTTTCAATACAAAATAAGGCTTCCAGGATGATGATAGGTAATTTTTTATGTTATTTTGGTAGGTATTTTCTCATCTAAATATGATTTTTGTGTGAATAATGGATGAGAGTTGGTGGACTTTTATATAATGGTTAACTAGAACACATATAATGTTATTGAAAGAGTTAATTATACACACATTTTTGTTTTTTATCAAGACCCAATAATGATCTGTTGTCGATAATAGAAGATTTAATGTATAAATAGGCCCACATAAGATTATTTTGAAAATTTGTTGGCCATTTTTTCACCTTATATTCAATGTTTAACAACTAGTTAAACGTGTTTTTACCTTAATTGTTGAAATTAATTTTAAATGTTTTCACTAATAATTATAGTGAAAAATTAAGTTTAAACTATTATAAATTATAGATTAATATTATTAAAAAAATATAATAAATTTTCCTATACTAAATACACTCATGTGTAAAGAAAATTTAATATTAATCTCCCAAACGCGGCGATACAATGGATTTTTATGAGTATTTTATAATAAAGATCATTCTAAATTAACTCTATGACTAATAATAATCATTGTCTAAAACTAAATTAATATTGAATAATATATAATTGATAAATTTCATTTATAAATAAAAAATTAGGTATTATTTTGATAAATTAAAATGGATAATTGTTATTCATTTGAAAACAGTTATGAGAAATCCCCTTTTATAAACCAAAAAAATAAATACTAAAAAATAATAAAAAATGAAAGAAGTAAATTATTTTTTTTTAATATAAAATATAATAATTTTAATAATATTCCAAACATATTTGGATTTTTTAAATAACTTAATTTATTGAAAAGAAAACACTTTCCACAAAAATAGGTATTTTCTTTATTCATCGAATAATCAATATTCTCATAATGATGACTTATTTTTAACCAAATTATATTTTGGTATTCTAATTCATAAGAAAACTAAATTTAATCAAATTAATTTAATAAAATCATTGAAAATTAGTTTTAAAATATGTTCCCCATAAAAAGGTGATTAAACTTCTTTTTCAAAAAAAATATAATTTTAAGCATAAAATAATATTTACTTATTTATCTACATTTACTTTATGATATTGAATAAAATTTTCATACTTTTATATATTAGGGTGTTATACCTCTTCCTATATCTTATAAAAACACCCCTCATCTCAATTATTTATAATATTTTGAGCCATCTGGCCTAAAAAAAACCCTTCCCACTTCCTATCTAAACATCCTTGGATAAGTTCTAGAGGTTATAATTATCTTAAATGACCAAACCATGGTCCCTTAAGATAATATCAAAATTATTTATCTCAATGAATATGCAATCTTATTTCCTGACACTTTCAAATATATTTTTTCTTCTACTTCCTATTAATCTATTTTACCCATCCAAAAATAATAAATCTAGTATCATAAATATAAATATATGTTTTTATTATTATTATTATTATTATTATTATTATTTTAAAACCATATTAATTATATTTTCCATGTAATTAAAAGTTAAAACATCGCTCAGTGTGCATAAGGCTTATCATATCTACATTGTAGTTTAATTCATTTTTCATTACCATTTAACTTGGTAGGTTATAAATATTGAACTAATTAAAATTTATGTTTTGTATCACATAAATATTAATATTTAATTATAATATCATATATTCCTTCTTACCTACCAATCCATTGGAAAACTACAATGTCATTTGTGTATATGTGTGGACTACCACATTTATGAAGTGCTGCGATTCATTCTCAATTAAAAAATTACATGGATGATAATAGTCATAGATTTTATTTAAAAAATTTGATTTATATAATATAATAATAAATTTATTAAATATAAGTCTTTATTTTCCTTTATTTCATTTTGTCCATCGAAAAGTGAAAATAGAGCTCATGCATAAGTATGATCTATCATCTCAATGAATGTTGTAATTCATTTTTTGTATCTATATATTATGGGTTATTATATATATTTATAATTTATATGATATGTATATCTTGAATAACAATATGGAGATGATGGAACCATGATAAATATGAAAATATGATTACTACTTAATAAAAAAATAAATGAAAAATAATGTAGTTAACAACCAATACACTACTAGAAAAACAGGTATTTGCGACGGGTCATTTGCGACGGGATCCCATCACAAATGGATTTTTGTGACGGGGGCCCGTCGCAAATGACCCGTTGCTGAAAACGGTGTCGCAATAACAATTTTTGGCGACGGGCCGGTCGCTAAAGCCTTTTTCCACGACGGGGAGAATCCTCGTCGCAACTAGTACTCCGTATATTTGTAAAAAACTATTTGCGACGGTCCCCGTCGCAAAAATTATTTTTTAAAAAAATAAAAAAATAATAATACTATTTGGGACGGGAATAGTATCCCGTCGCAAATACTATAAAAAAAATAAAAATAATAAATTTTTTATAAATTATTTTAATTAATATAATAATAATCCAAATATAATTCAAAAAGAAAAAATAATAAAATATTAATAATTGATTTTAATTAATATAATAGTAGATTTATAATTCACAAATAAAAATAATAAATTATTTTAATTAATATAATAATAATAGAATTATAATTCAAAAATAAAAAATAATAGAATATTAATAAATATTTTATAATGAGACAGAAACTACGAATAGAAAGAAAATCATATTTTGATTTCACAAATTTTATAACATAAATACAAACTCTAATGTGAAGGAGGGGGGGAGGGGTGGATCTGCAGATGGTGGTGGAGGAAACTCCATCCCTAAAGCAAGAGTGAGTCGGTGCATGTACTCCATCTCCTGCTGATGCTGCTGCTGCCACCGACTCGTCTGCTCCTCGTACAGCTGCTGCTAGCGTCGATGCTCCTCCTCATGCTGCTGACACATCTGCTCCTGCTCCTGTCGGAGACTCTCTATCAGTGCAGTCTGAGATCGTAACTGATCCTCATACTGTGTAGCAGAAGAAGATGCACGAGCTCCTCTCGAGATGGACACCGACATCGCAACACTGCCATAATAATCTCCGGGAGTCAGTCGAGAGCTGATACCAACTACTCGGCCCTTCTCGAAGGCATACTGGGTGGCCTGCATCCATGCCGCCTCATCAAACTGACGGCCAGTGGTCTGATCTGATGACGCGGCCTGACTCTCAGGCCGGGCCTGTGACGTTGCGGCCTCATATGACTCATGTAGTTGCAATTTAAAATTAAAATTGTGAATATATTATATACAGTTAATTTTTAAACTTGAAAACAAAAAATACTAACCACGATGTGATGCTGACGATCACCTCTGAGCTCCCTAGTAGCAGGATCACTATACATCCTCCGATATATGTCGTACTCCGTAATATCGGGGTGCTCGACAGCCTATAAGAATAAAAAATAAACTGTTAATATTTATAGTTATATAAAATATTTATAAATAATGTACGTACCAGATGCTGTCTATGAGTACTGAAAGAACGACTCCCAGCTCGATGAGTCACCTCATGTCTCCCCCGATTCTGCCTCCCCACCGATGATCTCCTCTAAAAGGCACCAATCAACCAGTGCGCACATAATCCATCCCATACATGGGATAAAATGTACTCTGGTCGGTGTGCTCTACATGACTCATCAAAATCTGACACTCCTGCTTTCTACATCGCAACTTTTCTTAAATTTTGCAAAAACTGACGAAGGTGATCACGCATGGCCACCTCCCATGCCTCGTGGATGGCGTCACGCATGGTATATTTGATCGGATACCATAAACCCTACAAATAAATCAAAATATCAAGTTAGAAATGAAATAATTTTCAAAATAAAAATTATTTATTTACGTACGTACCAACCAATGGCCGAACATGGCCTGCTGCACATCAATGGGAATCTGCTCCCATGTGGTCCACGACTGAGAGAAATAGTTGCGCAAAATAGTGATGCCCTGTCTGACTGCTATATGCGGAAAACTATAAAAATAATAAACATTTATTATGTGAAAAGATTAATGAAATCTTAGTCAAATCAACAGGTTATCACACAGGTTATCACACCTCCGTGTGCGTGGATCAAACCCAAGACGTGGACGTCGCTCGGGGACGGGGTCAGGAAACATCAATCGTGCAAGACCGCGCCCCCTCCGCGTACTCCCTGGAGTGCCTGTAGGCTGAGGGTCATCTGGCAGCAACTCATCCGCATCGAAAGTCAGGTCAGCATCTGCCAACTCACGAAATGTGGCGTCGTCCATCTGAAACAGAAAATGTTAATGTTGTTAGCAAATAATTGATAATTACTATTATATATACATATATATATATATATATTATGATTGTATATAAATACCATGGAATTATATCAGTGTTTATATTCATCATCATCTTCATATATGTCAATGTCATCTTAATATTCATCCTCAACATCATCGATATCCATTCGAGTAACAGTTGCTTCATCTCTTACCATTTCAAATTCATATGTGACATCATTAACATCATCATCATCACTGACTCTTAAATGTGGGGTGTCGTCATCGATACTCATGTCTCTTTGTAAAAAATATTGATTTTGAGTATTCTCTTGAAAAACTTCAATTCTTTGCACATCAGTGAAAGCACATTCACTTTGACTAAACTGATTGTCTCGAATTTTGATTTTTATTACACTCTACCAATCAGTCAAGTCTCTTGATGTAGCACAGTACGTTGCTTAACAAACATGATGTGCCTGTTGAGCCAATAAGAATGGTTCATTTACTGCGAGAACACTTTTACATTTAATATCGATGATTCCATGAGTCGGATGAACACGAACGCCTCTCTCTGTATCCAACCACCGACATTTGAACATGGTTATGTAATGTTGTCCAAGATAACAGAGTTCAATTATTTCATCAATTATTCAATAAATGTCAACTTCATTTTCTCGATGATGAGATCCTCTAAAGCTAACTCCACTGTTCATTGTTTTTTTCGATTCCCCATATGCATGTGTGTGGAATCGAAATCCATTCACCACATATGCATTATAATATTTAACAAGTTTGGAAGGTGGGTTACTCAATACACACAGCCGTTTGTCAATTTTATCAGCATGTTGAGACACCTGAAAATTTGTGAAATAATTATCAATATAGTAAACTATACATTGAATGAGTTTCTCAAAGATAAAGAATTTATGTTACCAGTTTTTGAAACCACTGAGAGAAATTTTTTAGTCGACGTTCTTCGAGAGCAGCTGCTGTAATTTGTGGAATTTGTTTCTTGATATGATTATCATACAACCTATAAAAACCAAAGTTATTTACTGTAACATAAATGATAGAATAAGTGATATAAACACTTACAGTACAACTGATGTCATCTCTTCACAGTTGAGCAGAACATACGTATGAGCTCTATGATGTTCATCATCTGAATGCCAGCGTTCATAAACTCCACCAAAACCAAGCTCTGACTGGTTGAAAATGGATAATTGATTGTCGATTTCATCAATATTCCTCTCATTTCGTCCCATTCGGTTGTGTTTTGAAGGATACTCAAATTCAAAATAATGGGAGCAGAAAAAAGATATTTCCTCTTGTAAATAAGCTTCTGCAATAGATCCTTCAACAGATGCTTTGTTATGTACTTTTCTTTTAAATTTTTTCATGCATCTTTCAAATGGGTACATCCATCGAAACTGTACTGGACCTCCACATTTGGCTTCATATGGAAAATGTAACATCAAATGTTCCATTGAGTCGAAGAAAGACGGCGGATATATTTTTTCCACTTTACATATAATTACAACAAAATCTTTTTCAAGTTTTCCTAGAGCATCATAATCTGCTGTAGCCGCACAAATTTCCTGAAAAAAATGAGACATGTCTATTATGGAATCCCAAATCACAGAATTCAACAGACCTCTTAATCCAATGGGTAGCAGTCTTTCCATTATAACATGACAATAATGACTTTTTAATCCAGTAATATGACCATTCTTTACACATCAACCCAAAGTTGAAGCACATCCATCTGGAAGTCTCAAATCTACAATCCACTGACAAAATAATAAACGGTTATCTTTAGACAGTGTATGAGCTGCTTTTGGTTTCAGTAACCTTTCTGTTCTGACATTCTCAAATAGTTCCAGTTCTGGACGCCTGCAAATTTGGGCAAGATCTAAACGTGCATTTACATTGTCTTTACTCTTTCCTGGCGTATCCAAAACTGTATGAAACAAATTATCAAAACTGTTCTTCTCAATATTCATGACATCTAACATGTGTCGGACCAACAAATCAGACCAATATGGAAAATCCCAAAATATGCTACGTTTAATCCAATTGTGTTCTTTCCCAAAACTAGAAATTTTTTGTTGGTTTATTGTGGGACCAAAAGTGATGGGAGGTAATGAAAATACAAATGATTTTATCTCCGAACCTGATAGCATTTTTGGAGGTCCTTCCCTTTCAACTGTTCCTTTTCTGAAATGAGATATGTTTCTGTAAAAAGGATGATCAGCTAGAAGAAACCTGCAATGACAGTCAAAATAACAAGGTTTCTTTCCATGAATGAGCATAAATTCTTTGTTCTCTCCCATACATTAAGGACATGATTTCTGACCATGTGTACTCCAGCCAGATAACATCCCATAAGCCGGGAAGTCACTTATTGTCCACATCAATGCTGCTCTCAGTATGAAATTCTGTTTCGTTGCAACATCATATGTACTGACACCAGTACTCCACAATAAATTTAATTCATCAATCAATGGTTTCAAATAAACATCAATATTTTTCTACGGATGTCCTGGAATTAGTAAAGTCAAAAAGATATATGGCTCCTTCATCAACATCTGTGGAGGTAAATTGTACGGAGTTAAAAAAACAGGCCAACATGAATATTGACTACCATAACATCCAAACAGACAGAAAACCATCAGTGGAAAGGCCCAGTCTAACATTTCTAGCTTCTAAAGAAAAGGATGGATGCACTCTATCAAAATGTTTCCATGAATCACCATCGGCTGGATGATTCAAGCTTTTATCGGTTGAAATATTCTCTTTATGCCATGACATCATTGTCGTTGTATTCTTAGACATGAATAAACGCAGGAGTCTGGATGTAGGCGGAAAATATCCCAACTTTTTTACAGGAATCAAACCAGACATCCTGTGTTGTTCTTCTTTATATCTCAGTTGCCCACATGTGGGACAATTATCCAACGACTCATTTTCCCCAGAATATAAAATGCAGTCATTTGAACATGCATGAATCTTCTGACAAGTACGTCCCAAATTTCGAACCAGCCTCTTACTCTCATAGTAATTTGCAGGTAAAACATTTCCTTCGGATAACAGTGTTTTAAGCAAAGAAAATATCTGGTCAAAACAGGTGTTTGACATTCCGTTATCTGATTTGATAGCCATAAATTTTGCAACTACTTCTAATTTGCTCATTTTGCAGCCAGGATATAATGCATCCTTAGCAGACTTCAACAACTCATAAAATTCAGACGGTGCCAACTCAGGATTTGAAGCTATATCAGCCGGAGTTTCTGTATGTTGAACAGATGAACCTGCAACATCATGTACTAAATCTTGAAACCGGGATGGATCTGGAATCAAGTTGGTATCACCTTCTCTGGAACTGCGTTCACCGTGTTGATACGAAAAAACATAATCTGGTTGAAAACCAAAACGCAAGAGATGTTCTCCCACTTTGTCAAACGTTTCAAATGTTCTCAATGCACATTTTTTGCAAGGGCATTTTATTTTTCCTTCTGAAACAAATTCTGGATTTGATGCCGCAAATGATAAAAAAGTCTCCACACCCTATACATATACTAGATTTAAACCAGAACCGTTTGGATTTCTACGTTGATTTATCCATATGCGGTCACCTAATAATTATTGTTGACGACCTCGTTGTTCCATATTTCTCTATAAAATATAAAAGCATTACTGGTTTTGAATAATTTGTTAGAAAAAACACTCAAGCTAGGATAATTATAGAGTTTAGATCATACATGAATGACGCAAACTTTTTATTGAGATAGACCTAAAAATTGACCCTTTAAGAATTAAATATGTTGAGAATAAAGCAAAACATGTTACAAATATTGATAATTTTAATATTATATAATTTTTTTTAATATTTTCATAGTACTAATATTATTGGTAATTATTACTAATTATTACTAATTATTACTAATTATTGGTAATTATTACTAATTGTTACCAATTAATGGTAATTATTACTAATTAATACTAATTATTGGTAATTATTACTAATTATTGGTAATTATAAGTAATTATTGGTAATTATCGGTAATTATTACTAATTATTGGTAACTATTACTAATTATTGGTAATTATTACTAATTATTGGTAATTATTACTAATTGTTGGTAATTATTACTAATTATTGGTAATTATTACTAATTATTGGTAATTATTACTAATTATTACTAATTATTACTAATTATTACTAATTATTACTAATTATTGGTAATTATTACTAATTATTGGTAATTATTACTAATTATTACTAATTATTAATAATTATTAGTAATTATTGGTAATTATTACTAATTATTACTAATTAATACTAATTATTGGTAATTATTACTAATTATTGGTAATTATTATTAATTATTTCTAATTATTACTAATTATTACTAATTATTACTAATTATTACTAATTATTACTAATTATTACTATTTACCAGTAATTATTCCTAATTAGTGGTAAGTATTACTAATTATTGTTAAGTATTACTAATTATTGGTAATTATTACTAATTATTGGTAATTATTATTAATTATTACTAATTATTACTAATTATTATTAATTATTACTAATTATTGGTAATTATTACTAATTATAACTAATTATTACTAATTATTACTAATTATTGGTAATTATTACTAATTATTACTAATTATTACTAATTATTGGTAATTGTTACTAATTATTACTAATTATTGGTAATTATTGGTAATTATTACCAATTATTGGTAATTATTGGTAATTATTACTAATTATTGGTAATTATTACTAATTATTGTTAATTATCACTAATTATTGGTAATTATTACTAATTGTTGGTAATTATTACTAATTATTACTAATTATTACAAATTATTACTAATTATTGGTAATTATTGGTAATTATTCCTAATTATTACTAATTATTACTAATTATTACTAATTATTGGTAATTATTGGTAATTATTACTAATTATTACTAATTATTGCTAATTATTGGTAATTATTGGTAATTATTACTAATTATTGGTAATTAATACTAATTATTGGTAATTATTGGTAAATATTACTAATTATTGGTAAGTATTACTAATTATTGTTAAGTATTACTAATTATTTGTAATTATTACTAATTATTGGTAATTATTTCTAATTATTACTAATTATGACTAATTATTGTTAATTATTACTAATTATTAGTAATTATTACTAATTCTTGGTAATTATTACTAATTATTACTAATTATTACTAATTATTATTAATTATTACTAATTATTTGTAATTATTTCTAATTATAGGTAATTATTTTTAATTATTACTAATTATTACTAATTATTACTAATTATTGGTAATTATTACTAATTATTACTAATTATTACTAATTATTGGTAATTATTACTAATTATTACTAATTATTGGTAATTATTGGTAATTATTACTAATTATGGATAATTATTGGTAATTATTACTAATTATTACTATTTACTGGTAATTATTCCTAATTATTGGTATGTATTACTAATTATTGTTAACTATTACTAATTATTGGTAATTATTACTAATTATTGGTAATTATTATTAATTATTACTAATTATTACTAATTATTGGTAATTATTACTAATTATTACTAATTATTACTAATTATTGGTAATTATTACTAATTATTACTAATTATTACCAATTATTGGTAATTATTGGTAATTATTACTAATTATTGGTAATTATTTGTAATTATTACTAATTATTGGTAATTATTGGTAATTATTACTAATTATTGGTAATTATTACTAATTATTGTTAATTATTACTAATTATTGGTAATTATTACTAAGAATTGGTAATTATTACTAATTATTACTAATTATTACTAATTATTACTAATTATTGGTAATTACTGGTAATTATTGGTAATTATTACTAATTATTACTAATTATTCCTAATTATAACTAATTATTGGTAATTATAGGTAATTATTACTAATTATTACTAATTATTACAAATTATTGGTAATTATTTCTAATTATTGGTAATTAATACTAATTATTGGTAATTATTGATAAATATTACTAATTATTGGTAATTATTACTAATTATTGGTAAGTATTACTAATTATTGTTAAGTATTATTAATTATTGGTAATTATTTCTAATTATTTCTTATTATTACTAATTATTACTAATTATTGTTAATTATTACTAATTATTGGTAATTATTACTAATTATTGGTAATTATTACTAATTATTACTAATTATTACTAATTATTATTAATTAATGGTAATTATTTCTAATTATTACGAATTATTGGTAATTATTACTAATTATTACTAATTACTGGTAATTATTTGTAATTATTACTAATTATTGGTAATTATTACTAAGTATTGGTAATTATTACTAATTATTTGTAATTATTACTAATTATTGGTAATTATTACTAATTATAACTAATTATTACTAATTATTACTAATTATTGGTAATTATTACTAATTATTGCTAATTATTGGTAATTAGTGGTAATTATTGGTAATTATTACTAATTATTTGTAATTATTACTAATTATTGGTAATTATTACTAATTATTGGTAATTATTACTAATTATTGGTAATTATTTCTAATTATTACTAATTATTACTATTTACCGGTAATTATTACTAATTATATGTAATTATTACTAATTATTGGTAATTATTACTAATTATTGGTAATTATTACTAATTATTGGTAATTATTACTAATTATTGTTAATTATTACTAATTATTGTTAATTATTACTAATTATTACCAATTATTACTAATTATTACTAATTATTACTAATTATTACTAATTATTGGTAATTATTGATAATTATTACTAATTATTGGTAATTATTACTAATTATTGGTAATTATTACTAATTATTGGTAATTATTACTAATTATTGGTAATTATTACTAATTATTAGTAATTATTACTAATTACCGGTAATTATTTCTAATTATTACTAATTATTACTATTTACCAGTAATTATTACTATTTACCGGTAATTATTACTATTTACCGTTAATTATTACTAGTTATTACTAATTATTACTAATTATTACTAATTATTACTAATTATTACTAATTATTACTAATTATTACTAATTATTACTAATTATTGGTAATTACTGGTAATTATTGGTAATTATTACTAATTATTACTAATTATTGGTAATTATTGGTAATTATTACAAATTTTTACTAATTATTACTAATTATTGGTAATTATTTCTAATTATTGGTAATTAATACTAATTATTGGTAATTATTGGTAAATATTACTAATTATTGTAATTATTACTAATTATTGGTAAGTATTACTAATTATTGTTAAGTATTACTAATTATTGGTAATTATTTCTAATTATTTCTAATTATTACTAATTATTACTAATTATTGTTAATTATTACTAATTATTGGTAATTATTACTAATTATTTGTAATTATTACTAATTATTACTAATTATTACTAATTATTATTAATTATTGGTAATTATTTCTAATTATTACGAATTATTGGTAATTATTACTAATTATTACTAATTACTGGTAATTATTGGTAATTATTACTAATTATTGGTAATTATTACTAATTATTGGTAATTATTACTAATTATTGGTAATTATTACTAATTATTGGTAATTATTACTAATTATTACTAATTATTACTAATTATTACTAATTATTGGTAATTATTACTAATTATTGCTAATTATTGGTAATTATTGGTAATTATTGGTAATTATTACTAATTATTTGTAATTATTACTAATTATTGTTAATTATTACTAATTATTGGTAATTATTACTAATTATTGGTAATTATTTCTAATTATTACTAATTATTACTATTTACCGGTAATTATTACTAATTATAGGTAATTATTACTAATTATTGGTAATTATTACTAATTATTGGTAATTATTACTAATTATTGGTAATTATTACTAATTATTGTTAATTATTACTAATTATTGCTAATTATTACTAATTATGACCAACTATTGATAATTATTACTAATTATTGGTAATTATTACTAATTATTGGTAATTATTACTAATTATTGGTAATTATTACTAATTATTGGTAATTATTACTAATTATTGGTAATTATTACTAATTATTGGTAATTATTACTAATTACCGGTAATTATTTCTAATTATTACTAATTATTACTATTTACCGGTAATTATTACTATTTACTGGTAATTATTACTATTTACCGGTAATTATTATTAGTTATTACTAATTATTACTAATTATTACTAATTATTACTAATTATTACTAATTATTACTAATTATTACTAATTATTACTAATTATTACTAATTATTACTAATTATTCCTAATTATTCCAAATTATTGGTAATTATTGGTAATTATTGGTAATTATTGGTAATTATTCCTAATTATTACTAATTAGTGGTAATTATTAGTAATTATTACTAATTAATACTAATTATTGATAATTATTAATAATTATTACTAATTATTGGTAAGTATTACTAATTATTGGTAAGTATTACTAATTATTGGTAAGTATTACTAATTATTGGTAATTATTACTAATTATGGGTAATTATTACTAATTATTGTTAATTATTACTAATTATTGATAATTATTCCTAATTATTGATAATTATTGGTAATTGTTCCTAATTATGAGTAATTAAATGAATAATTACCAATAATTAGGAATAATTACCCATAATTAGGAATAATAACATTATTAGTATATTTTATTATTAATATTAAAATAATATAATTTTCTAATTTCTATACAATTCTTCTTTCATCTGTGTGTTTTCTATCTCCATATACAAATAATACATGTGAAGACAGCAAACACACAGATGAAAAGAGAATTGTATATATATAAAAAATTATATTATCTTAATATTAATAATAAAATATACTAATAATTAAATAATGTTACTATTCCTAATTATTGGTATTTATTAATAATTATTAAGTAATAAAACAATGTAAACATAATTAAATTACAACTAATTAAGAATAATTGAAACTAATAAAACATTAAAAATAAATATTAAATTAAAATAAATATAAATACCTTGAAAATTGATCTGAGGTTGATCTCTGATCGTTCTTTAAAACTTCAATATCAACTCCGGAGAAAAAAATTAAACTTGAGAAAAACTGATCTTTAGAAACAAAATTTTGAGAGAAGAAGAAGATGGAATTTGAGAATGATTTGAAAAAAACGGATGGGGGTATTTATAGGTTAGATTATTTGTGACGGGCCCATTTGCGACGGGATACCCGTCGCAAATACCTTAGTCATCATTTATTACGGTCAACGGTTAAATAGTTATTTGCGACGGGTCCCGTCGCAAATAACCACCTGCCGACATACTATTTGCGATAGGGGAATATTCCCGTCGCAAATACCTTTTACCGCCGCCGGTTATTTGCGACGGGAATATTCCCCCGTCGCAAATATGTTTCCCGAGATTTGGTGCGCAAAGGGCGCCAGTCCTTTTGCGATGGGGAAAGCTATCCCATCGCAAAAGGCTACTTATTTGCGATGGGCAAATACCCCCGTCGCAAATAAGTTTTTAACAGGGCTATTTGCGACGGGAATAAATCCCGTCGCAAATACCCATTTTTCTCGTAGTGATATAATGATAATAATAAAATATTGTTAACAAATTTTTCATAAGATGTTGTAAATAGTTCATATATGATATTATATATAATATAACAACACTGAGTTAAATTACATTAATATTTTAATTTTTGGTTAATTGAGTTTTTATCATGATTCAAATGGTTCTCAGGGGTGTATTAGGGATTCAAGACACAAAATAGAGGAGAAAATGACAAGTTGTTCAAGTTGTAGGGTTGGCACAAGATTACCTTAATTGTGTTCCCTAACCGTACAATGTAGTGGGTTCAAATATATATCCAAGTTTATATCCCTTTCATGGTTTGAAAATCATGTGGGCCTATCTAGACACATGTGCAGTCATGCTGATTAGGATAAAGGCAACCACATGAGAGTGGCACAGTTTTTCCAAACTATATGGGTGGCTAAACATACTGTGCATCCTACTTCCCTTATGAAAAAATGTAGATACATAGTTGGCACATTGTTTTTACAACCATGATTACAAACAATGTTCATCTTTAAAAGTTGGTAAATTCCAAATTTTTCCACCTAATATTATTGCATTTCCCCTAATATTTCACCCCATTAATCCCCCAGAAACTATGCTGACAAATCAAGAGCTCTATCATCACCTATGGGTGAATATCCATTAATTATTACACATTTTATGTGACATTAGTTGTGAATAGAAGCCTTGGGTAAGACTTTAATGTTTTTCGATTTCATTTTATGCATAAGGATTTTTGTGTTGTAACCCCTCTTTCCAAATTTCTAAACCCTTATCTTCTAGTTTTACTTGTTTTGATGTTTGAGGTTGTTTTAGCTTGAACCAAGGATCATTATTGGATGAGGGTTTGTATTCAAGAATTAGTTATTTTGACTAAAAGTTTTTTCCATAGACTTAAAATTATATAATTCATTGTTGTTTTACTATTGTATTTATATGATTTTTTAATATAATTCACTAAGGAATGTAATTTGGGCTTTATATTGACGAGTGAAATCCTTCATAGAACCTGGTTTTTTTATGTTGTGAAACCAAACCTAGGACTACCCATGGTGTGTTTCAAACCCTTTAAAAATGATGTAATTTGTTATTATGTTTTGACTTGAGAATATTATGTCAGTGAATGGGTAGGTGTTGGTACTTATTAAATGGTTAGGGTTAAGGGAAAAATGACATGTTCTTATATTAGATTTTGGGAATTTTTTAGGAGGATTTTGAAATCATTTTAATGGTGTGTTTTGGATTTTTAATTGGATAGGTTTTTAAATAATAGAAAATGATGTTTAGAATGTAGGTAATGTTTTTAAAGGATGTGTTAACCTCAAAGTGTTTTGAAAAGGGGGTTGATTTAGATTAAAAATTTTGATTTTAAATGTTGGTGGGGTTCCCTTTTTATTAAAATACTTTCATGGCCCTTCTAAATGGTTAGAAATGGAAAGTTATGCCTTGTGTGTGGTTTCGTTTTCAAATGAGGAAGACCTATTTTTTAGCGGGTGGCTTTAAGATAATATTAAAAAAAAATGTGTTTTATATCATCAGAAATTGGTTGAGTTTTATTTAATCCATTATTTGGTTTTAAGGGTTTATTGAGACCTTTTTAATTGGAATTATATGACTGTATATGTGATAACATTTAAGTAATCATGTCCATGTGGTAAATGGTATGAATGGATTATTGGACAAAGGATCTACTCTCATAGGTTGGGATAGAATAGTACTCTAGGCCCCACTGATGTGTTTCATGGTTTGGGATGTTGGATAGAGGCTCCTCGTATTTGGGTTAGGCTTGATTGATGTTATATTCCACACTAATATCTTTTCTTATTTAGGATTTCATATTGAGGCTCGATGCTCCAAAAGTTTTAATTTTTGGGATGTTGGGTTAAGGCTCTATGCTTCCAAATTAAGGACATGATATGGTTACCGAGATAGATTCTCCAAGGTATGTTCTTAAATTTATTTTATTAGTGAATTCCCCATTTTGAATAAAACTATTTGAACTGTTTATGTTATATATTAGGCTCTCATCATGGTCGTAGTGTGTTAGGTTGGTTTTATTTCATGATATAACATAAATGATAAATTGGCTAGTTAATAATTTTTTAAATGTCCACACATTTCTCTTATATCCCTATTTATTTATCATACATATTTTATCTAAAAACACTATTGTAAAAACTAGTAATTTCTTTAAAAACCTTTGGTGGTACCCTAAATAGTTGTACTCAAAACCATCTTGGGTTACCATGGAACTTGGGTACCCAAGAATATGTTATGTAACATCATGCACCTCCTCATTCTCTTAAGTTGGGGTGGATTTTCTACTTGGACTTAAGAGATAACCCCAAGGTTCAGAAGTATTGAAGTAGATTCCAAGGAATTCATTAACATATGTGGGTGATTTTCCCTTTAAAAATAATGAAACATGACCAGACATTCCATTACCAAAAAACCACTACATGATTCATGAGAATAATGTAAAATAACTCAAATATATTCCATTGATATCAAAACAAAACAATGATAAAGAAACATAATTGAATACTACCAAAAATAAATTTAAATAGTGGAAGACATAAACAACAAATCCAAAAGACTCTAAAACATAACTATATGATCCAACCGTGCTCTATGCTTCACTCCACAATATATCCCAAGTATCACTATGCACCACTAGAGAAGTGTGATATTTTTTTTCCTATGTACGAATAAACGATATCTTCAAAATCACCAAAGTTATAATGTGGGGGTGAGAAATTAAAATTAATAGGCATTCCACAAATGAAATTCCTAATCATGCCACTATGATATAACAAGTGAGAACATTTATATAAAATAATCTTTATAAAAAATTATTACAATTCCAAAATTTATAATAATTGAAATATTTTATATCAGAATACAAAATATGTTTCATGGTAAAAATGTTTTCTCATAACAACACCATGTTTCATGGAAATAATCCAAGTGATTCACTACATCCATTTCATGAATTTAATAATAACAACCCATTTCATATCACATAGTCACACACATCCATACACGCATGCTTGGTGTTACCATTGATGGTGAAATTCAATTCAATAACATATCCATTTGATGGTGGTATTTCATGAAAAATATTGATCACACTACACACATGTTTAACCATAAAATCCACCCAAATTTCAATCCATATTTTTCAAAAAATCCCAATAAATCCCCATCTTATTTATAACCATAATGACTTGAGAAGTCAATAAAACCAACCTTTTGTTGAAATTTTGTTTTTAATCCAAACATTTAAACAAAACCAAACAATTATTGAAACCCACCATTCCACGAATCAAACCCAAAAAAACCATTTTAAAATCATGTTACCAAATTCAACATTGTTCAAAACACCCAATTTCACAAAATGTGATAAATGGTCACCATATATGGTTTCTATCAATCATTTCACAAAAATTTCACAAAAATTTCAAGAGAAAAAAATTGAAAAAATGATTTTATGTTATAAATATAGAAGTTGATATTGAACCCACATACATCGAGATTTTTGGAGAAAATGAAGAATGGAACTAAAAAACCATGAAAAAACCTGGTCAAAATTTCAAAACCACACCTTATATCTCATCCATTATCAAGAAAAAAGAAATGTATAAACATTATTGGCATAAAAAAACTCAGATCAATCCATAGGAGACTATATCTAAGAAGCTTAGGGAGAAAAGGAATTATATCTATGAAAAAACACCCCATACATCCATGAATAAAGACTTACTGCATGAATAAGGCATCAACCCACAAAGAAAGGCCTCCAAGTCACTTCTAAATCAATGGTAAGTGGTCTAAAGCCTCTGTGAGGAAGAATTTTTGATTTATGGTCAAAATGGATAAAAAGTGTGTATTTAAAGGCTAATCCCATCCTAGATCCACATTTATGGATCTTTTTTTATACTGTCCTTATTTTTTCACGTGTTTAGGACAAAAAAGCACTAATCATGTGTCAGGATCTACCACAAGCGAGAGCATGCACAGTTTCACCACATAGTTATTCGAATCGTGTACTAACCATATAAGATCCCTATATAGCACTTTTAATGGTTTCTCATAGGAAGCCACACCGTTTGGTAAAACCATAAACCTTCTCGTGAGCCATCCCCTAAGCACATGTCTCATTATGCACGATTTTCTACAAAAGTATCATGGTTTTAACTAACCATGCACCAAAATTATAGCATTATAAAATCCCCAAAAACAATTAAAAAGTATCCCAACCCTTCCTAAAATTTTGGAAAACCCTTAACATAATTAAAATAATAATGAAGAGGTTAATTAATAGAAATTGGGGGGTGATAAAATATCCCATCCATTGTCCTTTACATCCATATAATTTTGAAAACAACCATTTATCTAAATGTGTTCACCCCATTTCACTTTGGTTTCCATTATATATTCCTAAGTCTCTTCCTAAATTTTACCATGTTACCAGAAAACCCACAATATAACGATGGTTTTATCACTTAATAATTTACCTTTATTATCCACAATATATACTTCCATGTGCACCAACAATGCATTAAAATATACATCAACATGATCCCATCAAATCACATAGTCATAATCAGACTGATAATTTTTTAATGAAGATACATGAAACCAATTATGCAATGCACTGAATCATGGTGAAAATTATAACTGATATTACACCTCACAAAACCATTCATGAATCTAAAAATGTACTATCAATCTAAGAGATAACATTCCATGATTTTCAAAATGATGATGCCCAAGAATTGGAGAGATCCACATCAACACAGGATCACTCGCCGCAAATCACAATAGTCATTGGCAATGATCATCATACAATTTCAAAAGCATTGTGTCATCTCCATACATTTTATATTCAAGTGAATCTTCTACATTGTCTCTTGGACAAAGCCCCACCAAACTAGTGACGTATCACCTATTTCCACTCAAAAATATGGGGATTGAAATGGAAACCCATTAAATTATTTAAGAGGATCCATATAAATCAAATCTTGATAACAGTTGTTATATGAGAACTCTACTAATGGTATTTAATCTTCTAATGAGCCACAAAAATCCATTACACAAACCTTAAACATGTCTTCTAATGTTTTTATCATCCATTCAGATTGTCCTTCCATATAATCATGATATGATGTACTCATACTAAATTGAGTCCCAAGGGTTTTCTCTAAGGATTTATATAATCGAGACGTAAACCACATATTTTTCCCTAACACTGTCTAAATTGATATTCCATACCTCTTTACCAATTATCTAATATAGATTTTTGAAAATTTCTCAATCATAGGAGATTTATGAATATGGATTAAATGATACGACTCTGTGATCATATCGACTATCACCCATATGAAATCACGATTCTAAGCAATTATTCAGAGATCTATTACAAGATCCATATATACATGCTCCCATTTACACATATGAATTTGTTAAGAATGAAATATACCTACTGGTCATTGATCAGAAGCCTTAATCTACCGACAAGTTATGCATCTAAAAATGTACTCGACCACCTTTATTTTCATATCTTCCACTACTAGAATATTGGATTTATCTAGCACTAGGGTGTTAACAATGATTTCTAAAACCTGATTAAAGACCTCCTTTTTCAACGCTAAAAATAGCACCATTAAAGGGAGTGTTTGAGAGCACCATTTATCATGACCTGATAATGACCCAAACTATATCAATGCTTTTAAGAAAGTATTGATAAATGGGGTCCTTTATCAGTTCATGTAAAAAATCATGGATATAGGGGGGTTTATCAGTCATTTTATAAGTACTAATAAAACTATAAATAATAAATATTTTTCTTTAAAAAACTTATTATAATATATTTATATTTATATTTATGTAAATATAATATGTATTTTTAAAATATTTTTTAGATAATGTAAATAAGAATTTACTCTATATATATAAGATATTTATTAAAAATGAATTATATAAAAACAAAATAAATATTTTTAATAAATATTTTACTTATTAATACAGATTAATAGTCATTTAATATAAATTTGGAGATAAAAAAAACCAAAAAATTAAAAAAAATGATCTACAAAAAGTTTAAAATGTAACTCGAACTTCCACCGGCCATAACTTTTGATCATGGTGTCCATTTGGGCTCTACCACATGTCAAATCAGAGAATGTGTTGAGGTATACTCCATCAATTACACTAGTAAACCTTTTCCTCATTTTTCAAGGAAAAGGCATTAAAGGCCTCTAAAACTGGGATTTTAATTGGGGTACCCTGATTTTTTGACAATTGATGTATTTTCAGCCACGTTGAAATGAGGTTTTTTCACTTTTTTAGTGGATACTGAATTTATTCCCATATCTTACATTCAAATTTATATTATTGTTTTTAAATATTATCATTTTATACAACATAATATTATTTATAATAATATATAAGGATGTTATTTTATATTTACATATAATAAATCACTCATATAAATACATATATCAATATATTTATGTAAAAATGTATATTCTAATATATATAAATAAATTAATATGTTAAAATTGTGTTTAAAACCATATCTAAATTTTTTTCACATTATAAAAATATATTTATAATGTTTATATATACCTATGTGTGTGTACTAATAAACAATTATATTATAATCTAATACATATAAATGAAAATAATAAATATTATATTTAAATAAATATAATATATATCACACATGCAAATATATGTTATAAATGTATTTAAAAATAATTATATAAATATATGTAATGATATATATATATATATATATAAATATCATTAAAAAATAGAAAAAACATTGTGTAGTAGTAAAGGAATTCCATCATTGAAGGAGAGGTTCACGGATCGAATCCATGCAGGTGCACATGAGTCTGGGAATTTGCAATGATTTTTTATAAGTGGTGGTGGGGTGAAAAGTGCTGATATGTTGGGTCTGGTGTGCTGTTGTCTGAAAAAACCCCCTTTAATAGAATTGACACTATTATCCCTAAAAAGTGATGTTAAAGAACACTTTAATAGTACTTTATTAACTCTTTTATAGGGTACCTTTAACAACAATTTTGTAGCATAGATAAATGTTTCCAGCTCTTAACTACACTTTTATTATCATTGTTGTTTTAGCAAAGATAAAGGTCATTTCTAGTGTTGTTAAACGCATTATTGGTAATAGTGGACCCACAAAAACTATTCTTTTAATACCTTATACATATTCTATATTTTTGGAAGAACAACCCATTTTTAATGGTGGTAATAGGTAATAATTTTTTCCAAAAAAAACCAAAGTTAAGATCACCCATTCTTAAAACCAAAAAATTGATCCTCTATCCAGTTTCTATAACTAAATGGTCTGCCCACCATTGAGTTTTGACCTCATCGCAACACATTCTGAATCAGATGTATGTTCCTCCTTAACCAAGTTCACCAAATCAAGAACCATTGAAACTATAATGAAAATCGCTTCACTCCCTTAGTTTTCACAATCAAAGTGCACGTTGGGTAGGACTGATATCTACTTCCACTCATCTAAAGCCACTTTTTCCAACTGAGCATATGACTTTCTACTTAATGCATATGCCACCAAATTGTCTTTACTAGATATTTACATCAAGTAAAATTCAAACATTTATAGATACGTAATTCATCTAATTTATCTCAAATTCAAAAAAACATTGTGAGAAAGTATGTTTTAAGAACTTATAATTCATAGACATTGTCATTTTCTCACTAGGTAATTAAGCCAAATCGTCAAAGCATGGACTATGAAATCTAACACCTAATAATGTTTTGGGAATTACTTATAATGTAAAAATATGTTTCTCAATTCAAAAGATACAACATGATCTCTCATTATCAGAAAACATTCCATCCCTGATCTCAAAGCATCACAATATCCCACATACCCTTGTCCAAATTATATAAAAAACATGAATACTACAGATGTAATGAAAACATCAATCTCATCAAAGGACATTTGGAATTCCTCACTCAATTTGAATGGAACATTCTTCCTTACAAAAGCATTCATAGGTGAGTCGAGTTGTGAATAATCATGAAAAAATCATAGATAATAACCAACAAGACTAATGAAACATTGTTTCTTGAAAACATTCATCAGAAGTTGAAACGAGATAACATCCTATATCTTCTCTATATCCATAGAAACACAATTTATAGATATAAAATTTCCAAGGAAATATACATCTTGTATCCAAAAATCATACTATCATAATTTTTCATAAAAATGATGATCCGAAAATATTCCAAACATTGTCACCATGTTTTTCTTATTCTTAGCACTTATCTTTGAATACACCAATTTTTCATCCAAAAATACCACCATAAAAGAATCTATATACTGCTAAAATATCCAATTAATCAATCCCATAAAGACAAATAATTCATTATTAATACTTAAAGTCATAATTATTTATTCATAATGGTTATATCTACTCCTGGAAGTTGTCTTTGTAATATCCTCCATTAGAAACCACAATTGGTGTTATCCTGAAAACAAGACAAATTTAGAGAATCACTGAGCTCCTATAATTTTTCAAATAGACCATAAATTAGTGGAAGTGGATACATATTCATTATCATAACTTAGTTCATATTATGATAATCGACACAAAACCTTAGAGTTTCATCCACCTCTTTCACAAACAAGACTAGTGTTGCCCACAAATACATGCTCGTCCAAACAAAACCTTTTCTTTCTAGAAAATATAACTACACATTAAGTTCCGTTATATTTTTTGTTTCTATCCAATATGATTGAAGGAAAATTAGACCGGTCCCCATATGGATATCAATCATAAACTACACTTATCATGTGTGTGGTAACCCAGAAAAATTTTCTGGGAAGCATCCTCAAATTGATCAACAACTACTAGAAAATAATCTTCCTCAATATATTCCATTGAAACCAAAGTGAAAAAATAAATGATATGATATCATTCCACCTACTAGTTCTAATAAAATTTTTGTGCCATTCTTTATATTTTGGATGCCTTTACAGAGATTCTCAACACCATCCTTAGTCATAAAACAATCCATTTAGGTATAATAGTCTATTTGAGGCTTGACTATTATCAATCAATCCATATATAAGATTATATGATATAAATCAATCTCATGAATAGAGAATTACCATATCAATTTTTTCTTATCAATATTTATAGAGTAATCTTTTAACATATAGGCTCTACATTATCTATTTCCCAATATAGTTTTATGTTTTAACACACACTGTATAATCTCAACATTTAAACATAGAAAATAAATTGCACGAGAAGCGAGAAAGGAATGGGATTCACCCATATAAAATAAATATTGAATATGTGTAGAATTTATAATAATCATACCTCTCATGGTTGATGGTCTCGATTGATTATACAAAATTACGTGTACAACTTCATATAATCGCTTGCTCGCTGCACATTATTCCTTATTGTCCAGTTGAGAATTACCTTATTGATCAGTTATGGTATTCATATATTCACTATGTCTAGCTCTGTTATATTGAAAATATTGATTCATCTACCCGTGTCCTATTGAATCATACGTCATTTGTGACACTTGAGAAGTCTCTCGAACACCAATCCTCGGAGAAATGTGACAATAGCACTGAATATTCCCCATATTATTGAATTTATGGATCTATCAAGGAGGTGTTGTGAATTCACTCTTTATGTGACTAAGATAACCACATTGGAAACATCATGGATTGATCTTGAATCTAAGGTAATATTAACCATTCCATCTATCTGATTCTGATTCATGTTCCCCCCTTAGAAATAGGGGTCCCTCTTTTGTTTGTTCCTAGTATTAGAGTTCCCACCATTTCCCATGTGTATAAACATACTTCCTCCACCAGTAGATCCTGAGGTATCACGTTATTACATATTCTTTCTATTGACAATGTTTTTGTAATAAGTAATACAGAGCATGAAAATATTCAATCAAATATCCTTCCTTAGCCTTGATTCAAAGATGTATTCCTTCAAGAAGGCCCTTACTGCAACATTGATTGAAAATTAGACTAAAATAAAAAATTTATCCATGTACTCTGTCAATGTGTCGATATCTTGTTTCCATCCTAATAATTATGTAGTTCATTAAATTTTGAACATATATAGATAGAATTGTTTATTAAACAATTCTTCAAAATCCCCTCAAATAATACATTGTTCAAATTTATCCTATATAGGTAAGACACGAAAATGGCATGCTAGATCTTAGAACATATATGTCACTAGTTTGAAATTCAAATCTCCTAGTGTTCCAATGAAATAAAAGATATAATTCATCCTATTCATCCACACCTCTTCCATGTCTAATTATGAATCTCCTCAAAAGATGTATCAAATCTTCTTCCAAAATTAGATATAATGATCCACTATACTTGGTGAATCCCTCATTTTCCCCTATCCATATCCTTAAACTCATAGACCATATTTTGAATCATCTGTTGGTTCGCTTATGGCTTTGGTTAAACCACATTCCTAGCTGCTTCTTCAAGTTAGTTCTTATGATGCCTATTGGGTTCCATTTTTTAAAACCATAATAAATGTCATAAGTCTCAATCCCTAGCTAACTAGGTCTCAACAATTTCAAATTATATCACATCATATTATCACATAATTATTTTCCAAAATTCAATATTTTCCACAATAAACCATTTTTAAAAATTTCACAATTCTTTTGAAAATCATACCATTTTCAAAATAACCATTTGAAGTATTAAAAATATCACAATTGAAAAAAACGTAAAAAATTTTAAACAATCAATACATTTTCATAAAATAATATATAATTATTCAATAATTACTGTTAACTCGTTGTGGGCATTCATTTCTATGATGTGTGTCAAGGTCATCTCATTGGATAAACCCATAATAATGAGATTACAATTCTTATAGGTGTCTCTACGGAACTGATTTACCCAACTCCCTAGTAATGTAATGTTTATCATAAAAGGTTAAATAAATATTTCTTTGATATTAATTTCATGTATTGAAAATACTACTCCTTTCAACCATCACAAGTCAAGGAATAAAAATACTGAATTTCAACTCCATGATCGATAGAACTAATGAACAATATTTAGTCAAAGTCTAAAAAAACTGATACTACTTATTCCACAACGATATTTGGAAGGACCAAAACTTATACCACTTGTAGAATCCCTTGCCTCTTCATTGACTTGAGTTATGTAATAATTGATACTATACCTTAAGTGACATCCCCAAAGCACCGAAGGTTGGATATAAATGTCAACAACTTCATTAACATATAGTGGATGATTTTCCCTTCCTAAATAAAACAACACAACCAAACATTATGTAACCAAATAACCACTATATGATTCATGATTACATTGTGAAACAAAAAAAATTAATACCCTTGATATCAAAACCATACTACAATAGAGTACTATAGAGGAAGACTAAAATACATCAATGTAAACAGCAGAAGACAGAACACTCAAAACCCAAAGACTCAAAAAAACTGTAATCTATAATCATGATCATTTCTCTACTCCAAAATAAATCTCAAACTTCACTATTCACCACCAGAGAAGTTTGATACTTTAAATTATCACATGTCATCCTAATGATTTTCGTAAAAGAACCAAAGTTCCAAATTATATGTGAGTAAAGAAACACAATAAGATTTCACCAAAGGGACTCCCTACTTGTTACACTAGGAAAGAAAATGTCATAACAATTATATATATATATAAACTATTTGACATTGATAAAAAATTAATTGCAGTTGAAACATTTTATATTAGAATCTAAACAAGTTCCATGGTAAAAAAATTTCTCAAAATAGTACCATGTTCCATGGAATGTAACCAAACAAGTAATTTCAACTGTTTCAAGAATTTTTTTTCATTAACCAATTTATATCACGTAGCTACACACACCCATACACAAAATCTTGTTGTCACAGTTTATGGGGAAACTTCACATTTATAACACATCCCTTTGATGTTATCACATTCATGACCAATACTAATCCCATTCCACACACACATAACCATTTATGACTACCACATGCCAAATCATCTTAGTCAAACCATTTCAATAAAACCACAATTTATTCAAAACCCTAATAACCAGAAGAAAATAATTTTCCAAAAAACCATTTCAATAAAAACAACCTTTTATTCAAAAACATTTTTGTAGGATTCAAAACCAACTAAAAATTTAAAAATCATGATTTTAAAATCATGTTTCCAAATTCACCTATGTCCAAAACACCCAATTCTGAACAATACAATAAAATTTCACCAAAGAAGGTTTAGATCAATCATTAAACAAAAAATTTCATATTCAATTAAACACAAAAAACCCCATTTTTTAATCAAGCATTCATGTTATAAATATAGGATTCAAGTGTGAATCAACCAACTTCAGGATTAACGGAGAAATCGAAGGATGAAACTCTAACACCAATGAAAACAGGTTAAATCTTAAAAATCTCTCTGTATATATCATCCCATATCAACATCATAGAAATATAAAAAAAAGATTGGTATAAATAACAATATATCCATCTTTATAAGACTATATCTGAGAAAAAGAGAGAGAGGGTGGGAAGTAGACCGAATAAAAACCTACCAAAAACTACCATAAATAGAGACTTACTACAAGAATATGGCTTTAATGAACCATGAAACACCTTTGGATCGCTTTCAAATTGATGGGGGAAGGGTTCCACATACTTTTGTAGAAATAATATTCATGTATTGAAATGGGGGAAATTGGTGTTAAATGTTAATACTAACCAAAATCTGTTGCTGTGGATATTGTTTTTAAATCATTCACGGTTAGTCATACATTTAAGAAATATTCTCACTAATCGTCCATCTAGATATTCCTCATTGGGGACCTCCTATATTATTCCCACTTTGTCAGAAAATCTATGCACCAATAGTGGAAAAACCAATTATCATAGAAAATACAGTTTCTTTGAGGCAGCTATATGGTTTGGAAAAACCATGTGCCTAACCATAAACCATACCCTTAGCCCATTTCCACCTATACATGGTTTCCTATAGATGATTCATTGTTTTCACTAACTATGCCCCAAACACGTAACTTTATAAAATACCTAAAAACAGTCCAAAATTCTTATAAACAATCCCAAAATTCACCCATTCACTTTTAATACTTAACAAGCATAATAAAAGGGTTACTTACTTGAAAATGGGGGTGAAAGATGATAATTTTTTGGTACAGGTTCATGATAGGAACCTGGTGTTTTCTTTTTTCATGGGATAATGGGTCAGATCATGGGATTTAATAATTGGGTTAGACTCAGGAATGTGTTTAGGTATTTTCATAGTTTTTGTATTTTGGGTCTTTAATTTATAACTTCCTTAAACATTATGTATCCATTCCATGTTAACATTATATTTTAACTGGTTTAATGTTGGAACATTCCTTTCGTCATTCCATTATATAGTTTCATTTGGTTGATATATCTATTGATATTATTTATACTATTATTTTACTCTAATAAGTGGATATAGTATCCCCATTTTACCTTTATAGACCTGTACTGGTAGTCAGTAGCCTTTGGTGTACATGGTGGTGCGCTTGAGGTCATGTGGAAACTCATATCGAGAACTGAATATAGTGTATCACGAGATAGTGAATTTAATTATAGATATGAGTATGGTTCTATTGTATTAATATTATAAATTTAAATTCATTATTAATTTCCAATCGTAATTTACTTAAATAACCATATTCTTTGTATCATGTATTTTCTTACTACCTAAACTATCTATCATTTCTCTATATATTGGTTTACATTTGAATGTTATTCGATTGACTAGGTAATTATTGATAATAAATATTATTTTCTCAATATTGAAATTTGTTGTTTTGGCATATTGTTCATTAATTAAAATTTTCATTCAATAAATGAGGAATTCATTAAACGTGTAATGATGGGTGGGGTTTGGAATTTACCACCACTAGATGCATCAATAAGACTCATGAGCCAAACTAGTTGGCCAAGTTAAATGGGTCTTTACCCATCATTTTAAGCTATCATAGATCAAGGTATTGACTATTGATATATCATAATTTTTAATATCATCATTTCCAATATTATTCATTTCAATCATTTTGACTTCAAATATAATTTTTATTATTAATGGTATTACTGCATTATTATTACTCATGGATCCAGTTTGTTCATAAGGGTTTAACTAATTAGAAAGTGTTCCATGTTCTTTACATTCCCATATTTATTATGCTGTGTCTTATGATGAAATATTCAACTGTATTTAAAAATTTTTGGGAATCCATGATCACCCATTTATTTTTTCCCCATAATTTAAATATGGATATTGTGAATAATATCTTGGATGAAAAAAATTGTTTTATGATATGTTATTTATATTTACAATGGAATATTGGTATCATATATGTGTATAGTTTTCCAAGACTACTAAATTGATCAATCCTACTTGATGATATCCCTTGTTTCTATTTAAATGTAGTAAATTATATATCACCTATTGGATACTAGAGTTCAGGTTGTTACACTTTTGCCTTTAAACCATAGCTTGTTGGCCTACCAAGTATTGAGTTACATACACTAAAATAAACCTTTTCATATTATATCACGTTAATTAATCTTTAATATCTTTTTATATCTTCATACATATTTGATTAGTATATAATAATGAACTATTAGCTTCATACAACAGCTCCTTCAAGTCTTTTATTGATGGGACACATACACAATTCCCGAAACATTTTATTCAAGAAAGATCACTGATGAATTACACAACATTACTCACATTATTCCTTAATTAAACATATTTCTTATGTTCCTTCCGAACACACTCATTGATTAATTACAGAAAATTCTTCATATAATATTAATATTTTTCACCATTCTTCATGATTTCAGGATCCATCATCTACAAATCCTTAAATATTAGATCTTTTTCAATCATCATAATAGAAAAACTAGCATATTATTTCTTACTTGGAGCATCACCAACCTTGTTCACCTTCCCTGGTTGTTAATGTATTAAGAAATAATAATCATTGATCAAGTCGAACCATCTTATCTAGCCTATATTGAACTCTTTCTATGTAAATATATACTAAAATATTTTATGATCGGTATATATATCACACCATTATCCATATTAACAATTAATCTATATTTTATATAATGAATTACCATTACAGACCCCATATCATTAGTCAAGTAATTTATTTCATGAACTTTTAACTGTCGAGATACATATGTTGTCACCATGTCATTCTTCATGAGGGTGCATCCTAGTCCCTTAATTGATACATCAATATAGGTCACAAAGCCTTATCCATCATAGGGTATTTCAATAATGTACATTCTAACCAACCTTGCCTTTAGTTATTTGAAATCCCCATAACATTCATCTATCTATAAGATCTTATCCCAATTTCCAGTCAGCTTCTTGAGTGGATTATATTGTTGTGACAAATCTCTAACAATTCTTCTGTACTATTTATCTATCCTATAAAAATGAATATTTCAATTACTATGGTTGATATTATCCATCAACAAATAACATACATCATTCATTGATCCACCTATAAACCCTCACATGAAATTATATATCCCATGAATGAAACTTTTTTATGACCAGATTCACACTTTGGTAAATTTAGCATACAACTTCTCCTTCCCCATGGTGTTTAGAACAAATCCCAAATGTTCTTCGTCCTCTTATTTAATATTTTAATATATCATAATATAAAACATAAATTCTACAAAAAGTAATAAAGGTTATATTTAAATACTATATTCATTAAATTTATAAATAATGATTTATCATTTGTATGCCCAAATGAAATTACTAAAAATTCATAATGACCATACCTCATATGGATGGTTTTCTTGGGTATATCCTCATTTTTATCCTTATATAATGATATCCTGGTGAAATATAAATTTTGAAAAATATTTATCTTTCCATTATTTACAAAAAAAATAATTTATATTAGGTAGAAGATACTTTTTCATAATGGTGATCTTGTTAGGTTCTTGATAGTCAAAGAAAACACGTATTGATTTGTATTTTATCTTAAAAAAATAATAGGTACACACCACAGTGAAGTAAAAAGACAAATGAATACATTATATAAATTCTCCAAGATCTACATCTTCTAATATTTTAACTCAATACAAGACATTATATATGGATTCATTTAAATAGGTTTATCATCTTGTATGATTTCAATTGATAACTAAACATAATGATTATGGGGAAGACTAGGAAAGTCCTTAGTAAATAAATTATAATATTCCTGAAAAATAAGAACATTTTTAATGTATAGTTTCTACCCTACCATTTGATGATAATATCCTGCATTAATAGTTAGAAAACCCCATATGATCGAAATAATTTCCATTGGGTGTTCTGGTATATCCCCATGCGAATAGACAATTGAAGGTTGATTTGGATTATTGAATGTAATTTCCCTTCCAGAACAATGGATACAGACTCTTTACTAATAGATCCAATCTATAAAAATTCATATTCAACTAGATGAAGTATAAAACTATTTTTTGGAATAGCATTCCTAAAAACATCTATCAGAGATGAGCTACAGACTTGAGATGATGTCATCCTTCCATTAAGAGTTTTCATATCCATCTCAGAATCAAATTTTTCAGGATATAAATTAACATTCCTAGATCCATTTAATGATATAATTGTATTCACATGACTAATATAAATTAATATACAAAAATAGTTTAGAATTCCCATCAATGCTTTTAAATTCATCATTCAATCCTAAATCCATTTCTAAAAAAATGGTTAGTATGACCATCATGCATCGTTAATTAGAGTGATTGATCCTAAAAAAACATTCATTTCATGTCTATATATTGAATTCATATTTTCATTTTGTTTACATTAGGTTTATCCTATTTCAATAATGGTAATTATATATTGAAATATGTTATAATGGTTCATAACAAAATGTGAGTTAACCTAAGAATATCCCTGAAGAGTGTCAAACCAGATGTGCTGTAAGGGAACACTCATCAGGAAACAAAATGATTCTAGAGATATAATCAATAAAATATTTGAAAGGTTATCACCCTTAGATATATCTATAACAAAACTAAATCCACTTGTATTATCCATACATGGATGTATTTCTAGGAAAACAACATAATCTCTGCTACACAAAAACATTAGTAAATTATCATATACTTAGAAATACCCTCAAAGTTATTCATGATGTCATATTCCCTAAAATATTCTTTAATAAATCTAGATCACCAGGTTTCTAAAAATCTACCAGTAATATATATTGTAAATACCTCCAACCTAATATCCCATATCTGGTAGATAATTTATTACATTTTTATTAGATATAAGTAAAATATATCCCAATGGATCAAGTATTTTATTAGTCATGTAAAATTTTATACGTACTCAAATTTTACTTTACACAAGAAAACATAAAATCCAATATAGTATATTCTTTGAGAACATCGTTATTCCTAATATAATATCCGTTCATATAAATAATAATATAATTCCTATAATTCTAGGTAATGAAAACATAAGAAAGTGGTGAGCTCAGTTCCTCAGCAACGGTATGTGTATAATGGAATGCAACATGTAATATTTAACGAATGAATAATATAGAAGAAATAAATATTGATAAAATAATTTCATATAAGTGATCATATAATATTGAAACTAATCCATAGATATAATAACAATGGAAATAATCACAAGGTCATCATTAACATATTTCATAATAATGAAATTTATAATTCCAAACATCTTAATCTCATTGGAAATGTATTCTGCCAAGACATATACAAAAATTGTTAAGGAAATGAAAAAATACCAAACAAATTTTGTCTGATGAGCATACATATGCATCAATGGGATATCTAATTATGGTTCCCACTCTTCACTTCTTATTTCACTATTAAACAACTTACCATTAATAACACTATGAATAGTATCTATTAGTGCTAGAAAATCACTGACTACATGACTGATGTAAAAATCCATGATCTTTTATCAATAAATAAAAATCACTGATAAAGGGTTCTTTATTGGTGATAAAGGACGTTCAAATAAAACAGACCTTTATCACAAATTTTAAAATCACTGAAAAATGCAGCCTCTATTAGTGATTTTAAAAGTGCTGATAAGGGGGAACAATACAGTGTGCTGCAACATCACTGTATGATAAGGGGGAACATTACAGTGTGCTACAACAACACACTATAGTGTGCTGCAAGAACACAGTACAACACCACTATAGTGTTCTCTTATAGCACATCGTAGGAAAAAAAACACAAAAGATATCAAAACAACAAGTACCAATAAATGATTTAAATGAGAGTAAATTTACAACACAAACACAATAATATAACAATATATTATATACATTTCAAACATTGGTTCACAAAATTACATAAATAAAAAGTATTACATAAATTCGAAAAAATAAATGTTCCTTTGACTTTTAATATTTACCCGACTAATGCTATTACTGAATAAACCACCACTACTTCAGTAAAATAATTATAATTTTTCATAAATAAATTCTTCTCATAGTATTAACAAATATAAATAAATTAACAAAATTGATTAACTTTTCTAAATTGATGCCAATTTTGACAAAAAAAGATGCACTTTGAGTCATACTGGTCACACCGTGCATCTGATTGATGCGAGACAAATTCCAACATATATTAAATTACATATAGATAATTTTACTAAAGTATAAAAACCATATTGATGTTTTAGATTTATTTTAAGTATGCTAGTCGTCTTTTTTACTAATATCTAATTTTAAACTGGAAACTGGAACATTTACTCATTTCGATAACATGGTATAGCGGTTTGATGTGACAAAAATTCATACATGTCAAAAATTACTTATGAACAATTATACTAAATTATCCAGAAATTAGTAGTACAATTGTTTAGAATTCTGTGAGTGATACTTTTTAAACTAAAGTGACAATTTAAAACTGATAACGGACACATTGAGTCATATAGGGCACATTGTGTATCAGATTGAGGTACGGTTGCTTCCTAAACATCAAGAATGACTTATGGATAATTTTATTAAAGTGTTAAAACAATTATAATTTTAGTTATTATTTTTGAGTTGTATTTTTGTCTATTTTACTAAAATTGATGGAAATATTAAATATAATGATGCACTTTTAGTATACCGGTAAAATTGTCCATTGGATTGAGGTTCGGTTGATTCCTATACATCACAAATGACTTGTGGATAGTTTTCCAAAATTATGGAAAAATATGAATGTGTTTTTTAATTTTGAGTATGTCACTTTTATTTTTTAAGAAAATGTCACTTTATATTTGAACCGTGCACTTTGACTCATACCAATCATATTGTGTGTATTATTGTGGTGTGGCTAATTATAACACATAAAAAGTATCTTATGGATAATTATGTTAATGTATTTGAGAAATTTTAATAGGTTTTCTCAATTTTGAGTGGTTCATTTGTCCTTTTTACAAAAAATGATGTCAATTTTAATCAAAAACCCATACATGGAGTCATATCAGTCACATCCTTTGTTGTATTGATGTGCGGCTGATTCAAACATTTCTAAAATCACATATATATTGTTTTCCTAGAGTATGAAAACAACATGAATGTGTTTATTTGTTTTTTTGTAAGTTGGTTTTTTTACTAAAATTGTTTTCAATTTTAAATAAATGCATAGCTGGAGTCATACTGGTCACATTGTGCATCAGATTGAGGTGTGGATAATTACAACACATTAAAAATAACTTATGTATTGTTGTAATAAAGTGTCAAAATAATCTGAAATTGTATTCTCAGTTTTGAGTACGTCACTTTTATATTTTACAAAATTTTCATTTGAAACATTAAACATGCACTTTGACTCCTAGAGATCACATCGTGTATCAGTTTGACGCGAGACTGATTCATACATTTCAAAAATGATTTTTGAATCTATGGACAAAATTATCAAGAAAATATGAGCATGTTTTCTCATTTTTCAGTGAGTGATACTTTTTTACGTCAAATTTTGATTTTAAACTGAAATCAGACACATTGTGTCATTTTTATTTGTTATCTAAATTAATTTTAATTTAAAATAGAAAAAAGAAATTTGAGCCATACCAATTAAATCATGTGTCGGATTGAGGTGTGGATGATTCCTATATGTCCAAAAGTCACAACAAATTCCTAAATATCAATGTTATAATGATTTCCACTGAATTTCTTTATCGAACATCCATCAATGCTTGAGAAGCTTCAAACAAACCATAACAACTCAAAAAAAGAAACCACATGTATATAAAAATTATAATTATTAAGAGTAATAATAAAGTTAAATAAATTAAATATAATTATGAAATAACACATTAATTATATGTATAATTCTATTATTGTGATAATAACAAGATTACCTCTCTGATTGAGTAGTGGAGGGAACTTGAAGGAAAGTGATAAATATCCAAACTTATAGGGTGAAAGGTTTTGAGGGAGAATGTAACACCCGAGACTTTTATGTTATATAAATCATCAAAGGAATCTTTTTCTACACAACACTTGCTTGGATTGCTTTACACGCAATCGCGACCTTCCTCGATAGCTTGCGTCGTACGCAATACCGAGTTTCACTAAACAACAATATGCTATTAAAACTAGCCGTTATGAATAGTAATAACCACTTTTTGAAATTTTATAAATTTTATTTTTCAAAATGGACTTCATTTTTGGACTCAGAATATCGAAATTAGCCTAGGGTGAAATTTTGGTATTTTTCTGAAAAAATTCAATTTTTGATAAATAGTGAAACCACTAAGTGGTAGGTTAAAAACTGAATTTTGCATAAAACTTAATTTTACCGCTTCTGTGAATGGAATTTCGAAAATCTGAGAGACACGGTTAATATCAAGGACTAAAATGTGGTTCAATGGGATGAAAATAATTTTTTGGTGAATAGTAACTTTTTACTTTTTTTACCGCGGTTAATAGTAAATAGGGTAACTAAGGGTAAATATGATATTACTATTACCCTAACACATGTCCTAATTCTATTGGACAAGTTTAATTCGACCAAAAACAAACTTAGGAATAAAATATGACCATTTAGGCCCACTTGGATTAGATTAGGACATTTATTATTAATTTATTTAAGGAAGGGTTAAAATAGTTAAAATCAAATTTTAATAAGTAAATCATTTTTAATATGGGGTTATACATAAGATAAATTCGATTGTAAATATTCATTAGAAAGCTAAAAAGATTTCCTACATGATGGTATTTTATTTGTAATTTTTAGACATCAAATAATTTAATTTAATTATGACACAAAGATGATGCAGTAATTATCTTATTAATGAAATATTGACAAAATTGATAATATAAATACCCAAATAAATGTAATTTGAGACTTTTTATGAATTACACTAATTTTCTAGGTTACTATGATATCTTAGTATTGATTTAATCAACTTGGTTCGAACATATAATTCTGTTATGACTTTGACAAAAATCATATATCAAATAGTGTCAAAATTGACACAAAATAGTTTTTAAATCAAATATTATATTATTAATTGTTATTTTATTCCTAAAAATCTAAGGTTCGGCCAAATGACTTAGATAAGGATATATATATTAATAATAAACAATTTGGGGTTCGTTTGGCATGTTATAGTAAGTGTATTAACCATATAGTGAAAGAAAACAAAAAGACACGGTAAAAGTTAAATTAATTAACTTAGAGTTAAATCTAATTGATAAGGTTAACATAATACCCTAAACTTGTCTAAATACTATTGGTTGATAGGATTTCGACCCATCCCCACTTTATCTTCGAAATAAGACCCTTTGGAACCATTATAAACCGATTTTGACTTTAATATAAAATAATATTTTGAGATATTCCTAAGGTGCCCCTCTCCTCCCTTATAAAAGGGCACCTCCTCCCCCTCCTCCTCACACCAATTTGAGCACTCAAGATCGTCCAACCCCTGCCATTTTCCCTTCTCCACTTCCCTAGAATAATCCTAGAGGTCCTGGTCTTCTCCAAAGGCCAATCTTAGTTCCTTAAGTGGAGGATTCAAAAAGGCGTTCCAAAGAAGAGGTAATATCCATTACCGATCTTTTAAATTTCTTTCTTCTTCAACTTCTTCTTCTTTAGTTGTTTCATGATAAAGTAATAACATCAGTATTACTTACATACTGATATGTTATTATAAATATGAAACAACCCTAATTCACCTTCTATCCATCCTACGGAAAAATGAAATCACCGCGCGTGCGTACGTACGGAATACCGTCTCCACGCCGTGGTGTAATCTATTTTCCACCATCACCTTACAAGGATGGGTATAATGGTGTAATAAGTAACTATATATGATTATTATTAAGTATTATTGATACTGAAATAATATATATATATACTCCAATACAATTCCACGATCATAGGAACGATATCATCACTCGTGCGTACGTACGGAATACCGTCTCCACGATGTGATGCGACTGGTTCTACATGATCTTCATTTCATAATGATTATATAAATGAATTGAATGAATGAATATGGTATATACTACACTAATAACATTCTGGAAATGAATTATCTATAACCTAAAGATAAGAATAAGAATTTATTCGACAAAACACGCATAAGAACAAAAATTTATAAAGACCCGAGTAACAAGTAACAATGAAATATTACTAACAAGAAGCTAATAAAATGACCATATATGATCTCATATCAATATGTATGATTCTGGAATAAGTCAATAACATTATTTAAACCATTATACAGGATCTTCGGACACGAACAAAGCAAATCGGACCTAAGGTAAGGGAAATATCACAATCTCATTTTTATCCGAGATTGTTTACTCGTAAGTATTTACTGGGGTGTATTTTATCATCCACATCCATGTTCCCTCAATATGTAATATTGTTTCCATCCACTTGAAATAGTTTAAATCCAATTTTACCCTTAGGTGAGTTTTTAGTAAAGAATATGAAAGGAATCTTTTGTCGTTTTTCCGTACGAGGTACTTTTTGACTTTTCCGACAAAAGTACGAAGAATGTTTTTTTTAACTTATACGGCATGAATGGATTTTTAAAACATTACTTCAAAGAAGCTTCCTTTACAAGTTTTCAAGTTTATTTTTAATCAACTTCTTTTATTTTAAAGTTGTATGACATTTTATGAAAGGAAAAATGTTTTTGAAGAAGAAAGGATATTTTCCTCAAGAATTCAATTCAAGTGTTTTATCAAAATTATTTTCCATCTAAGATAATAAAGGGTTCTGTTTCTATCCATATTTTTACATTGGTTTGACTATGTTGTGATGGAATTATGTTTATGAATTCCTTTATCATATATGAATTTATTTATGATGTCATGATGTTTCAAGAATCCCATTTTTGTTATATGTGTTATGCGATGATGTATGTTTTATGATTATGTGGCACACATAAGAAAGGATTCATTATAAGATGGGTGGGACCTATATCTCCCTCCAATGCATTGGGTAATGATTTTATATCTCATGAGATAGACATGGCTGGAACGGAAGGTTATTTCGGTTCAGTGATACAGGACTGAAACGAGGAGTGAACTTGGTTCAGAAAGGGACTTTGTCCACTAAGATAGTCTTGGCAATGAGTCATGACTAACAAGAAATGATTTTCCATGATTATGTGTGCATGCCACAAAGATTCAAGTTTTATGTTATGATTATGGGGATCTCATTTTCACTTCTATGATTTATTCCATGTTAAGATATTATGATCTCTTTTGCAGGTTTTAATTTTCAAAAAGATATGATATGATTTTTATTTCCTTTATTTGCCCTTGCTGAGCATTTGAGCTCACCCTTTTATGTTTTCTTTTCCCCAGGCCAGGAAGATGGATATTAAGTAGGATATGCTAAAAGGGACCCTAGATATGACGAAATAAATGGGAGACACTGTAGAAGATTTATGAACCAGTTGTTTATGTTTCCCAGTTTCTAAAGACACTATACCTATACGGTCCTTTGTGGTTTTGTCATATGTTGTAATAAGTGTGATTCAATTTTGAAGTATTAACAATGTATGTAAAGTGTGGGTCGTTATAGTTGGTATCAGAGGAAAGGTATAGTCAACCTTTGGAAACTAGGATGTGAAAGCCTTAGTAAGAACCCTAAGGATAAGTCTAAGCATAGAACACAATCTTAGAAATGGCCATGAATAACCTAGGATAAGACCATAAGCATGAAAATTTTATTCTTGAATTATGTGGTTTCCTATTATAATTAGTGTTGCTCACACTATTCTTCTTGGTTTTAGTCAATGGCTGGAACCCGAAGGAACCGTGTTAATGCGGAATGCGATGGGCAATGCAATGATTGTCCCCCTGAGCAACCAAACGATATGGGAGCTGGAATGCAAAATCTTGTAGCCATGCTCGCACAACTTTCTCAAGCTATGAATCATGCAGGATTTCCAAACGAACAAAAAAGGGAGAAACATTCTGTTGAATCCTTCATGAGGCAGCGTCCACCATCGTTCAGCGGGTCTACTGATCCATTAGTTGCTGAACAATGGATTAGTACTACTGAAAAGATATTTTCAGTTCTTCAATGTTCTGAGCATGATAAAGTCATCCTAGCAGTGTATCGTTTGGAAGGAGATGCTGATCAATGGTGGAATCTTGTTAAGAATACAAGGCAAAGGGATGAAATTGAGTCTATGGAATGGGACGAGTTCAAGAACTTATTTTTCAATAAGTACTTCCCTCGTATTCTCCGAACAAAGATGGAGAAAGAGTTCCTTGAACTGAAGCAAAGGGATGATGAATCTGTTGGTACCTATGAAGCAAATTTTACCAGACTTTCAAGGTACGCTTCTGGTATTATTATCCAACCTGAGAGTAAGATCGATCGATTCTTTAGTGTCTTAAAACCAAGTCTTCGAAGGGCGTTAGCCATAAGGGACTTCAATAGCTACGAGGAAATCGTTCGATGTGCTCTCAAAGTCGAGATGGAGATTGGAGTAACCCATCAGTCACATGGGTTTGATAATAAGAGGAAGATGGAATTCAAAGAAAAATCTAAAGAGCACACGGAAAAGAAGATGAACTTTCCCTTATTCTCAAAGTGTGGAAAGAAACATGGAGGGAGTTGTCTTAAAGGGACAAGTAAATGTTTTAAATGTGGAAAGGAAGGTCATCGGGCATTTGAATGCCGTTATAATGGGAAGAAGATGCCTAATGATGCAAACAAAGGAAGGGATACACAGAATGAACCTGCTACACTTCAATGTTTCAAGTGCAAGGAGATGGGGCATTATGCCAATCAATGCCCAAATCCAAGGGTTGATGATGATGGTCGACGTCAACAAACTCTTAAGGCTAAAGAAAAAGGAAAGTCACAGGCAATTTCTATCAGCGATGTGGAGTACGATAACGATGTGGTGAAAGGTACACTTACCATCCACTCTAAAGTAGCAAATGTTTTATTTGATTCTGGATCCACCCACTCTTTTATTTCTGAAAAATTTTCTAAGGGTATCACCGTATTACCTCAACAATTAGATGTTGAGTTAGCTGTGACAACACCTAATGGCACATCAATCGCATCAGAAGTTTATAATTCTTCTCCGATCGAAGTTTGTGGGAAAGTGCTTCCTGCAAATCTTGTGATCCTTCCTTTAGTGGAATTTGATGTGATTCTTGGCATGGATTGGCTTTCTCTACATGGAGCTCATATCAATTTCCAAAGAAGGGAAGTCACATTTCATATTCCAGATCAACCTACGATCGTCTATCAATGCAAGGATGAACATAACCTTCCCGTGGAAATTTCTTCCATCTTATGGGTATTGATTCCACTAAATGAAGGTTATTTATCTCAAATAGTTGGTGAGAAACTCACGATTAAGAATATTCCCATTGTACGGGAGTTTGATGATGTCTTTCCGGAGGAATTACCGGGTCTTCCACCAAATCGTGAAGTTGAGTTTTCAATAGAACTCGTACCGGGTGCTTTGCCTATTTCAAAGACACCTTATAGAATGGCCACAATTGAGTTACAGGAATTGAAGAAGCAACTCCAAGAGAATCTTGATAAGGGATTCATACGCCCTAATGCGTCACCTTGGGGAGCACCTGTTCTATTTGTTAAGAAGAAAGATGGATCAATGAGACTCTGCATTGATTATAGAGAACTTAACAAGATCACTATCAAGAACAAATATCCTCTCCCACGCATTGATGACTTATTTGACCAACTACGCGGAGCTCAATACTTTTCCAAGATTGATCTTCGTTCAGGGTATCATCAATTAAGGGTCAAAAGGGAGGATACACCATAGACGGCTTTCCGTACAAGGTATGGACACTATGAATTTATAGTGATGCCATTTGGTCTTACTAATGCCCCTGCTATCTTCATGGATCTAATGAATAGAGTCTTTAGAGACTATCTTGATCAATTTGTGGTAGTCTTTATAGACGATATTCTTGTCTATTCAAAGAGCAAGGAAGAGCATGAAGATCACTTGAGAATTATATTGAAGACCCTGAGAAAAGAGAAGCTTTATGCCAAATTTACCAAGTGTGAATTTTGGCTTCAAAAAGTTGCATTTTTGGGTCATATAATCTCAAAAGAGGGGATATATGTGGATCCAGCAAAAACAGAGGTTATCGAAAGATGGTCAAGACCAACAACAGTAACTGAGATCCGAAGTTTTCTTGGTTTGGCTGGTTATTATCGACGTTTTGTAAAAGATTTTTCACGATTATCTAATCCACTCACCAAGTTGACTCGGAAAGGAGTTAAGTTTGTCTGGACAGAGGAATGTGAAGAGAATTTCAAGGAGTTGAAAAGAAGGTTATCCAGTGCACCTGTGCTCACACTGCCTTGTAGTGGAGAAAGGTTTGTGATCTACAGTGATGCATCCAAGAAGGGATTGGGGTGTGTTCTTATGCAAAATGATATGGTGATAGCTTATGCCTCACGACAGTTGAAAATCCATGAGCAAAATTACCCAACACATGATTTGGAGTTGGCTGCGGTAATCTTTGCATTAAAGATTTGGAGGCATTACCTTTATGGTGAAAGGTGTGAAATTTATACTGATCATAAAAGTTTAAAGTATATTTTCACACAAAAGGAGCTGAATATGCGCCAAAGAAGATGGTTGGAGCTGATTAAGGATTATGACTGCTCAATCCATTACCACCCCGGGAAAGAAAACAAGGTGGCAGATGCATTAAGTCGACAAGACCATGCTAGTTTATCCATGATGAGGATCACAAAAGATCCAATATTTATGGATTTACAAAGGATGGATCTTGGAATTATAATGGAAGGGGAAAAATCTTATCTTTCTCAAATGAATGTTCAACCATCTATACATGTGAAGATTAAAGAGGCACAGAAAGAAGATGTCGAGTTACAAAAGAAGGTGAGAAATGTTCCTGAATTCAACCTTGTTTGTGATGGGATAATAAAGTTCAGGAATCGGGTTTGTGTTCCTCCCATCCCCGAATTAAAGAAAGAGCTGCTGGATGAGGCTCATAGTTCTTCATTCTCTATTCATCCTGGAAGCACGAAGATGTATAGGGACCTGAAAGAGTACTTCTGGTGGGATGGCATGAAAAGAGATGTTGCTGAATATGTCTCTCGATGCTTGGTTTGTCAACAAGTTAAAGCTGAGAGACAGAAGTCTAAGGGGATGTTACAACCATTACCCATACCCGAATGGAAATGGGAAAACATCACTATGGACTTTGTCACAGGACTTCCTAAAACATCCAAAGGCAATAATGCTATCTGGGTCATAGTTGATCGTCTTACAAAGTCTGCACACTTCATTGCTATTAGAGAGGATTTCTCTCTAGATCAGCTTGCCAGGATATATGTAAAGGAAGTGGTAAGATTGCATGGAGTACCACTTTCTATTATATCTGATCGAGATCCGAGATTTACCTCGAAGTTCTGGCGAAGTCTTTAGCATACTCTGGATACAGAGTTGAGTTTCAGCACTGCTTATCATCCCCAGACAGACGGTCAGTCTGAGAGAACAATTCAAACCCTAGAAGATATGTTGAGAGCTTGCTCTATGGATTTCAAAGGAGGTTGGGATCAACACCTACCTTTGGTGGAATTTTCTTATAATAATAGCTTTCACTCCAGTATTCAGATGGCTCCTTATGAAGCTCTCTATGGAAAGAAATGCAGGACTCCAACTTGCTGGGATGAAGTTGGGGAAAGAGAGCTATTAGGACCTGATCTCGTTGATGAAATGGCAGAAAAGGTCAGATCTATTCAACAACACATAAGAGCAGCTCAGAGTCGACAGAAAAGTTATGCCGACAACCGAAGAAAAGACCTAGAGTTTGAAGTGGGTGATAAAGTGTTCTTACGAATATCACCCTGGAAGAGGGTTATGAGATTTGGAAAGAAGGGGAAGTTGAGCCCTAGATATATCGGTCCTTTTGAAATACTGGATCGTGTTGGGAAGGTAGCTTACCGATTGGCGCTTCCACCGAATCTCTCTCAAGTTCACGATGTGTTCCATGTATCTCTCCTGAGAAAGTACATACCAGATCCTTCACATGTACTCAGCTCAGAAGTTGTACCGCTGGAGCAAGATCTTTCTTATGAAGAACAGCCGATAGAGATTCTGGATCGTAGCGAAAAAGTCCTACGAAACAAGACCACTCGCTTGGTGAAAGTTTTATGGAGAAACCACCAACTTGATGAAGCTACATGGGAGCTTGAGGATATGATGAGGGAGAAGTATCCTCATTTGTTTGTTGCAAAGTGACGAATTTCGCGGGCGAAATTCTTTTTAAGGGGGGTAGAATGTAACACCCGAGACTTTTATGTTATATAAATCATCAAAGGAATCTTTTTCTACACAACACTTGCTTGGCTTGCTTTACACGCAATCGCGACCTTCCTCGATAGCTTGCGTCGTACGCAATACCGAGTTTCAGTAAACAACAATATGCTATTAAAACTAGCCGTTATGAATAGTAATAACCACTTTTTGAAATTTTATAAATTTTATTTTTCAAAATGGACTTCATTTTTGGACTCAGAATATCGAAATTAGCCTAGGGTGAAATTTTGGTATTTTTCTGAAAAATTTCAATTTTTGATGAATAGTGAAACCACTAAGTGGTAGGTTAAAAACTGAATTTTGCATAAAACTTAATTTTACCGCTTCTGTGAATGGAATTTCGAAAATCCGAGAGACACGGTTAATATCAAGGACTAAAATGTGGTTCAATGAGATGAAAATAATTTTTTGGTGAATAGTAACTTTTTACTTTTTTTACCGCGGTTAATAGTAAATAGGGTAACTAAGGGTAAATATGATATTACTATTACCCTAACACATTTCCTAATTCTATTGGACAAGTGTAATTCGACCAAAAACAAACTTAGGAATAAAATATGACCATTTAGGCCCACTTGGATTAGATTAGGACATTTATTATTAATTTATTTAAAGAAGGGTTAAAATAGATAAAATCAAAGTTTAATAAGTAAATCATTTTTAATATGGGGTTATACATAAGATAATTTCGATTGTAAATATTCATTAGAAAGATAAAAACATTTCCTACATGATGGTATTTTATTTGTAATTTTTAGACATCAAATAATTTAATTTATTTATGACACAAAGATGATGCAGTAATTATCTTATTAATGAAATATTGACAAAATTGATAATATAAATACCAAAATAAATGTAATTTGAGACTTTTTATGAATTCCACTAATTTTCTAGGTTACTATGATATATTAGTATTGATTTAATCAACTTGGTTCGAACATATAATTCTATTATGACTTTGACAAAAATCATATATCAAATAGTGTCAAAATTGACACAAAATAGTTTTTAAATCAAATATTATATTATTAATTGTTATTTTATTCCTAAAAATCTCAGGTTCGGCCAAATGACTTAGATAAAGATATATATATTAATACTAAACAATTTGGGGTTCTTTTGGCATGTTATAGTAAGTGTATTAACCATATAGTGAAAGAAAACAAAAAGACACGGTAAAAGTTAAATTAATTAACTTAGAGTTAAATCTAATTGATAAGGTTAACATAATACCCTAAACTTGTCTAAATCCTATTGGTTGATAGTATTTCGACCCATCCCCACTTTAGCTTCGAAATAAGACCCTTTGGAACCATTATAAACCGATTTTGACTTTAATATAAAATAATATTTTGAGATATTCCTAAGGTGCCCCTCTCCTCCCTTATAAAAGGGCACCTCCTCCCCCTCCTCCTCACACCAATTTGAGCACTCAAGCTCGGCCAAACCCTGCCATTTTCCCTTCTCCACTTCCCTAGAATAATCCTAGAGGTCCTGGTCTTCTCCAAAGTCCAATCTTAGTTCCTTAAGTGGAGGATTCAAAAAGGCATTCCAAAGAAGAGGTAATATCCATTACCGATCTTTTCAATTTCTTTCTTCTTCAACTTATTCTTCTTTAGTTGTTTCATGATAAAGTAATAACATCAGTATTACTTACATACTGATATTTTATTATAAATATGAAACAACCCTAATTCACCTTCTATCCATCCTACGGAAAAATGAAATCACCGCGCGTGCCTACGTACGGAATACCGTCTCCACGCCGTGGTGTAATCTATTTTCCACCATCACCTTACAAGGATGGGTATAATGGTGTAATCAGTAACTATATATGATTATTATTAAGTAATATTGATACTGAAATAATATATATATATACTCCAATACAATTCCACGATCATAGGAACGATATCATCACTCGTGCGTACGTACGGAATACCGTCTCCACGATGTGATGCGACTCGTTCTACATGATCTTCATTTCATAATGATTATATAAATGAATTGAATGAATGAATATGGTATATACTACACTAATACCATTCTGGAAATGAATTATCTATAACCTAAAGATAAGAATAAGAATTTATTCGACAAAACACGCATAAGAACAAAAAGTTATAAAGACCCGAGTAACAAGTAACAATGAAATATTACTAACAAGAAGCTAATAATATGACCATATATGATCTCATATCAATATGTATGATTCTGGAATAAGTCAATAAAATTATTTAAACCATTATACAGGAGCTTCAGACATGAACAAAGCAAATCGGACCTAAGGTAATGGAAATATCACAATCTCATTTTTATCCGAGATTGTTTACTCGTAAGTATTTACTGGGGTGTATTTTATCATCCACATCCATGTTACCTCAATATGTAATATTTTTTCCATCCACTTGAAATAGTTTAAATCCAATTTTACCCTTAGGTGAGTTTTTAGTAAAGAATATGAAAGGAATCTTTTGTCGTTTTTCCGTACGAGGTACTTTTTTACTTTTCCAACAAAAGTACGAAGAATGTTTTTTTTAACTTATACGGCATGAATGGATTTTTAAAACATTACTTCAAAGAAGCTTCCTTTACAAGTTTTCAAGTTTATTTTTAATCAACTTCTTTTATTTTAAAGTTGTATTACATGTTATGAAAGGAAAAATGTTTTTGAAGAAGAAAGGATATTTTCCTCAAGAATTCAATTCAAGTGTTTTATCAAAATTATTTTCCATCTAAGATAATAAAGGGTTCTGTTTCTATCCATATTTTTACATTGGTTTGACTATGTTGTGATGGAATTATGTTTATGAATTCCTTTATCATATATGAATTGATTTATGATGTCATGATGTTTCAAGAATCCCATTTTTGTTATATGTGTTATGCGATGATGTATGTTTTATGATTATGTGGCACACATAAGAAAGGATTCATTATAAGATGGGTGGGACCTATATCTCCCTCCAATTCATTGGGTAATGATTTTATATCTCATGAGATAGACATGGCTGGAACGGAAGGTTATTTCGGTTCAGTGATACAGGACTGAAACGAGGAGTGAACTCGGTTCAGAAAGGGACTTTGTCCACTAAGATAGTCTTGGAAATGAGTCATGACTAACAAGAAATGATTTTCCATGATTATGTGTGCATGCCACAAAGATTCAAGTTTTATGTTATGATTATGGGGATCTCATTTTCACTTCTATGATTTATTCCATGTTATGATATTATGATCTCTTTTGCAGGTTTTAATTTTCAAAAAGATATGATATGATTTTTATTTCCATTATTTGCCCTTGCTGAGCATTTGAGCTCACCCTTTTATGTTTTCTTTTCCCCAGGCCAGGAAGATGGATATTATGTAGGATATGCTAAAAGGGACCCTAGATATGATGAAATAAATGGGAGACACTGTAGAAGATTTATGAACCAGTTGTTTATGTTTCCCAGTTTCTAAAGACACTATACCTATATGGTCCTTTGTGGTTTTGTCATATGTTGTAATAAGTGTGATTCAATTTTGAAGTATTAACAATGTATGTAAAGTGTGGGTGGTTATAGAGAATAAGCATGAATGATAGAAAATGCACCCTAACTCGAATAAAATAATCCACATTTTTGAGAAAAAATAGTATGTGAGTAATACTAAAAAAATAAATTAAACATAAATATGAGAAAATATATTAATTCCACGGAGAATTATTTTACTGCAAAAATATCAAGATTACCATTATATTTGAGCAGTGGTGTTGTTGTTTCTCTTCCTACAAAGGAAGTGGGTGTAATTTTAAAGAATGTGATAAATGAACCACTATAGGGGTGAAAATATTTTATGGGAAAATAATAATGAAAGTTGGATACAATACCACAACTCGAACCAAAAAATCCACCTGTATAAGAAAAACGTTATTATTTGAGAAATTCTAAAAAGAAATAAATTTAACATAAATATAAAAATTACTAATTATATGGACAATGATTTTAGTTTTAAAACCTCATGATTACCTATATGAAAGAGTATATGTGGAATCATTTCTATTCATACAAAGGATGTTGGGGTAATTTTAAATAAGGTGATAAATGCACCACTCTAGGGGTGAAAATGTTTTAAGGGAGATTATGTATGAGAGTTCGACAGAACACCCCAACTCGATAAAAAGAATCAATAAATATAAGAAAACAATTAGTATGTGAATAATACTAAAAAAATAAATTAAACATTATTATTAAATAATAGTTTATTTCAATGGAAAATTATTTTACAATGGAAACCACTAGATTACCTCTGTGATTGGGAAGAGACAGCGTCGTTGCTCTCCCCACAAAGGCATAAAACATGGAATAATGAAAATTAAATCAATGTTTCATTATATAATTTTTAATTAATATAGAGAATACATATCATAAAATTACATTTACATCTTTCAAAAGGTACTATTTGGTCAAAATATAAACCTATAAAAAACTGAGGATTTTTATGCACTTTATTTTTGTTTACCGGGCTATATTGATGTCAGGAAACTGTGAAAAAATTATTGATATTGATTGATATTTTTAGCCATTTATCAATGGATCCAAAACAATGTTTTCTTGTGAATCACTCACAAATTTAATAATAAAACTAAGGACTATCAGTGTACTTCACTGGAGTTCGTTAACAACCACTCAGTATAACATCTGACATGAACTTCTAGTCCGGTTTCCCTATGAATTTCTCATTCCACACACTCTTTCCACTATCTCTATAATATCATTAATAAAAATTCACTTTTCCTTATCTTCCTTTCAATTTTATTCATTATTTATAAAGTGGGAATATTTTTCCTTCACATCATTTTCTGATTCTCATGTTTTTTCTTCAATTAAATGTGTTTTCCACAAAACCATTACCAAATTATTTAGCTAATTCAATAAAATTTTATTTCTATGTTCAAGAATTTAATTAGTATATTTCTATTCATGTGGGATGAGAACATCATGGGTACATCGGGCATGAATTTTAGGTCACATGTTATGCTATGTGGTAGTTTACCAATAGTAGTGAAGTACACATAGAATCATTTTTTATAAGATTTGTGATTGATTCACAACCAATCCTTATTTTGACTCCATTTACCAATTGATCCGAATAGACAACAATATCATTCTGACAGTTCTGGACTAATGTATATTGAATAACAACAATGTATTTATAGATAGAGGATTTTAGAAGGGTCATCTACATGCTCTCTAGCCAACATAATGAACTCTTCAACTCTATATTAATATTTGTTTGTCAAACTATTAGCATGAACCCATTTTCATTTCTTATCCAACATATTATTTTCATAAAAGATAAATTTCATAAAACATATATATTAATATGAAACAGATATTCTGTATCAAAATTGAATGTTATTAACAATTTTAATATGGTAGACTCAATATTTTATTGTTTCAAATAATTTCTGTATATTTATGAAAATGGGTAATTGAATTTAAGAAAATAATTACTTCACATCAAATATATCTTAAATCCCCTATAAAAATGAAAATATAATATTGTTAATTAAAGAGTAATATGAAACTCAATTATGATATACAAGAATAATAAACTCTCATTCAATCAACTATAAGATATAAATATGTGTGAGAACATGTTATGTATCAACCTAAGGAATTATTATATTTAAAATTAATTGTATATAAATATTTGAAAAAAATATAAATACTCTTAATATGTCATGTTCATACACTGAACCTGCCAAAGTAAATACAAGTTACTCCAACTACATGTAAAATTATCATTTACTAATGTATTACATGAATAGTGATTACATCAAAAAAATTGATAGTTTTATCATTCTTTAGTATGAGATTAATTTTTGTAAATTTAAAAAGGTGATGTATAAATTGAAACAAGAACTAAGAGATTGGTATTGATGGTTAAATGAATTTTTAAAGAAATTTTAATTTAAAAATAAAGAATTGATCCTAATTATTGCATAAGAAATAATTTTATGGATAAATAGAATGTGTTTATCAATATTGATGACATAATGTTTAGAGGATGAATAGATGAATGATGATAATAATTTTCTATTTTAAAAATGACCAATGATTAAATGTTGATGAATAGTAATTGGACATTTTTATTCATTTATAGAATAATGGAATACAAGAGATATTTATTTTCTAATAAATATATATAGTGGATGTTTTTTATAGATTTCAAAAGTAATTTTGAAAATACAAGTTGAAACCCATTGAAAATTTAATAAAATGTTCATTCCTTATGGTTTGAATGCCAATCTATATCATGATATTTTCCAAAGGACATTCACGATCCACCCGAGCTAACAACAAGCAAGAGGACATGAAAAACAACCCATTAAGAATAATTTGTCCCAAAAAATAAATAAAACTTGTAAAAAGGTAATTTAAATAAAAACATTAAGGATGAATCCATAAATTGGATTATTATACAATCCCAGATAAGTAGAAAAAAGAAGATATGAAGTAGTATAATATAAAATTAATCCTTTAACCAACCATTAATTCCCTTACACACAAAATCCCTAATTTTAATTTCAAAAATTTCACATGTATGGAATAAATTGATAAAATAAATAATGAAAAATATGTATGAAAAATTTTTCTGATAAATTTGGGAAATGTAAAAAAAATTAAAACAACCAACAAACCATCAGGTGTCTCTATGTGTTACCATCTGTTCCAGAAATAATAAATTCCCCATAAGCGATCATGAGTTGAATCAAAATGGGAAATTGAGAAAATTGAAAGGCCTACATGGATAGAATACAATCACCAGAACAAAAAATAATGACATAATCAAAGAATAAATTAATAATGAAACCAAAATTAAAAAAACTAAAATTTGGAGGACTGCCTCACTTGGTTGAAAAAAAATGAGACACTCTTCCAAAATCCAAATTGAAATCAAACACCAGATGTTAGATGAGATGTTCAAGAAACTAGAGGCAGTCTATTTTGGTGATTCAGGATTATATTCACTGAGGAGGGGCATTGATATTGAGTGTCTTCCATGGAATGCTTCTGATATCATGATGGCTTTGCAAATGAAAATTGTTTTTTAATTTGATTAGGGAACTTTTATTAATGATTATAAAAAAGCCCTAGTAACAAGTCCTTTTTCAGCGCTTATTACCTAAGCACTGATAAAAGAACTATTTATTAGTGCAAAACATATAGTGATAATAAATTTTCATTTTATCAGTAGTTTTTTTAGCATTGATAAAGCGTTATATTTTTCTGTGTGAAACATTCACTAATAAAAATGCTTTTATAAGCACTTATTACTTAAGTGCTCTTAATGGACTTATAATTATCATTATAAATAAAAAAATTAAATATTTATATATAAATAATAAATATATATAAATATTAATATACTAAATATGTTCCTTTTTAAATATATATTATAATTTAGAAATTATTTATTTATAATAATGAAATATTTCGTAAAAATTATATTTATATCATTATATATACTTATATAATTATATATATATATATTAAATAAATATATTTATATATAAATATTGCAAATATATTCATTATTTATGTAAATTTACTATAAATTTAAAAATTATATATATATAATTATTTATTTAAAATTATAAAAATATTTTTTTTAAAAATATTTATATATTTATAATTATAAATTGATAATTGTATAAATATAGTAAACATAAATTTATAAATAAATATATTTAATTTTTTTTAATATATCTTTAACCTTATTAATGAATATATAACTTTATGTGCATGCATATATGCTAAAAATGAGTGAAATTGTATAAATTAAGAATAAGTACACTAACAATATTAAAAAAATGTAAAAGTTTTATGTGTGTGTATTGTATATAAAAATGAATTAATTACGTATATGTGAAATCAATGCAACACATATTTGATCTATGTTAAATTTAAAAATCAAATGACATTCAATTATATATCAAGTATTATATGTAATTAGTCTATATTTTTAATTCATTTTAATTTTTAACTATAATCCATTATTCAAACAACGTATAATGATTTAATGTAAAGCGCATAAATATTTTGTAATATATAAAATATATTTATATTCATTATTATATATGCATATATTGAATAACATTAGTTATCATAATTATCTATTTAATAAAATGATTAATATTAAATAATGTATACTAAGTTTAATAATTTCTATCAATATTTATTTAATTAATAAAATTTGTAATATTTTTTAAAAAAACTCGTTTTTTATTTTTTATTTATTTCATCATTTCATTTTGTTTATTAAGGCTATTGTTAGTGTTAAAAAAATTGATAAAATAAATATTTATCAACAATAAAAAATAAAGCGCTGATAGATGTTACCCATTATCAAAAAAAAATAAAGCACTTATAATGGATTCCCTTTATCAGTGCGGAAAATATAGCACTGATAAAAGGTTAAAATTTTCAACGCTTTTCTTAGTGTTGATAAATATTCCATTTATCAGCATTTTGTTGTATAAATTATTAATACTAGCTCTGATCAAGGAAAATTTTGTTATAGTGTTTCCAATTCATTTATTATGTGAATAAACAATACAATGAAATCAACATGCCTTATAATCAATAATTATCCATATTAAGATAATAAGCATACATATGTCAATAATTTACCAAATTAAACTGATCATATAACATATAGAGAAATATGATGGATGGTATCATTATAGAATATCCTCATTAAAGATTTATATTCAAAAAATTATGTTGACATCGATGAAACTACTTCAAAAATATCACTATAAATTTCTTTAGGAAAATAACTTTTTCACTTGGAAATCACATATTTATAATCTAAAAAATTTCTAAATATTAATGAATAAATTTCCATTAAAATCGACCTTTTAAAATTTTAAATTAATCTTCAAATAAATGGTTTCTCATCATGGTGTAAAACTATATTCATGTTGTGTATATTAAAACACATATTCCGTCCACGTTTTTGGTAAAAAGTAAAGCATACCTCATTTAGAATATGATAGGAAGATTATTTTCCAACCACTCTGTAAAAGGTATAAATTTTTTGAAAATGTTTTTATTAAATAATTATAAGTATTAAATATATTATTTAATACATTTTAAGGAAAATATATACATGGAAAAAAATATTACAGACTTATTAAAAGACAGAGTCTTTATTAGTACAAAATTTATTTCGGTATCATAAGTTCATAAAGAGAGGAAAATGAAAGGAAAACTATTTATTTAATGAAATATCTATAGAATTAGAAAATATATTTTCTGTATGATAAAATATTCAAATAAATCCCTCATTGGATACTTATATAGAAATAATACTGAATAATGATGAGATTGTGTAATGAACACTTAGCTTAAATATAACATCCTTTGTATGTGTTAGAACCTCTTGTATATGAAATATATATTCATAATAAATTGAATATAAAACCATACTAATATGTAAAATACTATATATGATTTACTTATAACCTTTTATCACTTAATTAATAAAAAATACTTTTTAAAATCATTTGTTCTCGGTGATAACTACTTCATTTTTTATGTATGTTTTGGTTTAGATTTGTTGATCCTCATACATTTATCAAGATTTCATAATATAAATAATGTTAATAATGATATTAATATCATATAAATTCACTATATATTTTTATATATATATATATAACCAAAAAATTTACTCATATAAAAATTAATTACACCGTTCATAGAGATGGAATAATTTATATACGCATGAACGTTGTTTTCACTTTTTGAGGAATATAATGAAAAAAAGTAATATAATTAATAATAATTGTAGAAGAATTATTATATCATATATATCATATATATATATATCAAATATATCCTTATTACAGTCTATATAAATTAAAAATGAAAACTGAATCGAATCTCTTTGTGGTGGTGGTAGTCCACACATACACATGATCGATTTTTTCATTATTCAACAGATGGGAAGATACATATGTTTATATGATATTATAATTCCAGAAGAATAATTATTTCATAAATATAATATATTAACATTAAAATAATTATAATAACCATGATATAAATACAGTGATGGGAAATTAATTACATCACTACATAGAAGTGGTAGTCCACATGTACACAAGAGCACTACGTTTTCTTCCCATTTGATGCAAAAGATGGTGTATAATGTTGGTTTCATAATAATAAAATCATTTAACAATATTTTGTATAATAAATTTAATATTTTTTTATAAATACCATAGATTAAGATGAGGTTAAATAATAAGTAAAAAATAATGTGATTAGTTAAGGTGATTACCACTTCTTTGAAATAACATTTCTTGATCTCTCCTTAAGCACACAGTGGTTGGTCTTTTGGAAAGAAAAAAATATCTATAACATAGGTAAAAAATTTGATAATATAATTGAAAAAAAATCATGTTTTATAGATTAATGTGGTGTAAATAAAAGAGGTTTGGGGTGTCCTTTTATAAGTTGGGTGATGACACACTTGGTATTTCTTAAAAGATTAAAATAATAAAATGAAATTATCAAGAAATATAAATCCAAATGGAATGATTTTGAATGGTTATATAGTATGAGGTATAAATATTTTAATATGATAATATTTATAAAATTTTAATTGAAAAAATACCCATATATCTTGGTTTACCCCCACCCCCAAGTAAATCCATTTAAACGATAATCGTGGCGATTTTTTTTACTATTTTTACAATTCATTATAAAAAATTAATGTTTATTCATTTTAAAATTTGAACCAATCTATTCAAAAAATATAAACAATTTATAAAATTAATTCACATATATTTCTGAATTTAATTTAAAATTATACCCACAAAACTTGATGAAAAGTTGTATTCTAGAAAAAATGTTTCTTCAAGTACAAAATGTTTGTATAATAAAATTAAAAATAAAATTAATAAAATGACCATAATTATATTATTAATAATATAAATAAACTAATTTAACATTAAAAACCTTTTAAAAAAATTAATCTTTATAAATTCTTGATATGAAAACACAATTTTCAATAAAAATTTTTATTTTTCACTATTCAATGAAAAATATATGCTTTTAATAAATTCAAAAAAAATACACAATATAATAATTTTTTAATGACGGTTTCACAAAAAATAACTTATTATTTTTCATTATTTCTTCTAAACATCAAATGAATTATTTCTATTATTTATTCAAAAAAACAAAATAGAAACAATTTTTGAGGGAAATATATTTTTCAGTAACATAAAGACTTTATAGAAAATTGAATAATTAATTATTAGTATATATTAATACTCAAAAAAATTTATAATTTTTTTATTGTTATTCATATTGCCAATTTAATAGCTAGGTTATAATGGTGTAGTATTTTATAATTCATTTAGACTCATGATTAATTGTTTTGAAAACTATTTAATAAATTATTTTTGCTAGAAGATAAAAATATCATTAAATATTGGTTCTTATAGAGGTGTAATATCCTTACCTAAAAAACTAGGTATGAACTAGATAACTATAAGACCTCATTTATGGCTATATATGTGCATGAGGTTATCGACTGGAAGTGAGGTTCAATATCCATAATTGGGGAGACTATACCCCTAGTATCTTTTCATAGCATAATCAATAATATAATAAAATAAAAATTAACAAATAATAATAATAAATTAACAAAAAATAATTATCCATAATTTCATATGGCATACGTGTCATACAATAATAAATACACAAGCTCCCAAAGTGGAAATCTAAACCAGAGTGTATTCTATGATCAAAAATAAATGAAACTACAATAGTAAGAGTGTGTCTTAAAAATGCCTTCATATCCAAGACTATTTCCTCTAAACTACCCACTATAGGGACCTTTCCATTAACAGGATATATATTCATGATTCCTACACATGAATCAATATTCCCTTATAGTGTGTCAGTGATAATCCAAGTAGGAAACCACCAATGTGTCCATAATAGAAGTGTTGTGTGTCTGTATATATATTTATATATCATTGTGTGACCTAAAAAAATAAAATTCTCAAATAAAAATAAAGTCGTACATGTGTTGGATAATTATTCCCTAATAAAGACACCATAAACCCCATACAAAACTACTTCAACTCATTTCTAATAAGGATGTCACTATATGTCAAAAAAAAGTACTAACTTTAAGGTATATCTGCACACCCTACCATGACAATGGTAATTATTTGTAACATCGTATGCCCCACCCTAATAGTGGTGGTTATGTTGAAATTTTCATGTCATAACTCGTGAGTATCATTATCCTTAAATTATTTTAAGTCCCACTATACATTTTTATGGAAATATATATCTCAAAACCCCACTACATAAAATTATTCCACTTAATACAAATTTGGAATACTATCATCCCATGAATGGTTTACTCCCACATGAACAAGAATGTTTGTAATTTGACCTACACTACAATGTGATCCAAAGTATGTATCCATCATCACATTATCATGCTTCCCCTAAAAGTAGAAATCTAAATACGATTTAACATATTGGTTATCCTGATTCCTAATGCACGGTTCCATGAGCTATGAAACATAATATGAAAAATATGTAATAGTAGGGAACAATATGTTAAATTAATAATAAATCTTACGAGGAAAGACATAATAACATGATCATAATCAATAAGGCGTCAATCTATTCACACACCCATATACAACCACATAACAAGCATAGGTTATCAAGCATATTCATAAATTTTAGGGAAAATTAATATATATAAGGGATTAAATATTAAGAAAAATCCTATTTCAAGGTCACTGATGATGAAAATTATGGGTTTTCATGGAATCAGCACCTGAATCACGTCCATGTACTAATCTTCTAAAAATGATATCCAAGGATTCTTAATTCTAAATAAAAATAGTTTTTTTAAAAAAGAATTAAAATATATCACATGATAATATATTTTATCTCGTATATAATCTTCAATAAAAATGATAATTTTATACTAGTCTTCTTGAAGGTTATAGATTATTTCTTATAGGATAAATACAATACATCATTGTATAATAATACTCCCCTCTAGGAAAATTAGAGATAACCAAAAAATAATTCATATTATTATTTTCATAATATTTTGTTATTATATTTTAAAATTTTCATTAACATTTTTTCATAAATCATTGTAAAGTATTAATCACAAATTTATTGTGAGAATATAATCTTTAAAACATACTATAGTTTTATATTTTGCAAACATGGCACCCATAATAGATGATGGGATGAGTTTCTACCATGCCTGGAATTGGACAAAGAGATCAGATTGATCAAATAAGGCATCACCAAACACATACAATGAAAATAATAGACCCATTAGAATAATGATAATAGAAAATGAAGAATCAAGGGTTTAAATATTTATAATAAATAAATCTATGTACATATTTGTAACATTAATTCACCTAAATTAAATTCATCATTTAGTTTTTATTTTAGGATAGTTGTGAAAGCAATGTGTGTAAATTATTTATTTATATCAGTAATGGATTTATATTGAGTAAAATAAATGATTTAAATGATTTAATGATTTTAAACTTATCAAATCGTAATATATGGTCATTTTGAGGAAGAAAAAATTCAAACTAAGAAATAATAATTTTTCCCCATAAAAATCATTGTATTGTGGTAACATAGTTTTACTCTTAAATCATTTCTAGATAGTTCAGGGGGGTATGGAGTTTACCCTTATATAGAAGTTGAATATTTTTTATATGTGTTTTTGTGTCTTTTTTACCCTAAAATATACATTAGTAATTTGAAGTTTCCCTTACATAGAGACGGAAAAACCTTACACAGATCCAAAGGCACACTTATGTAACCTTTAAAAATAAGGAGTTTACCTTAGGAGGTGAGGTAGATGCCCATATGAAACCATTATAAACATCATAATTCCCTAAAATAAGTAAAACATAACCATATATAAGGCTATGATACCTTTATGATATTATAGGAAACCTGATAATACCCTTATAAAACTATATCTACCATTATGTAGTGCATGAAAAGTAATTTTTCACTTATTTTTCATATCGAAATGATATTTTACCATTACAAAACTAAAGGGGAAATGTGCTTACCCTGAAAAAGGTCTCAAAATCAATTTTTACCCTAATACAATAGCATAAAATAAAATTTAATGGCATTTTTTATTGAATAAATATATTTTCAAATAAAATTAAATATAAATTTAAAATAATATAGGTTTCAATTATAAATTAAAAACGTATAATATAATAATTATCCCAAACCAAAGACACCAAAAACCCACATATTATATCTATAAGTCTTGCTCAAATAACACATGTCATTAAGCTCGAACATCAGACCTCCTCTCCGATTTATCCTCTTAAATCCATACATGCTACCATATGATACAGACAAGTTGTACCATATTAGCCTATAATAAATTACCACTATAGACAATAATTTTCACTAGATACTCCTAATATGATTCATTAAGCTCTTACTCAACATCTGTGCAATATATAACACGGGTAGGGTAAGGTGGGTACCTATGAAGATAAGAAACACAGAACACATCATGAATGACTCAATAACATGGAGAAAGTTTCATATTATATTACATTATCCTAACCAATTTCGTGATATCTAAGAGTCAAAAAAACATGGTTCTATCTTAGACTTCTTTTTTAAATGACGATTCCCTAATCGAGGTGGAACTTGAAAGATACCCTAGAATCCAAAAATGAACTATAATGGTCTTGACATCCGATCAAAATGTGATCATTACATACTACGAGATATCACCAACAACTTCCCGATCTACTACACCCTTTATCAGGTCTCTTGTACCATACTAGGCCTAATAACTACAGCATCACCCACTTTATCCTAACATATTGGTGGTAGGAATGGCCATATAATGAGAACATCAAATTGTTCCATCAATTTAGAATCATGGAATATATTATTTTATGAAAATTTTACAATGTATGGATTCTCATCCCATGATGTATTGATGCTTATGATGAAATTTTGAATCATATACTCTAATATTAAAATTATATGTTATGATTTCCTATTATTCTGAGGATGGTAAGTAGTGATAATTATTATCTGAGTTCCTTGGGCATTATTAATTCCCTTCTAAATATTGGGGTTCCTCCTCAAATGGTGCTCCCTTTGGAGTCAAATATGAATCCTTGAAAATGAGAAGCATGAAGGTTTTTCAGAAACATTCTATTATAGTTTTTGACATTTACAGTTAATGTTTTTTATGAGGAGACTTTTATTATAAAATGGGGTAGTTTTAGGTCTTTTAAACACAATCAATACGAAGATAATATTCTTTGGGTGTTCACTATTTTTATATGATTGTTTTTTTCTCTATGATGTTGTCCCACTATTTTATCTAAGTATTAATTTTTTGATCCCTTCCAATTTTGGGGATTATATACCATATACAAATTCATTTTATAATCTGTTTTGAACCTTTTTTTCAATTTTTTTTGTCATTATGCATCAACTTTTTTTTGGACAGAAAGAAATTTATATCTGTTTCACATTCGGTTTGATTTTTTGTGTGTTTTCTTTCCACCTTTGATAAGATCTGTTATAAAAGGGTTTCATTTTTTTAAATAGTTTTTAGGGAAGCCAATTATAGTCAAAATATTTTTCTAAATGGAACAAACTACTATATGTAGATACTAAAAATGAAGGATCTCCTTTTTTCAAATGAATGAATCTTCTAGTGTATAGTATCTAGAATCCATAAAGGATTTAAGATGGAGAATGGGAATTCTAGCATGAGATGTTTTGTGGTTTCATTAAACAATGGGTTAAATAAAGTGTAATGAATCATATTTTCAACATCTATCATTCAATAACTTTTTGGCAGAATCTTGAGAATACATATTCTTCAAAGATAAAAATCAATAAATTTTGTATTCTCAAACAAATGATGAGTTTGACTAAAAAGATTGTATGTCTATTTTTGTCTATTTATGGGAATATAAAATATTTTTAGATTAGTTGTTTAGTATGGGATGTAATTTTGAATATGAAGTTTTAGATCTTTAATTTCATTACCCCTTACCCAATTATTGGTAGAATTTATAGGTTACTCTAACTGGTCCTGATCCTAATGGTGTTGTGACATTCATTTTTGTTAAGTCATATATTTTGAATGAAAAGGTTAGATGATTTTCTTAGGATAAATCCTCTTCAGATATTCTTTTCACATAGAATAGGGGGAGTATCCTAGATCGGGGACATGATAGTCTAGGTAAGAGAAAATGCAGAAGAATATCTAAGTCGATGGAAATAGACTATTAATGTCATCATTATGGTTATAAGGGGTATGTTAAGAAGTTTTTTATCATCTGAAAATGGAATATAGAATGAAATAAAATATTCTAATTAGAAATTTATATAGATATGATCATGCCACTACCAATATAGAGGTTGATCCTATTATTGTTTATGACTCCATTAATTTTGTATCTAATGATTCTTTTTGGGTGGTTGAAAGTGGATCATATTTTCACGCGACATCGGGGAAGGAGAACTTTACATATTATAGAATAGGTAATTTTTATATTTTGAATATGGGAAATTATGTTCATGCTAATGTTTTATGAATTATGACTGTTTGTTTAGAGACCACAACATGATGTAAGTTAATTTTGAAGAATGTTCGACATGTGCCAGACATTCACTTGAAGCTCATTTCAACCATTGTTCTTGATGATGAAGGGTTTATCAGTAATTTTTTTGAATTAAAATAGAATCATTCAATATCATCCTTGATTTTGGATTGAGGGAAGAAGCAGCCAATTCTGTACTAGACTATAGATTCTATTTCATGTGACACAACTTGCATTGTTGGGTGTATAGTTTCATCAATGTTATTAAATAATATGCTTAGTCACATCCATGAGAAAGGGATAGGATATTTTATAAGATAAATATTATTCAAGATTTTAAGAGTGCCAAATTATACATGTGAGAAAATTTTATGGAAGGAAAAAATTGCAATGTTAGTTTCAGTAGTTATCTTATGCACGAGAATTCACAAGTACATGAATTAGTGAATTATGAAATTTTTGGTCCTTTGAAATCTAGGACCGTTCAGGGTTGTTTTTTTTAAAATATATTCATGAATACTTATGTAAGATCTGGGTTTATGTTTGGAATGCCAAAAGGCCAGTTCTCAATTTTTTAAGAAATTTAATGTTTATATTGAGAGGGAATTTGGTATGAAATTGAAATTTATTCACACTGATAATGGTGGAGAGTATTGTGGTCTGTATAATTAATATTCTAGGTAGGATGGTATTAAGCATCAGAAGACACCTCACATGACACCTCTACTTAATGGTGTAGATTGGTGGATAAATAAGTCTTTTTTGGAAAGAGTTCATTGTTTACATTAGAAACAAATGTTTTCTAGATATTTTGGGGTGATTATTTAGTTACTGGTGGTTATATTATCATTTTATCACTTTGGATTCTATGTAGACATAAACTCCCAAAATGTTTTGGAATGGAAAAGAGATCAGGTATGATCACTTGTATGTTTTTGGTTTCAATACTTTTATTCATGTTCATAGATATGATAGATCCAATATGGATGGTAAGAAATGAGGGTGTATTTTTATTAGCTATGGACACCATGAGTGTGGTTACCTATTCTATGATCCTACATTGATGAAATTTTTTTGAAGTCATGATGCCATTTTTAAGGAGAATCATACTATTATAGACATTGATAAGGTTTAAAAATATACTTTTCCAACTTTTGATGGATGTTTTAGTATTGAGATAGGTTATGATTCAAATTTACCTCATATTTTTTATTCTAATGGTCACATTGATGTACAGAATGATGCTCATGGTGAATAGGTTGGTGTTGATATTTTAGATGGACTGTTTGATTCTGATAATCCGATTCCATGGGTTATTAATGAACCCGATGTTCCACTCTATATTTCATATCATTATCGTTCCATTTATACTCAGTATTCACTTGATGGGTATGTTCTCATATCTAAAGGGGGTGAACAATAATCTTTTTATAGGGATATGTAAATTGAATATAAGAACATATGGGTTATATTAATGGATGATGAGATAATATCATTTCATGACAACAATACTTTTGAGATTGTGAAGCTATAGAAAGGTAATATTTCATTTCAAAATCATTATTTTTGTCAGATTAAAAATGAATAAATGAGTTCAATTCCATGATATATGGAATGGTTATTTATCCAAATATTTTTTCAAAAGAAAGATGGGTGTGAAGATATTTTTACTCCATTGATATTTAGATGAGGGTATTTACGTGGAGACGATAGAGGGTATTATTGAAATAGTTAAAGAGAATGATGTATACAGGTAAAATCATAGTTTTTATGGATTTAATTATGCTCTAAGGCCCTGGTATAAGAATGTTGAATCGATTATTTTTCATCAGGTTTTCAGTAAGAAATCATCTAATAATTGTGTTTTTTCAGATATTTACTTATGATTATTTTATTATACTATATCATTTTTGATGATAATATTCTCATTATTCATCATGATGCTTTTAGAATTGATATATTGAATAAGGATCTTTGTCATTATTTTGGTACGAAATACTTGGGGCCAGCAAAATAGATTCTTGGAATTTAGATCTCCCATGATTGTAATGCCAATATATTTTTATTATCTCTGTATAGATATATTGATTAGGATCTGAAGGGACATTCTATGGAAAGAGAGAATGTGGTAAGTAATCCTCCTGATTTAGATTTTAAGCTCAGTACTAGTCATACACCTTCTACTGATGATGAGGGACTGGATATTCAACACATACATTATTCATCAATTGTTGGTTGTTTGATGCATGTGATGGTATGTTCTAGACCAGATATAGCACATTTAGTTTGTGTGATTAGTTGTTTTTTATCAAATATAGGAAGAGAACAATGGAGAGTAGTGATGTATATATTTCATTATCTTTTTGGTACTTCGGACCCGAGATTTTGTTTTGGAAAAGGGGAGATTATGCTTTGTGGATTTACAGATTCAGATATGGAAAGAAATATCAATTTGATGAAGCCTACTTCAGGATATTTGATCACTTTTATAGGGGGATATGTGTCATGGTAGTCAAGATTTTATAGTAGTGTTTCTTTATCTACCATAATGTCAGTGTTTATAATAGATATTGAGGCATGGAAAAAATTATTGTGGATAATAAAATTTATTCCAAACAATAATTTAAATAATGGTAGGTATGTTTTATTATTTTATATTCAGATGCATAGTTTTTGTAAAATAGTTCCACTTTTCAATGTATGATGAAACATATAGATTTTTTGTAACATTGGATCTTCAACACCCATGATTCGATGTAGTTAGATCTTGAGAAGATCAACAGTATTAAAAATGGGTCAATCGTGATGATCAAGAGTGTATCTATAATTAAATTTGATATTTTATGACTGATTATAAGGTTGGTGTTAATCCTCACTTGAGTCGGAGGGGGAGTTTGTTGGGTGCCTCCTCAAATGGTGCTCCCACACAGGTCAAAGATGCATCCTTGAAAATGATAAATCTAAAGTTTTTCTTGTTGCAATCAGTAATAGTTTTGGACATGGGAAATTACAGTTTTTGATGTGGAGTTTTTTTTTATAAAAGGAAGAATAATCAAGGATTATCAACAAACTGAATATGGCGATCAGATTCTTTTGGTGATCACCTTTTTTTAGGCTCATTATTATTTGATCATCAAATTTTATCCCCTATTTTTTTATAAGGATTAATTTTGAGATCCCATCCATTTTTCCGGTGTCTATACTGTTTATTTATTCATTTTAGTTTCTTTTTTCAATATTGATTTATTTTTAAACATATTTTTTTAGTTGTTGTTCAACCATTTTTGTTTTATGTGAAGCAAATTTATTTCGATTGCACGTTTTTTTATTTTTTATTATTATTCACATTCTTCCTTTCCCAAACTAAAACCACATCTGGAAATGTGAATCTATATAAAATAAATTCTCAAGGGAACTCTATGTAAGTATACTATCTCAAACACATAAAACCTTCCCTGCTCGTTCACTATGTGATTCCTCAGACCCCTAAGAAGTGGAGAAACCATAGTCATGCAATATAATTTTTTTTTTAGAGATTAAAAAAACATCAATAACATTTATAACCCTATCAAAATTTCCATTATGATGTCTTACCACATCCATTTGGTAATTGGAAATGGATGTAGAAACCCTTTAGGACACTGGTGCTCAGTTTTTACCCTTTGGAAGGTAGCACATCCGTAGACAAAACCCGTGATGTCTGTCCTCATCCCGTGCCACCAAAAATATTATCTGATGTTTTGGTACATCATTATCACGTTTGGATGTACCTCGCATCTATTGGTATACAAATACATCATCACATCCTCGATGATCGTATAAGGGACTAATACTATCAATTTTACAAGGATCACATAATCATTTCCCAATGACCACATGGGTGTTAGGACACCACTAGCTATTTTATCCATCATCAAAGCACTCTCAAGGTTAATCTCTTATTTATACATTACTCGGTCTACAAAATAAGATGTTACCACTAATGAAGCACATTTTATCAACCCCCTATCTTTATAATAATTAATTCTTCAATAATATATTAAGCTAAAAAAGAAACATTACTCCTCTTAAGTTCACTCGTTAATCTCCTGATCAAAATGTATCTTATGACTTAGAGAATCCTTAATTATGTTACCTTTTCTATACGGATAATCCATCTCAAAGTCACATTTTTTAATATAAACTACACATAACCTCAGCCTCTGGTTTAGGTCTCTCTATGTGAATATATACAAGAGGATATTATGGTCAATACAGACTAAAATTATCTCTTCAAATAGATATTGTCACCAACAAATAAGATCATGTACCATGAAAACCGAATCAAAGTCTTGAGTAGGGTATTTTTACTCATGGGGTCACAACTAGTGAATCCCATAAGCTACTGGTTTCTCCATTTGCATCAAAACATCTCTGAGGTAGTGCCTAAAACATCACAGAATATACCATAGTCATCTCCAAGATTAGTATGTATCAGTATTGGATATATAATAAACCTATTATTTATCATAATAAATTATGTTTCACACTAGTTTGACCACTAAAACACCACTCCTCTGTTCATAATTTCATTCATATCTTTTGATAATCAGGATATTTCAAAGAAAAAAATCATTAATATCTCGGTATTCCCAAAAATATCCTATTCACAATCACATTTTGGGGATGTGTCCCAGGCATCATTGTATCTTCCTTTTTTGGGTCCATGAATATGCATGTCTAAAACACCACATGATAAAATAAGTTTATCTCTTGAATCTAGAAGTTACACTTTGACAAATTTTTTATATCCAATGTGCTTGAAGTATACTCAAGAATATCTCAAGGTTTCAGGAATGCTGCTCAAATGTCTGTGAGTATGTGAGGATGTCGTCAATGAACACTATGATGAATATTGTCTAGGTAAGGTTGGATGTTATTTTTTATGATACATTTAAACATTTTTATGTGTTTTTTAGTCCCAAAATCATCACACCATACTTATAAAACACATACCCACTCTAAAATTTAATATTTTTGAATTCATCCTCTCAAACTCATGGTTTTTGGTAACTTAATTGATGATCGATCTATGAGAACAACTTACCTCCCAAAAACTGATCAAAAACATCATAGATATAGGGATAAGGATATTTCTTCTTCACTGTGAGCAGTTTTAGCTACAAATAATCAATGCATAGTTTAATACAGTCATCCACTTTCATAAAGAATATCATGGGTTCACCCCTTAGTAAAGTACTCAAACTAATAAAGCCATTATACTATAAGTAATAAATATACACCTTGGGATACATAAACTTGGTTGGAACCATAGGATAAGGGTTATCAAAATGGTTTGCATTCTGGGAATGAGCTCTATATCTAATTTAACTCTTATTTCAAGTGGATGTCTAGTAAATTAATCAATAAATACACCTTGATATAGATCCACAATTACTGGAAAGGTAAAGAGAGTTTCCTCTAATACCATCGAAATATCCATGCCCATAATATACATATTGATTACCCCAAGTTGGATCATGACTAGACCTATTATGTCTACTCCCAATTCCTATTCTACAACCATCTTGTACGACTCACCCTTCTGGGAATAAAATTACATCACTATCCAATAGAAATCAATGTGACTTTAGAAGCTAGTATGAATGTCTATATTAAGATAAATATAGAATCTCATCTAATTAAATATCATGAATTCTCCTAGATTTTCATATCATTAAATGACTATTCGACATTGTGGGAATCTCTAATTATTATCCAATTATTTATAAATGATTTATGAAATAAATATAACTCAAAGGATAACATAACCACTAATTCCCATCAAACAATGACATGTTCATATATGAAGGAATGGGATTCCCTAGTATTAAATATAAAAGTAGATAAGGTATATGCGATCAAAATATTAGATTATATAGTAGATAGTTCCTCACCACCATATGCTATAATTTAGTCCACTACATATACTCATCATGTTTCAACTCCATCACCCTTTACCTAGGAAGTCTTCATCCTCTATTTATTTCCATTATTCCTATATTTTAATTATATTATTTAATCCCTTTGATAAACTCTCGAAAGAATGCATTGAATATGAATATCCATTCTACAATGGTGGCACTCCACTGGAAGATTCCTACATGAACTTCTATAATGACCCCTTTTTGCACAATTGATGAACCTGGTGCAATCATCTCCTATAGAGGATACTAAAGATGTCCTACATTGGATTGATTCTCTATTACCCTTCTAATCTGGTTCTGCATTCCTAATATTTTTAATATAATAATCTTTTATGTTTGTTAGATGAATATTATTCAATTTTTCATTATGTGATGAAAGTAACATTTTTGTTCTATCCTCCTATATCCCATTCTCATTTTTTAGTAACATATGATGAACCTATTTGTATTTCACGATATAAAATCCACTAACTTGGATTCCAAGATCCGTTAAGAGGCCTATATCTAATAGTTATCCCTTCGACATCAATACCCATCAAAGAATGGAGAAAAGTAAAGTAATTCTATAAATGGAGTAGAATATACATTGAAAATAACAGAAACTTTCCATTACTCCAAGAAATTATGGTCAAGTCTTAACTTCATCAATCTAGAAATGTACTACTCATTAAACAGATCCATGATAGTCACCTAAGAAATACCCTCACATCTCCTAGATTGACTCATTGTTGTCTACAATCTCCCAGTGTGTCCTTCTAACATGAAGGTCCCAATAATCATGCACCCTTTATCAATATTCGGGACTATTATGTAAGTTATATTGATAAACTATAGCCATTCCTCTCCATATTGTTGACAAAAAGTACCCTATAATTTTAAAGGATGTTGTAACTAAGAATATAGATCCGGATTAGTCATGGTGTTCTTTATAGTTCCTCCCTATATGGGAAAATCCAAAAGAGTCTTGAATGTATGGTCTCTATAGTCTAAATCACATATGAAGTTACAAAAGCATGGTGGGATATATCCTCATGCATCATGGGTTGTTTAATGGGAGTATCGTTGGATTCCTTATATGTAGTTCCTATCAAATTTTTTGGGGATATAAATCAAAAGTATATAAAAATAGTTATAAATTCTAAAACTGATCCTAACAAGCCTATGAGACCACAAAAAGGTTCTCGTAGTATTATACCCCAAACCGAAGTTATAACCCTCCAAAATATAACCAAATTTTTTTCCCTATATGTTAATCATTGACATAATATATATTATAAAATATTATAACATTCTTAATTATGAAAATTAATTCCAAAATAGATATATCCTACTAGATAAATTGAAAATATATAACATAATAGAGAAACGGTCCCAAACTGATAGAAAGAATCAAGAAATTTAATTAAAAACTAGTATAAAGAATAATAATAAGTCTATATATGAATGTGAACCTATTTAACTAATGAACGCTCAATAATTCACCTGATTTCCCATAAAACCTGGAATGGTGATCCAATCCATTGAAACTTTTAGGTTTGTTACCAATGTGGCTTTATTGTTTTTCGTAACGGTATGAAAGGGTTTTGAGACCATGAATAACAGTAGAGGGTATTTTATATGAGCTTTGTAAGGTTTAATCATCATTTGAAAAGGGTTTTTGAGGTTAGAATACCATTTCATGTGCTAAATAAATGTAACTAGAGTTTCGTATCGGTACTAGTGGGATTCATCTACTCGCATAACGGTATAAAATCCTTTAATAAGGGAATTTTTACTTGTTTAAGGGAAGGTCGAAATCTATAATAGCTATGTAAGGGTAGATATCACATTGGGTAATGGTAACACCCTATTTTGAATAGTTTTTTAAGGTTAATATAGGCACTGTAAAAGGATATTCCCTCACTATATAAGGGTAACTTCAAATTCCTAAAGGTGGTGTAAGGGGAAATTTGAGTTTTTTATGGGTAAGATTATTTTAATTAATTATTTAAGGTTAAACTCCATAAACTCATGTAATTTATAGGATCTTCATAACGGTAAAACCAAGAATCCCTTTGGAAGTTCTTTTTATGAGGAAAATATGTTTTTCCCTATATTTTTATTATTAAACAATTAAACTGTATAACATGTTTTATAGATTTTAAAATACTAACAGCATGGAAATAAAATATTTGAATCATTTAAAATTAATGATGTATATTATTGAATAATTTAATCCCTCAAAATTCATATCCTTATGAAAATACATATTAAATTATGCATTTAATATTCATATTTAATGAAATGGATTTGTACACAGATTTCATTCATAAAAATATTTTAACCCTTTCTGGTTCATTTATTATTTTTATCTTATGTCCAGGTAGTCTAGGATTTTTCATGGAAAATATTAGTGAATCCTTATCTCATCAATCTAAATTCTTCTTCCACCTCACATGTGTCATCTATTGTGGGTGACATGTTTGAAAAAGAGAAAACTCGAGTAATTTTTTCATATTACCATCTTATTATATGTTCATGATTTAATAATCCGTAATATTTAATGAAAATACATAATGAATTATTAAAAATATAATAATTCATATTTATGTAAATGAATAATAAAAATTATTCTTTGTTTATCAAAGATAATCTATGGGAAAACTATTATCATCACATGTTGAAATGTATTTATTCTACATGAAAAAAATATGGAATTATTATGAAAGATAATATATAATAATAATGTTTATTATATATTATGAATGATATATAATTAATTAACACATGATATATTTTATTTCATTTAGAAATAAAATAGTTTGGTTTCATTCAAGGAATCCTTGGTAATTGCATTTATCTTGTGACTGTTTCGATGTGATTTGGGAAATGATTTCATGATGATCCATTAATATATTCTTCAAAATCCTTGAAGTATGATGTTCCTTAACATTTTGGTCCTTATATATATGGTATTTCTACGACATGTTCATTTATGATTGATAAATAGTTCTTATTATGGGTTTATATATGGGTGTGTGAATGGCCTTGAAACCTTATTGATTGGGATCATGTGATTATGTGTATCCTCTAAGAAAAATATTGATATTGCTTATCATTAACTCATATGAAATATATTTATTTTTTAATGTAAAATCCATTGGAACTATGAATTGGGTATTAGGATTACCAGTACCTTCATCCTTGGTTATATGACACCTTGGTGGGGATGAATGATGATGTGATGAGGGCTATAGACTATGGGATTCTCGGTATTATTGGCCAGAACGTATAAATTATTGTTGACATGGGATTACCCCATAGAACGGATTATAATCCATTGAATTTTGTGAAATTAAGATAATTAAAAGAAATTGGTTTTGAGTTATCCATTTCTGTAAATCATATCAGGTGGGACAACCATCATTCGTGTATAATAAAAACCAATAAGGTGGGGCATCTGGAGATCTTAATAATGACTACAATTGTTTTGGATCATATGGTGTTACTAATAACAAAAACAATCAGGGTGGGGCATAAATATATTCCTTAAATGTGGTAGTTTTTTTGAAGTATTTTGATATACTTACACCCAAGGAGTAGAATCAGGTGGGTCAGAGTTTTCAGTATCCTGGTTAGCATGTGATGAATCAACACATTAGTAACTCTATGTTTACATGAGAATTTACATAAGTTATTTTATAAACTGTTATATATAATATTTTAACATATGATAAGGATTCATTGGTGTTGTCCTATTTGGTTTATTACTCAAACATTTTACTAGTATACTTGCACACCAAGATACCAATGTTGGGTGTGAGTAATGAAACATGTAGTATACCACCAATACTTCTTTAATATAATTGAAAAATTTAGATTTGATATTACATGACATAACATAAGAGAATAATAAAAAATATATAATCAGATAGGTTCTGATTCATTTTAATCTAACAAATATACAATTAACCCTAATACCACTAGTTTCTACTCGTTACCATGAAGGATATCTTGTTAAGTCAAACTATGTACAACCTCTAAGGAAAGTCTTCATGCACGCCTTGATGGTGGTTCTTATCAGTGACAATACATGCCCCACTCTGATGTTATTCATTATTTGGAACTCCAAATTCACTACATTGTTCGTGGTCATTATCCTTGAATGATGGTATGTCCCACCCGATCAGATTGAAAAAAACAGATAACTCAAAACCCCCTTTTTGGAATTCTCCCAAATCCACCAAAATCAATGGATTCTTATCCATTTCATGGTCTACTCTAATTTCAACTAGAATTTCCATATTATAAACCATACTACCAAGAAAGATAATGTGTGTATTCTTCATCACATCTTCGCGGATACTGTCTAAGGTTTCATCTAACCAAGGATGAACATCCTAGTCATCCTAATAGCTGAAGCAGAGTTCTAATGGATATGAAGTATAAAAAGAATTATATGTAAACGTGGGAAATAATAGTCAATATTAAAAAAAATAGCTTCTATGAATAATCACATGATCTTAGTCAGTAACGTCTCAAGACCATTCCCACACCCACAAGTAACCACATAACAAGAATGAGTTATCAATCATAAATGTAAATGCCATGGAAATGTCATATATATAAGGCGAAAAATGGAAAGGAACTTCCTACTTCAAGGTTAATGAATAATAAAATCAAAAATAGTCATGGAATCACCACCCAAATCAAGTACACATACTCATTATCTCAAAACAGTCACCAAAGATTCCTAGAATGAAATAAAACAATTTTTTTCTAAAAGAAATAAAATATCACATGGAATAATTAATTCCCTCTCCTCAATGATCTAGAATAAAATTGATAATTGTATATTATACTTCTTGATAATTTCATATTGTTTATTAGAGAATAAATATATTTCTACATGTGATAATAATTATTCTCCATTGGATAATCTAAGATGAACCAAGAATATGTTTTATTATTATTTTCCATAATTCTGGTTTATTATATTTTTAAGTCCTTTAACATTTTCCCATTAATATTTGGAAAGAATAAATCACCAAAATATAATAAGATGATAATATAGAAAAATTAGTCAGGTTTCATATATATTTATATAATTATATATATAATCAATATATATAAATATAAATATAGGAAATATATTCGGTTTTTTAAATATTTTATAACAATTTTGTAAATATAAATATATTTATATCATTATATATTCATATAATTATATTTAATTTTAATTAATAGTTATAAATATAAATATAAATATAGTAAATATATACATTATTTAAATATATTTATTATAATTTTATAATTATAAAAACATTTATTTATTTATTTTTAATTATATAAATAATTTTTTAAAAAATAATATCTTTTTATTTTTATTTTTATATCATTATATGTATTTATTTAATTATAATTATATATTTATTTAATAAAAATATATATATATTAAATATATTCGTTATATAAATAAATTTATTTTAAATTTATAATTATTTAAATATATATAATTATTTATCTATAATGTTATAAATACTTTTTAAAAATAATATTTATTTAGATATATTTTTAAATATATAAATTTATAATTATAGTAAATATACATTTATAAATATATTTATTTATAACTATTTATAAATATATTTTAAACATTATTGATGAATATATAATCTTAAATTCATGCTTGTTAAAAATGTGAGAAATTGAATGAAACACCTTGGGCTTTTTATATTTTTTACCTTTAAATATATACAGTTATTAAGTAACATTTTGAATTTAAAGACAAGAATGGAAAATATTTTATTATTACATTGAATATAATACATTTTTTCATATAAGAGATAATTCAAAAAAACTCACTATTAGAGAAAGTATAAAAAGTGGAGCACCTCCGATTAACAAAATAAGAACAAAAGTATAACTGACATCACATAGATACCCAATGGTTCGAAAATAACCTTTGAGGAATATAGATAAAATATCATGAGATGGAGTCAAATAGATAACCATGTTGAGAGTAATAAAGAATAAAACATTTCTGGATTAGGGCGAATATTATTACCCCTGAGGTATGAGTATTTATAGAAACGTTGTTTCACCTTTATAAGTGTGTAACCGTTAGAATTTTTTGTTAAATATGATAGTGACAATGTAAGATTCTTTGGTTAAATATTTCATAAATATCAATTTAAAATATGCATAAGATAAAAGATAATTTTAATTTTTATAAGGCCTAGTGAATTTTCAATATTATTATTTTTCAAGGATAATTATATTAGTAATATATTATATAGTAGGATTTATTTTGAAATTAAAAGAAAACAAATGATTTGATGTAATATTTTTCAATCTATTTAAAAGTTTATATTAATTATTATTTCTATTATATAAAATATAATATTTAGTTTATATTTTAAGTATAGATTTAATTTGATATTATTAAATTAATATATAATATTTTATTCAAAATAATATTATGTCCAAAACATACATCATAGAAAACTACTACAACTAATCCATGAAACATATTACATGAAGTACAAAAGAAAATACACCAACGAACATAGGAATACCAAAATATGGCTTAGTCATAATTATAAAAATAGTGAAGATAAAAATATCTGGAATACAAAGAGAAAAAAGAATGAAAAGAGTCATTATTCTAGAGAAAAAAAGGACTTAGAGGAATTTATTTTCTAAAAATATCAATTTAGGACATGTATTTTTATAGTTTTTTTCATTGATTGTTAGTAAGTAGATTTTGACAGGATTATGTAACTTAAGATAAAATAAAATATTAAATTCAAAATAATTTGTGGTTGATAATTGTAAATTATAATCAAAATGTGTAAAATTAAATCTAATTTAAATATTCTAAATAATAAGAAAAAATGAAACTTTATACATTAAAATATATTTTTTTAATAAAATTTACTTAACCACTAAGACATTCCAAGTCCACCACAGTTTATATTAGCAATAGGAAAGCTCTCAGTGGATCACGTAAGAAATCAATGCAAGATCTCTCATTTCAAATGGGAATTTGAGTTACGTAGAGACCCTACAATTCCCACGTATAAGTCTCATTTGTCTGTGTGCTTGTGATTTTCGGAGGGTGCTACCACGTTTTTATTATAAATATCCTCCAGAAACCACTTCGTTTTGATGTGTGACAAATATTAATTTGTTGGTTCTAATTTTTTCTATCCATTCATGTTAATCATAATTAATTGATCATTTTATGGTCATCTTCAACATTGTATTTTATTGAAATGAAACCATCAATGACAAAAAAAAATTCTTCACCACCAATATCAACATCATGGCCCATTTTGATTTTATTATTTATTCAAAGTTATATACGAGCTTCCAAAGATGATAGGAATAAGTAATAAAATATAAATTGTCATACCCATAGTATTTAAAGAAACAATTCATCATTAATGGACTCATTTCATTCATGACCATCATTTTATCAAGGTAATAATTTAATGGTATAATATATATATATATATACCCATAAAATCTAACTCACTAAGATTTCTAGAACCCCAAATAATACCTTTTATTTTTTTGGTTCTTCATATAGGTGATAGTTGTTTATAAAATTAACACATTTTAATAATTTAAAACAAAATAATTTTTCAAATTATTCTACTTGAATGGCACCCTAATCTGAGAATAAAATATATCCTCGAAAAGTTGACATAAAATATATACAAATTATGTCTCCTCTTATTAAACCATTAAACACAATTTAAAAAACATGGTATAGTAGAAGTAAATTGTGACTATAAAAGGGTAAAAGTCTCTTGTCATGGTTTTATATATTAAACTATCTAAATTCACTAACCTCCTCCCTCATAGTGTTTTAACACAAACTAGTTTTGTAGCTCTTTCTTGTTTAAAAATAAGGTAATAGAATTTTATTTTTCTATTTTTAATTCAATCTATTCTATAGATTTAAAATAAAAATCATATTTACATATATATGAGTTATACATAATTTCAAAGAAAACATTGTAAGGATTTTATTTTTTAAAATGTTATAATAATGAATTTCTAAAAATATTATGCATAATGGATATCATTAATTTCAAATTTGTGGTTTAAAATTAAAGGGATTGAATTTTTATATAATCAATAATGAGGTTATATAATTATATTATTTTGTAAATTTATCATTATAATTTTTTAAAAGAAATAATTATCCTATGAGTTTTATATAAGAAACAAAATTTTAAATGTTTACTTGAAAAATTTCTTTTTTAATCTATTCTATAAAACAATAACAGAGCATCTCTTGTTATTGAATTAAATTTTAATTCCAATGGTGTAAATGATTTTATCAAAACCTCTTAGATTATATGTTATTACCTTATAATATATGAAATTTTTCATCGTATGTGTGTTTTCTATCTACAATAAGTTTCTATTTAATAAATTTTATCATTTTATGTCTGAAAAGTTCTTATACATTTAGGGATTTCATAATAATATATTCCCATTTTCTAAAACATCTTGAAATTTTAAGCATGTACTAGTATAATTTTATTGAGTTTTTATTTTATCTATATTTTCTTTGTATGTAAGTATTTAATGGAAGTTATTATTTAACAAAGTATTTAAATATTGTGTCATTAAGGACAATTTTTAGTGATATGGTTTATTTATATGATATATTTCGAAATCTGGATTTCTCAAAACCACTTATTGAATATCTTAAAAGTAATATTTTGAAAAATTATAATTATTTTCTTATTTGAAAATAATTCATGTTGTTTTGGATATTATTTTAATGGGTTGTAATTGAGAAAAGTAGGTCTTCAAAATGATTTATTAAAAATTATATTCTTTTCCATGGTATCAAGTGGAACTACTGTAAAATCCAAATATAACCACAGTTTAAAATCTTGGGTTTATCCCCTAAACCCCTAGGTATAAGCTATACCCACGGTTTTAAAAATTTTATCCTATTATGGCATCTGTATAGTAATGATCTATACCTATAGTTTGAAAAATGTTATACTCATGGTTATCAACCATAGGAATATGTGTATGGGAAATTTTCGACTGTGTTAATAAACTTATATCCACTGTTATCAAATCATGGATATAGGATTTAAAAAAATCCTACCACCTAAATCGAACCATGGACTACCTCTTTAAAGTAGACACACCTATCCACTACCCCAGATATTGTAATGTGTATATAAATATATAAATATATATTTTCTTATAATTTTTTATAAAAAAAGACAATAAGATGAAAATAGTTGGTAAAGGTCTTCACATAGAAATTTTTATTCCCGCATAATTGTTTTCCCTCACACATATTTGTGAAAGTTATAACCATTGGTTTTTAGAAAAATGGGACATGTTTTTGATCCAAACCTATACCCATGGGTTTTTTAGAACTGTGGGAAATGGAATTGAACCAAACCCTATACCCATGGTTTCTAAAAACCCATGAGTATTGGTTAAAATTTTCATCTTATACCTACAATTTTCCAAAAATGTGGGTATATGTTCTAAACCAATACATATAACAATATTTTTTGAAAACTATGGGTATAGGTTCAACCTATACCCACTTTTTGATCTAAAACTGTGGGTATGGGTTCATTTTCTAGAGGTGTGGGAGAATGAGGATTTGGGAGTGAATCCACAACTTTATAGGACAGTATTCCATTTGTGATATTTCTTATGTCCACATGGTTTTCGTAGGATTTTTCAAGTATCAAAATAATAAATAAATAAATTATAACTTTTCAATTTTATTTTCAAATGATAAATCCAAGTGTTTTCAATGACCTTTTTTTAATGAATTTTAAAATAAGTATTTTTGAAAGGGTTTTACATATATTGAATATAATTTATTTTTGAATAATTTTTTAAAGGGTTTTTATAAATGTTAATTCACTAGTTTTAAAACCCCTCACTAGGAAACAAAATTCTTATCCTATGATATATTTATATTTTCATAGGTATTTTAGAAGTTATAAGGTGGACGAGTTTTCTTTTGGAGTTAACGTATGAAAATTGATATATATATATATATATTATTTTATTTTTGTACAACTATGATTAAATTTTAATGTGTATTTTAATTCTTGAGAACCTAGATTGAAACTGGATCTCAATTATATAAAGCACTATGTATTATACAGTTTCCATTATATATAAAAAATACAAACCATGTTTTACCAATGAATCTGGAATAATTGTTTTGAGGATTTTCAATTAGCGTGAGATGGATGGTCTAGGTAATTTTTGTAAAATCAGAGATCTTTATGAGGATAAGTATACCTTTTTGTAAAAATCTATTATTCAAAAAAAAATTAGATGGAAGGAACAAGAACAGAAAAACATATCTTATAACTTCCAAATGAGTTAGTTGTTAATATTATTTTAATTAATGCCTGGTTATGTTTCATACTTTTGAATTCATTAAACTTACCATCAAATTTATTCATAGAATATCCAACACATATGAAAAACATAGATTCTATCAAGCATTGGGATTTGTCAATTATTCATTCTTATAGACACAACTTTCTTACCACACACACTAGGAAATGTATCATAAATGTATTTTTAAATTCATTACCTTTCCCATCCAATATGAATAACTCTCAAATCTCTATGAAGATACATACCCAGAATGTCAGTCAGAGGCTAGCCTCCGACCATTTATTAAAATAAAAGAAAATTTCAGGGACAAGCACACAAGCTCAAAATACAACAACTAGAAATCATAAGAACCATACCCATCACCACAACCATGGTATAATTCTTCCTCTACAATGGATGACTACAATTCTGAGCTTTTATAATGTTTTAGGATGTTTTCATACATCCTCCTGAAATTTAATCTCTCGAAGGAAATAAACTCATTAGAAGATAGCATACTCTTATTCACTCTTTCGCCGCCTTCCTTTATGACAGATGACCGTATAGACATTGGTGTTGGAAATAAGGAGTAATCTTTACATGACCTTCGTCACGTTGAGGTAGTTATCTCCTCCTGATTATAAAACATTTTCATCTTTCCTCCCGGGGCAATGATACTATAATATGGGATAACCATGCAGCCATTTTCCTTATCACTCTTGGAAATATACCCCCACTTTCCAGGGGTAACCCCCTCTTGATAATACACAAACATAGTATTAGTTTTGATCATTGAGAAGCATTGCGGGTGCTCCATAATTTCATGATTTTCACGATGAACCATATTCATTTGTTCATTTCCAATATTAGCCTCCGGAGACCCGACCTGCACATTTCTACCATTGTTCACCGAAGAAAACTCATCCACATCTTTATGTTCCAAAATCTGAAAACGGTTAATCAAATTAACTATTGTCAAAACCCCTCCATCATCATCAGCCTTGTCACATCTCCCATCAATATCTGCTTCCATGACACCCACAATCGGACCATCAAGCATTGCAGGGGATGACTGCAGCCCCTTGGCCCTGTTTTTCCCATCCAACTCGCCCCCGGAAATAGAAACATGGTTGTCATCCTTCATCAACTCAACCCCCACTTATAGTTCACTCCTCAGCTGATTAAGGAATGCATCAACCGTTGGGTTTGAATCCATCACATACACCCCATCATCTGCAACTGGTTCCACAGTAACAGAGTTCAACCTCTCCTCCGGAAGGTTTCCAACCCTGTTACTCGTCTGCATCAAGGACCTGACCTCATCATCCGTGCCTCCTGAATTCTCATCCCTATTACACCCAGACACACTGTGTCTCTACCTATCCTCCCTCTACTGGAAAAAATTGACACCCTTCCTCACACGGAGATCACATGACTTCTCTGAGACCTGCCTCAACCTGCTAAGAGCTACGACCACATTCGGGATCACCTATAAATCTGCATCCTACTTCAGTAACATAGCATCAACAAGTACCTCATCAACCAGCAATGAAGGATCCCTGCCTCGACCTTCAACAGCAGATGCCATCTTCCCTAGAAAAATCTCTACACAATCCTCAGGAGCCATCAAAAAATGGTTATTATCCTTCCTTACTGTAAGCCAGGTTCCCCGACCAAGGACCCCGTTCAGGTGATATGAACGCCCCTTTCAGCAATCCTCTTAAGAGTGTCCCAATATGTGGCATGAAGAGAATAAAATTTTCCAATTCTCATAAAATACATGTTGTTTACACCTATACTCCTCCCCGGTCGTTATCCAATCATAGTAAAAAGGCATACGAGACTCATCTATTTCCACACAAACCCGTGTGTTCTGCAAGTGACAAACCGCTGCAGTATGGATATTCAAACACAAGAACCTCCCAATGAGATTAACTAGAAGTCTAATAACTTAGGGATTGTATAAAGAAAAAGGGAGCTTGGGAAAGCTTACCCAAACCGCAGAATCGGGCGAGTCGCGGTTCATATGAAATTCGATGGACCAATGGAATAGAAAAAATCAAAACCTGTTGATGCTACTCAGCATGCTCGACCATGCTTTGATAAGATCTAACTCTGATTCAAACCGAATCAGGATGTGTTGACTGTTGAGCAATCCAACTGTCTCCTTCTCGTGGAGATACCATTCACTAAAGACAAACTTGTCGAAAGTATCCACCAAAGGTATCCTCCGCTTGAACCAAGTGACCAGTGTGAGATTCAACATCACGAAGGTTTCCATAAATTCTAATGTCGAGATCTGCAGATTAGGAAGGAAATCAAAGAACCCAGGAACCCTAGGGCTCAATGAGACCTCTGGGAAAGGAGGAAGGAAATAAGGATTCAAGAAAGCCTAAAAAGGACCTCGTTCTTCCAAAGGGTAATGATTCACCCTCCCCAAAAGAGGGGGGAGGAGCTAGTGCAGGATCCACCATCGTCACCGAGGGAAGGAGAGCATCGTGGTCATCGCCATCGTCACCGAGCTATCATCTTATATATGAAGATACACAAGGTGAATCCTATGTGCAACAAATATGTTTTTTCTTTTGAGCATATTTTTATATTAATTTATTTGAGGAATAATTAAGGAAAACATTGAAAAATTAAAAAATGAGTAAATTAGAGTACATTATAGAAATAAAGTCTAAACTATCTATTTGGGAGTTTTATACTCAATATACTTTAGTTTGATGTTTACATTAATGCAACTCTGCATTCACATGTTTCATATGGGTAAAAGGAGTAGAGGAATTTGAGTATGCATTGAGATTCACTCACCTAGGATTAAATAGTCCCTTCCATGAAAATATTCAACATTACAATCCTTGGTATTGGTTATAATGATTTGAATAAAACATTTTGAATTAAAATTTCTTGATAATAGTGCATTTATAATTATAGGAATTAATTACTGTAGTTTATAGAGTGTATGGAATGATGAACTGTTAGGGAGAAATTATGTTAAGGGGGAGAATTTAACAACCATGATTTTTCATATATTTTTTCTTTTAAATAAATATAGTAATTGAATATGATTTTTAATTTAATGACAACAATGAAACACATTTTATTGATACAATGACTCTAAAACATCATTACCAAACATGATCTAATTCAATAAACTCACTATTAGTGATAGTATCATAATTTGATTACCTACGATTAACAAAATAATACCAAAAGTATAACCAATATCTATCCTCCAATGGCCCAAATGCCTTAATTTTATATTTATTTTGATAATCCACATTTCAAGGGGTGAGGTGAAACCCTTACAGGGCTTGTAGGCATAAGTATTACGTGGCTCATAGGCCTTAGAGGAATTTATTTCACGATGGATTCAAACATTATATACAACCCAGACTAACTACTTGAAAATGCTCATCCCCAGTATCTTAATTGAAAAATAATCTATCCACCTTCGCAAGGATGTTTAGATGGGCATTCCCATGCATGAATAGGCTTGTCCCGATGGAAGGTGCCATACCCTCTCATTCCTGCAATCTGTTTAGCTTATGCTATGGTAAAAACTCATAGCTCATCTTCCTTCTAGATATTTTTCCTTGTAGATTATCTATTTCGTGTCTACATTTAAGGTGGAATTAAGGCCTTGAGGTTGCCCGAAAGACTTACTGACTAGAAGGAATGGGTGGTCCAAAGGCCTTAAAGGACTCGAGGACTAAATCGGTGGCCCGAAGGCCCAAATAAGGGAATAGTCTCAGTTGCTACAGTGCCAAACAGTACCTACTATAGTTCCCTCTATAGTACCTACTACAGTTCTCTCTTTTCATACATTAAAATTACATAACTTTTGAGTTATACTTAAAACATTACACAAATAATTACCCAAACAACGTACTAGTATAGTGGCTTTGGAAACATGTCAACATAAAAACTAGTACATAATTTAGCTACATTATCTCCCACTAGGTTTTTCATGACTATTACCCTTCTTAGACACATAAAACATAATACATATATTAATAACATAGGGAAGGAAACATAGAATGGGGTGACATAAAATTCTTAGTATGGGTAAACAGGGGAGATATGTAAAAATAATAATGATCATAAGGGTATGCTAATAAGATCATGAAAATATAAGATCATTCCATTCATATGAAAAATAATATACAGGAATCATGACATAAAACATGTCAATTCATGAGACATTAATCATAAGGAAATAAAGTACATAATCCATGAAAACATAACATATGAATAAAACATGGAATTTTGGAAGATAAATAAGTATTTATAATAATTTCTATAGTAGTCGAGGTATTGATGTTGAGACCATATTATTGGAAAAAGTCCATTACTGAACTAGGTTCTCACCCCATTCTACCAATGTGTTTCAGAACCGTGATCACCCCTGTTTCCAGCTCTGTATTACTGAATTTAGCTCATTTCCCATTCCAACCCAATAATATTGAACTGATTTCATTTCACATTCTATCCATGTTTATATCATGATATAAAACTCAATTCATCATGTAAATTACCTATGAAAACAAGTGGGATACAAAATCATATAACCCATGAATGTTAAATGAGTTTCAAAAGTATATCATCCATGAAAGAGAAACTAGTTTCATAAACATCATTCCAACAACACAAAATAAATTAATAGAAATAATATGAATGGAATCATTGAAAAATTTCTAAATAAAGGAATGAGTAACACAAATTTATGTTATCTTATATTTGAAATAATTGTGAAAGACCCTTCACAAACATTAATTGAGGAAAATTTCCTTTCATCACTGAAACACTTTTAAAAACATAAAACATTTTTTAAAACATTTTTCTTTGAGTAGATCATTGGAATCACATAAAGTAATAATTTAAAACTATAAAACGTTTTTAAAATCATTTTCCCTTGAAATTAGGTTTAAATAGCTTTTCAAAATATTTTAAAAAACATGGTTTTTAATAATAATAGATTTCTGATCTAATAGAGATACAGTCGTATTTCACATAAAAAAATTACCTTAATTAGCAAAGAGTCAAAAATGGTACTAATACATAGATATATCTTGAATAATTAGAGGTTAAGGAAACTCATGAGTGATCTTGAGAGAGTTATCATAAGATTTCATCATAGGAAACATAAACATAAATAATCTCTAAAAGTGATGATATAGTTTCAGAGAAATCATACAACTTGGTAACTTGGGATCATATTTTTGAAATATGAAAATGACATTATATTAATATTATAATATCATTAAAAGATATAAATATATTATATAATTTGTAAAATGGAAGTATATACACCTTGAAAAATTGTTGAAGTGCATAACAAATCATGACTCTTAATGAAGGAAAATTGAGACAAAACTATTTTACCAATTTGGTAACTTATGAAAATTAGCCCCATGAAAGAAAGTTGATCAAATTTATATGTGAATACCCATAAACTTAATTATAATATACATAGAATACAATCATGTTTAGTAAATAAACCCCATAAAATGAAAGAGTGGTGAACATGTCATGTAACTCAATGATTTAAAAAGTGAGATGAAATCCCCGTACCCTGTGTTGCCACTCTCAATGTAATCATTAAAAACACCTTCATAATAAATATAAATTTATTATAAATGATTTACAGAACCATATTATTTTATATATAGTTTGATTATGACCTAAAATTACATCTTGTTAACAATCTTATGTTCAGGGTTCACTTCAGGTAATATTCACTTTAATCATCACATGTGTCTTAAGTTATTATATATTTGGTATTTATAATTTATATAATGATTTCTAGAATACAAACCATGATATGGATGTCATTTATAAACATTATATTTTTATTATAGTAATCTATATAACATATAAATATGAAATGGAATACATCGTTCATGGGGATGGTAAGTTGTACGTACGTATGAATGTTATTTGTGTTTAATTTCCAGGTTGAAGAAAAGAAAATATAATACATATATGTATATATGTGTATATAAATATATTTATTATAGTAGATTTATTATATAATGTATTTAATATATATTCACAAAAACCATTTTTAATACAATCCTTGTAGTGTATGAATGAATCATATCGCTTTGAGGGGGTGGTAGTCCATACTTCCTAAAATTAAATTATTCTATTAATAGAAAATTGAAAGTAAAATATATGTGTTGTAAAAGGAATACATATTATTTTATAAATAATAAATATAATTTATAAAATATATATATTTGGTTTCCATCATAATTTCTTAAATGAGAGGCGGTAAGGAAAATTGAACAATCATCATTTAGTGAGGTTGTAGTTAATCATACACATATGCAGTATATTCGTTATGAATTATATAGAGGTGTTTGTAAGTATAGTATGAAACCATAATAAACCATGATCGTATTATATTTAATATAATGTTGTTTTTATACAAACATGGAAAAAAATAAAGTTTTGGGTGGCTAATGAAAATAAAACAAGGGACTTGTGAGAATCTGTTACCTCTTAATCGGGTAAATCCTTTTGGTTTGTGCCAAAAGGATTCTTGGGATTGTCAAATGCCCAGGGGAAGTATTATCAAAGGAAGGGAGGATTTTTGGTAATTTAATCTGTCAGATATTTTCTGAAATTAATTATTTTCAGAGGTGTGGGGATGTGGTACAGGTGGTGGCCTTTGAAAGGAAATCAAAATTACTCACTTGGAATTTTTTTAAAAAGGTTAGATATACACATGTTATTACCTAAAAAAAGGCAAAAAAACCAAAATAATTAAATAATGGATGGATTATAGCCAAATAATGGATATAAAACGGTGTTTGGACATGTGTATATGTCATTTGGGATCTTAAGAATAAGTTTTAGTTCATAATTCATCTTAATTTTACCATAATCGTTGTGATTAATTTTAATCATGATTACAAATTATTTGTTAAAAAATTAACATGATCTAATTAGATTCTAAATATTATACTAATTATAATTGTTTATTTTGGTTTTTCTAAATTCTGTTCACATAAGTGAAAAAATTTATATTAATAATAATCCCACTTACTGGACGAAATTACAGGTCTATAAAGTAGAAAGAAGTTCCAAATATTATTACGTTTTTATATTCAATTTCAAAATTAAATTGTTTATAATGACCTATAATATATTAATATATGTATAATTAATCTAAATCAACCATAAATCAAATTTAAAGTATAATTTAACATTAATAATTATTTAAACGAAAAGCCAATTTTTAACCTAGAAGTAGTTTGTTCACTGTTCATCGAAAACTTCTGTTTCTCAAAAAAATCCTAAAAATTCAAAATAAGATAATTTTAACACTATAAATTAAAAAAATAGGTTTATTTTTTAATATTAAATTTCTAAATGTGTATTAAATTAATTTTATTGTTAAAATTTTTTTTCAAGAAAACGGTGTTTTAAAACATAAAAGGACTACCAAAAAATAATATCTGGCATTATTAATATGTTTTATTTATATAAACCTGTTATAGAAAATATTTAAATATTATCTATTACAATTCATCTAAAAAATATTAATTTCTGGGTAATAATTACCTCATTTAAATAATTATAACAATAAAATGATGTTTCATATAAACAGCGGTGTTGATGTAACATATGCCAAGTCAATGTTCTGTGTGTTATACACTGAGTTGGTGTCGTGTAATGTACACCAAGTAATTATCATGTAAAATTATTTCTTGGCTTAGTACATTACAAGACCTATATGAAAATTTAATTTACTCAAAAAAAGGTCAATAAAAACTTAGGGTGATAAATTATACCCCCCTTAAAATGAATTGTGCCCTCCTAATTCATCCCTTCGGTACAAAAAATGGGGATACTTCTCACTTATTATATCCTCAAGTTCCCACATAGCTTACTCTAACTAGTTATTTCTCTGGAAAACATTGAACATGTGAGTTTCCTTGTTTCATATAACTTTCTTGGTATGATCCATAATTTCAACAGGTTACTCCTCATAAGAAAGATCCTATGCCAGTTGTATAACCTATGAGTTTAGAACATGTGAAGGGTTTGGTATATACATCATCAAGAGAGATACATGGAAATCATCATGAACATGAGATAGATTGTTAGTAAATTCCATGTGATAGGCTATTATCCTGATATGATCAAGAATCTCAAAGGGACTGAAATACCTGAGGCATAGTTTCCCTTTTTTCCTAAATCCCATAACATTATTCTAGGGTGAGATTCATAGAAACACATTTTCACCAAAATCAAATTCTAGTTCACTCTGATGGTTATCAGAATAACATTTATTCCAACATTGATTTCCCTTGATATGTAACTAAATGGTTCTAACACTTTAACTATTTCGTCAGTAATATCGTATCCCAAAAACATTCTTTCTCTAAATTCATCCCAACACATTGTAGGTCAACATTTCCAACCATAAAGGGATTAATGAGGTGACATATGAATGTTTCAGTTAAAGATATTTTTGTATGAAAAATCAATAAATGTAAGTTGTTGATCACTTCTACCTTTTAAATATAGAAAATAAAATCTCAATATATCCTCTAGGGTTTTAATTGTTCATGATGACTGACCATCTGTTTGAGGATGATATGTAGTGTTGAAACTCAATTCTGTATCAAGTTCTTGCTGAAGACTTCACCTGGACATTGTGGTAAACCATGGATCCTGATTCAATACAATATAATGTGGTAATCTATGGAACCTTACCACTTCATTAATGTAAATCCTCACAATTTAATCTAGAGATAAGTCTTATTTGATTTCAGTGAAGGGGAATGACTTAGTAAGGCGATCAAAAACCACACATATAGCATTAAACCCTTTATATTTTTTGGGTAGTACAACAGAAAAATATATAGTGATGTTTTCCCACATCAATTTTGATATGTGTAATGGATGAAACAACCCCCTTTACTTTTTTCTATTATACCTTAACTTTTTTTCATAGCAGGCACTATGATACAAACTCTGAGATATCTCTCTTCTTAACATCCCACCATATGTATTCATTCAAGTATCTGTACATCTTTTTACTTCCATGATGAGTATAGAATGAATAACTATGAGATTCCTCTAATATCTCATTAAAATTTGGTATGGAAGTAACACATATATAATTCCATAACCATATCATTCCATCAAGATCATTTTTCATCTCTAGAACAATTCTATCCTTCATTTTAATTTATACATCTTCCTTATACACCTTCTTAATCTTCACTTTGATATAGGGTTGAATATTTATTTGAGAGAGATAATATTTTTCCCCTTCCTCCTAGATTTCTAGATCTATCATTGGAAAATATAGAAATATTATATCTTTTTTATCCTCAACATGGATAAGATAACATGATCCTTTTTAACTCAAAGCATCGACCAACTTACTCTCTCTCCCGTGGTGGTAATATATTGGGCAGTCATAATCCATCATCAACTATAACCATATTCTCTAGTGCATATTCCACTCCTTCTCTATGAATATGTATTTCATAATTAAATGATCATTATATATATCCTAATTTTATCCATAAGGATAATCCCTTCATATCATTAAGGAAAAAATTACCGCTGCTAACCCCTAATCCTGAATTGGGTAATTTTTCTAATGAGTCATCAACTGTCATGTGGAATAATAAATAACCATTTTATTCTTCATAATAACACATTCTAACCCCTTATTGGATTCATTTATAAATATTACAATCCCTTCTCAACTATTGGTTAATTTAAGAATAGGTTCTCTAACTAACCTTCTCCTCAGTTCATTGAAATTTTCCTCACATTCTTTTGTCCAGAGATACATTAAACCCTTCCAAGTTTACTTGGTCAGAGTACTAGATATTTGTGAAAAATTCTCTACAAATCATTGATAATATATAGATAATTCATGAATGGTACATATATCACTCATCGTGGTAGGTCCAGGCCAGCAATAAATAGCCTAATTCGTTTATGGATCTATTTTATACCATCTCATGAGATTATGTGACCCAAAAAGGAAACATTTTGCAATAAAATTAAAACATTGTAAATTTTTCATTTAGATTATCCATTATTAAGGTTTTTATTATAAATCTAAAGTGATATTTTTTCTCTTACATGCTCATTTATTATATAATAATATCTTTTATAAACACTACCACAAATTAATCGAGGTAATCTCTAAAGACCCTATTCACCAAATCCTTGAAGTTATCAATGGTATTAGTAAGACCAAAAAAATCCATATATATTCATAGTGTTCATACCCTGTACAGAATTTCAATTTGGGTATATCCTCTTTTTTGGCCATAAATCAAGGATATATAGAATAAATGTAAATCTTGGAACAAATATTGAGTTATACACAGTGGATAAAAAAATCATCAATACAGGGTAGAGGATACTTATTCTTTTTTATGATATTTTTCTACTCATGATAATCATTACATAGTCCCATTGATCCATATTTCTTTTTCATAAAAAGAATTGTTGCACCCCAAGGTGACACAATTGGACAAATTGATCCTTTATCATGGTTTTCTTAGAGTTTCTTATACAATATTTTGCATCTCAGTTAGATAAATTCTATAAGGATTCTTTAAAATTGGTGTGGAACTTGTTATAAGTTATAATATGAACTCAAAATCATGTTTCAGTGGAATAATATGAAACTCATCTATAAATACAACCACAAAATATCGGACAATAGGCATATCATAGATACCAATATTGTTACACCCCAATCATCCATGGTTCATTTCTCTTTGAATAACTCAATAGCCTGCGTTGTATGCAACTTATAGTTCTAGCACACCACAAATATTCAAACTAGCTGTTATGAATATTAATACCCACTTTTGAAATTTTTTAAATTTTATTTTTTGAAATGGACTTCATTTTTGTATTAGAAATATCAAAATTATCTTAGGGTGATTTTTTGGTTTTTTTTTTGAAAAATGTCTATTTTTAATGAATAGTGAAAAACATTGTGTTATCGTTTAAAACAAACTCTTTATTTAAATAATTAGTTATTTTATTTAAACTTATATTATGTAAAAATAGATACATAATACCTATATAAGTTAATTTTAATTCAATGGAGTTCACTTATAATAATATTAGATGTATAAAATTTTATTGAACTTTTTACCGTCTTTATCCACCTTCTGGGTACATTTGAAAATTTGAATAAAATGTAATTTTACCACTTATATGTATTGAAATTAAAAAATCCAATAATAATGGTTGACATCAATAAGTAAAATTTGGTTCAATAGGATGAAAATAATTTTTGGGTAATAGTAACTTTTGAATTTTATTTAACACTGTAAAAATAAATATGGTAATTAAAGGTAAAAATGATATGATAATTACCCTAGAACATGTCCTAATTCTATTTTCTAAGGATATTTTGACCAAAATAAACCATATGAATAAAATATGATTCTTTTGGTCCATATTGAATAGATATGGACATTTATTATTATTTTATTTAAAGAAGAGTTCAATGTGTTAAATTCAAAGTTTAATTACTAAACCATTTATAATATAAGGATATAAATAAGATAAATTAGACTATAAATATTCATTAGAAATAAAAAAATATTTCCTAAATAATGGTATTTTATTTATAATTTTTAGATAGTAAATATTTAAATTTATTTATGACACAATGATGATGTAGTAATTACCTTATTATTGAATGATTAAAAAATTGATACTATAAATATCCAAATAAATGTAAATTGGTAATTTTGATGAATTAAATTAATTTTCTAGGTTAATATTAAATTCTAGGGTTGACTAAATAATTTCTTCTTGAATTTATATGTTTTTATGACTATCACAAAAACAAAATAACAAATAGTGTCAAAAATGACATAATTGAGTTTTTAAAAAAAATAATATATTATTAATATATATAATATTAATAAAAATATAAGGCTTAGAAAAAGAACATATATAAGGTTATATATATCAATAATGAACCACTTGGGGTTCTCTTTTCTTTTTATTGTATTTTTATTAACAATTTATTATAATAATACAACAATACATGGTAAAAGTTAAACTATTTAGCTAAGAGTTATATCTAAAAAATAAGGTTATTATAGTGACCTATACATATCTAAAACCTATTATTTGATTGGTTTTTGACCCATCCCCACCTTATCCTCGAAATAAGACATTTTTTAGATATTATAAAATGAATATGATTTTATAATAAAATAATATTTCAAGCATTTCCTAAAGTGACTCTCAACTTTCTTATAAAATGGTACTTACCCTTCTCTCCCAATAACTCCTAAAAAGTCATTTGGATCAGCCAAAACATACTCAAATATCCTCCCAACTACCCAACCGTAATTCTAGAGTCATTACTTTGATCATAATCCAACCTAAGGATCCATTTTGATCAAATCCTAAAGAAAACACCCAATGAAGGTGTAAAAATTTCATCACATCTTTCAAAGTTATTTTCATCATCAACTTCCAATTAATTTGTTGTTTCCATAAAAAATAATAACTCTAGTACCATATACATATAGTGATGTTATTATAAATATGGTACAACCGTATTCATTATTTTACCCATCTTATGAATAACAAAGTCACCATACATGCGTACGTACAGCTTACCATATCCACATCGTTGTGTAGTTTGTTATTCAAGACTTCATTATTTGTTTGGGTATAATAAGTAGTATAATTGATTTAAATAATAAATATAACATGTAAATGATTCTATATATATGATATACCATCCAATTACATACAATTTCAACATCAATATAATGATATTTTCACTCGTGCGTACGTGCGAATTACTGTCTCCACGAACGCGATAAGATTCATTCCCCATCGTAACCATTATAGAATAATTTTCATTTGATGATTAAAAATAATGTTTAAGATATTAATGTAATTATTTATATTAATAAAGTATATCCTATACATAACAAACATTACTTACATAACAAAACATATAAAGGAAAACGAATCATTTAACACCTGAAATAATGATACAACTGAAATATTATTAACAAAGAAGTATTAGAAGATCATATATGATATCATATTTATGTATATATATCTTGTATAATTTAATTTCAATGTTTTAACCATTTTTCAAGAGGTTGATATACCATCTACTATGTAAAAGTACATGGTAAGGGTTAATTTTAAAATATCATTATTATATAAGGTTGTTTATAAGTGAGTATCTATTGGGACATCTTTATCATCCACATTAATGTTTCATAAAATTTTTTATAAAAACATTTTTTCCATTTCCTAGATTATGGGTTATATTAATTTATACCGTTTTTTAAATTTTTATAAAAAAAATTGAAATGAATCATTTTTCCACTTTCCAAACAAGGAACATTATGACATTTAAAAAAAATTGATTTATGTGTGTTTTTTAACTTATACGGTGGATGTAGATATTTTCTACTTTTATAACACCTTCGAAGCATCCCTTACATTCTTATAAGATTATTTTATAAATAAATGTTTTCTTTTATAATTATGTGACTTTTAAATAATTCAAAAATATAAAGAGATATTTCTCTAAAATAGTTTTGATTTCATCTATGTCAACATCCTTTGATGGATTTTACACTTCTTTGAAGTTGATTTATTATGATACAATATTCCATATTGTCTAGAAGGTTTTATGATATGCTTCACTGTGGATGTGTTATTTTTATACAATTCATTTATTATTGTTAAAGTATTAAAATTTTATGATTTTTTTAATACGAATGTTTTTTTTATGATTTAACATTTTCATATGAGAAATGCATTGGACTTAGTAAGTGATGGCTGGAGCCCGCTATAGCTCCTCGATGAATCGGTAGGTCTCAGGAGACAAAATAGTATCTTAGCATAGGGCAATGGAAAATTATTATTTTTATTCTTGGTACGCGGCCTAGGCTATGTATTTATGATGACTGGAATTATGCATTCTATCACTATGTAATTGGATATTGATTTTACATGTGAATATTTGAATAGTAAAATATTCCTGTGTATACTTAAATGGAATTTTTGGATTTATCTTTTTCATTTTATACTGAATTTGATGTTTAAAATTATCGTGTTTTAGTCTTATACGTCGCCTTAAATGATTATTCTTATTTATGATAGTTTCTGCTATATTGTTATCCTTACTAAGAATCTGAGCTCACCCCTTACTATGTTTTATTTTTCCTATGATGCAAAGAAGTATATTATGAATGATTTTCTGGTATAGTATAAGAGAGATGAATGCATTCAATGGAGACACAATTTTTCTTTTTTCATTTCTTAATGTAATGCAAAATGTTGGTATGTATCTAGTACTTCCAAGGCTACTAAACTGACCAGTCTTTCAGGATTTGATCCCTTGTGATCATGATAATGATATGTAATATTTCACTGACTCTGGGTAACTAGGGTTAGGGAATTACTGTTGTTATCAGATGATGTTCAGTAAAAACCATGGTATCTTGATTTAGATAAAATACGATTAGAGAGAATCACCCTAAGATTAAATTTAAAGATTAGTATATAAGAACTTCCTAGAATTTTGGTAATGTGAAGATTTTGGTTATTTTCCAAACAATAAATCCCTGTCTGGATATGATAAGGTAGATATCTGGTAGAGATGTACCCTGGAGTGAAAACTCCGACAAGGGGTTTCAAGCTTGTCTTGGGGTATCCCGGTACACGACGATGGGCCTTGTTAAACTCTTGGTTATGACACTCCCAGGGAATATGTTTAGGACAATTCACATTTTCCTATACAAACCATTTTGAATGATTTATGATTATATATCTCCTCAAGGAATTTTTTTTTATGAAAATGGATTAAATCCATAAACTATTCAATTTATGTTATGTGTTTTACAATTTAGGAATAATGTATTGTGATTCATAATTTAATCTATTGTATGCCATTGTTTATAAATGGCACCTAGTGGAAGGAATGGAAACTGTATCAATGCACATAATCCATGTAGGTATTTCCCTCCTACTCAAGATAATTATAGTGGAACTTGTGATTCAACTGGTGCGGATTATCATTTCACCATAATGGGACAACTCACTTATGTAATTAATAATAACCTTACCCATATGGAGCACCCTGATCCACAACAAGGAGGACTAATGTTAGGCCTCTTCATGAGGAAATAACAACCAACATTCAATGTTAATACAAATACATTTATAGTTGATCAATGAATACGTTATTTAGAGAAATTATTGCATGCTTTGGGGAGTAGCAAAAGGGAAATTACTGTTATGGTAGCTTATTGCCTCACAGGAGATGCAGATCAATGGTGTTCATTAATTAAAAACACAAAGGAGTACCCAGAAGAATCAAATATAGAATGGAGGGATTTTAAAGATATTTTATTATAAAAATACTTTCCTCTTGACCATCAAGCAGATATGGAAATACAATTTCTCAGTCTGAGGCAAAAGGAGTACGAGAATGTGGTAAAGTATGTGGCCAACTTTACAAGGTTCGGAAGGCATGTAGCAGATTATATATGTAACCCATGTAGTATAATTGATCAATTATTTCATGGGTTAAAATCACTTCTCTATCGAGAATTAATCTCACAATACTTTTAATCATATGAAGATATTATCTCGGGTGCTATCAAGACGGAAAAGGAATTCCCTAAGTCTTAGGATATTAAAGAAAATAAAAGAGAAGAAGAGAGCTATTTAACTCTCTGGAAATAAAAATCGGGGTATGAAGGGAAAATATAAATTTATATCCTAAAATAAATTTGGGAAAATAGTCCTTTGTACTTTCCTGAAGGGAATGGGATTCTAGTACAAGTGGAGTGAAAACCACCACCAAGCTCGTGATTCCAAGGGAAAGAAATAGGTTGTCAATGTTGAATTCTACAATTGTAGATAAATGGGGCATTATGAAAATAAATGTCCTAGGAGCCAAAGAAATATACCACAGAAAAGGACAAGGGAGCAAGGAAAATCTTATGTGATCACTACTACTGAGGTTAACGATCTAAATGACATGGGGGAAGGTTATTTAATAGTTTCCCCAAATTTATCCAATACATTATTTGATCCTGGATCATCACATTATTTCATATGTTCCTAGTTTTCGAATAAAATTAGATATCTCTCATTTTATTTAACAAGGATGTGGACAGTCAAAAATACTTAGGGAAGTATCATTGCAATAATTATTTGTGAATTAGTCCCTATTAGGGCATATAAATGTTCTTTATCTACTTATATCATCATCATACCCATGATTGAATTTGATATAATCCTCAGTATGGGTTTTCTTTCAGACCGTGTTGTGAAAATTTATTATAAGAAGAAGGAGGTTAAATTTTTTATGATTAAAAAGAACACATTATCTTTAGAGAAGAAATGTCACCACCTGATTCTTATCTAGATCCACCCCCAATAGCATAACTAAATTAAACTATTTGGGAGGAAGAGAATGAAAAAACTATGGGTGAGGAAAGTAATGTTCAAATAGAGGATGTACCTATTGTGCACAAATATGTTCATGTGTTTCCATTAGATTTGCTGAGACATCCTCGAGAATAAGAAATTGAGTTTCCCATTGATTTAATTTCTAGTTCAAGGCCCACATTAAATACCCCTTATAGAATGTACACTTTGGAATTAGAGGAACTAAATAGAAAACAACATAAATTGAGTAATAAAGGATTTATTCACCCTAGTGTTTCTCTTTGGAAAACCCATGTTCTTTTTGTAAAGAAGAAAGATGGATCTCTGAGGTTGTGCATTAACTACAGGGATACTAATCTTATAAAAATAAAGAACAAGTATCCCCTACCTTGCATTGATGATTTATTAGAAAAACTTCATGAAGCTCAATATTTTTCAAATATTGACCTTCGATCTGTATATCATCATTTGTTTATGAAGAAGGAAGACATTCTGAAAACAACATTTCAAACCAGGTACGGGCATTATGAGTTTACATTAATGCCTTTGAGACTGACTAATACACCCTCTATCTTCATGGATATATTGAATAGTGTTTTCAAGGAATATATTGATGTCTTTGTAGTGGTATTTATTGATGATATCTTAGTATACTCCAAAACCAATGAGGATATTGAAAATCACTTGTGCACTATTCTAAAGACTCATAGAATAAATGAATTATATGGGAAGTTTAGAAAGTGTGAATTTTGGATTTTAGATATTTCTTTTCCTGGCCATATAGCCTCTAAGTATGGAATCTCATTCGATCATTCAAAGACCATGTAAATCCATGAATGGCTAGCATAGATGAGTATAAACGAGGTACACATTTTTATTGGTTTAGTTTGTTATTATCGGTGTTTCATCTAGAATTATGCCTGATTCCCTAACCCATTAACAAAGATCACATGTAATGGGATTTAATTTTATTGTAAAAAACATTGTGAATAAATTTTTGAAGAATTTATGAGATGATTAGTCAATTCTATTATCTTGACTCTACCATTGGGGAATTATTGGTTTGTTATTTATGGTGATTATTCAAAGAAAGGTCTTAGTTGTGTCCCTATTCTAAAGGATAGATTTTCTGTCTACACATCATGATAGCTAAAAATTCATGAACAAAACTATACCACTCATGATCTTGAGTTAGTAGTTGTAATCGTTGCTTTGATGATATAGAGACACTATCTCTATGGTGAAAAATGTGAGATATATACTGATTAGAAGAGTTTTAAGTGTATTTTCTCACAAAAATAAATAAACATGAGGTAAAGGAGATGGCTCAAACTACTCAAGGATTATTATTTCACTATACACTACCTTTTGGGGAAGGAAAATAAGGTTGAAGATTCTTTGAGAAGAAAGTATTATGGTGTTTTAAACATGATAAAAGTTGAAAGGGATCATGTGTCCATGGATCTAGTAAAAATGGATATGGTAATAATCATAGAAGATGAAACATAAATACTTTTTCAATTGGTTTCCAAACCATAATTATTGGAAAGGATAAAAATTTCTCAGACTGATGATGAGGAAGTTCAAAAAAAAATTAATGTTGTGAATGATGGGAGATTTATTGACTTCACATTTGAAGATAGAATTTTGAAATTTGGGAAAAGGAATTGTGTTCTTGATATACCTGATCTGATAAGGGAATTATTGGATGATGATCATAGTTCAAATTTCTCTATACAACTTGGTAGCACTAATATGTATAGAAATTCGAAGGAACATTTTTGGTGGGACAACATGGAGAGAGAGATTGTTGATTATGTGTCAAGATATATGGTTTTTCAATAAGTGAATGCGGGAAGAAAAAATCCAAGAAGATTCACGAATCTTCGTCTCATACCCGAGTGGACATGGGATGATATTATGAGGGATTTTGTCATGGGACTACCAAAGACACCTAAAAGGAATGATGTAATATGGATCATTATTGATCGTCTTACAAAGTCAGCACATTTTCTTTCTATAAGATAATATTTACCACTTGAATTTTTATCAATACTATATATGAAAGAATATTTAAGACTTCATGGAGCACCCCTATTGATTTTTTCTTATCGTGATCCCAGTTTTACATCAAGATTTCTGAAGAGTATTCAAAAGGAACTAGATACTAATCTTCATTTGAGCACTGCCTACCACCCTCAAGCTGATGGACAATCAGAACGGACTATTCAAAACTTAGAAGACATGTAGATATATTTCTCAAATGACATTAATGGTATGTGGGATCAATATTTACCTCTAGTATAATTTTCCTATAAAAAAATCTTTCATTCAGGAATTCAGATGGAACCATATGAATCATTATATAGAAAGAGGTTTCATACACCAACATGTTAGGATGATGTTGGTGAACAAAAACTATTAGGCCCACCACTTGATGGGGAAACAATGGAAAAGTTGATGGTTATCCAAACCCACATCAAAGCAGCTCAAAGTAGGCAAAAGATCTATGCTGATAACCGAAGGAAGGATTTGGAATTTAAAGTAGGAGATCATGTTTTATTAAAAGTATCTCCATGAAAGGGTGTTTTAATATTTAGTAAGAAGGGTAAATAAATTCCCAGGTACATCGGACCTTTATAAATTCTAGAACAAATTGGAGTTTTTTATTACCATTTAGAAAATGGCTCTATGTCTCTCTAAAGTTCATGATCTACTCCATTTATCACTATTGAGAAAATACATGTCTAATCTAACACATGTAATCACCTATGAAGAAATAGAACTGGAAACTGATCTATCTTATTGTGAATATCTTGTAAATGATTCTTGGTACTAGAGAAAAAGTTTTGAGAAACCAGATGAAATGCCTAGTAAAAGTTCTATGTAGAAACCATAAGACGGAAGATGCAACGTAGGATCCTAACGAACTAATGATGAAGAACCAACCGAATCTTTTTAGGCAGTAGTATTCTAGAATTTTTTAGGATGAAATTATTTGAAGGATAGAGGAATGTAACACCCCAAGCTTCGACGGTACGTTTCTCTTAGAATAATGCAATATCTTGTGTTGTGTGCAACATAGAGTTTTAGCACACCATGACCAATCAAACAAGACTTAATGAATAGTAATACCCACTATTTGAAATTTTTTTAATTTTTATTTTCTATCTGGACTTCATTTTCTGATTTGGAATATCAAAATTACCTTTGGGTGAATTTTTTATATTTTTTCTAAAAACATTAAATTTTTGATGAATAGAGAAAACACTGTGTTATTGTTTAAAACATACTATTTATTTAAATAATTATTTAATTTATTTAAATTTATTTTATGTAAAAATAGATACATAATACTTATATAGGTTCAGTGTAATTCATTGGAGTTATTTTATAATAAAATTAGATGTATGAAATTTTATTGATCTTTTTACCGTCTTTTACCTACCATCTAGGAACATTTGAAAATTTCACTAAAACGTAATATTACCCCTTCTATGAATTGAATTTAAAAAATATGATAGACTTGGTTGATATCAAAAAGTAAAATGTGGATCAATATGAAGAAAATAATGTTTGGTGAATAGTAACATTGGAATTTTACTTAACACGGTTAAAAGAAAATACTGTAATTAAAGGTAAAAATGATATTATAATTTCCCTAAAGCATTTCCAAATTCAATTGGATAAGTTTAGTTTGACAAAAATCAACCTTATAAATAAAATATGATCATTTTTTCACTTGGATTAGATTAGGACATATATTATTATTTTATTTAAAGAAGAGTTAAAAGTGATAAATTCAATGTTTAATAACTAAAATATTTTTAATATATGGTATACATTAGATAAATTAGACATTAAATATTCATTAGTAAGATAAAACAGATTTCCTATATAATGTTATTTTATTTATAATTTTTAGACATTAAATAATTAAATTTATTTATGAAACAATGATGATGCAGTAATTACCTTATTATTGAATGATTAAAAAAATTATTATTATAAATCTCCAAATAAATGTAAATTGGGAATTTTGAAGAATTACACTAATTTTATAAGTTAATATGACATGATATTGTTTATTAAATAAAAAATTTTGAAGTCATAAATTTTTTATGACATTCACAAAAACAAAATACCAAATTGTTTCAAAATTGACATAATTGAGTTTTTAAAACAAATACTATATTATTAATTGATATGATATTTCTAAAAAATATATGTTTCTACCAATGGACTTATATAAGGTTATATATATCTATAATTACCCACTTGGGGTTCTCTTATATTTTTATTGTATATTAATAAACCATTTATTATAATAATAAATGAATACATGGTAAAAGTTAAACTATTTAACTAATAGTTGAATCTAAAAGATAAGATTATTATGGTGACCTAAAACAGTCTAAAACCTATCTGTTGAATGGTTTTAGACTCATCCCCACCTTATTCTATAGATAAATCCTTTTGGATCCATTATAAACTGAATATTATTGTATAATAAAATAATATTTCAAGATTTTCCTAAAGTGACACTCACCTCTCTTATAAAAGGGTACTTCCCCTTATCTCAAAATCACACCTCCAAAGCCATTTGTCTCAGTCAAACCCTACTAAAATATACTCCAATATAAACTCCCTTCATCCTAGAGGAATTACATTGATCAGAAGGCAACCTAAGGATCAATTTTGATCAAATCAAAACAAAACACCTGAAGAGAGGTAATAATTTCATTACATCTTTCAAAGTTCTTTTCTTCCTCCACTTACTATTTCGTTGTTGTCTCCATACCAAAATAATAAATACATTACATTCTAAATACTGTGATGTTATTATAAATATGGTACATCCACATTAATTATTCTATTCATCCTATGAATAACAAAGTCGCCATACGTGCGTACGTACGGCTGACCATCTCCACATCGTGGTGTAGTTTGTTATTCAACTCTTCATTATTTGGATGGGTATAATAAGGAGTATAATTGATGTAAATAATAATTATAACATTTCATTGATTCTTTATATATGATATATCATCCAATTACATACGATTTCTCCATCAATATAATGATATTGTCGCTTGTGCGTACGTACGGATTGCCATCTCCATGAACACGATGAGATTCATTCCCCATAATAACCATTCAAGAATATTTTTCATTTTATGATTAAAAATAATTTACTAAACATAATATAATTCTGTATATGAATAAAGTACATCCTTTCCATGACAAACATTACTTATGTAACAAAACATAAAAAGGAATATGAATCAGTTAAAACCTGAAACAATGATACTACTGAAATATTATTAACAATGAAATATTAGAAGATCAAATATGATATCACATTTATGTATTTAGTCCTTTTATAATTAAATAACAATTTTTAACCATTATACATGAGGTTAATATACCATCAACTAAGGAAAAGTACATGGTAAGGGTTAATTTTACAATCTCTTTATTATCCAAGGTTGTTTATACGTGAGTATATACTGGGACCTCTTTATCATCCACATCCATGATTCATAAAAATGTATTTCAAAACATTTTAACTTTTTCCTATATTATGGGTTAATTTCATCTATACCCTTGTTTTAAATTTTATAAAATGTTTTGAATGGAATCTTTTCATTACTTTCCAAACAAGGTACTTTTTGACCTTTTCGAAAAATTGAGGTAAGAATGTTTTTTTAACTTATTTGAAGGGTGAATCTATTTTTCATCATTATAACATCTTAGAAGCTTCCCTTAAAAGCCTATAATATTATTTTCAAAATAAATGTTTTATTTTATAAATATGCGACTTTTAAATTATTTCAAAATAGAATGAGATATTTCTCTCATATAGGGCTGATTTCATCTATGTCAACATCCTTTGATGGATTTTACACCAGTTTGATGTTGATTTATTATGATACAGTATTTCATATTATATTGAAGGTTTTGTGATATGTTTAAATTTGTATGTGTTATTTTTTCACCATTCCTAGTTTATGGTTAAAGTATTATCATTTTGTTTTCTATTTTTAATACGAATGTTTATGTTATGTTTCATCCTTTTCATATGAGAAATGAATTGGACTTAGTATGTGATGGGTGTAGCCCACTATACATCCTCGATGCATCAGTAGGTCTCATGAGTCAAACTAATGTCTTTTCACAATTCCTTGACAAAGTCTCATTTTTATTCTGGGCACGAGCCCTTGACTATGTGGTCATGATGTCTGGTATTATGCATTCCATCATTATGAAATTGACTACTAATATTACATTTGATTACTAGACTATTACAATATACATTTGAATAAATAAATGGAATTATTTGATTTATCCTTCGCCATATTATTCAAATGTTTAAGTTGAAAAGGATTTTGTTTTTTTCATATACATTAAATTAAATGATTATGCTCATTTATGATAGTTTCCGCTATATTGTTATCCTTACTGACTATTTGAGCTCACCCCTTTCTATGTTTTACTTTTTCCAGGATGCAATGAAGTATATTATGATAGACCTACAGAGACAGTCTAAGGGAGATTAATGTGTTCAATGGAGACATAATTTTTTTGCTTTTCTTTCCATAATGGAATGAAAAACTTATGTATGTATCTAGTACTTACAAGGATACTAAATGGTCTGTCATTCAGGATTTGATATCTTGTGATCATGCCAATGTTTTTTAATACTGAACTTACTCTAGATAACTAGGGTTGAGGCATTAAAACTTTTCTCCCCTAACCATTTCAGATAAAAAACCCATTTTAATGGGAATTGATACCCATAAACTGGATATAATTTCAATATGAAGTTCATGCTTATCATCACATTGATGGATCATTGTCGGAGGATTTTAAATATCAAATATAACTCCACTTCACTAAAAATTTATGTGAGATTTATGTAGATAATGTCAATCAATGCCTAATAATATATCAAATTCAACCAAAGGAAGAATTAAAATATTTTTAGGATGCACATTCCCATAGAATTCGACTAGAGAGGAATCATACACCTGAAATGAAATAATCATACCATTATTGGTTTGAACTAATAATTCAATTTTTTTTTTGTGGAATCATAACACCCTTAGAAAATTATATTGAAATTAATGAGTCGGTATATCAATAATAAAATATTACATTAGTAGTTATATAGTGGATAGTAAGTGTATCTTTTATTTTGTTGTTAACACATACCTCATCATAAATAGTGATTTTATAATCTTTCCCATTGTTTCTCATCTTAAGATGCCACTAACGTCGATCATCATCACTAGCCCTTGGGTTTAGGATGTGGTTAGCATAATTCCCATTCTACTTACACATTTATCATTTTATTGTGTGAGGTTAAATTGTTGTCTCTTTATCCTCATTCAAAAAATTAGCTAACTTCTTACCATCACTTTGGTAATAAAACTCTTGATGGCCTTACCTTCCTCACATAAAACATTTATATACACCTTAAATCAATTTCCTCCATGATTCATCCCACAGTAGAACAAAAAATCATTGTTTTATCTTGGTTTATCCTTATCAATATTTTATTTAAATCCTTCACTACGGTTCATGAAGAGTTTGTGAATTCTGAAAGAAAATCCCTTGGGAGTGTCAATCATGGTGTCAAGAAAGGCCCATTTTCATGTACCAGATTACCCTGTGTTAGACCTTGAAATATCTTTTTTGAGTAGTTACACCTAGGTACATCTGTTCTAGTTCCACATCCACTTTTGGTATCTATACTGGGATGTATTACTATGAAACCACTCACTCTATCCCTCTCCAAAATTCCAGGACATTTTCCTATATTTTTCCTTACGCTTAAACTTATCCTTAGAAATTTCCATAGGGTTATCACTAAAGTTTTCTCATAATATATTCCAATGGTTAACTAAACCTTCACTCTGAATCCAACTATATTGGCCCTATATTTTCCTACGGTAAAATTACATAACCATTGGGAAATACTTAAAACATTATAAAAATAGTCTCCTAAAGACCTTACTAGTATAGTTCCTTTGGAAACATGTAAACATAAACACAGATACATATGTATGAAAAATTATCACTTAATATGTTTCTCTTGAATATCACCCTTCTTAGACACATCAAACAAAATGCATATCTTCATAATCTGGGGAATAAAACATAAAAAGGGGTGAGATCAAATGCTCAATAAGGGTAAACTAGGGATATATGGTAACACAATCATGGGAATAAGGTTATGATTTCATGATAAAAAAATATATTATAATGCCCTTCATATCAAATATCATATACATGAATCTGGGAATAAATCATGGCATTTCAGAAGACATGCATCACCTGGAAATAAAGAAAATAAGAGATGAAATCATAACATAGTAATAAAACATAAAATTGAAGAAAATATATAATAATTAATAATAATTTTAATAGTAGACAAGGCACTGATGTCAAGACCATAATTGTGGAAAAAATACTTTACTGAATCGGGTTCACACCCCATTCTAACAATGTGTTACTGAACCGAGTTCACCACTCATTCCATCCTAGTATTAATAATCCAAGTTCATTTCTCTTTACATCCCTATAATACTGAATGGATTTAATTTATAATTTAATCGATGTATATCTAATGAGATATAAATCTATACCAATTTCATTGGTTGAAAATATAGGACACTCCCATCCCATAATGAAATCATATAAATAGTTTCCACAAAATCATGAACAATAATATCTTAACCCACGAAATAAAATGAGTATAATAAAAATATAATCATATCATAACTTGAAGAAATATAATGGTTTCATACTAATTTCACCATGAACGTAACCTTTAAAAAGAAGCAGGTTTCAAAAATAATGTAACCCATGAAAGGGAAATAGTTATAAAAGCATATAACCCCTCAATGAGAAATGGGTTTCATAAACATCATCTCATCAAAACATAATTCATTTATAGAATGAATGTGAATGGAAACATTGGATAGTATTATAATAATGGAAGGAGTATCAAAATGGATTTTATCTTATATATTAAACAATTTTGAAAGAACTTTTAAAAAATATTCGTGAGGAAAATATCCTTTCAATATTAAAAATTCTTCAAAATCATCAAACACTTTTTAAACATTTTTCATTGAAAATAGCTTTGGAAACATATAAACGAAGCATTAAAAATTATAAAATAATTTTAAAATAATTTTTCATTGAAAATGGGAAAAAACTATATTCTTAAAACATTTTTGAAAACATTTTTGAAAATAATGTGGAATATATTAATAAAAATGGATTTTAAATACAACAGATTTCGAACCGGTGGGAGAAATGGTAATATTTCACTTAAAAAATTATGTTATGTACCAAAGAGTGGAAATGGTAATAATAAATAGACTTATCTTGAATAATTATAGGATATGGAAACATGTGACTTTTATTTAGAGATGGGTCATAATATTTATTCATAGGAAGCATAAATGTAAACAATATTGAAAAGTGATGAGATTGATTCAATAAACTCTTATAGCATGGTATCTTGGGATCATATTCCCCATGTAATAAATGAAAACTAAATGAATCATAAAATATAACAAATAGATTCAAATTAATGATATAATAAGTAATATGGCAGTATATACACCTTGAGAAAACATTTAGGCGCATAACAAAACATGAGTCTCAAAGAAGGAAAATTGCGACAGAACTATTTCAATGATTTGGTAACTTTTGAAACATAGAACCCAAGAAAGAAATAAAAAAATTTATGTGTGAATACCTATAATTTTTTGTATAACATACATAGAATACAATCATTTCCAGTGGATACACCGTACAAAAAGAAAGAGTGTTGAACATAACATGTATCTCACATAAATAAAAGTTAAGATGAAATCCCCTTTGCTTGTGTCTTGACGCAGGTCATTCTCATTCAAAACACCTATATAGTAAATATAAATTTATTATATTTATATTACATAAGAATATTATATATATATATATATGTTTTGATTATGAACTTTTATTACATTCCTGTTAACAATCTTATGTTAAGGTATCACTTTGTGAAATTTTTTCATTATTCTTCGCATGTGTCTTACTTTTTTATATATTTGGTATTTATACTTTGTATCATGATTTAAAAAATGTAAAAAATCATATAAATATAATTTACATACATTATATTTTTATTATATTAATATATAGAATATATAAGTATGAAATAGAATACAATGTTCACAGAGATGTTAGGTCATACAAACACATGAACGTTATTTATGTTTAATTATCATGTTGAAAGAATGAAAGTGAAAGACATATATGTATATATTTGTATATATATAATTATTAAATTGAATTTAGGATATCGTATATTTACTTTACATTCACTAAAACAAACCTTAATGAAATTTATGTAGTATATGAATGAATCGAATCTCTTTGAGGGGGCAGTAGTCCACACTTCCTCAAATGAAATTATCAAAACACTAAATGGATAGAAAAAAAGATATGTGTTATATGAGTAGTAAAAATGCATAAAGGTATAATAAATATAATTTATTATATATATAAATATATTTTCAATCATAATTTCCACCATGAGTTGTGGAAAGTAAAATTGAACAATTGTCATTTAGTGAGGTAGTATTTCTCCAGACACATAAATAGTATGTTCCTTATCCATTAAATGGAGGTTTTTGTATGTCTAGGTTGAAACCATAGAATAAAAAAATAATGGAATATTAATTATAATAATTTTTTGTACAATCATAGAAAAAATAATGTCGATGGGTGGAGAAATAAAATTAAAGAATAGACTTTAGAGATGACGTTACTTCTTAATTGGGTAACTCATTTTGGTTTATGCGAAAAGGCTTCCTTGGATTGCCTTTTACCGAAGGAAATTCTTCTAGGAGGAAGGTAGGATTTTTTTGGAAGTTGATTTGGTAGATATTTTTCATTCCAAATAATATTTTTATGTGTGAGGATGTGGGATATGTGGTGGCCATTTATAGAGATGGAAAAGGACTCAATTAGATTTTTTTTAAACAAGTATGGTGTACACAAATTATTACCTAAAAAAATTCATAAAAACCAACCAAAATAAAATCTTGAAGGGTTAAATATTAATAATTTATATAAAATGTGTTTTTTGCAATTTTATAGCTCATTTGGGTGTCGAAGATTAAGGTTTATTCCATAATTAAGCTTAATTTGACCTCAATCACTGCGATTAATTTTAATAAATTTTACTAATCACTTGGATAAAAAAATAAACATGATATAATTAGAATATAAAATTAATATTATTAAAATTTTGTATTTAAATTTTTCAAAACTCAGTTCGTAGAAGCAGAAAAATTAAAATTAATGATAATCCTACAAATGTGATGAAATTACGAGTCTTTAATGTAGAGAGATGTTCAAAAGTTTACTATATTTTTATATTCAATTTCAATGTTAAATCGATTATAATAACCTAAATTTTATTAATATATGTATAATTAATCTAATTTTACCTTCAAAAATTAGAGTATAATTTAACATTATGAATTATTTAAACTCAAAGGATGTTTCTAACCAAAAATAAGTATTTTTACTATTCATCAAAAAATGAAGTTTCTCAGAAAAATCCCAAAAATTACCCCAATGATAATTTCAACAATAAAAATTTAAAAATTTGGTTTATTTTATAAAATTAAATTTTTAAATTTTTCTAAAAATATTTTTTTTTATTCAAACCAGTTGATTTGAGAAAATGGTATTTTTAAACATAAAAGGACTTTACCAAAAAGAATATCTTTCATTATTAATATGTTTTATTTATATAATATAATTATAAATAATATTTTAAAATTATTTTTTATATTCATATTACCATTTCTAATAAATAGGTTATAATTATCTCATATAAATAATTAGAACAATAAAATGATGTTTCGTAGAAACATCGCTGTTGCATGTAAAATACGCCAAGATGATATTATTTATATCGTACATTGAGTTAGTGTCGTGTAACTTATGTTGAGTTGGTTTCATGTGAAAGTAATGTTTTAATTATTGTAGTGTAAGCTATAAATGAAAATTTATTTTATTCAGAAATGATCCCTAAAAAACTCAAGGTGTTACAATGATAGTGACAATGTAAGAGCCTTTGGTAAAAGGGTACATGATAATAAATTTAAAATATACTTAAGTTAAAAAAAATTAGATTTTATAATCATTATAAATTTTTCAATATTATAATTTTTAAAGGAGATCTATAATAGTTATATTTTTTCGACTACAAATTAATTTTAAATAAAAATAAATCATATGATGTGATCTAATATTTATAAGTCTATTTAAATGTTCATAAAAATTGTATTTTTCTATAAAATATAATATTTCGTTAATATTTTAAGCATAGTTTTCCTTTGTTATTATTAAAAAATTAAGAATATTTTATTTAAAATGAAATTCTGAAAATTATATATATCTTGGAAAACTACTACAAAAAATACATGAAACTGATTAAAATCATTACAGATGGAAATAAACCACTAAACATTTGAATACAAAATTAAGGATCAACCATATTTATAAAATAAATTAAGAGAAAAATAACTACAATATAGAGAGTAAAATAAAATAATCGAATAATTATTCTAGATAGATTAATGATTTTGAGGAATTTAGGTTATAAAAATATTAGTTTGGGATTGGTATTTATAATGTTTTCATTTTTTTACCATTATTAATTAGTCAATTATATGTTTAGGTAACTTAAGATAATATAAAATAATAACTTTAAAATATTTTTTGGTTGATATTTATAAATTAAAATCAAAATGATATAAAAACTGATACAAATTTAAAATATTCTAAATAACAAGATAATAATGAAAATTTTATAATTCTAAATAATTTTTAAAAAAACAAATTACTTAACCACCAAGGGAAGACAAGTGAAACATTTATTAAGAATTAACTAGATAATACCTTGGTGTATGTCTTTAAAAATATGTCTAATATTTCTCATTTTAAATGGTTATATTCTCTTACTAAGCACACATGGGATATGAATAACACCTACATTGGTTGAGTATGGATTAGGCAGAGCGCCTGCGGATCCCATGTGTAAGGCTCATTTTGGGTGTGTGCTTGTGATTTCGAGAGGGATATGGCTCACTTTTAATTATAAAAAACCACGATAAGAAATTTTTTTATGTGTGACAAACATTAAAATGATTAATATAATCTCAACCATCCATTCATGAAAATGATAATCATCTAATCATTTTCAGATAGTCCAAAACCATGGATCTCTTTAATCTAAAACCCACCAGAAAAAATGAGTTATTCTTCAACTCCCTTATTAATATTCTGGCCCATTTCAATTTAAATATTTAATAAAATATATTTTTGAGCTTCCAAATATGATAGGAACATGTAACAAAATATAAATAGGTGTTCTCATATTATTTAGAGAAACCATTCATCATTAATGGACTCATTTATTCCATGATACTCATTTTATTATGGTAGTACTTTCATGGTATATTTTATATATATACCCATCAACTATAAATTTGTAGGATTTCCAGTGTTGTAAATAATACCCGTGATTTTTCTGGTTCTTCAGACATGTGACAGTCGTGTATAAAAAATACATTTTAATAATTTTAATCAAAATGATTTCTAAAATAGTTGGGAATGAAAAAAAACCTAAAGCATTTAATATTTTTTGGAAAAGATGATATAAAATTTTTACAAATTATTTCTTCAATTATCAACTCTTAAAACACATTCTAAATATTAGTGAATTAAAGTAGGAAATAGTTTCTATAAAAATGGTATGTGTCTCTTTTTACTATTTCATATATTCAAATCTCATTGTTCACTTTCCTCCTCACTTATTGTGGTTCAATAACAACAATTTATGTAGCTCTTTATTGTTTACAAATAAGGTGAGGTAATTTTATTATTCTATATTTAAGACCTTCTATTCTATTTATTTTAAATATAAGTTCATATATACTTATATATATGTATATATTATAAACAATTTAAACGGAACTAAGGTAAGGGTTTTAATTTTTGAAATATTATGATTATGAATTTTTAAAATATTATGAAAATGGGATATCATTATTTACAAAGTTATGATTTAAAATTAAAGGGGTTACATTTTTTACAAAATAAATCTGAATTTTATGTATGTATATTTATTATAAATATATAATTATAATTTTTTAATAAAAATAATTTCCATTTAGTTTTATATATGAAACTATATTTTTAATTATTACATAAAAATTTATATTTTGATCAGTTATACAAAACAATAAATAATCTTTACTTGTTATAGATTTAAATTTTATATCTAAATGTGTATATGATTTTATAAAAACTTCTCTGATTATATTTTATGACCCTAGAAAATACTAATGTTATCATTTTATGTGTATTATCTATCTACATTAAATTATTTATTAATAAAGGCTATCATTTTATGTCTACAAGGTTCTTATACACTCAAGGATGTCATAATAATGTATGGTCATTATCTATAATATCTTTAAATTTCATTCATGCACTCATTAAATTTTAATGAGACTTTTTATTATGTTTATTTTATTTATATGTGAGTATTTTAAGGAATTAATTATTTCTGAAAATATATAAATAATGTACCACAAAGGTAAATTTTCAGTGTTATGGTTTCTTTATATGAATTATTTCTAAATGTGGATTTCTCAAAAACACATATTGAATTTTATTAATGGTATATTTTATAAAAGTACAATTATTTTATTCCTAAAAAAATACAAGTAGTTTAGAAGGGGTTTTATGTGTAGTTATTAGGACATATGGATCTTCAAAATGTCTTCACAAAAATTTGATTCAGCACAAGTGTACCATGTCGGAGAATGAGTAATGGGGAGTGAACTCATGGCCTCATGGGACATTTTTCACTAATGATATTTCTTGTGGTCATATAGTGTTCATAATATCTTCCAAGTATCAAAATATTCCATAAATAAATTATTATTTTTTATATTTATTTTCAACGGATAATTCCAAGTGTTTTCTAATAACTATTTTTGAAATGAATTTTCAAAATAAGTATTTTTTAATGGTATTTACAATTTCAAATAAAAATTATTTGAAAAGAGTTTTTAATTTATTTTTTATAAAATGTTCTTCCTGGGTTTTAAGACCCCTTACTGGGTAATTTAATGCTCTTCCCATGTTTTTAAATATTTTGATATGTATTTTATAATATCTAAGATAGTTGAATTTCCTTTAGTAGTTAGTGAAAACAAATTGAAATAGTTATTTTTTGGTACCATTCTAATTAAATTTTAAGGTGTTATCTAATTATATAGAACCTAGATTATAAAAGGTCATTAATAGCACAATTAATAGAGTATTTTCAATTGCATTTTTATAAAAAAAAGTACACACCATGTATTATTAATATTATGGATTTTCATTTCAGGGCATTGAATTTAATAATTAAAAATTATCACCCTTTAAAAATATTGAAAAAATTGATATGTTTTAATAATTAAATAAAAATAATTAACAAACATGGATACATATTTAAATATAAACTATCACGACCTGTCCCCCAGGGCCCGTGTCGTGACTACCCCAAACCCGCCTTCTATAAGCTAGGGGCTGGTAACTAGCACCGAAGGCGTTTCCCCTAAAACTGGGAAGGCATTACATTTATAACCTATAAGCGTAGGCAACCAAGAACACAACAAGATACAAACTCACATAAGCTGTATTGTAAACAATGTGAGTACAGTAAGTAAAAGGGGCATTAATACAAGCCTAACTGAATAGTACAATGAAAACTGGAAAGTACAAGACGGCTGATAGGTGAAAAGAAGCTCTTGGATCGTCCACCATGAATCCTACCTGAAGGGTAGGTGCAGCTCATGAACGACCATCTCTGTGGTTCACCTCGTCTAACCTCCACCTCTGAGCTACCTCCAGTCCATGTACTCCCGTCCTCAATCATCGTTGTATGTCGTCTACACCAAACACAACAGGGTATGGGTGTAGCCCATGTAGAGGTGATTATAATGATACTCAGTAGGGACCTTGAGACCCTCAAGGTCTCACAAAATCCACAAAGGATAAACCAAAAAGCATGAAGTCAACTTTCAACCATACATAGGTATATGCCCATATATATTACTATGTAATCTAGTATATCCATATCAATCATGAGTAAATATAGTGTCCAACCCAAAATCCCAAAGCTCAACAATTCCACAAAGGAATGAAGACAATGAAGGTAAGTACCACATAGTTAGGCCACACAGAAGAATACCACCAAGGTATTACCATGATTGAAAGTACCACACATGTACGATCTCAGCTCACACCAGGTATAACTTAGGAATGGTAGTTGAGATGATTAGTTATATCTAATGAATCATATAACTCCATTAATAGGCTCTTCAATTAATATACACAGAATCTCTAGGAGGTTACCCACATAGGATCTCTAGGATCTGACGCACACAAGATGGCTACGATCTAACCCACAAAGGATTTCTAGGTTCTGACCCACACAGGATCTCTAGGAGCTCACCCATAGAGGGTCCCTTGGAGCTGACCCACATTGGATCACTAGGAGCTGACCCACACAGGATACCTAGAAGCTGACCCACAGAGGATCGCTAGGAGATGACCCACATAGGATCTCTATGAGCTAAACCACATAGGATCGCAAGGATATAACCCACACAAGATCTATAGGAGTTAACCCACACATGATCTCTATTCACTCTTATCGTCGCAACTAGCTACTAGGTTCTCGCACTAGGCTTGCGCATCTCCGAGAGAGTCTGCTTCCCATGCCACTGGTCAATACTCCATGTGCCACTAATTCCCATGAAAAAGTATCACAAAAGGCCACCACATCATACGGGTCTCAATGCAACAGACGGTGCGTCAATCAGACGCCCGGTATGTGAGTTATTATCCTTTTACTCCTGACGACCCGGTTGGATTTGTGTTTGATCCAACCTAACCATACCCCATCCTTATCTAAATCTCTATTGTGGTATACCAATGGGACAATCTAACTCCAAGGTTTTGAGCACTGCTGATGGTTTGTTAAAGGGACGTCAGGTGCCAAAGTTATGGTCAAATGAGCGCATAGGGTCGAAACTAGTCTAGGTCTATCCCGAATTGTTGGGTCTGGCTCGATAGGCCGCAAGGGCCATGAGGGGCTGTGGATGGCTGCGGGGTGCTTTGGACCTGGGGCGCGGAGGCTGTGGGGTGGCTCAGCCATGGGGCGCAGAGGCCACAGGGCGGCTCTGCCACGGGAGCTTGGCAGAGGGGTGGCTCGAATGTGGATGGCCCTCGGCCACAGGGTGGTTTTCCTGCAGACGACACTCGGTCGCGGGACAGCTCGGTTGCAGAGCGCTGAGGCTGCGGGGGGTTCCATGAGTCCGTCAGGCTGTAGGGCTGCTCGGACGAGAGGGGGGAGGCCATGGGTGCTACGTGGATACTCATCCGGGGTGGCATGGCGATGGCCGCCAATGGCGGATCGCCATTAGGCGCGGAGGTCGTGGGGTGGCGAGGCGGTGGGGCGTCGTTCCTTTTTCTGCGGTTCTTGAGTTCCACTAGTTCGAACCACCATCACTTGTTGTTGTCACCAAAGTATCATTCTTTCATTTCATAGGATACACCTTTCAAGAATAATTGTGGAGGGTTCGAGCCATGTTTTTTTGGACCGCACACTCTGCATTAGGGCGGTAGCAAACGGCCCAACAATATCATGAATCAAGAATGATCAAACTTTACAATTTAATATGAATCAGAGATCAACTCATTTAGGTTGATCTACATTCTCATTTCTTTTCAGGAATGAGGAATTTCATTAATTCAATAACAACCCCTACCTCGTTCGTTTGATTCATTGAAGATTGTCCACGGGGATGGAGATGATGTCGTTAGGAATAAATGGATGTCGGTGACGTCCGCATTTCCTTGATATTTGGTTCATTGAGGATGATGATGTTCCTCGTCAACGAATTTCTCATGGAAGAAGTTGAAGTCGAAGTCAGCGTTTTTTTGGTGTTCTTCATTGGAGAGCATTCCCCCAAGGATCCTTCCTCCCAGTTCCATCAAAATGAAATGGTATCCCCAAAATAATAGATTTTTTGATCTATTATTTTGTTGGGATAATTTTAAAATATATTAATTAATTAATTTATCTGTTATAATTATTAATTAAAGGGGAGAGTTGGCATAATTATGTGGTGGATCTGAGAGGTTCCTCCCCATTAAGTGGGAGTTCAAAGGGGTTCAAGGGGTTTTAAGCCTCCAGTGGTCCCCACCACCATAACCTCTCATGGGAGGATAGGCTTGGTGGTCCCCGCCTCTATAACCTCTCATGGGAGGTTTTAGTTTAGGTGGTCCCCACCTAGGCACAGTCCACATGGGAGTTACAAAGAAAAATAAAATAAAATATTACACAATTGTATTCTTTTTATTCTTTCATGAAAAAGCCAAAAATTAACTTTCACCCTTGACCGACTATCGCCGAGGTGAAAGTCTTCTTAAGTGAATATTGGCACTGCGAGTTCAATGGTGCTCTCATATTTCAATTCCAGGCACCAGCTTAAAAGTTAGAAAAACATGCACTCACATTTACTGAATGTACCCGAACAAATGTTCATAAATTCATTCTGGGCACTCCGGGCCACAGAATCACCTGCCGTCAATTTTTGCAGACTCACAAAATTCTCAAATATTTAAAAAAATACAGGGAAATTTTGGGACTTTACATTCTCCACACCTCAGGGCTTTACGTCCTCATTTGACACAACTCAAAAAATTGAAAACAAGTGGGGGTACTGACCACGTATCTGAACCTCCATTTCCCATGTGCACACTTGGAGGTTCTCATACTAACAATGAATGCGCCCCAGAGGTATAAACTACCCCTGAAGGACCCGATCCTATTGATCCTCAATCTCCACTAAAACCTCTGAAAACATCACACCATCGTCGATGTCCATCTCACCATGGTCGATGATGTGGGAAGGGTCGTGCAGGTGTCTACTCAGCTGGGATACATGGAAGATGTTATGCAACCCGATGAAATTGAGGTAGATGAGCTAGGTGGTAGTCCACCTCACCAACTCTGTTGAGGACCTGAAAAGGTTCGATGAATCTTGGAGATAACTTCTCACTTCAGCCAAATCTTTGAAAACTTCATCGAGGTGAGACATATAGAAAGACGTGGTCTCCATCCTTGAACAGAAGAGGTCTCCATCCCCTTTCGGAATACAACTTCTACCAGATCTGTGTATCCTTCATCCACTCCTGGATAATCTACACATTCTCTGTGGTAGCTTGTACCATCTCTGGTCCCAATAGTGATGACTCCCCTAGGTCTGTCCAGCACAAAAGTGATATGCAAGGTCGCTCTCACAATGCCTCAAATGGTGTCATCCCAATGGTGGGGTGATATCTGTTTTTGAATGAAAATTCCACCAATGTAAATTGATCCTCCCAACTGTGATCGATATCGAGGACGAATGAAAGTAGCATGTCCTTGAGGGTTTTAATGGTCTGCTCAGTCTGGACATCCGTCTAAGGATAGAAGGTGGTGCTCAAATTAAGCTGCGTCCTGAAATCATCTAACAACCCCTCCATAGCCGAAAGTAATATTTCCATCAAAATCATAGAAAATCGTCGACGATACTCCATGTAACCGCACAATCTCCTACACATAGAGGTGTCACAAGATCTCTACTGAACCCTGATCTCTGATCCGTGGGAAGTGGGTTGACATGGTGAGTCATTCGACGATCACCAAAATTGAGTCATGGCCTCTAGATTTACGTCGACTTCCTATCCCGAAATCCATTGATATCCCATCCCACATCCACTCTGGGACCTCCAAAGGCGGATCCATGCTTACTGGTACCTGATGCTCCTCCTTCACTTGAAGACAAGTGAGGCACTGAGAGACAAAATCTACTACCGGTTTCATCATTACGAGTCACTACTATTGTCGTTGGAGATCCCGGTACATCTTCACCACTTCTGGATGTACCACTCGAGGGGAAGTGTGGAACTCCCCAAACAATTCCTCTTAATGTGACACTGGAACCATGGTATGTCCTCTGCAGATGATGACGTGCTCCCTACCTTCAGAAAATCTATTAGGTGCTTGTCCAGTGGATATGTGAGCACGTCAAGTCTCGCAGTCAGCGTCCCTATGTTGCGCCTCCCTGAATTACTAAAGAAGTGGGGGAGTGACTGTGGGAGACTGAAGAAAATCTATTACATCTTGATCCAAAAAGGATATCTCCAAATCGGCTAGCTGCTCTGTCGCCTCACCTAGTAGCTGTATACCAGACCTCCTTCTGATTTCATCTGCTACAATGTTATCCTTCACAAGAGTATAAACTATCTCAAAGTCATAGTCCTGGAGGAACTCTACCAAATGTCACTATCTCAGGTTTAGGTCCTTCTGAGAGAAGATATACCTGAGACTCTTGTGATTCGAGTAGACTGTGAAATGCTTTCCCGTAAATTAATGTTGCCACATCATAAAGGTGAAGACCATTGCTTCTAACTCTATTTTATGGGAAGCATAGTTCTTCTAATTTTGTCTCAGCTGCTGAGAACCATAGGCGATCACTTCTCGCTCCTGCACCAAGACACATCCAAGCTCGGTCCCTGATGCATCACAGTAGACTACATACCCTAGGCCCTATTCGGATAGCCTCAAGAAGGGGGCACTTGTAATTATTTGTATTACTCCTAAAATCTCTACTAGAATCTCTCCATAAAAACAAAGGGATGCCCCTTATTCATAAACACTGATAAGGGTGCCACAACTATGGAAAATTCAGTCACGAATCTCTTGTATGTCCAGCTGAAACAAAATCCCCTCTCCATTCGGGGAGTTAATCCTGGAAACATATTTTGAAAAGATTCCCCCACACATTTACACTACTATTGGGAACTAAAAACACAAAACTCATGCAGCCATGAGGGAATGGTTTTTCGACTCATGAGTGATCAGCTGCACCCTCCCCTCAATGAGTTTATCCTATGCTTCATGGGTTTCCTTATTCGCCAACAAAGGAATATACCATTCTAATGTCACAACATTTTTTCCTAATACATTCAATATGAGTATGAATTTTGTATGCCCATTCCTAACCCAAACTAACGGCGTAAGGCCTCAACGCTTCCACCAAGAGGTTCCAACCGAAACACTCACCTCAAGGTTCATATCACACAATCGGTGTAAGTGTGATTATCAAGTCTCCTCCCCAAGGAATCTCCAGATGTGATGGTCAAGTCAATGGTTTTAACAGAAACTCTAGATCTTGGAAAAAATTCATTGAAGGACGGAATCATTGGTACCTATGTCTATTGAAATGGTAACTATTAGTAGGCACAGATCGTACCGTGAATCATTTTTAGAGCCCTTGGATCTCACTCCTTAACCGCATGCAGATACGCTCTTCCTCTAACCTCCACCTCCATGAGCCTGGTAGGGACCACATAACGGGTGGTAGTAACATGTCAAAATGTGCCCCACCTCATTTTTCTCTCCTAGCTCTGCTTCCACGTCTGCATCCCTATAGATTCATCTGTCCCTATCACATCCTCTTCTTGAAACATTTTACACGCCCCAGTCTCTGAGACTGGTGCCTATTTCCTGATTTCCCACTTAAGACATTCACTGGTTTTATTCTCTCATCCAAAGATCATCCAACCACAAATGTTCTCTCTATCACCCTGACATAGGTAGGAATGCATAGAGGAATAGTGTTGGCTCGGATGTCCTTACACACACCTCGCTTGGGAGTCCGAGCACCAAAGCACTAATCGTATTGTATTAATTGAGTACCGAGAATGGTTGGTACATATCGATGATTACTCAGCTATCGACATGTCATCCTGGTGAAGTTGTAGAAGCTCTAGAGAACTCTCAACCACCTCCTAATCCTAGTCCTCAGTCGCCTATGAGTCAGGCTTACCTTGGAACCTAAGGGATATATGATGATAAAACATGTGTAAGGCACTAAGCCTATATGTGTCCTCCACCGGTACCACCAGTTGTAACTGCTGGACAATGGGGAATGATATAGCTGGCACAGTACCTAAATGTACCATCTTGGGAAATGGTCCACGTACTAAAGCCTCATCTCTATGTAGACCATCCTCATGGTCATTCACTAGAAAAGACTAGTATATAATATCACCATCCACTCTACTAGTATCTCAACTAGGCGGAAATCTCTAGCAACCACCTCTAGCCAGCCCTCAGCTATTTGGGAATCTGTCTCACCTTGAAACCTTAGAGGCCTATACTGTTAGAACTTGGGTAACACGCTTAGTCGACGTGCACCATCATCCAGTGCAGTTGGGGGAAACTGCTTCCCAATGGGTGGTGGTGCTGATAGTACACCACACGAAGGTGACAACATAGTAAGAGGGCCCTACACCAGAGCCTCATCACTCAGTGGGCTATCATCATGTAGTCTCTCAGGAATCCTAGCTGGCTGCCTATGAAGCGGCATCCTGATAAGGAACAGGTGACCCACAGTTAATAATTTATACATGGTGAGATGACTCAAGAGATCACAAATAAAACTCTTGAAAACACATACGCAATTACTGTTTTCATGCACTCAGTCAGAAATCAGAAGTCAGGGTCCTATTGTATGGATACGTCGCCTGATGCACCAATATTGGATCCCCTAAACATATAACCACACTCACTGAACTTAAAACTATTTCCATTAAAAGGATTGTAGTCCTATGTTATATGGTATTACCAACTCAGATGATACCAATTTTTCACGACCCTTCCCCTGGGGCCCGTGTCGTGACTACCCCAACACCGCCTTTCATAGGCTAGGGGCTGGAGACTAGCATCGAAGGCATTTCCCCTAAAACGAGGAAGGAATTTTAATTATAACCAGTAAGCACATGCACCCACTCACATAGAAAGATACGAACTCAAGAAAAACTATATAGTAAACAAAGTGAGTACAGAAAGTAAAAGGGGCTAGAATACAAGCCCAACTAAAAAGTACAAGTAAAACTAGAAAGGACAAGATGGCTGATGGTTGAAAAGCAGCTCTTGAATCTTCCATCATGAGTCCTACCTAAAGGGTAGGTACAACTCTTGAATGGCTGTCTTTACGATTTTCCTCATCTAACGTCCACCTCTAAGCTCTGCTAATCTCATCCTCAGTCATTTTTGTCTGTCGTCTGCACCAAACACAATAGGGTGCGGGCATCGCCCGTGCAGGGGTGAGTATAACGAAACTTAGTAGGGACCTCGAGACCCTCTTGGTCTCAAAATATCCATAAAGGATAAACCATAAAGAATAATATAAACTATCAACCCTACTTAGTTATATGCCCATACATATACATTAGATATCAAGTATACCCATCTCAATCAAGAGGAATCATAGGGTCCAACCCACAATACCAAAGCTCAACTATTCCACAAAGTAAGGAAAACCACGAATGTAAGTACCACACATGTACGCTGCATAGATGAATACCGCTAAGGTATTACCACGAAGGAAAGTACCACATAGGTATGAACTCAGCTCACCCCAGGTATAACTTATATATGGTAGTAGAGATGATTAGTTATAACTATTTAATCATCTAACTCCATTAAGAGGCTCTACTACTGACCTACATATAATCTCTAGGAGCTGACCCACATAGGATCACTAGGAGCTGACCCACATCGGATCCCTAGGAGCTGACCAACATAGGATCCATAGGAGTTCACCCACCCAGGATCACTAGGATCTCACCCACATAAGATTGCTAGAAAATGACCCACACAGGATCACTAGCATCTGGCCCATAGAGGATCTCTAGGAGATGACCCACACAAGATCGCTAGGAGCTGACCCACACAGGATCGCTAGGATCTGACCCACACAGGATCACTAGAAGCAGTCCCAAAAAGGACTTCTAGGAGCTGACCCACATAGGATCACTAGGAGCTGACCCACATAGGATCTCTAGGAGTTGGCCCACACAGGATCGCTAGGAGTTGACCCATAGAGGATCACTATGAGATGACCCACATAGGATCGCTAGGAGATGACACACACAGGATCGCTAGGTGTGGAGCCACAGAGGATCACTAGGAGCTGACCCACACAGGATCACTAGGAGTTGACCCACATAATATTGCTAGGAGCTGACCCACACAGAATTGTGTGGAGCTGACCCACATTGGATCCCTAAGATCTAACCAACACAGGATCGCTATTCACTCTTCTCGTCATAACCAGCAACTGGGTTCCCGCACTAGGCTTGCTCATCTCTAGGAGAGTCCACCCCGCAATCCACTGGTCGATACTCCAATTTCCACGAAGTCCCATTAGGAAGAATCTCAAAGTACCTCCTTGTCATAGGGTTCTCAACGCAACATACGGTGCATCAATCGGACGCCCGGTCTGGAAGTTATTAGCCTTTTAGCCTCGAGGTCCCGATTGGATTTGTGCTCGATCCAACCAGACCATAAACCATTCTTATCCAAATCTCTAGAGGGGTTACCAAAGGTACCATATGTCTCTATGGTTTCCAGAACAACTGATGGTTCGTCAAACGGACATCTGTTGCCAAGGTTATGGCCAAATGAGTGTATAGGGTTGAAACTGATCCGGGTCTGGTCTGACCTGGTCAGACCGACCCAGCCCGACCCAGGCTGACCCGTTGGGTCCAGCCTTTCCAGCCACTAGATGACGTGGAGGGATGCGAGGTGCCATGAGGCTATGGGGTGGCTTAGCCGGGACGACACGAGGCTGCGGGGCGGCTCGGACGACGGGCACGGACGCCGCAGGGCGGCTCGGCTGCGGGCGCTCATCCACAGGGTGGCTCAGCTGCAGATGACACTCGGCAACGGGGCGGTTTCGCTGCAGGCAGTGCTTGGTAATGGGACAGCTCGGCTATGGAGCATAGAGGCCACGAGGCGTGCTTCGAGGGCGCAAGGCCGCGGTCCATCTAGGCCATGATGGCGGAGGTCGCGGGTGTCGCGGGGCGGCTCGGTCGGGGCGGCGTAGCAAATCCGTGGGGTAGGGCGATGAGGGCGCGGGGCGGCGATGCCCATGGACGACAGATCACCATGGGGCCCAGATGCCATGGGGTGGTGGGGCATCATGCCTTCATCGGTGGTTCTCAAGTTACACTGGTGCCAACCTTCGACACAGGTTTCCATCACCAAAGTCGTCTTCTTTCATTATGAAGGATACAACATTCAAGAGGAATAGGTGGAGGGGTCGGGCCATTTTTGTTTGTCCGTACCCTCTGTGTTAGGGCAGTAGAAAATGGCTCAATAAGATCACGAATCATGAATTTTCAAACATTAAAATTTCATAAGAATTTTGGATCAACTCATTTAGGTTGATACATGTCTGCCATGATTTTCAAAAATGAGGTATTTCATGAATTCAATAACAACCCCTACCTAGTTTGTTTGATTCGCTGAAGATTTTCCATGGGGAAGGAGATGATGTCATTGGGAATAGACGGACGTCGGTGACATCGGTGTCTCCTTGATCATAATTCCTTTGATGTTGAAGACGTTCCTCTACAATGAATGTCCCATGAATTATGTCAAAGTCAGAATCAGCATTCTTCATTGGCATTCTTCTTTGGAGTGCTTTCCTCCAAGGCAATTTCCTCCCAATTCCACCAAAATGAAATGGTAGCCCCAAAATAATAGATTATGTGATCTATTATTTTGTTGGAATAATTTAAAAAATAGATTAATTAATTAATTGATGTGTTGGATTAATTAATTAAAAGTGAGAGTTGGCCTAATTAAGTTGGGGTGCTCAAGAGGTTCCTCCCTATTAAGAGGTAGTTAAAAGGGGTTCAAGGGGTTTTAAGCCTTGGGTGGTCGCCAAAACCATAAGCTCTCATGGGAGGTTTGGCTCGCTGATCCACAATTCTATAACCTCTCATGGGAGGCTTTAGTTCAGGTGGTCCCCACCTGTGAAAAATCCACATGGGAGTTCCAATGAAAAATAAAATAAAATATTACACAATTTTATTTTATTTTATTTTATTCTTTCACAAAAAACCCAAAAATTAACATTCACCCTAGACCAACTGTTGTTGAGGTGAAAGTCTTCTTAATTGAATAATGGCATCGCGATTTCAACAATGACCTCAGATTTCAATTCCGAGCACCGATTCAAAATTTAGAGAAACCTGATCGCAAGTTTATTGAACGTACCCGAACAAAAGTTCAGAAATTCATTCTGGGCAGTCCGAGCCTCGAAATCACATGCCGTAAATTTCTACGGACTACTAAAATTGACATATATTTAAAGAAATTACATGTAAATTCCAAGCCTTTACATAAATGAGTATATATGGAAAATATTAACACATATTAATCATAAATATATATTAATAAATAAAAAAAAGTGATTAAATTATCAATGAATAGAAAATATTAAAAAAAATATTATAAATGAATTAAAACCTAACTGTAATAATGTTATAAAAAAAATAAAATTTGAAAATTCAAGAAATAGTATATTATATATATAATGATATAATAATTCCCAAATTAATACTAAAATTTGAATTAATTGCATAAAAATTTGGGTTATTTTTTCTAAATAAGATGACATTCATTACATAATGATTTGAACGTTGTTCATATATAAAAATGTATTAATTATGTCTTCATATGTGAAATAAATGAATCACTTGTTTAAAATGATAAAATGAAAAATCAAATGACATTCCATTATTTCCATTACTCGATGCAATGATTCAATATTTTTAATTAGTATTAATTTTTAACTATAAATCATTCTTCAATAAATATATCACATAATTAATTTAAAGCATAAATATTTTGTATTATATAAATCATATTGTAATATATATTATATACATTAATATATATATATATATATTAATTTATTTCTATATTATGTTTTTAACAAATAATTATGTACAAATTCCATTAAAAATAAACAAGACATTAATCTGTTTGAAATTATTACACTTTATTTAAGAACCTAGTTTTTCACTTAGGTATGGATCCTCTATATTTCTGTATAAATCTATACTTCAGAATTGATATGTATTCCAAATGAGTTAGTAAAGGTTCTGAGGGTTTCTGGGGATTTTCAAAGCCCAGAACCCATCTTTTTGGAAGAAATAGACTCGGCACATGGTTTAGAGTAAACCATCTGGAATTTACGCACAGTTTGCCAAACTGTGCAGATGGTGTTTTTTTCATAGTTTCACCTTGCATGGTTGGTGCATTTACATGCATCCTAACCCTGTGAACCCCCCCCCCCCTTCATAGGTAACCATGCATGGATGGTGAAAGGATTGATCAAACCATGAAGATAAAGACTTTTTAGGAAAAACCATCTTGCACGGTTTGTGGACGGTTTGACAAACCTGCAAAACACCATGCATAGGATAAAGGCATGTCTAAAATGTCCAAAATTCCATTAATGATCTATTAATCCAACCTATTCCTCCTTAATCCGAGTCTATGGGGCATTGACCTATTTCTCACTCAATTTGGGGTTTTATGTAGATCAAAGCTTTTAATCAAGATATCCTCCTAGTCTGACTTCTGATCAATCTTTCATTCATCATGTTGGATGTCCAACGATATGTACTTGGGCCCTCTTTATCCATTCTTATACTCTTTCACTCTCAACCTAGTTATCCCCTTATGACTGTTTTTTACCTTTTTTAGATCTACTCCGGTATTAGGCCAATAATGGGCTGATACCGGAGGACAAGGTTTGTACAACCCTAAGGTGGGTGGTCTATAACTCATCCCTAAACTTCATTGATTTTGGAATGTTTGTGTGGGGCCCTCCAATACCATTGGATACCGTCTCTAAAATTTACATTCCATGGTTATACATGATAGAATCGTATGGTTATGCTCTGTACAAATTTGTGACTAGTTGTTAGTTGTTACACCCATAACTCTATCTCTGTCATGTCGAAGGTTATGCCATAATTGGGTTTTTAGTGTTCTGATATGTTTGAGCCACCGTTTGGGTGTTCCCTTTCTTGACCTTTCTAATGGTTATCCTTCCTACAATAAATTGTTTTTTTAATGAGAATTTCATAATGGCATGTGCCATGTATGCTCACCACTTGACCAACCTAAGGTAAGTTCTTTAAATTATTATTAAATGTGAATTGTGTAATGGAAAGTATACTAAGTATAAAACATGGCCTTATTAAAAGAGATTGAATAATGTTTTCATATCTGTAGCACCACTTCCAGGTTTATGGAAGGTAGTGGAGTGAACCTCAATAGTTGAACATGCCTTAATGGTTAACTAAGACTTAATGAAATATTTACAACGCTACATAGCCTATCCACACTAATGAAAGACAAGTATGGTACCAATAAATTAATGGTTTCAACTCTACATGACCTATCCACATTAATTCAAGGAAAAAAATGAACCGAATGAATTATTACATGATTATAATATCAAATATAAATGGAGAGACTCGATATCACCCTGGATTCTAAGAGGAGAATGCCTTGGGTATTGGGAACCCCATTCTGATTCAAGGATGAGGTTTTCTTAGGTTGATACCCACCTAGATTTCAGTTCTTGTTTATTTCATTAATGCCTATTATACGAATATTGGATCCCATTAATTATTCCCGGATAACTCTCAAACACTCCTTGGACCCATCATTGACAAGTAGGTGCCTTGGATATACTTCTTGGACCTAGTCCTTTTATATCCCTTTTTTACATTGGATGCAATCCTTGTACTCGGTAGGGACCTTATTATGGAATACCTTGTATTACGCTCTTTATATTACACTCTTACCCCTTATCTAGACTCAAATACTAATAGGCTAGGAATTTGTGAGTTTATGTTACCATGGGTTTTACCCTGGAACTCCCTTACTAGATATCATTTTCTGGTTGCCTTGTTATGTGTTGGGACCCTGACAACTTATACTATCACAGGTTGATGTATGTTTTGGTTATTCCTCACGTGACCTATTAACAATAAATGGTAATTACATGAAAAAATGAACTAGTAACATGAACTGACATCATCCAAGGGCTGAAGTAGGTACTTTGATATTTAGTTATTTTTTACTGCTCGGTTTATTTTATATATGAATGCCTACATATTTCTATAATCCATTACATGAGCTAGATGTTATAGACACAGGTGTTGGTGGCCCATTGAGATTTATCTCACACCATCTCCAGGCACATTTTGGTACCCTGTGTAGATTATATGACTACCGGTGTGGACAAATGGAAGCATACAGCTTCCTATACTCTATTGTGTGCTAATAGGATAGAGAATGATAGTAGATGACTGAGTTGCATCTCAAGATTCATGGAGTAGTCTCTGTCTTCCTTTACTTTTTGAAACATGTTATACAAATATTCTTGTATCCGTGATTTCCATTTTTATAGTGACATGACATTATATTATCATTGTTCATTTGATACATTTATGGTTGTTATCATTTACCTATTTGATCAGTTTTATTCTGATGTCTTATTATATTGCTTCTGCTATTTACTTTTACATTATATTGCTTCTCTTGTGATACGCTCTGTTGATGAGGGCATAGTCTTCCCACGGACACACCCTAGGCCCTCGCTGATATTCGACTACCTCTAGCATTTGGGAAGATGCTCTTGAGGCCATGTGGCCCACCGGGATGGGGTACCCATTACACGACATCTGGTTTGAGTAATCAGAATGTGGTTTCAGAGGATGTTCCTTTTTTTACATAACTATTTGGAGACACTATATTGGAGAATATGAACACTTTGTACTTGGAAATAAGTCGTTCTTGGGGGCTGCAAAATCATGTTCAGGGTAAAATCCAAGTTTCCCTAAATGAAATTGTTTTTCTACTTTTTATATTACATTTTATATTATATCACCATTTGGTGACACACATGTTGTGTGGTGTTTTTGATTATCACTATGTTTGAGAATTTAATTCATCATTGGCCTGATGATATGATGGAAAGGAGCATTATTACATGCATCATTATAGGCACCTATATTTCACATGCCATGCATATTTCCATGCCCTATAGGTGAATTTATTTTCCTTTCATTACTTGATATTTTGGTGATTGTTGTGATAGATTGATTGTATTTGTATTAATTTGGCTGTGATTGAATGACTTCCTATCTCAATTCATGAATTTTATTTGCCCTCATTGGTTGGGATGAGTAATTACCTAGTCAAGTCATTATACTATATATAAATGGGTGTCGTTTCGGGTTATAGGTGTATGGGCACTGAGTCATTGGAAATGGATATCCATTATAAAGTAAATCTTGAAATATAAAATGAATTTGTTGAACATCCTTATCCTGTCTTTTCATGTTTATAAAAGGAAAATGATTGATCCGAGAAATTAACTACAAAATGACATGAAATTTATACTTGAGCACTTACCGATACCTATCCATATAAGAGGGTATTTTTGGTAGTATTCCTTGGGTAGCGAATTTTCATATGTTTAGATTCCATTAGTGATGCATCATCCTTGATCCAATGGTTTTTCTATGATGTGTGATTGGAATTTGTAGACCAATGTCGATGTGCTGTCCTCGTGTCGTTCGCCAGGAGGGTGGTGATGACCACACTCTAGATATTCTGTTCCCTAAGTCTACAGTCTTACTTCCTAGAGTGCCACATGAGGAACAATCTTGTGTACCTTATCCAGGCACTGATGCCCATGTCCTTGATAGTTTCCAATGTCTGATGCAGTCCATTGAAGGTTTTCCATTGGTTGCATCTATGTTTGATGATCTGACCTATGTGTTTCAACAGCAACATCCTCCTACTTTTTTAGGGTATGGAGGTTCTCAGGATACTACGTCTTGGCTATAGACCATTTTGTATATCTTTGATCATATAGAAATAACTCTATATTGGAGATTCATGATTTCTACATACATGTTTTGAGATTCGTACAAGTGTTGGTGGGATGTGGTTACCTAGGCCATTTGTCATCATGGAATGTTATGGATTGACTTATCAACTTCCTTATACGATTAGTTCTTTCCTCAAGAACATAGTTCTAATGTAGCCAGGGAGTTCATGAATCTTGAGCAGAGTTCTATGTCAGCTACATAATATTCAGCAAATTTCACTAATTTATAGCACTTTTCACCGCTTCTATCTGGTGATGAGATTTCACATGCTAGACATTTTAAGGATGGGATCATGTATGCCAACCGAACTCAGCTGAATGTCTTTCTACTTCCAATATTTTCTTTGATATTTTATCAGGCCCTTATCACTAAGCATAACTTGAGGGTTGTTGCAAGTACCATATTTAAAGGATCAGTGTCATGTTAGGCCAATATTTCTTCATGTGGCAGGAAATGATCCCTTGAATTTTTTTGTCAGGGCAGTGGCAACAAGAGTATCTGGTTTGATTGATCTGTAGTGTTTCATCAGAGTGGAAAACTAGAGCATAAGAAGCACCAATGCAATAGAGACCCTATAAAGTGTCAAGCCTATAACTATATAGGTCATCTTTAGTGTTTCTGCAAGACCTTTCTACCAGCTTCGATTGGAAAAGTATTTGTGTCAGATCCACATTCATGAGAAAGTTATTTTTCACCACATCAGGAATGGAGTTCCAATAGCACCGACAGTTCTCCCTGAGGAGGAGGTTGTGGTTGTGGTATTCTGATCCCTGATCACCCGCAGTTCCAGTAGAATATTCATGATTGTGATAGTCCATATATTGCACAAGGTTATGGATCAGGTCAGTTTCATGCTTTACAGATGATACCTGAGGATCAGGTTGTGGGACCATCTGCAGTATGAGGTACTATTCTAATAGCCTCTATTTTTGTCTCTTATTTTTTTGATACAAGTGCTTAAAAATCATTCATTTATGTATATATTGTGGAAAGTCACATACTAGAGATACATAATCACTATGGTGTAATGACCCTTGACACACCACTGGGAGTACGGATAGAGAGCATACACCCTTTCCTATATGGTCTCCTTGAGGTTGGCAGTTACTCTTTCTTGTGGAAACTCTTGTGTCTCAAGATTATGGGCTTCAATGCCATTCTCGGGAAGGATTGGCTAGTCCACATTCATGCCTTTGTAGACTTTTATTCATGAAGGGCCTCTTTTACATCACCAAAATATATCAATTTTCTTTTCAATGTTGTGTGGGATGTCCAGGTAGGGGGAGATAGTGAAAAGCATCATGGGATAGGTGGATTGACCGCCCAGATTGAAAATATTCTCATCGAGGATCAGGGTTATCTTTAAACTAGTTTCTTTCCACTAATTTATTGTTTCAATAATGTCATTCCTTTTGATTTTTCTAGATTTCCTCCTTAGAAAGAGGTAGAGTTTACAATTTATCTTGTTTTGGGAGAAGCTCCAGTTTCCATTCCCCCGTACAAGATGGAACCTTCTAAGCATTTGGAGCTCAAGTGGCAGATATAGGACCTAGAATCCAAAGGCTTTTTATGTCCTAGTACATATTTATGGGGTTCACCTATTCATTTCTCCTATAAGGTGGATGGAACCTTACGTATATGCATTGATTATAGATGTTTGAACTAGTTGATGGTTAATAATTGGTATCCACTTCCTCGAATAGAAGATTTCTTTGACCATATCTAAGGAGAAAAGTTTTTCTCTATGATAGAACTAAGATTTGGTTATCATCAGGTTCGAGTCAGACCCTCATACATACCTCATACAGCTTTAGGTAACATGATTGGTCTATATGAGTATCTTGTTATGTAATTCGGTCTTACGAATGTGCCTTCCATTTTAATGGCTTTGATGAATAGGGTTTCCCACCCCTATTTGGAATCTTTTAATGTTGTCTTTGTGGATGACATCATGGTGTATTATCATTATAGTAATAACGATGACAATCATATTGAGATCATTATGAGTAGACTAAGAGAGAATTATCTTTATGCCAAGTTTGCTAAATGGGACTTCTTGATCAAGAAATTCCACTTCTTGGGACATATTATTTTAGAATCAGGAGTATACATTGACCCTAAAAAGGATAGTGCTATACTTTATTGGGAGCATCTTAACAACATATTTGATATTAGGAGTCTCGTGGGGCTAGAAGGATATTACAATCATGTCATACTTGACATCTCTTGTATTGATTCACGTCTTAATGGACTTAAAAAGATTTGAGTTATGTTCCTTTAGTTAGAATCATGCGATAAAAAGTTTCAGGAGCTGAAAGGGATAATTTTCTCAACACCGATTCAAATTCTTCCTTATCCTGGAAATGTATATATCGTCTTCTAAGACACATCAGGAATTGTCTTGGGAGTAGTGTTAATGTAGGCAGACAAAGTAATTGTATATGGATCTCGATAGTTGAGGCCTCATTAGATAAATTTCCCGATGCATGACATCGATCTAGTAGCATTTTCCATGCCTTACATAGATGGAGACACTATCTGTTGGTTGAGGTCTTTGTAGTGTATACAGATCAAAAAATACTCAAGTATATATTTTCTTTGTGTGACTTGAACCTCAAATAGTGGAGATGGTTCAAATATCTAAAATCCTTTTATTTAGAGCTTACAAATATGCTTGGAAAGGGAAATGTGGTTGTTGATTCATTCAGTATGAAAACTCAAACGCAGGCCGTACCAGAAGCCAGTGACGAATGGAATCAAATGGCCATATTTTCTGCACTTCACTTATAGTTTCATGATAGTCACAAGAATTCTTAACTATCATCCTTAACAATTACCTCTTCCATCCTTGAAAAGGTGAAGAGTATGAAGTTTTCGGTTCCTGCTGGTTTGGTTCTCTGTGAGAGTATATCAGGAGATATCCTACATCCAGATTGGTCTGTGGATCGAGAAAATGTCATGCATCAATGTGGACGTATCTGGGTTCTTGTAGATGTGAGAGAGGACTTTATAGAAGATTCCCACGATTCATATATGGTTGTTAATCTAGTAATATCGAAGAAGTATCGAGATATGGGACACTAATATCGGTCTCCTAGTATGAAATATCAAATTGTAGGATTTATTAGTAGGTGTTCCACCAGTCATTAGGTGAAGGCAGAGCACCAGAGACCTCTAGGATTATTACAACCACTTTCATTCCAGTAATGGAAATGGGATGATGTTTCTATGGATTTTGTATTTTCTTTACATAGGTTTTCAATGGAAAGTGATCCTCCCAAGTTAGTCATTTACTGAATAATGAAAAAATATCACATAATTTTTATATTGAGTACTTTCTCAGTTGATGAATTGGGAAGACTGTATGTTTGTGAGATCATAAAACTACATTGGGTTCCATTTACTATCAGTTCAGATAGGTATGCTTGTTTCACATCATGGTTCTTGCAAGGATTATAGAAAGCTATGGGGGATCAGGTTCATTTAATAATAGATTTTCATCCTCAGACAGATGGACAATTGAAACAGATGATACAGGTTCTAGAGTATATACTCCAAGCATGTTTCCTTGATTTTGGATGTTCTTGGGAGAATCATATTACTATTTTCAAGTTCTCTTATAATAAAAATTTTGAAGAAATGAAACAAATGTATCTTCTTGATTCTTTATATGATAGTCCATGTCGTTCAACTTTTTGATGCCTAGAGGGGGGTGAGGAATCCCTACGAGGTCCACATCTTGTTCATGAGACTTCAGATGAGGTCTAGCTGATTCTGAAGTGAATGAATACTACTAAGTCCATAAAAACATATTTTTTTATCATCATTGATGACCTCTTGAGTTTGAGGATGGGGATCATGTTTTTCTTTGAATATCACTCAGGCTAAGGCATAGATGGTTAACAAAGTAGGGAAAGATTTCACCTAGTTACGTCAGGACATTTGAGATTCAAGAGAGTGTTGGGCTGATAGCCTATCAGTTGCTAATGCATTAGAGTTAATATTCCATGCACGATGTCTTTCACATCTCACAACTTCACCAATATCATTTTGACCCATCTCATTCATTTAATCCCAAGGGCATTGAGTTAGATTCTTATACTACCTATGAGGATTATCCAGTACACGTCTTTGATCAAAGAATGCTGGTTCTCTGAGGCAAGTATTTACCTCTTGTATGGGTTCTATGGAAGCATGACTGAGTACAAGACAAGACATGGGAGAGGAAAGCTGCTGTATGTTCTCATCGGCCAGATTTATTCTCAAACAGTGTTTCTTTACCCTAGGAAGGAGAACTCATGGGGAGAGTTCTTTTAAGGGGGGAAAACTTTTAGAATTTTTTTTTCACTTACGTATGGATCCTTTATTTTATTGACTAAATTAGTACTTTGGACCAAATATGTTTTCCTAATGAGTTAGTAATGGTTCGTAGGTTGTCTAGGTATTGTTCAAATCCCGAAACCCATATTTTTTTAAGGAAATGGACCTTGTGCATGGTTTAGAGTAAACCGTTCGGATGGTTTTTTTTTCAGATAGTGGCACATCACATGGTTGGTGAATAGTTGAGCAGCCTAACCATGCGAACGCCCCCTTTTTCCCAGGTAACCATTCACGGATGACACAAGCTTCGATCAAACCAAGCAGAGGAAGATTTTTTAGGTAGAACCATCTCGCAGGGTTTGTGCATGGTTTAAAAAACCATTTAGACAAACTGTACACAGGATAAAAGCATTTGTAAAATTTCCAAAATTCCCCTAATGATATATTAATCCAACCCCTTCCTCCCTATTCTGAAATTTGGTAAGATTTACCTAATTCCACCTCAATTTGGGTTTTATTCAAGATTATAAAATCTAATCATGTCACTTTCTTCATATGGATTATGATTGATCTTTTTTTCATCACATTGGATGTACAATAGTAAGTACTCGAGTCCTCTTTAGTCATTATTCATCTCTTTCTCTCTTGAACTAGTTACCTCCTAGTGAGTATTTTTTCAACTTTTTTTAGATCAAATCTGATCTGAGGAAAATCAATGGATGATACTGAAGCATAAGGATAATACTACCCAAAGGTGGGTTCTATACAACTCATTCATAAAGTTTGTGGATTTTGTAATTTTCATGTGGGGTCTGTTGATCCCATCAGGGACCATCACTTAAATTTTCATTCCATGGTTATACTTGTTAGAATCGTATGGTTATTATCTTTCCAAATAAGTGATTAGTTGATAGTGGTTACACCCACAACACAATCCCCCTCATGTCTAAGGTTATGTTATAATTGGGTTTTTAGTTTTTTGACATGTTTGAGACATCGTTCGGGTGTTCCCTTTCATGACCTTCCTAAAGGTGAGCCTTCCTATAATAAATGGTATGTTTTTAAATGAAATTATCATAATGGCATGTACCATTTATGCTCACCAGATGACATGCCTACGGTAACTTCTTCAAATGATTATTAAATGTGAAATGTGGAATGGAATGTATACTAATTATATAACTTGGAAATATTAAAATAGATTGAATAAAGCTTACATGTCCATATCACCCCTTCCATGTTGATGGAAGGTATCATAGTGAACCTAGATAATAGAATGTGACTTAACGGTTAACTATGACTTAATTAAATGTTTTAAATGCTACATGACCTATCCAAACTATTGAAAGACAATTATTGTACCATAAATAAATGGTTTCAACTCTACTTGAACTGTCCACACTAATGGAAGGAAAGACATAAACCAAATGTATTATTACATGATTGCAATATGAAATAAGAATGGACTAACTCAGGATATCTCTGTATTTTAAGAGGAGAATACATTGGGTATCGAGAACCCCATTCTAATTCAAGGATGTAGATTTCTTAGGTTTATTCCCTCCTAGATTCAGGTTCTTGTCTATTCCTTGGATTCCTGATATACTACCGTTGGATTCCTTTCATTATTCCAAGATACCTCGGATACACTCCTTGGATCCAACATTAACATGTACATGCATTGGATACACATTTTGGAACCAGTCCTTGTTAAGCCCCATTATACCTTGGTTGCACTCCTTATACTCGATAGGAAACTTATTGTGGTATTCCTTGGATTATGATCCTTTGATTAAACTCTTAGCCCATATCTAGACTCTGATACTATTGAGTTAGCTTTATTTGAGTTTATGTTACTTTTGTTTTTACCCTAGAACTCCCTCACTGGATATCATTTTTATGTTTCCTAGTTACATCTTGGGACCTTCACTGCTTATACTACCATAAGATGTTGTCAGCGGTGGCTTTCCCTCACGTGACCTATTAACATTAAATGGTAATCACATAATAAAATGAATTGATTACATGTTCAGACCCCAGCCAAGGGGTGAAGAAGGTACTTGGGTATTTAGTTTTTTTACTACTTGATTTATTTTATATATGCATTCCTACATACTGCTATATTTTGTTACACGGGTTGGATGTTATTGACACCATTGGCGGTGTTTAAGATCCCATGTTTTTGAAATTGGTTAAATTAACGAATTTTTTTGAAATTCTTTTTCGGTTTATCAACAGTTCGTTATTTTTACCCCAAGATCTGGAATTTTATTCCTAGTGTCAGAACACCTAATGTTGTCATTTTTCAAACTTCATTGAAGTTTTGAGGCACAGGGGAAGTCTCACGGGTGGTGCATGGTGTGTCTAACCATGCGTCCAAACTGTGCGTAGTTGGAGTTCTGAGGCAGTGGCTAACGCACAGTGAGTGCACGGTTTGTCTAAATGTGCGGCCTAACCATGTGAGGAGTGTTTTCTGGGACAGTATCTAACTCATGGTTTGCACACAGTTTGTCTAACCATGCGAGAAAAACCTGCGGGCACTTAAATGAGATCCTTAAATTTTAGATCTCACTTATTTTTGCATCTAAGTGCCTCGTTTTTTCTCCTAAGTAGCCATAAGTCATGATCACCCTGCCTTGAAGGTAGGAGAACCTCTCCCATGAATTTTGGTGGTGATCCTAAGGCTTCTATGGGAGAATCGAAGCCAAATTCTTGAGGTAGGTAGATGTTCTTCTTCGTTCTTGTTCAGTTTCTTAAATCTACTTAGATCTACATCTCCCCTTCTCACAGTTTCATAGATCTACGCGCATTATGGGTAAATCTAAGTGTGTGGATGAATAGTATTCTGTGTTTTGGTATTGGTCTTTCTAGGAGAAGTGATCTAATATGGGTTCCTGAAGAATCAACCCCTTTCTCTTGAGGGATATTCGTTCGTTGTGGTTTTCGTCAAAACCCTGATGTAGGGTCCCAAATCATTAAAACATTATTTAAGAATTATATTTTCTTTAAATAAACTTGGTATGTGACATTATTCATTATGATATGTCAACAAATGACACTTTTTATGTTATTAAATACTTCCACCCACATGAGATATGTGAGGACATGAACTTATGTTGAGTTTAATCATGTTGGGATAATTCGATAAAAGTGATATGATAAAATAGTTAAATTATTTGATTGGGAAGAATGAGTAATAGGGTAATTAATTGTAGGATTAATTATTAAGTCATGAGTTGGAATAAGATTGTGAATTTTATAGATTATTTGGAATATCTAATATTTGAAATGTTAAGAAGATAATTGGAAACTGGTAATAATTATTAGAGGGATTAATTATTTCATATTAAATAGTAAATGGTTAACTAATTGATGATTGGTTAAAGAAATATGGTTTGATTAAATAATTTTTGAATTAATTAATTTTAATGCATTAAATTAAGATTGTGAATTGATTGTTTATTACGATTGTTATCCAAGAGTACTTTTGATGTGTATAAGTTTTTCATTCCATAAGTTGTCTTGGATGGATTTTTTTGAAAATATGATATGTTGTGTGATATGGTTGCTAAATATCAAGGACTTTTTCAGAATGTTTTGTGATGATTATGGAGTGCTTGTAAATTGTTAATGTCCTGGACGAATCACTATTTGAGTGGTTGGGTTCAGGCTTGTTATGGAATTTGGTTAATTAAGTGTTGACTTATCTAATGAGAGTTTTGTGTTGTTAATTAGTTTCTGAATTAATTAATGGATTGATTATGTGGTGTTAGAAATGGTATTCAACACCAATGAAAAATTTATATGTATGATTGTGATATGGGTTGTGAGACAGGGACTGATTCTCCAAATACCCATGGTGTGGAAGACATGCTACACCCAGCTTGAAAGTGAATATTATTTTATGGGACATGGACTGATGCTCAAAATACCCATGGTTTGTGAGACATGGACTAATGATACAAATTCTCATGAGGGTTCTAGACATGATTTTCTACACCAATTAATTAACATTGGATTGTGGGTGAAATTGTTCATGCATGAAATGAAGTGACGGGAAATAAACATGTTTGTGACATAATGATTTTGTGATTTGATTATGAGAAAGGGTTTAGTCTTATTAATGAATTGGGTGAACCACTGTTAGTGGATGGACCCAGGAGATAATAACTATTTTATTTGATGATCTTAGACATAATATATGAAATATTATATAGAATAACTTATGACATGTTATCCATGCTAATTCACAAGCTTGGATTCAGTCATCACCTTGATTACATAGATGGTCTTTAGAGACATCTGTGGTGAGTGAATTATACGGGGGATTTCAGGCGTAGGATGAATCTAAAGACTTTAATAATAAGATTTGAGTAATTGATATATGAAAAATTATTATGTAATGATTATTTAGTATGCATGAAAAATGAATAGTGCAGGTTTAGACACCAGCTGAGGGCTGAAGCAGGTACTTGAGTATATAGTTACTTTGTTCGGATTACTTAATTTTATGCAATCCTTCACGTGTTTTAAATTATCTATTAAATGTCTGGATTTGGGGTAGACACCAGTGGTCCCAACATATTGAGATTTATATCTCACACCCTACTGAGGTCGCCATTGCACTGGATACCCGAGTAGACTCTATTTGGTTGCAGGACTATGCTGCTTTCAATTACTTGGGAGTTAGGAGTAGAGGACCCAGTAGAGGCTCGGGATTCTCTAAGATATCGCCTTTGGGGAATTAACGACTTTTTCCTCGCACGTCCGTTCGGGGTGTGTGAGAAGTCGATGTTCCGTGTTTTTCTGAGGGCATTGCGTTGGCGCAGTCTGCCCGCTGGAATTCCACACGATGGTGTGGGCCCCGTGAGGGCCGTTTCGGGAGTTGACGGTGATTTCCAGCTTTATCACTGGCCGACCGTTTTGGACAAGTGAATAGTCCATTTCGTGTACTTTTTTGAGAGGATCACAACGGTGCGATCCGTTCGTTGAGTTTCGGGACCGGGATGCGGGTCCCACGTGGCACCGCTCGTGTGCGGTGTGCCGGGATGCACTTTTTTCTCCGGATATCCGTTGCACTCAAGTGAGTAGTGCTTTTGATGTGTTTTCCCATGGGGATCGCGATGGTGCGATGCGCTCGACTGTTTTCGGGGCAGAGGCTCGGGATCATGGGACGTCGTTCGGGCGTGAGGCGGTGTTGGTGACTTTTTCTTCGGACATCCGTTTGAGGCGAGTAAGTAGTCGATCTCGCGTGTTTTTCCACGAGGATTACAATGGTGCGATCCGTTTGGTTGTTCGGAGCCTCTTGAGCGATCTTGTTAAATGTGGAAGCATGGAAGGTGCTCCAGTGGTGGTTCTCCCTACTTTGTCTGTAGCGGACCCTTGGCACGTGATCGCGCACTCTTGGGAGAGTGATATAAATGGTTCACGAGATCTGGTTGGCCGTGCCTGGGCCTTTGAGGTGGAGTTGTAACATCACGCCTTGGCGTTGACGCTGGGTTCCGTGTGCACGATAGCCTTTGGGCTGGAATGAGGTATACTCCGGGAGTATACGGGAACGCTTGGAGGTACATGTGGTTGTTCATACCTGAGGATGTTTGTGCGCACAGTTGGGGTTGACTTGGGGCCACACGTCGTGTGGGCCCCACATGCGTGCCATGATATGCTTTGTGTACTTGACCTCTCGCGACGTAGTGGGCCCCTATACGCTCAATTGTTTGACCAACAGGGTGGAGTTTTTCCCCTGGCATTGTCCTCGTTTGTTTGACCAGCAGGCCGGGGTTTCCCCTGGCCTGGTGCCCTTTTGTCTGACCAGCAGGGTTGAGCAGTCTCCCCCTGGTCTTGTGCTCGATGGTTTGGCTGGCAGAGATGGTTTGGTTCTTCTGCTTCTTTGGCTGTGAGGGGTTTCAGTACTGTGCCCTTTCACCGGACTGCGACACCGTCTGTGACTACGGGTGTTCGTGCAGCGTGGGTGTTTTCCCCACTTTTTGGGATGAGGTGTCTCAGTCCGCTTCGACAGTGACTCAGCGGATTGGAGTGGGATCACCATGTGAGGCCTGGGGAGTTTCTCTTATTGCTCTGTGTTCCCTGGTAGAGCTTGTGGTTTCGGTGTGACCAACACTTTAAGCGGGCACCGGTCCTCTACCCAGGAGGTTGTTCCAGCATGGCTGAGGTTGTTCCAGCAGGGCTGAGGTTGTTCCAGCAGAGCTGAGGTTTTTCCAGCAGGGCTGAGGTTGTTTCCAGCAGGGCTGAGGTTGTTCCAGCAGGGCTGAGGTTGTTCCAGCAGAGCAGAGGTTGTTTCGAGAGGGGCTCGCCAGTGGATTACCATCCAGCAGGGATGGCCAGTACAGTGGTGTTTACCGAACAGTACCATCCAACAGGGATGGCCAGAGCAGTTCTGGGCTTACCTCCAGTGGGGCTGGGTAGTGGTCCCCGATGTCGGGCTTACCTCCAGCTGGGCTGGGCAGTGGTCCCCGATGCTGGGCTTACCTCCAGCTGGGCTGGGCAGTAGTCCCCGATGCCGGGTTACCTCCAGCTGGGCTAGGCAGTGGTCCCGTCGCCGACTTTAGCCGGGTCTCCCTCCAGTGGATTACCATGTTACAGGACTGGGCAGTGAGGCACCCGTCGACTTTCCGGGTCTCCCTATAGTGGGAAACCATTGACTTCCAGGGATCCTCCAGCGGGGCTGGGCAGGGGTTCGCCTATCGACATTGAGCAGACCTCTCGACTGCGGGGTATTGCCGAGTTGTGGTTGACGTTCCTCCAGAAGTCTCAAGTACGGGGAGCACTTTCCCCCACGGAGACGCGTCCTTGTGATGCGACCTAAAACCGTGCGTGCGAGTCAGTGCCGCCCAAAGTGGATAGTGTCGAGGTGTGCTGATTGAGCCCCTTGACTTGCGGTTCGGGGCAGACGTACGGGATGATGGGCATCGATGGAGTTTACTTCTAGGACTGTTGGCTACTCTTTCTTGAGCTGAGCTATGGGACGGATATCCCCTTACGAGTTTGTTCGGGCTTCTTGACAGAGCATACATATGTATATACCTTGTTTCCGGCACCCACTTCTTGGGTTTGGCTACTCTCCTTCCAGGAGAGGCGAAGACGCGCGCGGTATACCACGTGCTTTCCGTGTCTAGCTTCTCATGGTTGGACGAGTCTACTCTCCTACTATAGGTAGCGAAGACTCGACGAGAAGTTCATTTTATCACCGTTTCTAGCTCCCTGTGTCTGGATGAGTCTACCTTATTTCCTCTTGTTGGGTTGAGCTGGACTCTTTACTGCACCTTTGGTTGTACTCCTTTCTAATCCTTGTTCTCTCTACTGCTCACCCTTCAGTACCACCTTTGTTGCTCCCTCGACCCTTCGAGGTATCCTACTGAGTATTTTTATACTCACCCCTGCTTGGGCTTTGCTCACACTTGGTGTGCCCTTGCAGATGACAGATAGGTGGAGCGTGACTTCAGTGGAGCATAGGAGCTTAGGATCTTGGACCACGTGTGGTGGTCGTGGCTGGGTTCCAGGTGGGAGACCCATCAGCAGTTTCTTTTGTTTATCTGTTGCCGGGTTGTGGCACTTTTTGGTTGGGCATGTGTTTTTCCCCTTTACCTTTCAATGTACCTTTAGCTTTCTTTGTACTTGTAGAGGTCGATGCACATTGTGGTATTTATATATAGCAGTTTCCCATTCCTTTTCTTTGCTTGTCATTACTTTTACTCTGCACTATTGCATTGAGTTTGTTGTGTGTGTGTGTACAGGTGCGTAGGAAAAGGCCTCCCCGATTTATTGTTCCTTCGGCGCTGTTCTCCAGCCCCTGGCCTATGGAGGCGGGCTTGTTGTAGTTGTGTCTCGAGCCCGGGTAGGGTCCGGTCGTGACAATATTGGTGAATAAAATTATTAATGATATTGTAGGGGGATACAATTTGAGTTTTGTTGGAATGAATGTGGCCAACCTATTGACCCCAATAATTAAATGTTCGTTAGTTATCTTGGGTTCATAATGAGGATGAATGTTCTCATTGTAATTTATTCATGGCATGATTTCTAGCCTCTATCCAAGGGAATATTTTTTGAATGATATAAATGTAATGGTACAATATAAATTCTCTTTTATTCTCAAAAATTATATAATGAAATGTTTATTTAATTATAATTATTCCTAGAAGATTTCATTTATTTTTAAATATTTTTTTCATAATTTCCTCTGGAAAAGCCTATAGAGGTTTCCAAACACTTTTTATATAGTTTTATTGTGTAGATGTAGATGGGAAAATAAGGCCCCAAACACCAGTTAGTTATAGACACATTTAAAGTAGGAAACATACGCTACATTCATCAATAAACATAATCAAAATCATTTCATGTTCATTGTTGTCAATAATATATGAGTTGAAATTTTTTATTATATCAAACGTGATTGATACCATTTCATTAATGAAAATGTAAAATAGTTATAAAATTAAAAACGTGCATAAAAACCAATGTACCATATCAGAAATCAAGGATGGTGTAATCTTCATTAGAGAAGAAATTTGTAGGTATTTTAACTAAAAATAATAATTATTTGATATGAATAAACATATATTTAGTTGATTATATAAAGATTGATGAATCAAAATTTAAAGCCACATATATCTAATTTCATGTGCTGTAGAAGGAGGATCATGTGAATAAGGAGGGTAAATTAATTGATGAAAACAAAAAAATTGTATGAGAATCATGTGTCTCTATGACATAATTATAATTCATTATGGTTTATAATAATATTATATAAAAATATCTATTTATGTTCAAATTTTTGATATTGTTTAGAAATATGAATTAGTAACGACTGTATGAGAAGAAAATCTATATTCAATAGAATTGAAACAGCCTAAAAAATATGGTTGCAATAGAGGATTAGTTTTTTGAGTCTATCCTTGAACATTTTTTTGAAGTTAAAACAACAAAAATATAAATTTAATATTGTTATATGATTAATGACACAAAGATACACACTTTATGTTATTATATTTTGGTATGGTTTGGAAAACTAATGTATAAGAATAGATCAAATAAAACCAGTGTGGATAAAATATCTGCATATGAACCAAATGATCACACAATATTTGAGGCTAGTCACTCCCCAAAACTGGATACCATACTCCGGGTAATAATGATTTTCCTTTCCTTTTATACTAAATGTGAATAAGAAATCATCCAAAAAATGTATATTACTAAAATTCTATAGGGTATAGTTGTATGTGATTTTTATATATCAACATGCAAGAATAGCTATATTATCAGGGCTATGATGTATAATATCCTGGGAGACCATATACTCTATCAAGACCTCCCAAATGATCACCTGAGAATGGGTATTTGGGTACCAGATGTGGGGACTTCATTGTTTCCAATTCCACTTGATGGTCCAAATTTTAGAATGGTCATTAATATTATTGGAGTAATCATAGCATCATTGTCTAAAATTCTAAACATACATCGGGTTAAATTTTGACAAATTTTTTCAAATATAAAACTTATAAAATTTAATGATAAAAGGTATGAAGTAGTGTATGATATTATATATGGAAATTTTTGTGATGAAATATAATGACAAGTCAATAAAATATAGTGAATCAACCAGGAAAACAAAATGACCATCAAAGAATACAATGTCCCTACCAGCTCCAGAGAAACATTTATTATCATTACAAAATTAGGAATAGAACTCATTTAAATATAAAACTACACCTTACATTTAATATGAAGAAAATATATAAAGATATTCCTTAATGGTTAGAATTCATCTGAAGATTCTGAATGAGACTCCCAAGCATGATTGGATGGACATCTCAGTTGTTAATAAATACGTAAGATAAATTTTCAAAATACATTTATCCAAATAGTGAGATAACATATTTATTAACATTAATAAAAAATCATACTTTTTAAATGTATTTATTTCCCAACTATATAAATGGATGATCCTATGAAGCACGATTTCGATTCATTAATCCAAATATCAATTCTATGGTAGAAAATACATTGGATAAGAAAACATTTGAGAAAAAGAAATATGATTTACTCAATGATTTTAATAAAACATCATCAGATGAAAAAGGCTTTTGATTATTAAAATTTAATCGTAGAACTCTAAAATAATGTCTCATAAAATTTATTTTTAATTTTTTCATTACATAGGTTTTTTTCAAGAGATCACTACAAACTGATCGTAGACAATCTGGACACTAAAGGTATTTAAATTTTGGATCCAATTCATGGATATTAAACCAAAAGACCACAAAAGTTGTATATTGTCAATATGAAATAAACTGCAATCAATATTTTATATATTACTTCGAGTTATATGTTCATTCTAGGTTTTATCAATAATTGTTTTATGATAGGAAAGTTGTTAAATATAGGTTATATCTTGGAATGAAGCGGGTGTCTGAAGGGTTAAAGCCTATAAATTAATAAAAATGGAAAAAAATAAGTTATATATAGAAACATTTACGTATGAAAATATTTCAAATCAATTTACACATTTTGGTCCAAATTTTTTCGTGTCCAAAACATGTTGATGACATCAATTATGGATATTATGTTTGTAAATTTTTTATAGAAATCATAAATCATGAAAATACCAATATCCCTTAACATGTAATTTTAGAAGGTAATTTATATTTAATAAAATATATTTCCCAATAATTTTTTTCTTTATTTTCTCAATAAAATCAAGATAACTAAAATCCTAGATACTAACGATAATTAAAAAAAATATCACAGTAGTTGGAAGTGTACCTTTTTTTCATAATATATATTTGAAAAACATTTAAATGATTAAATTCTATGATTGTGATATAGTATATGCTATAACCTTGAAAATATATTGGATGTCTGAATCATTAATTTCATAATGTTTATATATTATTTTTGATCTCTTACTCAAGGAGATTTATAATGGTGGAAATATATTTTTTTTGAATAAATTTCCTAAAAATAATAAAATTTTTGGGAAATCATGGAGGTGGAGGAGTAGGAAGAGGTAGAGGCAGAGGCATGGGTGGAGGAGAAGGAGGAGATGCATGAAGAGGCTGAAGCATAATCAAGGTTAGAGACTAATATCGATAAAGAGGATGAAGAAAATACCAATGTGGAGATCAAGGAAGAGGAAGAGATAAAGTGATACATTGTAAAAAATATTATTGTTGTGAAACAAAGTAGAATGAGGATCAAATCATGATTTTGTTGGGAAGAGTTGTTTAATATTTCACACAACAATTTTCACATTAAATGAGAGAAATTGTGAATGTTTTTCAAGTGAGTTTTTCAATTATTGGTATTCACCACTTGTTTATTTGATTTTTTAAGGGGTAGTAATCAAAAAATATGATCATTCTTTATTGGAAACTTCAATTTTTGTATTACTATTATGGAAGTGATACTTGTACAACTCCAAGTCATCAAACCGGTATATAATCCAAAAAAAATATTTGAATAATAAGGTGTGTAATAAACCATAGAAGTTAGTAGATGTACTAAGTAACTATTTGAGGAAAATCAACAATTACATAACACAGTCATCAAGGAGGGATGGTGAAAAAGTGTCTATTATTAGTTTAAAAATGAAATTTTAATAAAAAATGTTCCAATCACTATAAATATATAAAACATACTCAAATTATCATAATAATTAGGGATAGTGATTTAAAATTAATTTATGATCTGTTTGAGTCGTCTCATGTCAGACCCACACACTACTCCACCTGTAAATCTCATTATGTGTGTATCCAGTTGAAAATTATTTTTTCAAAAAATACACAAGTTAAATAGTAAAAAGATATTAAAACATTATGATTTTTTTAATAAATTATAAATATTATCTTTAAGTCATTTGTGACATGTATTAATTACTCTCACCTCAATCTGACTCACAGTGTGACTAGTATGACTCCATGTTCCACTTTTAATTCAAAATTGACATTAATTTTAGTGAACAAAACCACTGACATACTCAAAATCGAGGTAATGAATTTATACTTTTTTCATAAATTATGAAAACAATCAATATGTCATTTTTGGAATGTATTAGTCATTTTCACCTCAATCAATTGCATGATGTTTCTGATATGACTCTAAGTGCATGTTATTAGTTCAAAATGGACATTTTAATACCCAAAAAATATCACTAACTAAAAATAAATAATACATGATCATGTTCTCTTTATAATTAAGAAAAATTAATTATAATTAATTTTTTATGTGTATGAATAAGTCTCATGTCAAAACGACACATGATGCCACCTATATGACACATATTTCATGTTTCTAGATTAAAGCAACTTTTTTGCAAAAAAAAACAAAGGTGGCGTACACATCCCCTTTGGAATGAAATATGATTTTTTAATATTTTTCTAAAATTATTCATATAAAATTTATTGTGTGTGTAAATATTATGAACCTCAGTATTTATCACTGTGTGACTGGTATGAATCTATGTGCATATTTTTATTCAAAATTGACTTTAAATTTAGTGAAAAAAATTGACAAACACATAACTAGGAAATTTTTTTATTATATTTTTACATTAGTAAAATGATCCCTATGTTATTTTTAACATGTATGAATTATATAAAACTCAATATGATGGATGGTGTGATAGGTATGACTCCATCATTCTATTATGAGTTTAAAATGGACATTTTAATATAAAAAAGCATAAGTCACTAAAAAATGAGAAAAATGTGTTTATTGTCTTGATAATTTTGTAAAAAATTTACAACAAATTTTTGATTTGTTTGAAACTACCATATGTAGAACCAAAACATGATGCCACTTGTGTGGATAAAAGTGCTTGTTTCCAATTGGAAATGATTGTTTAGTCAAAAAAAGATGCATACTGGAAACCAAGGAAATTCATATTGAAGATTTTGAACCTTATGAAAATGATAAATAAGTCATTTGGTATATGTAAGAATCTGGTTTACCTCACTCCGATGCACGGTGGGACTGGTATGACATAATGTGCATATTTTTATTAAAAAATAATAGTAATTTTAATTGGAAAATGAATGAGATAATGATAATTGAAATAACACATTAATATTGTTTGGTAATTTATTAAAATTATGACTAAGACATTTATGATATGTAGGAATCATCAGCACATTAATCTGATTCATGGTGTGACTGGTATGACTCCATGTAACCATTACCAGTTTTAAATTTACATATTTACTAAAACATTTTCACTCATTAAAAATTGATAAAATTCACTTGGATGCTCTTGATAGTTTGAGATAAGGAATAATAATTAGTTTTTAATAAGTTTGAATTAGTCTCATCTAAAACCCACACATTATTCCACCATTATGGCTCAAATTGTGTTTCCAATTTAAAATGACATTTTAATAGAAAACACATGTGGCTTACTCAAAAATAAGGTAAAATATTCTGATTGTATTCATAAAATATTACCATAATTAATATGTTGTTTTAGAAATGTAGGAATCAAACTCTACTCAATTACATTTATTGTGTGACCGGTATAACTCCATGTGTGTCTTTTTCTTCAAAATTGATATTATTTTTTATGAAAATCATCTGACAAAATAAAAAATTGAGAAATTTTTTTATTATTTTGGTTCATTATAAAATTTATCTATAATTCATTTGGGATGTCTATAAATCAGGAAAATCAAAATCCTATGCATTTTGTGAATGGTATGACTCCATGTGCGTCATTTTTTTCCAAATTGACATAAATTTTATCAAAAAACAATAGATATACCCAAAACTAAGAGAATTTTTTTTTTATTATTTTGGTACATTTGGAAATTGATACATAATCCTTTTTAGGTGTATGAATCATTCACACCTTTATTCGACTCACTAATTGACTAGTATGACTCCATGTGTGCCTTTTTTACAATTGACACCAATTTTAGTAAAAACACTACTAACATATTTTATAATAGTGTTTATTTTATATACTTATGTTATATATTTAATTTCATTTATATGAATTATTTTTATAATATTTTGCAAATTTATTTTTATACTTTTTTGGGATGTTGTGAGTTTTTTACATTACACTTTTTGTCAAGATTTCACTGTTATAGTGTGTTGTAGCATCATGCTGTAGTATTTCCCTTTATCAGTGTTACGAAATGCACTGAAAAAGGGGACCTTTAACAACACTTTTAAAAGGTGTGATAATGTTCCATTTATATGGCCCTTAAATTTTTTGATATATTAGTATTTATCATATCTATATATAAGCACCGATAAATGGTGTCTTTTATCATCACTATTAAACTATCCCATAAAGTATGGTTTATCAGGGATTTTATTTTTGAAAATAAATCTACCCTTTATAATTTATTTTCTTGAACTAATAAAATCCTTGTAATTTTCAGTCCATTGAGGTATTAAGAACTTTTAATTTGATGATTATGTATTACTTCAGAACTTCTAAAGGTCTCTTTTTTAGTAGTGAGTTAAGGTGATTGATTTCTAGTTTCTCATTTACTTCTAAGTGACATATGAAAATTTAGCACCAATTTCTTTTACATGGTGTTTTTATTTAATGGGATTGTATTTTTAAATTATTATCTGGAAACATGTTGGTATTTATAAGTTAATTTTATTATATCTCTTTCGAGGGGGTTATGGTTCCAAAGATACAAAATTACTGAGGGATATTAGTCACAATTATTCTTCTTTGAGACATATGTTTAGTTATTCACCTATATTCCACTATTAGGTCTATATACCTTCACATTTACTTGATACATCATAAATATCATTATTTTAGGGATATTCAATGTGTCATTTAATTATATTTTTTCTTGGGGATAGTGATCCCATGATACTAATGTCGTTGGAGGTATATATTAAAACATTATCATTTATGTAGATTGTTTATTGTTAATTATCAAATGTTTAAATATTATGATATACATAGAAAAAATTACCCTATATTTGTTTCTACTCGGGTTATGGATTATCATTTCACATATATATTACCATTTTACTCTCTTTGGTACATAAAATAATATAAATATTGTTTTTAAGAATGATCGTCTATATTTATCTCTTCTGTAGAAAACCATTTTTCTTCCCAAATAATGTTTTCTAAAATGGTATTTAAAATTTTTAAACCATTAAAAATTTGTTAATTAATTATTTTTTATCAAATTTTAAAAAAATTAAAAGGAATGTTCATTTTGTTCAAAAAAATGGTCATTTATGTATTAAAAAAAATGTGATAATAATATTTGTTTTTTAGAATGCATGACATGAATAGTATTTATCACTATCATTACCACTCAATAATTTGGAGATTCCATTAAAAACATTCAAATTTTATTTAAAATAATATTTTTTAAATAATATTTTCGAAATATATAAATTTTAAATAAATGATTTCAATGTAATAAAAGATTTTGAAAATGTTTTAATTTTTCCATTGTTGAATTGATATTTTCCTCAATAATATTTGAAATTATTTTCAGAGAACCTTTATATTTTTTAGTTTTATTTTCAAATATAATTATTTCAAAAAAAATTAGTTGTAAAATTTTATTTTCAATGAAAATGTTTTTTAATTACAAAATTTTCAATTTTTTTCAAAATTATTAACCATCTTAGTTGATGTACTTTCATGTTACATATGATTTTTTGGGGATATGATCAAAGGATGCAACTCTTACTATTTATTTCAATTGATAATGATTATCAAAAATATTTCCCTTCAATGAGTTATAACATTATAAAATTTCTATAAATCCCTCTTTTTTAATGGATTTGTATTGATGAAATGAGTAACTGATTAAAAAACATGTCATTTTTTCATAATTTTTTATATGATGAATTGATTATGAAAGAAATTTAATTTCATGGATTAAGATATGTTTAATGTTTAAGATATTGTAGAATACATAATTATGGATTTCATTATGTGCTGAGTAGGGCCTATTTATCCCGTCACTGAATTGGGTAATGATTTATATCTCATGATATAGACAAGACTGGAATTATGGGTGAACCACATTCCATAGGGGACATTGTTTGTTATGATGTTCATATGAGTGAACCTTAACTACAATGAATGATTAAGGCGTATGTAACACCACCACGATATCCTTTTCAAAAAACCTTGTCTAATATTGAAATTATTTATCTATGCTAAATTGTAAGCCACAAAACTATGTCACATGAAACTTTTATGCTCTCATGGATCATGTCACATAATTCACTTATGTTTATTACCATATGAATTTATAATATTTATTCCATGACCCAATATTATTATATTTGATGAATAGAGTATGGTTTTACAATGTTATGATCATGTTTATAAACACTTATATTCCTATAATGCAAATATATCTCCCTTATTTACCTTACTGAGAATTTATGCTCACCCATTCTTTTGATTCCTATCCCCATGTTATATTGAAATTTATAACATGTGATATTTCATATAATATTTATATTTATTAAAATATTTGACGGATATGATTTAGACTTTTTATTATGTGTTTTATTGTGTTTCCATGTTTCAAAATACACCCAATTATTGTGGTCCTTAGGTGCTTCTTTGTGTAATATAAAGATTATTTATATAAATTTATGTACTATCTATGTTAAATATACACGGGTCACTATATTTTGTAATAGATAATATGATTAGTTAAAATTTTGAAAATGGGATTGGAAAACAATTGTGAGATCCCTAGGGATATTTCTATAGATATTTATCTGAGTTTCTCTAATGATAATTCAATGGATGAGTAAAACTTTTGGATAATTTCATAGAATTTTGTAAATGATAGAATGATATGTTTCTATAAAATTAAATTCCATTTTGGATACAATATGTGGATTTTTCTCTATCATAGACGTACCTTAGAAAAATAACTCCAAAAGGGTTCATTTAACATGACCCGATTAGCACATGGAGCATGAAAATGGGATTTTCATTATAACTAGTTTTACACTCTCATGGGATATGCTTTGTAAATTAAAATTCTCTTAACGAACCATCCTGATGTATTTAATAGATGATTACTATAAATGAACCAGTATAAACTTAAGGTTTCAATGATTAAAAATAATGTGTCATTATATATACACACTATAAGAATTTTTTTTTTTTGGTCTTCCATGTCATGACCCATCCTCAGGGCTCGTGTCGTGACTACCCCATGCCCGCCTTCCATAGGCCAGGGGCTGGAGACTAGCACCAAAGGCGTAAATTCCGATAACTTGGAAGGCTTTGCCTTTATAAAAAATAAACACATTCAACCATAGTACAAGCGGATGTAAACACTAAGTAAAACTGAATACAAAGCAGTGCTGAATGTAAAGGAGGGTCGGAAATACAATCCCAACTGTAAAGTACAAGTAAAAAGACAAAATTGTCGTAAGGTGAAAAGAAGCTTCTGGATCATCCCCCAAGGATCCTACCTTAAGGGTAGGTACATATAGCCTCCTCAACGCCCTCGTCCGTCAACCTCCTCCAGGTACCGACTCGTCATGAGGTCCACCTCCAGGTACAGACTTGTCATGAGGTCCACCTCCAGGTACCGTCCAGTCCTCGTACACTTGGTCTCTGTCAGTTCTGTTCGTCTTCTGCATCCAACACAACAAGGTGTGGGAATAGCCCGTGCAAGGGTAAGTATAGCGATACTCAGTAGGGACTCCGAGACCCTCAAGGTCTCAATAAATCCAACAAGGATAACCACAAAGAAGGATCTCAACAGATAACCCATACTTAGGTATAAGCCCATACTTATACCTTCGTTATCAAGTAACCCATCTCAATCATGAGGAAACACAAAGGTTATGAAATCAACGGATAACCACTACTTAGGTATATTCCCATACATATACCTAAGTTATCAAGTGACCCATCTCAATCATGAGGTAAACACAAAGGTCATAGACTCAACTCAAAATAGGATTTTCATTATCGAAACCGTAACTGCTGAAGAGCCCCATCTCTGTCGAGTACAGTGATCATTTCATGACTCCGAGGTACTACTCACTAACCTAAGACTGCTGAGATACTCCTCCGGTCGAGTACCGTGGGTCTGCCACCTCACAAAATAGTGCTCCTCAGCCATGGGTCTTCCACCTCACACAGTAGTGCTCCCCCTCATAGCCTACATAGGTACTCCTCCTGTCAAGTACTGCGGGTTTGCTTCCTGCTACCAGGTGCTCTGTCCACCATGGGTCTGCACCCAAACACAGTAGTTCTCCGTCTACTGGGCTAGTCGACTCACTCCAAGTCGAGTCGGTCAAGCAGTCGTCAGGTCTCAGCCAGCTACACGGTCTCCGTACTCTGTACGCTCATCTCTGGGAGGGTCCACTCCACGAGCTACAGGTCAATTCTCCAAGTATCACTGAGTCACATGAAGAAGTATCTCAAAGGACCACCTCGTCATCGGGGTCTCAACGCAACATACAGCGTGTCAATCAGACGCCCGGTCTGTGAGTTATTAGCCTTTTCGTCCCAGGGGCCTGGTTGGTTTCGTGTGCGAACCAACCCGGCCATATCTCAACTGTACCCTGAGATCTCCTAGGGTATACTCACAAGGACCGTTTCTCAACGTGATCACTAACGCCGCTGACGGTTCGTCAAACGGGGTCTGAATGTTATCAGTTTTCCGTTTTGTGGGACCGGTTGGATTTTGGTTTCAATCCAACCCGGACATTATCCAACCGAGTCCAAACCTCAGGAGAAGTATGCCAAAAGTTCCGTCTCATCAAGAGGAATCCAAAAAAGTCTACGGAACATCTATCGGACGTCTGGAGCTCAAGTTATAAGTGTTTATGCTTTGAGGGCCCGGTTGGTTTCGGGTTCGAACCAACCCGTACGTACCCAAAGTTCTTCTAAACCTTGAGTGTAATATACCGAAACGACCGTCTCGATCCAAGGATCGCAGCGCAACTAACGGTGCGTCAATCATAGATCTGTATCCCATGTTATGGGTGTTTGAATGAAAACTGCCCGAAAATAGGGGGTTCGGGCCCGGTCCGACCCGGCCCGAGACCCCATGGGTCGGCCTGAACCGGGGCGACCCGACCCGGGTCCGAGTCCTTCCCACTAGGGCGCGGCCCAGCCCGGCCGGCGCGGCCCGCGTGGGCAGACAGCTCGACTCGGCCGAGCTATTGCGGAAAGGGGGGGGGGGGGAACGCCCCCCCCCCCCCCCTGATTGAAGCTGCGGCCCCCCACGTGGGGGCCTCTCCCTTTGACAGCCGGGGGTTAAGACCCCCTGTCTCCCTCTGGTCTTGCGCGGCTGCGGTACCGTTGCCTACCATCGCTACTTCAGCCGCGGCGGACCCTCCTAGCGGCGCGCCGGGCACCGCCGCCTCCTGGCGGCCTGCCGCTGCCTCTGGCCGCCGGCGCCGCCGTGCCGGCGCGGCGTGCAGGCAGGATCTTCCGCGGACCACCGTACATGCTCCACTGGTCCGTTTTTCCTGCGGTCCTCCCGTGACCTGCTCTTCACTGCGAAGTCTTCAAAATGCCCCTACATCCCGTTCTGCCATAGCCCGTTGATCCGCATGTCAAATAAACAAACCACATCCTCTTTGTGGTTTTCCAGCGTAGAGCGATGGCATCGCGGCTTTGTTCGGACTCCACGGCGTAGCACGTCAGCGCTGCGCTTCTTCACCACATTCTTCTTGTTTCCACGCTGTGTCGTTGCACCGCGCGTCTTTGTTCATGCCGTGAAAAACACAACATCTATGCGGGAGGAGGGTTGTCCGTGTTCGTGCGGTCCGACCTCATCCCATTAATTTGATACCAAGCGGCTAAAGGAATTGACGTTGGATGGAAAAGAATAATCACGAACAAAAATCCAAACCCCTACCTCGATGAAGACGTCTAACAAGGTTTGTCGCGGAAGGGACGTCGCGGAAGATGGCGTCGTGGAAGGAGGATTGTCGGTGTCATGGTACATGGTGTCACGTCGTCGATCTCCGAGGATTCAGCGTTATTCGTCGTCTTTCGTCGGAGGTTGGCGTTCTTCGTCGTTCTTCACGTTCTTCAACGAGGAAGAACATTCATCAAGTCTAGAGTAAATTCTCCCCCAAACCTTCTCGCACAACCAATTATCCCCCAAAGAAATAAGACATTGTCTTATTTTATTAACACACACAAGCCACCATTAATTTTAAAACTCAAATTGAATTCATGAATTAATTCACACGTGTTGACCGATTTAAGAGGAATTTTAAAAAGGCATGCAATTAAAAAAAGGTGGAAAGTTGAAAATTAATTTCTAGAGGGGGTTCAAAAGGGGGTGTTGAGGAATTTGAAGGAGGTGGGGGCTCGTGCGGGCCCCACCCCAAATTCCTAGCATCCTCCTCTTCCACACACTTAACCCACTGGTAAATAAATAAAAATAAATTGTGAAACAATTTTATTTTTATTCCTCACATATTTTTAACATTTGCTCCCGAGCAAACACAAACTCCAGGAAAGGTCTTCCTAAGAAAAAACTGGCGCTGCGGTTTCATCGGTGCTCTCAGATTTCGATTCCAAGCACCAGTTCAAAAGTTAGGAAAACTCGCTCATTCGTTCACTGAACGTACCTGAGCTAAAATTTGGAAATTGATTCTAGGCACACCGGGCCTCGGAATCAGGTGTCGTCAGATACCACAGTCTCGTAAAATTTCAAAGAAATTTATTTCAAAAAAAATTCCTTTAAGTTTTCCATGTCTTTACATTACTCCCACCACAGGTCTTTACGTCCCTGTAAATATATAACAATAACTAGGGAAACAAAAGTGGTACTGAGCATGCAACTGAGCCTTCCACTCCAATGTGATCTCCTGGAGGTTCCCATGCTACCAGTGAAAGCGCACCTGAGGAATCATCTATCCATATAGGACCTGCTCCTGTCGATCCTCATTTTCCACTAGAACCTCTGTGAATTTCGCCCCTTCATCGATGTCAAAATCCCTGAGGGTGATGATGTGTGAAGGATCATGCATGTATCTCTTCAACTGAGGTATGTGGATGATATTATGCACCCAGTGCAACTGAGGTGGAAAGGTCAAGCGGTAAACCACCTCGCCTACCCTACTGAGGACCTAGAAGGGTCCATTGAACCTCAGATATAACATTCTTCCTTACACACATCTCTGTAAACCTCGTCGAGGTGAGAACTGTATTGGGACATGATTGTCATCCTCGAACTCTAGAGGTCTCCCTTTCCTGATTAGAACTGAAACTCAAAACACCTGCTGCCACGTGGGTGATGTTGGCCGACTCAAGAGTGATCGGCTACACCCTCCTATGCATGATTCCATCCTGTGCTTCCTGGGTTTTCCTTTTTCACCGAACAAGGAAAACCACATCCCAATGTTGTAGATAAACCACAACCTTTTGCCTAAGACAGTTAATCTGAACAAGAACTGTGAATCCAATCCATACTGAGACCAACGTCTTAATGCCTCGATGCTGCCACCAAGAGATTCCAACTGAAACTCTCGACTTGAGGGTCAGACCACACTGTTGGCGTAAGTGTTATTATCGAGTCGCCTCCCAAAGGTATCTCCAGACGTGAGGGTCAAGCCTACGGCTTACCGGAAACTCTAGGTCTGGGACAAGATTCGTGGAAGGAATGATCTGTATCAAAGTCTACTTTTACGGCAGCTAGTAATGGACACAAACTGTCCCTTGAATCATTTTTAGCGCCATTGGATCACTCTCCTTGACCGCATGCAGCTACTCTCTTCCCCTACCCTCCAGCTCCCTGAGCCTGGCGGGGACTACAAAGGCGGGTGATTGTAACATGTCAAAAAGTATATCACCCTATTCTACTCTCCTAGCTCTACTTACACTTCTGCTGCTCTACAGATTTATCTGTCCCTAAAATTTCTTCTTCATGAAATATTTTACACACCCTAGTCTCCGAGAATAGTTCCAGTTTCCAACTTTCCCACTACTAACCTTCACTGATTGCATCCATTCGTCAAAAGAATTCTCAACCACAGAGGTTCTTTCTAGCACCCTAGCATAAGTAGGAATGCATAGAGAAAAGGTGCTGGCACGGATGTCCGAGCCCTGAAGCACCGATCACATCGCATTCATCAAGTACAAAGAATGGTTTGGTATGCCCTGATAAATTCTCAGCTACCGACATGTCATCCTTCCGAAGCTGTATAAGCTCTAGAAAACTCTCATCCACCTCCTCAAGAAAGTCCTCAGCTGCCTGTGAGTCGGGATTTCCTCAGAACTTGAGGGTATCTGATGTTGGAACACATGTAAGGCAGTAAGTCTACATGTGACACATAGCAGTACTGCCGGTTGTAACTGTCGACCAAAAGGTAGTGATGTATAGCTGGCACACTACCCGAAGGAACTATCTCAAGCATCGGTCCACATACCGAATCCTTATAACTATACGGACCATCCTCATGGTCATTAATTAGAAAACACTAGCATCCAAGTCCACTATCCACTCTACTGGTGTCTCAGCTTGGTGGAAAACTCTAGCAATCACCTCCAGCCAATCCTCCGCTGTCTGGGAATCTGCCTCGCCTCGTATCCACTGAGGCCTCTGCTACTGGAACTCGTGCAATGCGCTCTGCCAGCATGCATAGTTCACTAGTATGGCTAGTCGCATCTGCTTCACAATAGGTGGTGGTGCTTCTGGTACACCACCCGACGGTGCCAACATAGTAAAAAGGGCCCCGCACCGGAGCCTCATCACTCGGTGAGCCTCATCGAGTACTCTCTTGGAAACTCAAACTGACTGTCTGTGTGGAGACTTCCTGAACAGATGCGACACGGTCGAACGATTTAAATCTGGTGAGCTGACCTAAGAAAAACTTTTGAAACATACATGCAATCAGTGTTTTTGTGCACTAAGTCGGAAATTAGTAGTCAGGGTCTTGGTGTATGGATACGTCGGCCGTCGCACCAACACTAGACTCCCTGAACTGAAAACCACACTCAGTACCCTTAACACTATTGCTTCATAGAAAAGTAAAATCATAGTTATAAGTTCTGCGATAGAACAGACTCCTTGGATACCAATTTGTCACGAACCATCCTCAGGGCCCGTTCCATGACTACCGCAATCCCGCCTTCCATAGGCCAGGGGCTGGCGACTAGAACCAATGGCGTAAATCCCGTTAACTAGGAAGGCGTTGCATTTATAAAACATAAACACATTCAACCAGAGTTCAAGCAGAAGTAAACACTAAGTAAAACTGAATACAAAGCAGTGTTGAAAGTAAAATGGGGCCAGAAATACAAGCCCAACTGTAAAGTAAAAGGAAAAAGACAAAACAGCCGGAAGGTGACAAGCAGCTCCTGGATCTTCCACCAAGGAACCTACCTAAATGGTAGGTACAGATAGCCTCCTCAACGCCCTCGTCCATCAACCTCCTCCAGGTACCAACACGTCGTGTGGTCCACCTCCAGGTACCGACTTGTCATGAGGTCCACCTCCAGGTGTCGTCCAGTCCTCGTACACTTGGTCTCTGTCAGTGGTGTCCGTCGTCTGCATCCAACAAAACAAGGTGCGGGCATAACCCATGCAGGGGTGATTATAACAATACTCAATAGGGACCCCAAGACCCTTAATGTCTCACTAAATCCAACAAGGATAACAATAAAGAAGGATCCCAACAGATAACCCTTACTTAGGTATAAGCCATACTTATATCTAAGTTATCAAGTAACCCATCTAAATAATGAGGAAACACAAAGGTTATGAAATCAACGGATAACCATTACTTCGGTATATGTCCATAAATATATCAATGTTATCAAGTGACCCATCTCAATCATGAGGTAAACACAATGGTCATAGACTCATCTCAAATCAGGATTTTCATTATCAAAACTGTAACTGCTGAAGATCCCCGTCTCTGTCGAGTACAATGATCCTGTCACGACTCTGAGATACTTCTCACTAACCTAAGACTGCTAAGATACTCCTCCTGTCGAGTACCGCGGGTCTGCCACCTCATAAAGTAGTGCAGGCGGGCTTGGGGTAGTCACAGCACGGGCCCTGAGGACGGGTCGTGAAAAATTGGTATCAAAGGGGGTGTTGAAGAAATTAAAGGAGGTGGGGCTCGTACGGGCCCCACCCCATCTTTCTAGCATCCTCCTCTTCCACACACTTAACCCACTGGTAAAGAAATAAAAATAAAATGTGAAACAATTTTATTTTTATTCCTCACATATTTTTAACATCTCCCCCTGAGCAAACGCAACTCCAGGAAGGGTCTTCCTAAGCAAAAACAGGTGCTGCGGTTTCATCGGTGCTCTCAGATTTCAATTCTGAGCACCTGTTCAAAATTTAGGAAAACTCACTCGTTCGTTCACTGAATGTACCCGAGCTAAACTTTGGAAATTGATTCTGGGCACACCAGGCCTCAGAATCAGGTGCTGTCAGAAGTCGCAGTCTCGTAAAAATTCAATGAAATTTATTTCAAAAAAATTTCCTTTAAATTTTCCGGGTCATTACATTCCATTATTATTATCTTTTCTCACCCTATTATTTTTGGTTTTTGACAATAGTTTATATAAAAAAGATTTTGGTTATCATTGAAAGTGAATAAACATTTTATGATGACAAGTTGTATGGGATGATGAATGGAGTGCAAGACATTATGATTATGAGAAATTTTATATCATGAATCATGATTATCAATGTTCACCTTAACAAAATATCATCCTCACCAAAGAATATAAATATTGATTCCATTAAGAGTATTCACAGTGGAGAAAATGGTGGAAATAAGATATAGTTTTTTATATGTTGAGAATGTGGGATGAATCACTCATACTAATGTTTAAAAGGAGGATGAGATAGTTTGGGTGTAGAATATATGGACACAATATAAGTAACTGAAAACAAAAAATTAAATGTTCTGTTAAAAAAATGGATGAGAATAATTTTCTCCATAAGGTATCAATAACAATATAGTGTTTCATATGTGAATATTTTGTGAACAATGAAAATATATTTCCAAAATAAAATGCTCATGAAGAAAATAATAAAGTATATACGATTAATGGTTATATTTATGATGATGAAGAGACAACCAATGTCTTATGAATGGATGAATTGTAAAGGAATAAAATGATGATGACTGGATAGTGGTGTATAATGAAATTGGATTGATTGAAGTATTTATGTATTGGGATTAAAATATTTCTATTTGTATCAGTGCTATTTTTGATATTATAATCCAAAAACATCAATGTAATGTAATACAATGGTTTATCATTTATGATTTTCAAGAATATATTAAATTGTACTAATGGAATAAAAATGATATTTTTTGGAAATGTGTTGTTTTTATAATGGGAAGGAAACCCTCATTATGTTTTTGATATTTAAAAATAATGTGTTCTTTTGGATAAACATAATATTAATATTGAAAAATAAAATTGGATAATATTGATGACCTCAGAGTTGACATATTATTTTTTCGATATTGTTTTATGAAATCATTGATGGTGTTTGAAACATTATTGGATCTATAGAATTTATCAAAAATGGTTCTATTCAAGGAATGTAGAAGCATGTATTTTGTATTAAGGATTTATGGTAATTCTGGTAAATACCATGATTCAGGAAAATTTATGATTTAGGTATTCAAATATTTAGTATGTTAGAATAAATAAAAACTTTTTGATAAAGAGGGAATTAATGAAATGATTATTTTGAAATATTTAATAACAATCATCCAAAAATAGTTATTAGGTTAACAATTTATGTAATCGTCTATGTCGATCATTGAATGATGTTTTAGAGATTAATGTATTACTTCACCATATATTAATTAATCCATTTTGTATAATCAGGGGTAATTTTTTTTACTAGAGATATATATAATGAATTACAATTATTGTATATATTTAACTTTGTGCATCATACATGATCAAAATCTCTCTCAAATAAATATATGAACTGGAAATTCATCATGGAAAAACAAAATGATGAAATTGTTCCTATGAAATAAAAGGGTATCCAGTATGTACATTATAATTTGATCACAGTCTATAGGGAAAAGTAATAAACCAATATTAGAAAATGATTTTGAAAAAAATGTTGTCTTATTATCATATTTTGTTATGATAAAAATATATTTATTCACTCAATTTTCATTTATATATTTTTGGTTGATAACCATCTACTGGTCCCCAAATTTCACGGGATCTATGTTCTCTATCACTCTCCATTAGTATTTGGATGTTATTTATCTCTTATTTGTCTATGTTTTAACACCACAACTATGTTATGTGATTAGTAAACCTATTATATGTAATTCAAGATGACTTTACCACATCAATTTCACTTTTTAAAGATTATTTTTTTATTAACAATTTTAACAATATCAAATTCATTGAAAAAAAATTAAATTTTAAACCTCTGATGACTCAGACAAATTTGATTGAAGAAATTCATTTCAATATGAAGAATGTAACACCCAATTATTTTTTAAAATATTTTTTGAAATTAATTTAATAATTTAGATATTTTTTAATTTAAGAAAGAGTATTTTGTCATTATACACAACACCATGTTTTTCTTGTGCTACACACAACAAATATTTTCATTTATTTCTTGAACACCACTTGAATCTACCCTTCTGCAAACCATGAAATAATGTTATTTTAATAATTCAAGTTATAACCTAACTATTGAAAAAGAGATTATAAATATTTTTAACCACTTTATGAATTATAAATTTAAATTTCCAACTCAAAAATAAAAATAAAAACAATTAGTAAATAATCAAAAAACTGTAATGTAATTAAAAAAATTATGTCTTCGAAAAAATGGTATTTATTAGTGTTTAAAAGTATATATTATAAATATTCTATTGAGATTTTAGAAAATTTATTTGATTAAATTAACATGAAATTTATTTATTATATCAAAAATAAAATATTCTGACATATTTTGGATTTATTCAAAAAATATTATTTTTCATTGAATAATGAAAAATGTTGATTTTTCTAAAAATATAGCTCCCATTAAATAATGTAAGTAATTTATATGAAACATAATGTTTAAATATAAGATAAATATTCATTATTAATATTTAATCAATATAATAACTTTTTAATCCACTTTATATAATATTATATTATATGTTTCATTTTGGTATTTAAAAGATAGTTTTTCTGAAAACTGCTTTAATGTGAATAATGTTTCACAATTTTAGTTTATAAAAATAAACATTATTATGGAATGATTTAAATTAAACGTATATATTATATATGAGTAATTAATAATTAAAATTTCTATGATGATAATTATTTGTCGGGTTGTTAATGTAAAATCAACGGGTGCATATAAAAATACACTTCATGAAAGCTATCTTATTAATCATGTTTGCAGGATTTGTTTTAAAATTAAATTTTTACAATTTATTTTTAAAAATATAATAATTTTTAAAATTCCTTATTTATAAAATTATATAATGGTTATTTGTTTTGAATTTTCTAAAAAGTCTAATCTTTTTAATGAATGGCGAAAATTACCGAATTTTAATAGAAAATTGTCATTTAGTATTATTTATTTATGAAGTTAATTTTTTATAAATTACCACTCCCAAGATAATTCAGAAATTAATTGAATTTAGGACAATTAAATCTATTTTTTATATAATTTTACATAAACACCTTTTAAACTTTGTATCATTTTCCCTTTCAAAATTCCCATTCTCATTATGTCTTTGAGATTAATTTTAAATTTAAATTTAACACATATACAAATGAAAATTTCAAAATTGGATTCAATAATTGATATAATAACAATATATTATTAATAAAAAGGTAAACATTTTTTTCATGAAATTAATAGTATAAAAATAAAAAATTATTTATAAAACTTATGGTAAAAATGGATTATTGGGGGTAAAAATAAATATAAAATTGTTAAAAAATTACCCAAAACAAGTAAAAGAACGACTTTTGTGGACATATTTAGACATTATACCTTGTAGGATTGGGAATGATCTATTCTTGGGGAATTATAACATTAGTAAAAATGGGTGTAATAATTTCTTTATAAACATTACACGCATGACTCAGACATTACTTATAAAAGTGCACCCTTTATCCTCTCTTATCCACAACTTCATGCCCATATGTTTCTGACAATACCTACCAAAATATCATAAAAATCATTAATATCAACCTAAAAACTTTATTTTTGAAATAATTTCCTTATTGTATGGATTTTGGTGCCGCCCTAAGGAGGATACCGTACAAAGACTTTACATTCATCATTGAGAATTTTTTTATTTATTCCTCCTCCCCATTCAATTATTATTATACCATTATGAGATAATAGAAAAATTTATTCAATATTAATATATTTTTAATGTTAATTACCTTACATAAAATAATTTATCATCCATCAAATGGGTTACAAAAATATTTCTTATGTGGTTGGAAAACAACCATCTAACTAAGTGATGCTATCCGTTTTTTCATTACCACATATCATGGTATGAAGTAATGATAGATTTATTTTTTATATATCATATTTATGATATTATTATTATTATATATATACTATATCACATATACCTTATTATTTCACTTTTTTGGGAATATGATATTGTTAGTGATGTGTACGACAAACTACCGTCTCATGAAGCGATGTGATTCATTCACGTTTTACATGGAAGGTACTAATGATTATTTTCATGAACATATGTGATATATGTGGATTGAAAAATATTATGTAATTATAATATATCTTTTAAATTAATTTCTATTATTATTACAATAAAATGGAATCAACTTCCAAGCATAAGTACATCCAACCATCTCCCGGAATGAAGAATTTCATTTTCCATCACCCAATATTTTGTATAACTCTAAGTACATATTTATTGTATATACATATGACACATATATCATTGTTATAATTATTAATATAATTTATCCATGATAAAATTAAGATGGATATACATATAAAATAAAAAGATACACAAAAAATAAACCAGTTATTACCTATAACCAGATTTTAATAATAAATTTTTAATAATTAGGTACTAAAAGGAAATCACTAATCATTATATGATTTTATATATATGTTTATTTAATTTATTTTCTGTAAAATTATATTTATTATATAAGAGTTTTTACTGTAATTAGATTGTATGGTCATTGGTTAAGGGATTTCTAGTGTCTCATTCAATTCTAGGATACATTTGAAAATTCACCAGCTATATATTTTATATGGTGTGTATACTTAAAATGAAATAATATTAAAATGATTCTATATAAATTTATTTTGATTAAATATCCATTTGATAATATCCCTTTAATTAGGGTTATGGTTTAAAATTTAACAATGTTTTAAGATATTTTTGTCACAATTTTCCTTCTTTGGGACATATATTCTATTATGATCCTATTTTATTCAATGATGTGTGTATAATTCCACATGGAAATTCTAAATCATGAATATAATTATTTTTAAGATATTATCTATTTTATTTAATTATATACATTCACTAAGATAATGATACTATGTTATAAATATGGTATATGTTTTATGGTTTAATATCATTGTTTATGGGGATAGTTTATCATTATGTCTCAAATATTGAAATAATATGACCTAAATATCAATATATATATCTTATATTTTCCTATCTAGTGATTAGCCATTTTTTTCCATGTATATTACCATTTTTCCACTCTTTAGTTCTTTAAATAAATGAGAAAATGTTTTTTTTTAATTTATATTTATTTATCACTTCAGTAAAAAAACCTTTTCTTCAAGAATTAATCTTTATGAAATGGGTTTAAATTGTTATACTCATATTAAAAAAATTAAAGTGATTTTCACATCATTTTATTAATATTAATTGTTTGATATTTGCAGGAAATGTGAAAAGAATTATTATTATTAACATGCACAACATGAATTGTATTTTGTGCTATCATGGTAGGTAATCTATTAAAATATCTCAATTCATGTTATAAATGATCTTTTAAAAACTATTCTCATTAATATTTAAATTTTTATTATTTTAAATAAATTATTTAAAATATAAAAATAATTTTGACAGATTTTTAAATGGTTTTTTCAATGTGGAATGGATATGTTCTAAAGAATTGTTTTAAATGATTAATATCGATTAAATAATTATTATTTATGTTTATTTAAAAATAAATGTACTTTCAAAATGATTTATGTTATAAAAAGTTATTTTTAATGAAATTTTATGTTCCAAATGAGACATTCCAAGTAATATTTTAAATTATATCTCCATTTATTATGGAATTATTTGATGTTACTTTTTGATTTATTGTGGATATTATCCAATGATACTATTCCTGTTATTTATCTGAATGGATTACATTTATGACATACATTTCCCTTTCTTGTAAAACACCAGGATAAAATTCCATTATAACCTACTTATTTTCTTGACTTATTCAACGATGAAATGAGGAAATGATTATGAAGCATGTCTTTTTTAAATATATTATGATATGATGAAATTTTTGGGGAAAAAAATCATTACATGTGTTATGATATGTTGAGAATTTATGAAGGTTTGGAATGCACAATTATTTTTTTCATTGTTAAAACAATGGGACCTATATATCCCTCTAGTTCATTTGGTAAATATTAATATCTCAAGAGATATATAGGTCTGTAATGGGGAATGAACCTAGTTTAGTAAGGGAATTTTTCTTCTATAATGGTATTGGGTGTGAAACATGACTACTATTATGGTATGGGGAGTGAACCCATTCCTCTATAATAGCCTTGGAAATGATCTTTGGATAATATGGAAATGATTTTTTATTATTATGTGTATGCCATAAAAAATGTTTTATTAAAATTATATTCACTCATGGATCATGTTTTTTCATTATATTATGATTAGTGTACTATCAATTTTATATATTTACTCATTTTCTTAATATAATGATTATTTATATGCATGGTATGGGATTCTAATATTAATATCTTATTCTCATATTATTTTTTTCATGTTATTATTATATATCTCCTATGTTTACCACTAAAAACCACCAAGGTCACCCTTACATATATTTTATTTACCCAGGTTATAGGGAAATTCATTACATATGATATGTATATAATGGGTGATTGTTATGAATATTTTAGTGGGAGATGATATAGTTTCTTATAGAATGATTTTTTGTGAATCCATGTTTCCAAATAGAAAAAAACTATTACGATCTATATGTGTGTGTCTGTGTATTGTAACTACTATTGATTGAAAATTATTTATTATCTATTTATGAATGTGTAGGATTCTATTATAGGTAAATGATAAAAAATCATAGATAACATATCAATCTTAAATCCCATTTCAATCTTCAATTCCATGCGGTATTAATTAGTGATATTTTATCTAGATAGATGTGTGAACACTAGGAAACTAGTATCATACGCCATCAAAGAATGGTATCTGTGATTTGAGGTCATAAATGGAGTTCTATCTACACCAACAATATCTTTGGATATATATCTAGATTTATGGCCTCCATTAAGGTAATATATGTGAGGTTTTCTTTTATTTTTTCTTCCATAATTGAATTACACCACTTCTTGTTTCATTAGTGTATATGTGGAAAATACTATATTACTATCATTTGGAGACTTCATAGAGTGGAACATTATGTTTATTCTCCCTATCCATTATTTTGGTTATTTGGTTCCATTTTTACCAAATAATATTTGTGGGTTTTGTTTTTTAAACTACACATCTCTATCCACTATCTATTTTTGTAATCCCACACCATGTTTTTTATGGGATTGATAGTACTGATTTCTATTTTTAGAATTGAAGGGTTGAATAGGGGTATTCTAGAGGAACATGTCCCATGGGTCCTTCCCTCCCTCTATATCGATGAGATCATTCATAGAGAAATTATCTACGATAAAGATAAGGTAACACTTGATTAGATTATGAACACTACATTAAATAAAAACACAATCATCATTAATCCATATTATGTTTCATAATATAAAGAATTCAAGGCATAAAATGATTCGATGAAATATTTATTGAAACAATAGAATCCAATAGAATTGAATATAAGGATCATAAAAATAAACCTGAAAATATGGTTCATCTATATAACCTAAAACCAAAAATAAATAGGTGGGAAAATACCTTGACCTGCCATAGTAAATTTATCTAAGATAAAAATGTGATGTATCCTGAAACCATTAAATACATAAAACTAATGAATTTTTTTTCGTAATTTAATTTAAAAACTACCCAATAAATATTCATTATCTAATACAATTTAGTAATGAACCAATATAGTATAACATTATAGATCACCAACGTTATTACCCCATAAGGCCCAAAGCAAAATATTGAATGCCATGGGATGAAGAAAAACACATTAACATCAACAGTCAAATCCATGGGAAATATTTCACCCTGAATCAAAGAAGAATGTTCCTGTTATATTACATGATAAAGATAAACAATCATTGAAAATCGTGGAAGAATGATGTACGACAATGACATATAACGACAAAATAAACATGGATAATCATGAAAATAATTAAAATACAAGGCCATAAGTGAGACTCCTTGTGATCATATATTACCACCATCACAACTCATTTAGATGGAAACCTAAACATATATAATTCATCAAGAAACATGATAGTTTACCCATTACAAGTACCATATAATACAAAATTATTATATCCACAATGTGATATATCAAGAGTGACACAAACACTAAGAAGGATACCATTAGGAATCTATATAATGTTTTTGACCATGTAACTGTTAGTTTAATCTTTAATAACAAATTTTATTATAAATAAATTTCATTTGAGAAAAAGAAATTATGAAATATGAATATTTTTATAAGTGTCTCATATTTAAAAAAACAATATCATGATTAAATTTAATTAACTGTAAATATAAGAAAATAATATAAAAAATCCATTGAATAACCTTAGAATAGTCACATTTGAAATAAAAACATTATATATGAATGTAACAAAACAAAAATTGTGAAATGGGATCTTGAATGTGGGAATGAGTAAATATGAAATGAATGAAACCCTGTGATAGAATAATGTGAATCATATGAAAATGATTCCTACCATAGTCTGTCATTATTTTAATCATAACCCATAGTGGATCCACACTCACTATGGTTTTTAAATGTCCATATCTATATGCTCCCAAGGTTACCATCTAACGAACTGACTAGGGTAACCAAAAAACAAGGAACTCGACCCCATCATCCACATACCTAATGAGAATTATGAATGTTCATGGGTAGGATATTAGAACCCATGCATAAAAAGGGACATATATCTTCCAACCAATAGAAGACAATATGGTGTATATATAGATTGATGAAAGAAACAAAGGACAAAGAAGAAAAAACTATACTCCTTAACCTAATGAAAGTACTGGATATTATACTTCTCAAGTAGTCAGAACAACCAAATGTATATATCCGAAAAAAAAGGTTAATTAAAAACGAAATTGTTTACAACATGTGATAGTGTGGGTGTACTCTAACCATATCAACACTATCTACCAATCCCTAATGATAAAAATCCCACCACCTTACTAAGCCTCATTTCCATTTCCTATATTAAAATAAACAATATGGTATACACCAATCCAAAGGGTTATGAATTTTTAGAGATAAATATGATAAGTTAGATCTCTCATAAGTGTTAAAAAGATCTCCTATAAAAAATATGAACTTCCATGACATTATAGAAAACAAGGCATGATAATAAATTCAAAACACAGCATATACAAATCCTGGTAAAAAAATTCCACTTTTCCAAAGTACTAAATAATCTATGTAAAATAGTTTAAAATCAAATCTGACAAATAATTTCAGGAAATATTATTCGAATAGTACAAAGAAAATCACAACTAAAATGAGGCCATATATTATTATAGGTCAGGTTATATGGATGAATAATTCCCAAATATAGAAAACAATGCACATAATGTCCCTAGATATATTGATTTCATGGTAAGATCAAAGGAAAACCATATAAAGTGGACACCACAATAGTGTATAAAAAAGACTTTTTATAAATAAACATTTTAAAAATTAAAACACATCATTAGTGAAACCATTATGCTATCAATAGATGAGGAATATTACTGAAAATTCCTCATATGTACCGAATGATTACCTTGTGCTTTGTTTTCCACATAATTTGATTAAAAAAATTCTTTGAAAAAAATTCCATAAATACATTTTTGAATGATTTTAAAATACCTTCTCTTTTAACAAAATATGAAGGAAACTGTCTTTTCGTGAAAATACATCTTCAAAAATACTAATAAATCATTGAAATTCTTTCATAAAATTAATTAAAAAACTATATCATTCACGGTTCACCCAATATAGGATATATAATAATGTTCCTACCTCATAATCAGGTTTTACCTCAAAACTGACAAGATTCACATTGATTATAAGAATCGTAGAATGTCAAACATAGGCTCTATCAATGATTATAAAACATTATAATATTTATATATAACCAAAATAGTTGGAGGAGAGGCTATATAATAATAAACCTAAGACAAAATTCACTATACCCATCACAAATAACAATGGAATGGAACATAGAAAAATATTTCATAGTAGATATACAAAGGATCATGGAGAATATTGACACAAAATCAACAGACATGTAAATGAAATGTAATGGGGCAGCTATGACCAATGGAAAATAATAAAAAGAAAGGTCATTCTCCAAGATATATACATCACAACCTACACAAAGATCACATTATGAATGATGAAATAAATATGGGGCGAAGGTACACTCAATTTTCTTGGAGGGAACATATTTTTCAAAAGAAGATTCTAGCATGTTAAATGTGAAAAATAATTAGATGTGTATCATGATAAAAAAAATTATTGTTCAAAGAAACTCACAATATTGATATCGTTTACAACGTGAATTCCAAGATATATTAAATACATCTAAAAAGGAATCGACGATGATTCAATTATACCTAATCGACCCATTATAGACATGAAATGGTTTGACACCTCGTAATGTTTCATGATCTGAACTAATCATATGAAATATTCCATGTAGAATATTTATGTTATTTAGGTAACTCACAAAGAGAATTTTCCCAATAGGCAGTACAAAATCCATATTCTATAGATACAACTAGAATCATCATTGAAATTCTTCGAAATAAAAAAGAACCCTCTAAAACCATTTAAAATTTTAAATCAAATCCTCATTCGTTAAAAAGAACATACATCCCCATTAATTAGTATATTTTCAATTAAAATTATCTCCAACCTTGAAAAGTATGAAACACATGAAAATGGTGAAACCAAAATAGTGACATGAAATACCTAATACAATGTAACATGATATTATAAAATCCAAAAAATTTGGCATTCCATCCCTATGAGATCATGTATAGGGTAGATGGTCAATAAATAAAGGAGGCCACTACTCCCTCATTGATGTTTTACACTTCTATGTCTTGTATTAATCTGATTCGTGTATCCATAACAATCTGACTAAATAGATAGAATTTCAATGCTAGACATTCATCCGAGAATCAATAATATACACTTGTTTCACTAAATTGAATATTTATTTCACTAACTCAATATCATACATTCATAGAAAATGAGATGGATCAAGATGATACATCCAATTATATGATATATTCACATCATCATGAATACTAATAGACTATGCTGATAATTAAAACCAATAAGAAACCTACCCACGCCACTCCAAAGCCTACAAAGGTCTAACATTGTTGTGCTAGTTTTACCTACATCCCAAAACATGGACAACCCAACCATAAAGTAACATTCATGAAAACCCATTCACCAAAATAAAACCCAAAAGGATGACATTGAAAATCTACTTAAAATTTCAATCGTCATTAAGATATAACTAGAAATTGATGTGTTTCATAAACCCACATGGATGTCTCATTAACAAGACTATCCTGAAATAGAGACCTCAACCACATAAACTCACCAAATTGGTGAAACGAACATGTGTACATACAACACCTAGAAAGGAGGAATTCTAATTGATTAATTATTTTTGTTACAATAAGAAATACCTAAATCTTCCAGATGGGTACCCCATAATCCACCAAAATTCAAATACAATGGAACATACCATATCTTCCATATTAATAATATCATGAAATGTGTGAAAGTCTATTTATGGATTCTAAGTTGTCCATAACATAGCCTTTATCCCCATCACCATCAGGAGGATCCACCAAAATATAGAAGGGATCCTATGATACCTATCTAGAACAATTGAAGAGTGAACCCCAAGTATCCTCATAACCTCTTGATCAAAAACCATTCCAAAATCATCATCATTAGTGGTGTCCCTAATTAAAATGGAACATGATGACGTTTTTAGTTGATCGATTAAAAGAGAGATAGAATTAAACCCTCAAGTAGACCATAGTAGTCCAATAACTAATTCCATCGACACAGTATCCCATTTCAAAACTGTCATTGAAATATGATGGATAAGACTAGATGGATGTATGATCTCAAACATTATATATTTTTAGTTGTAATAATGGGATATATATTATGCAATGTCATGCGTCATGCACATCCACCATAATCTCCATCTCAAACAATAATATGTATTAATAGTATCAAGATGAAAGGCACTAGAGGATTGATTGAAGTAGATATTATGACAACTTATCATTGATCAGAACAATACAAAAATCATCCTCCAAAAGTATCCAGATGCTATAGAGTGAAAAGACACATAAGGTTCCACTCTTCCTCAATTCCAAAATTTACTGTTTTGGTACTTTCAAAATAAGATCATATGGAATTATGTTCCACTTTCTTGGGCACATGAAATGTTAATTTCATATTTATGATGGAATTATATCCATCATCTCAATATGAGATTCATGTATTTAAATGAAAATATATAGCTATGAATCTTATAGTTAGAAAAATATGTGAACCTATACCCAATGAGATAGTTGTTAAAACATTTTCCACATGTACATCTACGGTATGATCCAAAACATGGGTGGTGGTATTTCTTCTTATTCATCCGATGTAGATGAGAGAAATATGACACCACAAGATAAAACTAACTAATAATGAAACCCAAACCTAGATTACATGAATTAAAATATATTGTAAATATCATATTGAGATTAGGTATGATCAGAAAAGATTCTAATATGAGAAGTCATTTCAATTCTTTAAATGAATATGAACCATTCGAATCCCATGAAAACCAAACCACATTCCTTGTAGGATCTGTAAAATGTGACGCTAATGTTGAGGAATATATTATGAACCATCCATAATCTCAAAAAATAATAAGGATTATCCAAATTTCAAAGATGTTAGATAGATTATCACCAAACAAGATATCCTAAACATTTTTAGGAAAAATGTAGAGACCATGTTCAGAAATCAAAATCCCCATGAATTTAATTTCATTGATCCAAAAAAATAATTTTGAATGATTTTCTTACTAATAGTGAATCCTAATGATCTTAATTAACAAAATATAGCGGTTCTCATTCATATAAATTGATCTTGAATATAAAAAAATATCACCCATAAATATTTCCACAAATAATTCAACATATTTATGGAATATTTGGTTCATCAAATCTATAAAATCTATAGGAGAAATAGTTTTAATTAATGGGATCAAATCATATTGATAATAGACATTCCTATTCTTGAATTCTCTCTTATGAATTTCTGACTCATGAACCTTGAGATGATTATATCCTTAATGTAGAAAAATATTCAAAAACCACTTTCCCTTAATAACTAATCAAACAATTCATAAATTTAGGGAAACTAATTCAAATTATTAACTATCAATAGGATTTACATCCAAATTTCAACGAAATATTAGATTGAACCGTCATCCTTTTTGGAATATATTACTAAGTATTCCCATTGTTAAACACTAGGGAGAATGTAATTTATTCATTAGATCATTTAATGGAATCTAGATCTATTTCGGCTCCTTATTTCCATATGATATTATGGGATCAATATCATTTGTGTATATAGAACCAAATAATTAATGAACTATTTATCCCTCATTGAAATAAGGATAGAGAAGTCATGTAGGAAACAATAGGAATGTACTAAACAACCACATAATGATAAACATGATAAGAAAAAACAATTTGGTATACTACAACGGAGGGTAAAAAATTCATGAATAGTGTTTAGAATTGTAAAACATGAACATGCCACATATATAACTCTCCCTAAAACGCTAATTATCTCACATAAATGACATGAAACAATACACTGTGATGAAAAAAATAATCCTCAACTTGATTAGTGATAAGGTAATCAATCATATTGATGATTCCAAATATATCCAGGTCATGAAATAGGAAATTACATAGTAACATCACAATAGTTATTGATAAAAAACCAAAAGGACCGCAAAGTCATAAACATTTATTATTATATGGGGTTACATACTCTCCATGTCAAATGAATTTACCTCCATTGTATGTTTAATAAAATCAATATGATTTTATAAAAAAATTCAATGTGGGGAATCAATATCAAATAAAGAAGTCACTACATAAGATTTAATAATGATTGTACATCTCACTATTGACTGACATGCATCATACTATGACATACAAAATACACTATGTGAAGGTGCATCATCCCTGAGGCATGTGGTTGAAGCCTCATATAAATTGATTTGTATTCCATCAATACGGTGGCCTTTAGTGTTGATGATGCCATAATATAACAAGTTATATATATTTCCTGACATAACCTCTATAAATTCCCATAGAGGACCCAACAATTTCACATCTTTTTAGGAAATGAATAATAATTTCACATGTTTATAACTTTTCCACACTAATAGTTTATCAAGGTAACACTATAGGCTGTGAAATATGGTGTAGAGGAGGTTTGATGCAAATAACCAACACAACCACTAATTCTATGATCAATAAAAATAATATTCTTCCTTGTCCTATAACTAAATAATACATTGGGTGGGAGGAAAGTTCCAGAGGGGACAAAATTTACTTCTATACTCAACTCTTCCATAATTTCCTTATCTACAATTTCTACATAGGTAGAATTATTCACCACGTATACATTCAATTTGATATCCCGTTTCAAACAATGAATGTACTTTTATTAATTCAACTGATCATTCTTCACATCCTCTAATGTAAAATGAACCAACTTGTTGAACTGATTGTTTTATTATGATACCAATATATCTCCATGTTTCTAATATCTAAAATATAGATATTTTTCAATAATCATGGTCTATCGAAGAAACTGATTGAATAAGAGGGGGTTTAAATCCCATAATTACAATCCCATGTGCATAAAAAATGTAATATGAAATACCATCATTTCTTATTATGACCCCTTATGCTGGTTACATAACTCTTAACCTAGAATATTCATATTCTTATCATATAGGTCAATGATATTATCAGTGTTATCAAAAAAATCCTTTCGGTCTTGGGTATCATCCATATCCTTAATGGATGTTGTCTTCACATACATGAACTCTTAAGATAAATCCATTTATACCCCAACACCTGTCTAACATTCAAAAACTACATTCTGGACCAATGGTACATTTTCCTCCAAGTCATAAAAAACTCACACTATAGCCTCTATTGTATTTTTATCGAATGGATGATTACCTTATGGGCGATCCACGGTACCATAATGTGGAACCTATGAAATAAATCTCGGTGGAATATCACTACACACTGAAAATAAGAGATATGATAAGATGAAATAAAACAACGATTTCAATCCATAAAATATTAATAAAAAATATGTTAAGGTTACAAATTTCACGCATTATAAACATATCCCTACATCCCATGGTAAAACTAGTCACTTCATGGAATTAGTTGGACATGAACTCAACAAAACGAAAATCTCATGTTGAAACAATCCAATATACAGTATAATAGATGAAATAAGATACGAACTCTTAGAGATTGACTTGTCCTAATATTAATTTTCTCTATAACAAAATTATTTTACCTACAAACCAGGCACATTACCCAACCCACCACATACTCAGAGGGTGTTCCCAATCCTAATGAGTTGGGAACTAGAATATAGGTATCAAAAAAACTAAAGAAAATGATTTACTCTTACCTTATGAAAAAATTATGGAATACATATACATAGAATAAAGAAAAAAATGAATATTGGAAAATATATAACATAAAAAATTGATAACATTAGAAATGAAAAAACTCAATAATCATGAATAACCAATAGTAAAAGTCTAATAGAAAACCACAGATAATATATAAAATGAATTATCTATGTCATAGCATGGGAATAATTCAACATAAAACCACAATTATCATACTGCAATTTGTAGAACCCTCACTCACACACTACAGTGCCTTCTATTTCCCTACAAAAAAAATACATAACTTGGTTTATGCACAGTTGAATGGGTTTTTTGGGTTTTAGATAAAAGGATTTAGTAGGATCCCATCCATATTTTCCTTAAACTTTATCTAAATTATAATATGAAAAAGAACAGATTTAATGAAGATAAGGAATAATAATTACTTAAAAATATTACATCTATAGTGTGGTAAACCATTTATAGTTTATCTATTGTTCTAAATAACCTAGGTAAATTTGATTAAAATAACATCACATTTATCAATAAAGGTAATTTAATATAAATAGTAGAAACAAAATCATTGGATAAATTATTCCAAGGATGAAAATAGGTTTTCTAGCTATAACACTTGTGACCAAATATAGAGAATCATGCAAATCAGGTCCCTAGAAAAATGAATTATATCAATATGTCAAATGAACACTATAATATGTGACCCCCTCAATTGTTTCAAACAGGTCCCACAAAAAACAAGCATATAGAGTATTGGAACACCACATGAGTGAACCTCCTTGATGGAATCAATGAAAAATGTATTTTACTACAACTTCTAACTAAGTAACTAAGGACAACCATGTCGTTCATTTCTGAAATAATTTCATTAAAAATTTATTTGAAAACCATTTCATAAATATATTTCAAAATTATTTGGAAATAATTTTTTTACAAGAATAGTGGAAAATTAAATTTTATTAATAACCCATTTACACACACACAAATAAAACATTCCAATTAATTTGTAACACAATTTATTATAACATAGAATTTATGATTGTTCAACTATCATCTAGAGATAGAACTTCTAACCTCAAACTCATGTTTCACACTAAAAGTGTTCAGATCCCCAACCAGTGGAAGCAATTAATAATACAAATACATGACATATTAGTGATTCTCATACTTTAGAATCATATTAAACGACAAAAAAGATGTGGGATGGTCCATTTCTCATAATACACCAGAGAACACCCACACACTATAAAACAATGATAGTTTCTTGTCATAGGGAAGATGATAACATATATAACCAAGAAATAATCAAGGATAATATCACCAAAATATCAATATTTCATAAATATAAGTGAAATAGTGATGGTGTGACCAAGGGAAATGTTGATGTAGAATGGTTTCTTACCTAGAGAGGATTAACCCATCCAACATGAAGATAAATAACCAAATGTTGAAATCTAGAGTGAGAAGAGGTAGACAAACTCACATGGGAGAGCACCAAGGATTTTAAATAAATGACCATAACAAAAAACGAGAAAAAGAATAGAATGTGTAGTATTATAAAATCTTATGGGCCAGAATATTTTACTTCATGAATCCCTTTCACAATGCACATTCATGGATTTATAAAATACACCAAAAAAGACATATCCTTATGATGAATAAATCTGAATCGACCAATTCATGTCTTTAAAAGTATATAAATATTTTAAGTATTAATTAATGGAAAATAATTCATAGAGTCTACCTAAAAAACATTTAAAGTTTGTAACTACTTCAGGATATGATTGTGTCTAACAAGTATCACAGAGTCTAGATTCTAAAGAAATAATCCAAACTGTCTCCAAAACTCTTTGAACCAATTGATAACTCTCTAAAACATATGATTCATTTATACCAAAAATCCAATAATTAAATTAATAATATATCCCATAACATTATTTTATTACAATAAAAATTATATTTGATCATGAAAGTCCTGAAACATTGAAAAATAATTAGGTGAAACAAAAGAGAGAGAGGAGAAATACCAAAAATTAGTAAACTGGATATCACATCCTAAGGTGTTATGTTTTACTAAAAAAATTAACTAAACCATTATCATTGTTTTTATAAAAATTTTACATCGAATTTATTTACACTACAATGCCCAAAACACCAATTTATAGTTCATTCAATTTTGAGACATTTCAGCAATCACATGGTGTGCATAATGATAATTTTTAATGAAAATCCCTTCCAAGGATAGTCTCCTTGACATCAATGTAACTTTTGTTTAAAATAAAAATCATTTATAAAAAATAATCATTTTTCATTAAACTATTCAACAGAAAACATAAGAACTATATATTATAGCTTGATAAGGAACCATTTTATAGGGACACCTAAATCTCTGACATAGGAAACCTAGTCACCTTTCTAAATGGTAGTTGGAAATGTAGATATCAGTTCCTCTATAACCAAGATAAAAAAGAAACACAAAAAATTTACTCACCAAAACCAATTGATCAATAAATAAATAACATTATGAAATTCTACACGAGATGTAAAATAGGGATTGATGAGATATCTATAAATATTATTATATGTCGGGTGTAAATTTGAACAAAAATCAATGATATGTGCCATGTATTAATGATAATAACTATTAATCCAATAAAGAATATATTAGATATTCATGTAATGTATTCTTTGAGAAAATGGGTGATTATGGTGAGATTATAGTTTAAAATGAGGAAAGGTATTAAGGAAATTTTTTCATCCATATGAAGGTTTTAGGGGTCATACAATTAAGCTACATAGTGAGAAAAAAAAATTTCTAACTGTGCAATAGATACATTACCTTGAAAACATATGTATTTTGTTGAATGTGGATATCCAGATACTAAGAAAATATATAGAAATTTATTTCATTAGAAACAGAAACTAAATCAAACCAAATTCATGGTTTCATGGGAATTTAAATTGTTAATAAAATCATGTTCAATCTCTGAAAAAGGACACTAGAGTTGAAAAATCCATACCAAATGGTTTGCTTATGGTTACTAAAAAACTTTTTCAGAACTTGTGCCAGCATTTTTTCTCTAAAACACTAAAAATATACACCATGAATATGGATTGACTTTATAAACATGAGAGTGATAAAGTAGATCTAAAAAAAGAATACATGCTAATCGAATGGAATCACGAAAACTTCTTACTAATAGGTCTTTAACAGTGATTGCCTTTATGAGTGTCAGTAAAAATCACTGAGAAAGGTGCCCCTTATCAACACTGATAAAATGTACCCTTTATGAACACATAATTTTTAGCACTAATAAAGTGTATTATTTATCATTGCTTTAAATTTAATTCTAATAAAGGGATCCTTAAATAACACTTATCTTAATCTCAAAAATTTTATAGTGCAATTAAATAGTAAAATAAAATAAAAATAAAAAAATTGTATGTTAGAAAATATTAAATAATTTTTTAATTAAATAATTTTTTATAAAATGAATGATATGATTTGTAACACCTTGACCCCACTTACCCAGGTTTGGTGCATTACTTCGTAACATTGTCATGATCACAAAAGATCAAGTCTCGAAAAACCGATTAGTTTAGTAGCCTTGGAAACACTAGATACATTCATAAATGTTACATTACATCATTAAGTGAAAAACTACAATAACATAGTCTCCATAGTCCACACATCTATCCCCTTCAGACTATCCCTATAGGTCAGTCATAAAATATTTCTTCACATCCTGGAAAAAATAAAACATTTAAAGGGGTGAGCTCAGTTGCTCAGTAAGGATAACAATATAGAGGAAGCTTTTATAAATAAACATAAACGTTTAAGGCAATGTATAACTAAAACAAAATTCTTTTAAACTTGAACTTCAACATAATATGGCAAATGTAAAATGAGATAATTTCATTTACTTATTCACATGGATATTCTACTGGTCGAATAACCACATACAATATCAGAAACCACTTTCATAATGATAGAATGCATAATGCCAGACTATCATAACCACGTAGCCAAGGCCTCGTGCCAAGACTACAAATAATATTTTGTCAAGGCCTCATTCCAAGACACTAGTTTGTCTCATGAGACATGCCGATGCATCGAGGAGCTATAGCGGGCTCCACCCGTCACTTATTATGTCCAATGCGTTCCTCATATGAACAGGTTTAAACATATCATAAACCATAATATAATCGTATCATATAAAACATGCATAAAGGAAACATAACATTTACACATTTCAATTACAAGATATCAATATAACACATTGATATAATAAAAACATTATTAAAACCATTTTCAATACCAAAATAAAAGAACATTAAAACATGGTATTTATTTTCCATTTAAAAAAGTTATGACTTGTTAGGTAATCCGAAACTCAAATAATGGTCACGGCGGTGGAGAAGTCATTATCGCCGTATACGTACGACAAGAAAAACATTCCCTTTTTTCGTTTAGTAAAAAGATTTGTATAAAAATATTCCTTTTGAGTAAACGTAAAAGTCAAAGGGGTTTATACACTGTATAAATGAAATTTGTGTATAAAACAAAATATGCCTCAATGAATGGAGATTGAGACGATGTCCCTAAAAAAGATCATTTTTTAAAATAAAATAGATCTATTATGTGTATTCACTATAAGTAAACATAAAACAAGTAAAAATACAAGATAGTACATAACAATATCTTGACATAGTTTGAAATTAGGAGATTAACCCAAAGAATGGAAATTGGGTTAAGAAGTTCCCTTACCTCGTGTCCGGCTTGACTTGATCGTTCTTTAACTTCCTGAATAAAAAACTAGAGTTACTTTCTATTTTCGTAAGAACCTTTTCCATTTTCAATATTCCTTTTATATCACTTATTACCATGTTATGAACATTATGTAATTATTTATGTTAATAACAGTCGTTTTGTCGATCTTTGGTACTTGAGTAAAAAATAAACTTCTTTTATAATTACAAGTTGTTCATGTCGCGAAATATCCATTATATCCAGAATTATATTAATTATGTAGATATCATATATATCGTATATATCCAGTATATACATTCATTTATAATATTACGTAACATTTAGAGGTAAGAAATGAAATGCACCGTTCATGGAGACGGTAAGCCGTATGTACGCATAAACGCTACTTTCATTTCTATTTCGTATTTAATGGAATGAAATTATTTTTACATAAAGGTATACTATAATTCCAGAATAATATAATGTATAATACCATTTACTCCATCCTTTATACATCCCACATATGGCATTAACGATTCAAATCACTTTGAGGGGGCGGTAGTCCGCACTTCCTAAAATGAAGATATCGCGTTTACCCATAATGGAAGCCATAAAGGTATGCCATAAATGAAAAATAAATAATCTTATATAAAACATAAACATATTATATATCATATATAAATATATTTATATCTTAATTTCCACCTTTGAAGGTGTTATATGAGTGTTGAACGATCATCGTTTCGTGAGGCAGAAATTCACCATCCACAGAAACAGTATGTTCTTTAACCATTAGATGTATGTGTGTGTAAGTGTAGCAGGAATCCTTCTTGTAACAACATCCTAGTATATTTAAGATACTGTTTTTCTTACAAAATAAATGAATAAAAAGAGTTTAGGGGGTTGGAGAAGCAAAATAAAAAAAAATAACATAAGAGAAGACATTACTTTAAAATCGGGTAACTCTTTTTGCTTTGAGCCAAAGGCTTCCATGGGAAGCTTTCATCCCAAAGTGAGGCTTCTAGGAGTAAGAGAGGGAAGTTGGGAGAGTATTTATGAAGAGTTTGGCCGAGCCAAATGGATTTAATGTTTGAATAAGGTTGTAGAGGTGGGGGCCTTTTATAAGAGGAGAGGAGGGGCACTCTTGGAAAGTAATGAAATGTTACTTTATTATATAATGAGTTTAGGATTTTAAAGGTCCCACACTTATATATTTAGAGGATAAGGTGATAAGGGTTATAAATATACTCATACAATAGTTTTTTGAGAAGTTTGTGTCTTATATTTTACATTATCTTTTTATTTTATTTAAAATCTTTAATTAATGAGGTAATCGCTGCATCATCATGGTGTCATATCTAATTTAATTTATTTAATGTCTAAAAATTATAAAAAAAATATCATGTTATAGGAAATCCTTTTATATTTATAATGAATATTTATAGTCAAAAATATGACTTGTATTACCCCATTTACAAATTGTTTTAGTAAAACAAATCATGTTTGTGACATTTTTTTTAACATTAAATAAAAAGTTTTTAATGTCATTTTCCAACCAAAGTGGCTCCATGGGGTCCCCAAGTTGACCCATGGATTGTCTTGGTCAGCCATGACTCATCCAATAGGAGTAGGACAAGTTTCATGGTCATTTCATATTTTTATAACATTATCTTTACCTTAAATTTCACTAATTACCTTTAATCGCGATTAATTAATCTTAAAAGTTACTATTCACCAAAAAATTATTTTAATCCCATTGAAACACATTTTAATTCCCAATGAAAACCATGTATGTAGGATTTTTGAATATCAAATCACAGAAGTGGTAATGTTTCATTTAAACGAAAAATCAGTTTTTTAACCACCACTTAGTGGTTTCACTATTCATCAAAAATTAATGTTTTTCAGAACAATGCCAAAATTTTACCCTAAGATTTAATTGATATTCCGAATTCAAAAATGATGTCTATTCTAAAAAATTCCAAACATATAATTTTCATTAATTAATTTTATAATTAATTCAAGCTGTCACAACAAATAGCGTGTTTTTAAGAAACAATATATATCAAAAGATTGACAATTGTTTATGTCCAATTTCAATGTTAAATTAATTATAATGACCACCATTGGATAAAATGGTAAAAATATATTATAATTATACTTTAAACCCACTAAATTGTATAATTTTTCACTATAAATTATTTTTATTAAAAAAGTTGTTTTAAGTATTTTTCACTATTCATAAAAAATTGAAAGTTCTCAGAAAAATACAAAAAATTCAACTTAGGATAATTTTGATATTAAGAATACAAAAATGAAGTGCATTTTGAAATATAAAATTTATATAATTTCAAAAGGTGGGTATTACTATTAATAACTGCTACTTTCATTGGTCGTAGTGTGTTAGAATCTCGAACTTTGGTACAATGCATGCTATTGCATTATTGAAAGAGATGTGTATCCTGAAATCATGGGGTGTTACATTCTACCCTCATTCAATAAATTGTGTCCTCGCTATTTGAAAATGTTCTTCAAAAATAAAAGGTTGAAAATAGAAAATACCTTTTTGGAAAACCCACATCGGAAATATGGTTAATACGAATATAACATTAAAAGAAAGAAAGAGAAGTACAAATGTCACCCGAGATAGCCCATACTAGGATTCTATGAAAATATGGATATTTAAGAAAAACAAACCATCAAGGTCTAATGGAGAGTGGTAGAAAACTGGATTAGGATAAAGTTAACAACAAGAAAATCACAAACTTGTGATTGGTTAAACGGTCATTGAATCCCCATTTGGAAAAGTTAACCGACAATGTTTTTGTTTTAAGTTACCTTTCATAAAGTTGAGGAATTTATTTAATAGATTTACTAAGAATGTAATGAAATATACTTACTTGTCATGTAGACATCCATTCTTTAAAAAATTTTACAACAAACCCATCTTTCACTCAAAAATATAATAGAACTCAAAAATATTATATTTATCCTAATTTTACAAGGTTCAAAATATTAACACATACCATTTAGATTAGGAAAACTTTTTTGTAATAACCAGGGACTTCCTGTAAGCTAGTGGTATGTAATAAAGGCATGTCGCACTATGGTTGTGGGTTCGACTCCTACAGCTTTGTCTGACACGACGGGTTATCCCCTGACCTGCAGGTTGCCCTTTTCCTAAAAATATAGTATTATACTATTCTTAAAGTAATATTCAAAAATGTTTTAACCTTAAACAATACTATCTAAGGTTCAACTTAATCCATTCCAACCATTATAGTTATCCAAAATACCTATGTCTAGACTTTCTCTAAAAGGTCTCTAAATTCCAAAATCAATTGTAACATCAGATTCCCCAAAAAAAGTAATGTTTCTCTTATTGTCACATACTAAAAATATGATTACCTTCATCATATTAAAACCATAATGAAAAAACAAGTATTGTAGTACAATCCTTATATATATCACATTATTCATATAACCCAAATATAATCCTTGCGTCCAAGAGCACCTATACATTAATTATTCCACTTCATCTGTACTAATAGCATATGATTGTCCTTCATCCCTTGGCCTTTTCTGAGGTAAGTTTCCCTGACGCTTAGGACATTCATTTGTATAATGCCCCATTTCCCTACAATTTTAGCATTCAACATTTATAGCCTCTTTCTTTCCCCTGCAATCACGAGCATGGTGACCTTTTTCTCCCCATTTATAACAAACTCCCATTCCTTTTAGGCAAGCATCAGGGTGATTCTTCCCACAATTATCGCATAATGGAAAATCCTTCTTTCCCTTTTTCCCTTTATCTATCTCTTGTTCCACCGTTCTCTTCTTCTCTTACTATACATTGTTGTCATAAGACTTGGAGAATTCCTTTTCTGTCTTGATAGCACATCAGACTATATATTCGTACGATGAGAAGGATTGTGATGGTAAATCTCGATGGAGAAATGGTTTTAACCCATCAAAGAAACGATCAATCTTCCATCTTGGGTTACGTATATATTCTGTAGCATACCTTTCTAACCTTGTAAAGTTGTCCTCATACTTTGCAACATTCTCATCCTCCTTTTGTCTCAGACTTAGAAATTGCCTTTCCATATCTGCTAGATGGTCAAGAGGAAAGTATTTTCCTATGAAAATATCTTTGAACTCCTTCCATTCCATACTTGATACTTCTTCATCATCCTTTGTATTTTGAATCAATTACCACCATTGGTCAGCATCTCCAGTGAGGCGGTAAACTGCCATGATAACATTTTCCCTTTCACTACTTCCCAAGGCATGGAATATTTTCTCTAAGGAATTTATCCATTGCTCAGCTAATAAGGGATTTGTAATTCCATTGAATGTTGGTGGTTGTTTCCTCATGAAGTGGTCTAACATTGATCCTCCACATTGTGGATCAGGGTGCTCCATACGAGTAAGGTTATTATTCATAGCCTGAGTGAGTTGTCCCAGTACGGTAATAATTTGATCAGCACCATTTGTATCTCAAGATCCACAATAATTATCTTGAACAGGAGGGTAATCCCTACACGGAGTGTGTGCATTGATATGGTTTACATTCCTTCCACTTGGCGCCATTTCTAAACAATGGCATAAACTAGATCCGTTTATGAATCAAAATACATAATTCCCTACTTGTAAAACGCTTCACATAAATTGAACTATTTATAGATATAATCCATAATCATAAATATGTTTTCTTTGAGGAAGTATATACTCATAACCCTTCATAGTGGTTTGTAAAGAAAATGAGAATTATCCTAAGCATATCCCCTGGGAGTGTCGTAACCAAGAGTGTAGCAAGGCCCGTTGTCGTGCACCAGTTCCCGTTTGAGTCTAGCTCAAAGAGGTGTTTTTGGGTTTTACCCCTAGGTACATCTATGCCAGAGCCGCCTCTACCTACTCATATCCAGACAGGGATGAAATGCTCTGAAAACTAACAAAATTTATATAATACCCAGATTCTAGGAAGTTCTTCTACACTAATCCTCAAAGTCTATCTTTGGGCTATGTGCTCTAATCAGAGTTTATCTAAATCTAGCTTCCAAGGTTAGTAATAAATTGCCTCTGATACCAACTGTAACACCCCAACCCCAGTTACCCAGTGTTCATTCATTACTTCGTAACATTGGCATGATCACAAAAGTTCAAGTCTCTAAAGACCGATTAGTTTAGTAGCCTTAGAAACACAAGATACATTCATAAATGTTACATTAAATCATAAAGTGGAAAACTAAAATAAAATAGTCTCCATAGTCCACACATCTATCCCCTTCAGATTATCCCTGTAGGTCAGTCATAAAATATTTCTTCACATCCAGGGAAAAATAAAACATTGAAAGGGGTGAGCTTAGATGCTCAGTAAAGATAACAATATAGCGGAAGCTTTTATAAATAAACATAAACATTTAAGTCAATGTATAACTAAAACAAAATCCTTTTAAACTTGAACTTCAACATAATATGGCAAATTTAAAATGAGATAATGCCATTTACTTATTCACATGGATATTCTACTGGTCAAATAACCACATTCAATATCAATAACCACTTTCATAATGATGAAATTCACAATGCCAGACTATCATAACCACGTAGCCAAGGCCTCGTGCTAAGACTACAAATAATATTTTGACAAGTCCTCATGCCAAGAAACTAGTTGATCTCATGAGACCTGTCGATTCATCGAGGAGCTATAGCGGGCTCCACCTGTCACTTATTAATTCCAATGCATTCCTCATATGAACAGGTTCAAACATATCATAAACCATAATATAATCGTATCATATAAAACATGCATAAAGGAAACATAACATTTCCACATTTTAATCACAAGATATCAATAAAACACATGGATATAATAAAAACATTATCAAAACCATTTTCAATACCAAAATAAAAGAAAATTAAAACATGGTATGTATTTTTCATTTAAAAAAAGTTATGGCTTGTTAGGGAAGCTGAAACTCAAATAATGGTCACGACGGCGGAGAAGTCATTGTCGCTGCATACGTACGACAAGAAAAACATTCCCTTTTGTCGTTTAGTAAAACACTTCGTATAAAACTATTCCTTTTGAATAAACGTAAAAGTCAAAGGGTTTTATACACCGTATAAAAGAAATTTGTTTATAAAAAAAAATATGCCTCAATAAATGGAGATTGAGACGAAGTCCCTTAAAAAATCATTTTTTTAAATAAAATAGATCTATTATGTGTATTCACTATAATTACACATAAATAAAGTAAAAATACAAGATAGGACATAATAATATCATGACATAATTTGAAAGTAGCGAATTAACCCAAAGAATTGAAATTCGGTTAAGAAGTTCCCTTATCTCGTGTCCGACTTGACTCGATCATTCTTTAACCTCCTGAATAAAAAACTAGAGTTAATTTATATTTTCTTAAGAAAATTTTACATGTTCATTATTAATTTTATATCACTTATTACCATGTTATAATCATTATGTAATTATTTAAGTAAATAACAGTCGTTTTGTCGATCTTTGGTACTTGAGTCAAAAATAAACATCTTATAATTACAAGTTGTTCATGTGGAGAAATAGCCATTATATCCAGAATTATATTAATGATTTAGATATCATATATATCATATATATCCAGTATATACATTAATTTATAATATTACGTAACATTTAGAGGTAAGAAATGAAATGCACTGTTCATGGAGACGGTAAGCCGTACGTACGCATGAACGCTACTTTCATTTCTATTTCGTATTTAATGGAATGAAATTATATTTACATAACGATATAAAATAATTCTAGTATAATCTAATGTATAATACCATTTACTCCATCCTTTATACATCCCACATATGGCATTAACGATTCAAATCACATTGAGGGGGTGGTAGTCCGCACTTCCTAAAATGAAGATATCGTGTTTACCCGTAATGGAAACCATAAAGGTATGCCATAAATGAAAAATAAATATTTTTATGTAAACCATAAACATATTATATATCATATATAAATATAGTTACATATTAATGGCCACCTTTGAAGGTGTTATATGAGTGTTGAACAATCATCGTTTCGTGAGGTAGAAATTCGCCATCCACAGAAACAGTATGTTCTTTAACCATTAGATAAAGGTGTGTGTAAGTTTAGCTTGAATAGTTATTATAACAACATCCTAGTATATTGAGGATACTGTTTTTGTTACAAAAGAAATTAATAAAAAGAGTTTAGGGGGTTGGAGAAGCAAAATAAAACAAAATAACATAAGAGAAGACATTACCTTAAAATCGGGTAACTCTTTTTGATTTGAGCGAAAGGATTCCATGGGAAGACTTATGCCCAAAGTGAGGCTTCTAGGAGTAAGAGAGGGAAGTTGGGAGAGTATTTGGGCATATATTTTCCAATCAAAATGGCTTGAATGTGTGAATAAGGTGGTAGACGTGGGGGCCTTTTATTAGAGTAGAGGAGGGGCACTCTTGGAAAGTAATTAAATGTTACTTTATTATATAATGATTTTCGGATTTTAAAGATCCCACACTTATATATTTCGAGGATAAGGTGATAAGGGTTCTAAATATACTCATCCAATAGGTTTTTGACAAGTTTAAGTCTTATATTTTACATTATATTTTTATTTTATTTAAAATTGTTAATTAATGAGGTAATCGCTGCATCATCATGGTGTCATAAATAATTTAATTTATTTAATGTCTAAAAATTATAAAAAAATTATCACATTGTAGGAAATACTTTTATATTCTTAATGAATATTTATAGTAAAAAATAGGACTTGTATTACCCCATTTAAAAATTGTTTTAGTAAAACAACTCATGTGTGTGACATTTTTATTTTAACATTAAATAGAATGTTTTTAATGTCATTTCCCTACCAAAGTGGCTCCATGGGGTCCCCAAGTTTACCCATGGATTGTCTTGGTCGGCCATGACTCATACAATAGGGGTAGGAAAAGTTTCATGGATATTTAATATTATTATAATATTATCTTAACCATAAATTTCACTAATTACCTTTAATCGCGATTAATTAAACATAAAAGTTACTATTCACCCAAAAAAATTTAATGCCATTGAACCACATTTTACTTCCTAATGACAACCATGTATGTTGTATTTTTTAAAATCAAATCACAGAAGTGGTAATGTTTCATTTAAACGAAAAATCAGTTTTTTAACTACTACTTAGTGGTTTCACTATTCATTAAAAATTGAAGTTGTTCAGAACAATGCCAAAATTTCACCCTAAGCTATAATTGATATTCCGAATTCAAAAATTATGTCTATTTTAAAAAATTCCAAACGTATAAGTTTCATTAATTAATTTTATAATTAATTCCCACTGTCACAACAAATAGTGTGTTTTTAAGGAACAATATATATCAAAAGATTGACAATTGTTTATGTCCAATTTCAATGTTATATTAATTTTAATGACCACCATTGGATAAAATGGTAAAAATATATTATAATTATACTATAAAACCACTAAATAGTATAATTTATCACTATAAATTATTTTGATTAAAAAAGTTGTTTTAAGTATTTTTCACTATTCATAAAATATTGAAAGTTCTCAGAAAATTACAAAAAATTCAACTTAGGATAATTTCGATATTAAGAATACAAAAATGAAGTCCATTTTGAAATATAAAATTTATATAATTTCAAAAAGTGGGTATTAATATTCATAACTGCTACTTTGATTGGCCGCGGTGTGTTAGAATCTCGAACTTGCGTAAAATGCAAGCTATTGCATTATTGAAAGAGAATCGTATCGTGAAAGATTTGGGTGTTACATGATTATACTATATATAAATTATAAATACTAATAAATAGTATATATTATATATGTACCAAAAATAAAACTAATAAAAAGTAATTAAATTTATAAAAATATTAATCCCTTTTTAAATTAAATAACTATTAATAATGTTGATAAGTTCTATATATTAAGTATATATATATGGTAATATTTATTAATATGTTCTATATAATAAAAAATATTTATTCTATTCATTGAAAAGTGATCTATATAGGGAATAAAGGTTTAAAATTTAAAAAATAATTATAAAATAAAAATACTAACTAATTGCATCGAGTAATATACATAATTGAATATCATAGGATTTCTCAATTAAACATATATAAAATTTGTGTTTTATTGATTTAATATATATATATATATATTTAATTCATATTTATATAAAATGCTTACATGTAAATATTTACCTAATTAATTAAATATTATATAGAAACACATGCACCAAATATTTATGTAATTTTTTCAAATTTCACTATTCACATTATAATTTCATTATGACATGATACATTTAATATACCATGTTTTTAATATTTATTTTTTTTATCATTTTAATATAGTTAATTATTAATAATTTTTTAATAAGTTTTTTTGTAATTTTTTTTGAAATTAATAAATTAATATTAGTTATATTATATAAATTTATATACAATTTTATATAATTTTTAACATGTAATTTTTTACTTAATTTTATTTCCATTTGTAATAATTTTTATTTAATTTATAGAAAATAAATTTATTTTCAAAATTGTCAAAATGTACATTTTTTTATTATTCAATTTCACTCATTTTTTACATGCATTAACATAAGAATAAAAATTCATTAATAATGTTAAAAATATATTTTTAAAGGGAAATTTATAAATAAATATATTTAAAAATGTGTTTATATTATATTTTTACATTTATATATATATTTTTATAAATAAATAAATATTACATTTTTAAAAATGTATTCCATTAAATATAAATAAATAATTGTATATATTTTAATTATTTTAATTTTTTTAATAGATTTATGTAAATAATAAATATTTTTACTAAATCTATATTTATAAAAATTTATAATATATAAAATTATTAAATATATAGATACATAATTTTATAAATATATAATGATATAAAACTATAAATATATTAATATATTAATATATAAATATTCTATTTAAAAATACAGTTAATATAATTAAAAATAAATGATAATATATTTAAATAATTATAAAATTAGAATAAATATATTTAAATATCTTATTTATTCGCTATATTTATTATTATTTTTAGTTAATATATATATATATAATTCTATAAATATATTTACAATTTTTTATATGTATAATTATAATTAAAAACCATTTATCAGTGCTAGATTAATAAGCATGTATAAAAAGACAACTTTATCACAGATATGTTGGTTTTGATAAAGATAGAGATTTATAAACCCTAAAAAGTACAAATAAAATCCTTCTTTAACTATGCTAAAACATTCATTCATATAAATATGACTTCTATTTGTGATTTTTAGTGACGAGAAATATCTATCATAATCATCGCTAAAAATATCCATTAATGATGATTTGTTATCAACCGATATTTATTTAGTAATGATAAAAGGGGTCTTTATCATCACTTTTGTTTATCACTTCTAAATGTGTATCAATCTATTTAAAGAACCTTATTCATTCAAGAATCCGTCGTGATATCCAAATCATTTTGTGGAAGCAACCTAATATCGGCAATCCTCATCATTGATTCCAAGATTTAATTATGGCTCAAACAATTCCAAGGCTCAAATTCCATGGCTCGAATGGTTCCAAGGTGATATGAATTCATGGGTTAATCAAATTCCATGTTTGGTGGAATCTCTACATTCTATCAGAAAAATAAATGGTTCAATCTAATATATTTTCTCTTCATCCTCACTCATTTATATCTTTTTTGGACATAAATATTTTCATTTATTTCATCATTCATTCTTTTCCATCGACATATCATTGAGGTCAATATTAGACATCCATATATTCTAGGAATCACAACTATTGTAGCTCAGAAACATGATGGAGTAGGAACATGTTCCTACTTCCATTTAGGATGAACGATTGTATGTTTTCTTAAATAATAAAAAACAAGATCTAGGTTATATCCCCATTCTGATAGGTGATCGGTATCCCATTTAAACAACCACTTTATAGAAGGCTCATATTTCTTCAAAACATTCAATATCTCATACAGATATTCCAAACATCCACATAATAGAGAATATAAAATATGAGGCCTCACTAGGGGCCTCCCAATGTATAGGATCATACCTATATCGCATCCCTTCTAACTATGGATTTTTTTATTCCCGGAATGACTATTTAATAATTGATTAATAATATACTAACTATCCATCTTAAGGAGGAGGAAACTACACTTAGAGATACCTCCATAAATTTTATTCACTAAATTTTATTCATTACACAACTATTTATTATCTCACATTAGTTTGATAAGTTATTCCCCTTCCAAAATTTTCATTAAAAAGGTAAATATTGGTGAAAATGTAGATAATCTCTTAATTAACACTAGACATGTACAATAAGTTATTTTAATTCAGACACCGCGATGTATGTAGAATCCGAAGGTTATTATACACAATTGAGTGATGCCTCCTAACATAGGACATATGGAATACTAGTCCTAATTCACATGTGATAGTAATACACCCTTTCTTTACATGGGATAAACAGTTAGAGGTGGTTAGGTGAATGACATTGATCATAACATGTGTGTCATATAATCAACGCCATAACCCAATATAGGCATTTTAACCACAATGTGAAAGTCATTCTTAATAAATATTTTTAAAATTGTAATCCCTTTTATATAATTATAATTATACATTGAGCGTCCATATATATTGTAGTGAATTAACTCTAAGTGTTTTTCATCTAAATATCAAATTTATTATTTTTAATTATTATCAATTTTCCCATTCTAGTTAGTAAAAAATATTTATCAAGATTATCACTTAATCATAAAATCATATCATCCCACACTTTTTATGTCAGTATATTATTGTATCATTATATATTATGATCAAATTATCACTACCAAAAATTAATTTATTCTTCCAAACATAGTTACCACATATTTTTTTGAACCAAAATTAGAATATAGTTCATCTAGTTTCCAAGACCTTTGTAAAAATATATCAATCTTTGAATTCATATCCCACTCATTAAAACTTCATTAAAACAACCTCATTTCCATCATCACACTTCAAATAAATTCTATGTATATTTTAAATTAATCCATCGAAAAACATATAAATATTTAATATTTCATTTTATTTTAAATAACTTTTAAACTCAAACATTTAATATTAAGTGATAAATTTTTTGAAATTAAATGTACCCTTTGAACATTTCAAAAATACTTAATTACATCAATATACCTATCATGTGATATGAAAAACCAATATCTAATATGAAAGGATATTTTCATTATAAATATATTATTGTGACATAAAATATATGTTCCACATACATTAAATACTTTTCATGTTATAAATTCCTAATTATTTTCATAATAATCATATATTTTTTTATAAAAATATTAATCCATCATAAAACCATTTAATTTGACACATTTTCATTATATTTTATTCAATGGTTGAAATTCATCATCCAATTTTACTTTTGAGTATTTTCTTAACATCAAAACTATTTTTGTAATAATGGGTCATCTCCCATTTAACATAAAAACTTTATATATTCCATACTTATTATTATTCATCTCATTATGACTAAAATTTTATACTATGTATGGAAAATCACCATATAACCCATAATGGACATGAAAATAAATTTTTATTTAAAAGCCAAATCTTTATATTGTTGAAAAAAATCATGTTTTCAACCTATGTAGACATAATTCTTGAATCAAATTATTGGCTAATAATTTTTAGATCATTGAAACCTTTATCATTATTTGGTATAGTATTCCTAAAATTATTTCTTCCATTTCTTATTGATTTTTTAATTGAATTTATAATATTAATATATTTTCAAATATTTTATTTATCATTAATATTAAAGTAAGAACTCGGTTCTTGTTTCTGAGGTACATGTTTCTTATTTTCTCTTTTCCTTCAGTGTTTTTGAGAAAATATGGAAAATGGGTAAATCCCAAAAATTAGGAAAGTACACGTCGTGTACTTTTGGCCGTGTGGAATGAGTACACAGGGTGTGTGGTTGTGTCAGTGATGAAGGGTGTAGGCACCAACAACACGTTGTGTAGTGGTCCTTTACACGCCGTGTAGTTAGTCGGTAGGTGAATAGTAAGTAGGTGGCCAACTGTGTGACTGAACACACCGTTTACTCAAGGAGACATGTCGTGTAGTCACGTCGGCAGGTGAACAGTGCCATGCTGGTGGGAAGCTACCAGAGGAACAGTAAAAAATGTGAAGTACACGCCGTGTACTTGGAAATACATGTCGTGTACTTTGTTTTTTCACATAAAATGGGATGTAGCCTCCCCTATTCACAAGGAAGTCTTAGAATGGGAAGAGGGAGATCAGGAGAGAAGGCCAAAGCTTCAGAGATCCGCCAGGCATTCATCAAAAATCCATTTCTGCCTCGGACTATCTTGTTGGAACCGCGCTGGTAATCCCCCTCATCACTTAGTGTGTCTCTTGCCAATTATTCCCCTAATGGAAGTTATTTTCATTTAATCGGTGTTTCTTTTCACCTCATATCTATAATGTTCTAGGACGAATCTAGGATCGTCATTCGCATATATCATTCTTGGGTGTTAAAGGTATGTTTCTTGGTGTTTATTTTCCAATTGTTGTGTGTTTTTTATGTTTTTGAGCTACGAACCCATATTTGGGGTGTCATGAGGCTGAGTTTGTGGATAATTTTAATACCAAGAATTGTATAGGTGATTAATTAAAGTTTTAAAACTGTTTTTTGGGATCAGTTCTTGGATCCAGGACCACCCCCGGGGTGCATTTCTCGGTTTAGCCGTTTGGCCAGGATACCCGAGGGTATTCCTTTAAAGTAATTATTATAGAATTTTCTTGAGAGGAATTGCTTGTGAATGTTTATTTACATGTTGGGAATGGCCCTGTTACTTGTGCCTGAGGGCAGTGTTTTACTTAGCCCATGGGCGTTGATTTGCTTAGCCGAAGGGTAGTTGTTATCCTAGCCTGAGGGCAACTTCTTCTCTGCCTATGGGCAGTATATTCTGTGACTGTGGATGACACTTACTACGCCTGAGGGAAATATCCATGTGCTTGTGGGTAGATTCTTGTGTTGGATACTCTTTACCTGAGGGTAGGGGTTTACGTGTCTGAGGAAATTAGCTGTTTACTTAGAATATTCACTATGGTGATATTTTAAAGTAAAGGATTAAATAGATATTAAAATGGCAGTATAATTGGTTAAGTTAGTCAATTTTAGTACTTCTTGCTTTATTTCACTTTACTACTATAAACCAGTGTTCCATGTTTTACACACAGTTTAGCACGTGCTTTTTGAGGGTGCCTGCTGAGATATATTTCTCACACCCTATTTGGGTCACATTTTCTGGCCCAAAAAGATTACGTTTCTGAAGGTGTAGATAAGGGTAAGGGTCCTTATAAAGGTACTTGATTAATTATGGGGTGTAAGAGAGCATGGTACCGAGAATTGGTTCGCGATGCCGGGGGCACTTCTATTTTGTTTTTTTTTTGTACTTTTACTTTAGTTGTATTGTATTGTATTGCAGTGTAACATGTTCTGGCTATTTTCGTAGAATAGTGACATGCTACATCTTCATATATATATGACAGTTGATTTCCCTTTTTGTTATAAGTTCTTCATTTTCAGTTATATGTACTGTTACTGCTTCTGCTGTTATTGTATGTTTATTTATATTTCGTGGTGCTACACTTTGAAAAATGAGGTCATAGTTTCCCCACTATCAGACCTGGGCCCTCGCTGCTAATCGGAAGCCTCTAGCATTTGGGAAAATGCGCTTGAGGTCACGTGGCGAACAGGGTTCAGGGAACCCGTGGAGTGGTACCTTGGTCTGAGACGTTACAAAGTGGAATTAGAGGGTGTTCTTTTATTTGACTTACAATTTGGATCCTTAGTCAAGGATAGGATGGAATGGTAGTTGGTAATAAGTTGTGTCTGGGCATAGCTAACCCATGTACAGGGAAAAGCCAATTTACCTCGTATTTCAATTTTACTGATTTTTCAATTTACAGTTGAATAGATTTTCACCGAAGGGTGACGCACTTGAATTGTTCTATTTATATTTTATCTGCGGGTTCTATTTAGTTGCAACCTGATGAGATGAGGGTATACCATTTCATGCATCATATAGACACATGCTAGAATCACATTCCATGCATAGTTTCCATGACATGTAGGTACATTAGAAATTTCATATTGTTGTGATAGTTGTCGTGCTAGAAAAGCATGCTGTTGTGAGAGCTGCTTGATAAAGACCTGCTATGTGATAAAGTCTTTTTGTATAACTTTGTTAAAATAATGGACGCCAAACTTCATTTTTTGGGGATTATGGGCCCCCATTTACCAGAATTTGGTGGATCATTGACTGTTTGTTTTGTTATAACACAGATGAGATGTCAAACATTGTTTCGTTGAGAGTATGGGCCCTCACGGATCGAAATTTGGAACATAGGTGTTTTTTACATTGTTTTCTAGGTTCCGAAAAAGTTTATGAGGCATACTATCCAGAATTTCTAGTATAAACACCGTGTAGTACCTTCAACAGGCCGTGTATGGTCTTCTGTTCGGGAAGAAAATAAAATTTTTGAGTACACATCGTGTACCCAAATTGAAAGTCGTGTAGTCTCTTTCCGTGTCACAAACTGTGTGGGAAGTGACATGGGGAAGGGAAGATCTTGGGGAGAACACGCCATCTAGATTATGTACACGCTGTGTAGTGAGGAACCAGTGTACATCGTGTAACCAACAACACGGGCGGAGGAAACCTTAAGACATACACGCCATGTCCACTGTGGAACACGTCGTGTAGTGTGACCTGGGAACCCGGCAGTGTAACTAACAACACGGGTCATGATAATCCTTTCTAGTACACGTCGTGTGTATATTGAACACACCGTGTAGGTTGAGCCATGTAAACCGGCCGTGTAACTAACAACACGGGTCGGCGGAGCTCATCGAGTACACGTCCTGTACCTGTGGGACACACAGTGTATTCTTTTCTGAGGAAATACCATGTGGAGTAAGCCGTGTGGATGGGAAAAAAGGTGGTGTACACACTGTGTGTGGGTGTAACACATCATGTAATGTCAATCCGAGTAGTTGGCCATGTCACAAGAAACACGGGAAGTTGGAAATAACACCATACACGATGTGTAGATGATATACAAGCCTTGTAGTTTTGTTCAAAGGGAAGTCGTGTGGCATAGCCGTGCAGAAGGACCCGAGCAGGGGAAGGTAAGTCTGATACAGGCCGTGTAGTCTTGTTTTACAACTTTTGAATGCCTTATTACTCCTGTTCCCTTTTTGGGTTTCTTCATTTTCGGTCTTAATAACCTTGTTCTAAGGAGTGTTTGTTTACCTTGAAGTGTCATGTCGACGAGACGACCGCATGTTGTTCTCCAGGAGAGCGGCAATAAGAATACTCCAGAGATGGTGGGTCATGGGCTACCATTGGATCCTCCAGCAGATCCAGATACGATGCCAGCCGTTAGACCGGACACAGGTGCGGAGGCGCAGTTCCGTGAAGGCTTATAGCAGTTCATGCAGATTTTTCAGGGAGCACCGCCGGCTACCACATCTATGGCCGAGCTGACTCGTATCTTCCAGTAGCAGTGTCTGCCTACATTCTCAGGGGATGTCGGACCACAGGCTGCGGAGTCTTGGCTAGGATCGATGTAGACTATTTTCGATCATCTTGAGACGCCTCCAAGGTCGAGGGTCAAGCTTGCGGCATACATGCTGTGTGATTCCTCCAAGAGGTGGTGGGATGTTTCCACCCAGTCAGAACATCACAGAGACATGGTGTGGGAAGATTTTCAGGTAGTCTTATATGAGTTCTTCATCCCGGATATTCTAAGAGAAGATAGAGCTCGAGAGTTCATGAATCTGCAGCAGGGAGCTATGTTGGTGATGGACTATTTTGCTCGCTTTACTGAGCTTCACCACTTTTCACTCGTGCAGGTGGGCGATGAGATGCTGAGAGCAAGACGCTATGAGGATGGTCTTCGTTATGACATCTAAGAACTGTTGAATGTTTTCTGGTTGCCTACTATAAATGCTATTGTGAACCAGGCGCTGATTACAAAAAGAAACCTGCGTGAATCTAGTGGTGTGGTCCAGGGCGGTTCAGCACCAGTTACTGGTACTATTTCTGCTGGCATGAGGAAGAGACAGATGGAATTCTCTCAGGGTGTTAGTACCAGTCAGATGAATGCTTCTGGTGGCCAGGTCATGTTCTACCAATATGGTAGAGAGGGGTACAAGAGGCCATAGTGTCCTTGAGACCCATTGGAGTGTCGAGCTAGCGGCAAGATGGGTCATCTGCAACACTTTTGCAGGGAGTTTCCACCGATGGCTAGTGAGAGGGGTTATATGCAGACTCTGCATGTGGGAGAAGGACCAGTGGCTTCTTACTAGTCGGGGAACTGGAATACGTCAGGGCATGTAGGCAGAGATGGTGTTTGTGGTCGTGGTATCCATACACCAAGATATCAAAGGCAGTAGGGCATGACAGCTCACAGTAGCCGGGCTGTGTCGCAGGGTCGCGACACTGGGTAGACATATGCAGTTCAACAGAACCAGCATGAGCATGATCCCGGAACTTCTACAATCAGAGGTACTATTCTAGTAGCTTATGTCTTATCTTCAGAACTTTTTAATACGGGTGCTACACATAGTTTCATATTTGTACCCATTGTGGATAGCCTTGGGCTCTGTGTTTCTTCTTCGTCTGATATCATGATGCTAGACACTCCGTTGGGGACTAGGATGGCTCGTGTGCGTCGGAGTAAGGAGTCCCCCCTTGAGGTTGGATAGTTTCACTTCCTTTGGGACCTCTATGTCATAGAGATTACGAGCTATGATTTCATTCTTGGGGTGGACTAGTTGGTTCCCTTTATATCATTTGTAGACTTCTTTCATCGTAGGGTGAGTTTCACATCACCAGAGGGTTGAGAGTTTTTATACAAAGGTGATTGGGATGTTCAGGCGAGCCGAGCTATACCAGAGCATCGTGGGCGAGGTGGAGTCATAACCCAGATTGCGAGTTTATAAATGGATGACCAAGGAACATGTCTTATGGATTTCCCTCCAGCGATTGATCGTTTCAGGGATGTATTCTCAGACTACTTTTCAGGTCGACCTCTAGAGCGAGAGGTGGATTTCTCTATCGAGCTTGTGCCAGGAGCAGCACCGGTGTCCATTTCTCCATATAGGATGGCTACACCTGAGTTACGGGAGATCAAGAGGCAGTTAGAGGAGTTACAGGAAAATGGTTTTATCTGATCCAGTACTCCTCCTTGGGGTTCTCCGGTCCTTTTTTCAAATAAGGCAGACGGTACCCTTAGACTCTGTGTGGATTATCTGAAGTTGAACCAGCTGACATTCAAGAACCAATATCCCTTTCTGAGGATTGATGATCATTTCTCTCAACTTCAGGGAGCATGAGTGTTATCAAAGATTGAATTGAGATTAGGATATCATCAGCTACACGTTAGACCATCTGGTGTACCGCTCACATCTTTCAAGAGCAGGTATGGCCTATATGAGTATACGGTTATGGCGTTCGGAATCACGAATGCGCCAGCGGTTTCCATGTCTCTAATGAATCATGTGTTCCATCCTTATCTGGACTCTTTAGTTGTAGTATTCATGGACGATATCTTGGTGTACTCTCACACTCGACACGACCATGCCACCCATCTTGAGATCGTATTGAGTACACTGAGAGATCATCAGATATATGCTAAGCTCTCAAAGTGACATTTTTGGATGGACCAGATTCACTTAATAGGTCATATCATCTCAGAGGAAGGAGTTTCCATGGACCCAGAGAAGGTGAGAGTAGTAGTTTCCTGGGATCATACTAAGAACGTGTTTGAGATACGGAGTTTCTGGGGGCTGGCTGGTTACTACAGATGCTTAATAAAGGACTTCTCTCGCTTAGCAGCACCGTTGAAGCGCTTGACTAAGAATGGTGTGAGGTTCGTTTGGTCAAAATCTTTCCAGACAGCCTTTCAGGACCTGAAAGGAAGGTTGACATCAGCACCGATCCTGATACTCCCAGAGCTGGGGAAGAGCTATACATTTTACTGTGATGCATCGGGTATTGGGCTAGGAGCAGTGTTGATGCAGGATGATCGAGATCTTGCATACGGGTCTCGGCATTTTAGGACACATGAGAGGAATTACCTGACACATGATATCGAGTTAGCTGCAGTTGTTCATGTGTTGCACTATTGGCGACACTATCTATTGGAAAACAAATTGTGGTTTTTACCGATCAAAAAAGTCTCAAGTATATCTTTACTCAGTGTGGCTTGAATCTGAGGCAGAGAAGGATGGTTGAGTACCTACAGTCCTTCAATTTTGAGCTTTCCTATACACTTGGTAAAGGTAATGCAGTAGCTGATGCACTGAGCAGGAAGACTCAGATACAGGTTGTGCAGGAGGCCAGTGGCGAGTGGCATCTTATGGCTCTGTTCTCTAATATGCATTTGGAGGTGCATGAAATTCACGGGAAAAATTATCTTTCCTCTTTAGCTTTGACTTCTAACCTCCTAGATAGAGTGAGTATGAGACACCTATCTGATCCAGAAGGCCTAGTTCTACGGGAGTTGGTGGTAAGTGAGGACCCTCCTCCTGGGTGGATGATATGCGATGATGAGGTTCTGCGTTTCCATGGACGAGTGTGGGTTACAAGGGATATACATGAGGAGATGATGCAGGAGTTTCATGATTAATCTTGGGTAGTTCATCCAGGGGTTACCAAGATGTACCGAGACTTGAGACGTCAGTACTGGTGACCGGGTATGTAGAGAGAAGTAGCTGGTTTTGTTACGAGGTGTTCCACCTGTCAGCAGGTGAAGGCGGAGCATCAGAGACCATTTGGACTATTACAGAAGTTACCCATTCGGGAGTGGAAATGGGATGATGTCGCGATGGACTTCGTGACTGGTTTTCCGAGGTCACCTCGAGGAAATGATTCTGTGTGGGTTGTTGTGGACAGACTCACCAAGGAAGCTCACTTTTTTCTAATCAATGAGACCTTCAATGTTAACGAGCTCTGGAAGTTGTATATCTGAGAGGTTGTGCATCTTCATGGGGTTCCCCGTTCTACTATTTCAGATAGGGATGGTTGTTTTAAGTCTTGTTTCTGGCAGAGTTTTCAGAGTGTATTAGGTACATAGGTGCTTTTGAGCACATCTTACCACCCTCAGATCGATGGTTAGTCAGAGAGTACGATACAGGTGCTTGGGGACATGCTGTGAGCATGCATCCTAGACTTTGGGGGATCTTGGGAGAAGCATATACCCCTAGTTAAGTTTTCCTATAATAATAGTTTTTAGGAAACTATCGAGATGGAACATTATGAGGCATTATATGGTAGGCCATACTGATCACCATTGTGCTAGTTAGAGGTAGGTGATGTAGCTTTGCTGGGACCACGTCTCATGCAGGAGAAGTCTTAGTAGGTCTAGTTGATTTAGAAGCAGATGGTTACTGCACAGTCTCATTAGAAATCATATACTGATCGACGCAGACAACCTTTGGAGTTCGTGGTCGGGGATCAGGTTTTCTTACGTGCTTCGCCAAGGCTGGGACACAAGAGGATCAGGAGACAGGGTAAAATTTCACCGAGGTATGTGGGGCCATTTGAGATTCTGTGGAGAGTCATCCTGGTTGCTTATCGGTTGCAGTTACCTCAAAGTTACTGGGCCATGCATGATGTTCTCCATGAATCTCAGTTGCACCATTATCATTAAGACATGTCTCACGTTTTTCAGCCCAAGGATGTTGAGCTTGTGGTAGATGCGTCCTTTGAGGAGCATCTCATTCGTATCATTGATAGGAGCACGAAGGTTCTCCGAGGTCAGTTAGTTCCTCTCGTACGGGTGATATGGCAGCATGGCCGAGTGTAGGATGAAACCAAGGAGCGGGAGACCAATGTATGTGCTCAGTGGCCAGAGTTTTTCACGGCTTCATATTCACCACCCTTTGAAGGGAAATTCGGGGGCGAATTGCATTAATGGTGGATGTTTGTAAGAACCTGGTTCTTGTTTCTGAGGTACGAGTTTCATCTATTTTCTTTTCCTTGACTGTTTTTTAGAAAATATGGAAAATGGGGAAATCCCAAAAATTTGGAAAGTACACACTGTGTACTTTTTCCACATGCCGCGTACTTTTGGCCATGTAGAATTAGTACACAGGGCGTGTGGCTGTGTCGGAGATGAAGGTAGTAGGCACCAACTGCATGTCGTGTAGTGGTTCTTTACACGACGTGTAGTCAGTCGGCAGGCGAATAGTAAGGTGGTGGCCAGCTGTGCGACTGAACACGTTGTGTACTCAAGGAGACATGCCGTGTAGTCATGTCAGCAGGTGAACAGTGCCACGCTTGTGGGAAGCCGCCAGAGGAAAATGTTAAAAAATGGGAATTACACGCCGTGTACTTTGAAATTCATGCCATGTACATTGTTTTTTCGCTTAAAATAGGCAGTCGCCTACCCTGTTTATAGGGAAGTCTTAGAACGGGATGAGGGAGCTCGGGAGAGAAGGCCGAAGCTTCAGAGATCCGTCGGGCGTTCGTCAGGAATCCATTTCCGCCTCGGACGATCTTGTTGGAACCGTGCGGGTAGGCCCTCTCATCTCCTGGGGTGTCTCTTGCCAGTTCTTCCCCTAATAGAATTTATTTTCAATTAAGTGGTGTTTCTTTTTACCTCAGATCTACATTGTTCTAGGATGAATCGAGGATCATCATTCGCATATATCGTTCGAGGGTGTTAAAGGTAGGTGGCTTGGATTTTATTTTCAAACTATTGTGTGTTTTGTGTGTTTTTGAGCTACGAACCCATATTTGGGGTGTCGTGAGGCTAAGGTCGTGGCTAATTTTAATACCTAGAATTGTATAGGTGATTAATTAAAGTTGGAAAACTGTTTATTGGGATCAGTGCTTGGATCCGGGACCACCCATGGGGTGCATTCCTCTGTTTATCCATTTGGCCCGGATACCCGAGGGTATTCCTTTAAAGTAGTGATTGTAGAATTTCCTTGAGAGGAATTTCTTGTGAATGTTTATTTACATGTTGGGCATGGCCCAATTTCTTGCACCTGAGGGAAGTGTTTTACTTAGCCCGTGGGCGTTGTTTTTTTTAGCCCGAGGGCAGTTGTTATCCTAGCCTGAGGGAACTTCTTCTGTGCCTGTGGGGAGTTGATTCTATGCCTGTGGGAGACACTTACAACGCCCGAGGGAAATATCCATGTGCATATGGGAATATTCTTGTGTTAGATATTCTTTACCTGAGGGTAGGGGTTTACGTGTCTGAGGACTTTAGTTGTTTACTTAGAATATTCACTGTGGTGATATTTTAACTTAATTGATTCAATAGATATTAAAATGGAAATATAATTGGTTAAGTTAGTTACTTTTAGTACTGCTTACTTTATTGAAGTTTACTATTGCACACCATTGTTGTATGTTTTACACATAGTTGAGCACGGGCCTTTGGTGGGTGCCTACTGAGATATATTTCTCACACCCTGTTTGGGTCACGTTTTTCGGCCCAAACAGATTACGTTTCTGTTGGTGTAGATAAGGGAAAGGGTCCTTATATAGGTACTTTATTGCTTTTGTGGTGTAGGAGATCATGGGACTGAGAATTGGCTCGCGATGCCGTAGGCTGTTCTATTTTGTTTTTTTGTACTTGTACTTCAGTTGTATTGTATTGTATTGTAGTGTAACATGTTCTGGTTGTTTTCGTAGAATATTGACATGCTACATATTCATATATATATGATTGATGGTTTCACTTTTTGTTATTAGTTCTTCATTTTTAGTTATATGTACTATTACGGCTTCCGCTGTTATTGTATGTTTATTTATATTCCACTGCACTACACTTTGACAAATGAGGGCATAGTTTCCCCACTATCAGACCTAGGCCCTCGCTGCTAGTGGGAAGCCTCTTGCATTTGGGAAAATGCGCTTGAGGTCATGTGGAGAACCGGGTTCGGGGAACCCGTGGAGTGGTACCCGGGTCCGGGATGTTACAATAAAATATAATAATTATATAGGTTGTTGCATCAGTTGTTACAAAAAAATAAAGGTTATCAAATTAAAGTTTTTTTAGAATATTTATTAGAAATTATATTTATTTATTCGTCATTTTAGTTTTAAATTTATTGGTTCTACCACTTGGAATCCCATATTACTGTCGAAGTAAAATAAATAGATCTTTATTTACTTAAATGTTTTATCAATAAATTAATATATAATCTAGTTTATTGATAGAGAGTTTATTATTATTATTATCATATATGGGTTTCTTATTACTACTTAGTTTCCTATATTATATATAATAGGATGTGATTTAATAACAAGTTACAATGTTTTAATTTTAAAAAATGGATGGAATTACCCAATTTGAAGAACATAGTATAGTAAAAATGTAATACTCGTCAGCTTCATCTCCCAATGAGTTATTATTTCAATTTCAATATTTATACTCATCCCCTATATCTTTTTTGTTTCTTTTAGTACTCATATCAGTATTTATCCCACAGATGACCGTTTCTTAGAGTATCTTAAGTAACATTGCAGCAAGCCCATATGAGAAAGAATATGTGTGTCATGAATTAAATATAATGATAAATGTTTGAGATATGAGATAATGAGGATGGCAGTTGTCTATAAAATTCACTATATAATGAATTAATTAGATAATACCTAACATAGTAGAATAATTTTTTACCAAAATTCATTTACTGATTTTCATCAATTAATACTGAAATTATTTGAAAAAAATACAATGTTTGGATTCCCTTATTGGATTTGTCTATTACATTCACCATTGATAAAGGATATATTATGTGTATTTATTTATTTAAAATAAGAAAAATAATATCTTATGAACACAATAGTATGGGTATGTATCAAAATTGGATTCATGCTAATCATTTGACAATATAGTATGATGTTGGAGGAAAAGAGTTCGTCTCCTATTCAGTTGATTGTGCACACAACCTTTCTTAAATCCTTTTTTGTGTTTACATTGTTGTTCTTCATGAAAATTTAGTCTAAAATATGTTGAAAGAAATTTATTTTCCATGGAATAAATTAGATTTATAAATATTAGACTAAAATGGGTAAAAATTAATGCACATAGAAATTGGTATGATGCAATGTTTTTTGGATAATTTTATATTAATATCATTGTAAAAGATGAGGAAGACCACAAGGAAGAAATAATAATGGAAATTTAATATTACATTCATGATTTTCCAAAGTTGGTTGAGATTTCGAATAGATATTGTAATAGACCACTATAAATCAGTTGAACTAAACACCAAAAATTGTCTATGGTATTGACATAATATAATTTTAAAGATGGAAGTGGATGGGGTGATAACGTATTTACGGAACTACATCGGTTCCAAAATGATATTACAATGGAATAAAATGAACAAAAATATTGGAAATATGAAGCTAAAATAATGATATGTTTCATGTGAATGATCTCTTATAAATACATGCTTCTCAAAATGATTTAATATTTTTTTTCATGGACCATGAATCACTCCTAAAATTCTCTAACTATGGTTGAGATCTGTAAATGAAAAATAAATCACATCCTCCAAAATCTATATGGTAAATTCCTATCATTCCATGGGTTAGAAAACTTTTTTGGATGTAATTAAACCACGAGACAATTGAATAGAAATGGAGATACATGAATTAAATATGTGAAAATACATCCTTTAATATATTCTCCTTGGTGGAAGAAAATTGATTACAAGTATCCTGAATTTTTAAAAGCGTTATTGAGAAATAAAATAAATACTTTTTCTATATGATGTTGTACTCATAGAACAAGGAACATTATGATGGAAAATTATAAATTACTTCCTTGGTTATTCAATATGTACAAATACATTATTTTCTCTCTCCATATATATTGAAAAATTAATCCTGCTAAATGTATTTATGAATATTGGGATCCATTGATTGATAATTTTAAATTGATGTGAGATATAGGTGTTACAATATTTGATTCTCATTGAAGTGATGAATTCCCATTGAGGGATATGTTGTATGGAATGATAAATGACATAACTATTAAATACATATATTAGGCTACAAAATTAATGGAATGTTTCAGTGTCCCATTTTTGAAGAATTCACTCACTAAATTTGGTTGAAATATTGATAGGAGACATTTTTATTTGGACATCAGAAATTTTTATCATCCTGACATAGATATGGACCCATGATGAAAAAATTTTATAGATATATTAAATAAGGTACAACACCATCTCCATTCATGGTTGATCGACTTGTCAATATAGCAAAACATATAGACACTTATTTTATTGAACCATTTTTTAAAAATCATACAAAATCCAGTTCGTAGAAGACTTTAATTTTTATAGAATTACTGTATTGGATTTATCATTATGTTAGACATTTTATTAATTTCATGATTGTATAAAAAATATCTATCTGATAGTGTAATTTCAATTTTTCTAAATTTTCTAGAGAAATTGAACAATGGAATCAAGGAATGGTCATATATGATTGACCTGGGGATGAGGTATTACATGACATCGGTGAAGGGTAAAGGCTAGAGCATTCTCCACCCATCAACATAATTTCTAACTAGATAGAAGAAATAAAAATTATTTCAGTTAAATAATAAAGTAAAAGTATCATAGGGGTATTCATCTAATATAAATAATGTCATGTCAAAAGAATAATTTCAAGATAAATGACTAAAATCAAATGAATATCATCTTTTGATGGAATATTTCATGAAATTTTCTTTCAGTTCTATTCATCGTAAAATTATAAGACAAAAATTAACCAGACATTTCATCTTTTTAAATGAAATATTTAGTAATGTTAAATATTTAATGAAGGGTCTAATCATGAATTAGTAGGTTGAATTCATGTTATCTAAATTAGGGATGTTATTCCTACCAAATTTATATCATATCATGGTCTACTTGAAGGATCACATGGATAGAGAGGTTCAATTATGTCTTCCTTTCCATTATATATTGATCCACCACACTAAATAGTCTACGAAGATTATGAAAGCGTGTGTCGATAATTTAATTTATCCAGAAGTTGGTATTGTAGAAAAATATATTGTTCATGAAGTCGCTGAATTATATATCGACTACCTGCCATGTATTGATAAAATTGGTCACCCACTATTTTTTCATAGTGGAAAGCTAATGAGCAAAGCGATTTAAAGATGATATGTTGTTACAATTATGTTGATAGAGTAGGATAAAGTAGATTGTTTCATTATAAAAAAATTGTGAATATTCCGATCCAAAAATTAAATCCCACAAATAAATTCTTATAGATTTTAACCCTTCAAATGATGAAGGAAGAATATCAAATTAAAATAATAAAATGTTTATAGGATGGTTCTAAAATCAAATTTATAAGGAGTTATCTGAAATTACAATTTTAATCCCTAAATGACTTCAATGGAAATCGTGGGGATCGAATGAAAATATTATGTCATACATTGGTTTTTTAGTAAATGCTTATTTATTCTATAAAAAATTACTTGATAATTTCAGTATGATTAAAAATATCCATGTTATGCTTGTGGTGGAAATGATGAACATATATGGTTCCAAAAATAAAAATCCAATTTATTAAAATATGTTATATTTTGGCATTATCGAATAGATATATGGGTTGAATTATAATAAATTTCAGGTTCCAATTTTCCATTGAAAATTGATTGAAAATATTTTCTTAGTTATATTTAATGAAATGGGCTTCATGAAAAAGAGTTTTAGTATGGAAAGGGGAAGGATGATCTGTTTATAATGACATCACAAATAGTGCAATTATATTATATCTCATGTCGATAAAATAGTAATTGGTCATTTTCGAGTTAGAGACTAAAACAAATGTTGAGGTTGATGAAAATTTAATTGTGGATTACCCATTCATTGGGATATCACATTCATTTCACTCTTATACTAATGTTCATAATGTCATGTTTATTAGAGAGGACAAAAAACTAGGAATTTTGAATCTTGATAAAAGATCAAAATCCCAAAAACCATAAAAAACATAGGAATTTCAGTGATAAGTTAAAATTGTTTTTTAATATATTAATTTTTTTCTTATAATATATTCTATACTCTACTACATTAAAATAATCTAAAATAAAAGGTTGAATACTCATATAGATAATGTTATTTGAACTTGATGATGCAACCAATCCCATAGAATAATAAATGGTAATGAATGAGTCCCTCTGAGATGATGTAAATGTAATGTTACAATATATTTTCTCTATTTTACTGAAAACTAATATAATAAAATTTTGATTTTATTTTCATTAATCATTGCAGATTTCAATTATATTAGAATATTTCATCCTATTTAACATGTCGTTCTGTAACAATAATTAAATGGACTTCTTATCCCTCAAAATATTTTCAACCCTCTAGTGCCGAAATTTTTCACTTTACTTCATGTTCCCTCCACTGCCTTTTCCAGAAGTTAAATTTTTCTTTCTCTATTCAATCAATGTGGTAATATTGATGTTTTCAGAGTAACATAATTTTAAATAGAATTGATTTATTTTCCCTATTTATGATTAATTTATTTCATTTTATTATTAATCACTTGTGAATTGTCTTTTTATAAATTTTGATTCATTTATTTGAGTTTGGATGGTTTGTTCAAATATTATAATGCTCATTAGAGATTAAAATACAAGGATGAAACTAAGATAATGAAACATATAAATGAGTTAAGAATGTATAAACCCATATTGAAAAGTTGAATTACTACTACTTATTTAATTAATTTTTTTCATAAATTTATCTACTAATTTAATGTCAATTTCCTCATCATTTTTATCTAATTTTTATTTATTTTGGGAATAGATATTTTGGGGAGGTCATATTTCTAATTAAACTATCTAAATCAATACATAAAATAGATATCAAACCAAAATATCAATGTTACCAAGATTTTAATAGTTTTTCTCAATCGAACTACAACACCACATATTGAGTAAATTTTTTTAGATTGAATTTTTTTTTTCAGAAATGAGCCTTGAATCAATATGTTGTGTTATAATTTTGAAAAAAACACAGTGGAAATATTGGTAGAATTGTAAATTGGTGTCTTTTGGATAATTTTTTTTAGGAATTAGTTTCACCTCTTTTCAACATACGGTGTGATCGGTATGATTCCATGTTCTTCCTTTTATTTAAAATGAACATTATTTTTATTAATAAAGACAAATGACATGCTCAAATCAAGAAAAAAAATTGGATTATATTTATAATTTATGAAAATGCTCGAGAAGTCATTTTTATGAATATAATTTTGTAATACCTCAATATGATAAATGGTATTCCTAATATGAATCAAAGAGACTATTATTAGTTTGAAATTGATATCATAATTTGAAAAGTGTCACTGAATAAAAACTAAGAAATCATGATTGGTATTACATGATAATTTATGATAATTATTCATATTTCATTTTTGCCTTTTAGGAATCAGTATCAAATTAAACTAATACACATCATGATTGAATGAAAAAAAGTTAATGTTTCCTTTTTAAAATGACTTTTTCATAAAAATAAAAAGTGAGGTACTAAAAACTATGAAAAAACATTTTAATTGTTTTGATACTTTATAAATGATCCATAATTTATTTTAGTGGTTTAAGAAGCATCCTAAACACAATCTGACGCAAAATATGACTCTAAGTGCCTATTTTTATTAAAATTGACAGATAATTTTTGATAAAAACTAAAATTGACGTATTAGAGAACAAGAAAATGCATTAATATTGTTTTAATACATTATTAAAATGAACAATCAGTTATTTTTTACATGTAGTAATCAAATAAACCCCAATACAATACACGATGTGACCAATATGACTAAAAGTTTGTGTTTTCTATATTAAATCAACATTTTAATTAAACTAGTATTAGTCACTGAAAACTGATCAAATAAGCTCTAATTGTCCTAATAATTTATTAAAATAATTCCTATGTCATTTTTTATGTGTTCGAATTGGTCTCACATCCATCCGAGACACAGTTTGACTCGTATGCCTCTAAATTCAGATTTCTAGTTCAAAATCACATTTTAGTGAAAAAGTTAAGCAACATACAAAAAACTAATAAAACAAATTAGGATTATCTTTTTACAAAATGAAAATTACCCATATGAAATTTGATATTTCTAGGAATTATCTTTATCTCAATTTGACACACAGTGTGACCAGTATGAGTCCATGTGGGTCTTTTTATTAAAAATTTACAATGATTATTGTAGAATAGAAAACTGACATCAAAAAAACCCATAAACTTATTAATATTATTTTAATAATTTAGTAAAATTATTCATAGGTCATTTTTCATGGTTATGAATAATACTCACAGAAATATGATATAGGATGTACACTGTATTACTAAAAGTCTCTCTTATCTATTTAAAATCGAGATTATTGTTATAAAAGTGGTTGTGACTAAAACTAGTAAAACATGATTGTATTTTATTGATAATTTAGGAAAATGATTTATATGTCCTTTTTTGTTTATTAATATGTCTCAAGTCAAACCAGTACATGATGAGATTGGTATGACTCAAAGTGCTTGTATCCTGATTAAAGTGTCATTTTACTAAAAATGCCAAGTGATGTTCTCGAAACATAGAAAACTCACTCTTAATGTTTTTGAATGTTATTTAAACTCTCCAAATGTCATATGGGAGGTTTTTGAATTATAATCACCTAAATCTAATGCACAGTGTGACTTGTATTACACCAAGTGCATCTTTTTTTTAAAAACATTACATCAATTTTAGTAAAAAAGAAAACTATCATTCTCCAAACCACCCAAATTCATTAGTATGATTTTGATAATTTATAAAAATGATCAATATATCATTTTAAATGTTTGAGAATAAAATAACGTCAATTTGATACATGATGTGCCCGGTATGACTCAATTTGTACTTTATCCTTATCAAAGTGATATTTTAGTTCAAAAAGTGTCACTCTATAAAAGATGACAAAACATGATAATATTGTATTGATATATTAGGAAAATTATAAATGTGTCATTTTTTATTTATAGCAATAATTATCAATTTAATCCAATACACTATGTGATCTATATGAATTAAAGTGTGTGTTTCTAGTTTAAAATTAATTTTTTTTAAATAAATTACATACAAAAACCAATAAAATGTATTCATAATGTTTTTATACTTTTGGAAAAGAATTCATTTTGAATTTGGGATGTGATCTAATCATAATCACATCAATATGACACACTTTTTGACCTATATTTCTCATATAGTGTATTTTTTTTAAATTGACATCCATTTTGTAGAAAATAGAAACTGACATACTCAAAACATTGCAAAAGCATTAAAATGGGTTTTGTAGTTAATGAAAATAGTCTATAAGATATTTTTGATTTATTGGAATCATCAAAAACATAAAATAATAAACAATGTGCTAGGTATGAATCAATGTGTATGTTATCTGTTTAAAAAAGAAATTTTAGTTCAAAAAAGTTTCACTCACTAAAAACTAATCAAATTTGTTCAAAAAGGATTTATAATTTAAAAAAAATTAATTTTTTCCCATGTATCAATTAGTCTCATTTAATAACGACATATAAAGTGACAGGTATATCTCACAATGCGTGTCTCCAATTTAAAATGACATTTTTGTAAAAATGAAATGTGAAGTGCTTGTAACTGATGAAATACATTAATATTATTTATATAATTTATAAGAATTGTAATATTATATTTGAGATCCCTCAAAATTATCCTGACCTCAATCTTATGTATGGTGTGACAGGTATGAATCCAAGTTCATCTTTTCAATATATAATTTCTATTTAAGTTAGAAATGTGCACCACGTCGCCAAACTGAGAAAATGATCCTTGTTCTCATAATTCATTATGATATTAATTAATAAATTTCTTTATCATATGTATCTTATACTTATTTAGTAAATTTTTATAGATATAAGGCTTTAATTTGAAAAGGAAATGACATAACATGCAAGAATCAACCTCAAGTCAATCTGATATACAGTGTTCCTTGTATGAATCATGTTTAGTTGAAAAATAAAACTTTAGGTAAATTTATTTATCTATATTATTACTAACATTAGAAATTTTTTCATATATAGGAGTGTTAATTATCTCGAGAATGGGTTAGGATCAAAATAAAAAGGAACATTGGTGTTTTTAAATGTATATAATAATTAATACTTATGTGTTTTTATAAACCAATTTTTGGATGGTTTATAATATTATTTATTTATTGTATTTGGGATTGTATGTTTTATTTCAGTAATATTATGAAATATTAGTTTATTTTTATAATTTCATTGTCTTTTTGTTTGTGTGGTGTTCTTTTACATAACACAAGAATATGAACCTTTTTCATTTATTTTAAAAGTACGGATAAACGAGTCGATTGTCAGTGTTTCAAGAAGTGTGGACAAAGGTATCCTTTACCAACACTTGTACTAGAACTCATAAAGGTAACATTTATCTTCACTTTTAGAAGCACTGATAACAGTTTCATTTATGGGTAATAAATAAAATCTCTGATAAATGTGGTTCTTTATCGGTACTACAAAATGCACAAGTAATGGAACCCTTTATCATTTTGTTTTTAGTAGTGATAAAATCCTATATATTATAATCTCTCTCTATTTATCAACTCTTCTATGGTGTTGAGAAAGGCCTTTTGTATCACTATTTATGTAATATTTTGTATTAGATAAAGATGATAAGTTTCAATATTATGAGCATGTAGTTATGATAACATAATAATTTTACATGGTCATAACACCATACAATAACACCCAATGAAAAAAATTCAAAAATATTATTTCATTTCAGTTTTTTTTCATAATAATTGAAAGGAGTCTTATGAATGTGGAAAAATGAGATAATAATAATGGTCCATCAAAATTGAACAAATGAAATATTTTTTCTTCTATACATAAAAATAAAAAGAAACCCCATATGATAAGATCATTGAAATAACCATCACATGACACAGTTGAAAAATAACCTTAAATATTAGATTTACACCATTATCCTTGGAAACTTGACTTTGGAGATTTATGGATATTACCAATTCAGTAAATTCCTTTATAAAACCCCTCCCATAAAATTATGGATAGATTCACATAGGGTTTTTGGTTTAAATATCATTCCTAATCACCTCACGAGGTAAAAAAATTACTGAATTCAATGAAGCGATATAACAGACCCATTCAACATATACTGATAAAACAAACATTTTTGTGACACGTGAAGATGAAAACATTGACAATTCCACGATAACATACATCACTATTCGTAACAAATTGAGAACTGTAAAAGCCTCAATAATACATTATCATAATCCATAAATTTAAATAATGTGGATCATATCAATAGAAAATATCCATAGTAAATAAGAATAACATTAATCCATGTTGAATGATATGAAAAAATAAATTTTTTATATCATTAGGATATTTACATGAAAAATAACTAAAATTTCATTGGATTTAATAGATAAATAATTTTTTAAAATATTATTTTATTACAAATAAACAAGAATTTAAATATAAAACAAAATAAAAATTGGGGTGGATGATTAATAAGGGAAAAAATAAAGTTGTAAGGATCCAATCATGAAAAATGTGTTAACAGTATAAGACTATTTCTATACATTTGTAAATACTATGAAATCAGTATAAAATGACTTGTATATAAAATATTTATAATATCCCCTTGAAACACTTTATATAATTTAAAATTAAAACAATTCCATTAAAAATCATATAGGTATAAATTATGGAATCCATATAATAATATAATGAAAATTGATATTGAGGAGAATGATTACTGACAAAAATAAAGTTATATAGTCTGAATAATGTTATTGAATTATTTTAGATTAATTATTAACCAATGGTGAGTGAAATTGTAAAAATATATTTATAAGAAAATAATAACTATTAGAAAACATAATAAGTGGGGGTTTGGATAAAAAACACCTAAATAGAAATGTAGTGATGAATAATATTATTTTCAATGTGATATTGGTTATGATATTACTAGAAATTTTGTAAGCTATGAATAAAAAGTAATCAAAAGAGAGAAAAATATATGGATGTTTAATCCCAATTAATTACATAACTTATATGTTAAAGTGAATGAATTATTTATTATAAAAATTAAAAAATACGTTAGAAGGAAAATATGAAATATATCTAAATGAAAAGAAAATTTATATTTGAAATACATTCCATTACTCTATAATTCAAGGAAATTTCTTCAACAATATATATATATATTTAACTTATCCAATGTTATCATTTAATTTATAACATTATTCACATACATTACCATCTATAATTAGCTGTTATATAAATTTATTACACATATATTTGTTTATTGATTTTAATTTTCATCATCAGATGTTTTCAATCATAATTATTTCATATAAGATGAACAATAGTGATGATGGTACTCATTCAATTAAAATATATCATCATGACTCGATTATCCAATGTAATGTAATATTTTTTTCATTTCAGCTATTTTTTTCATTTTCATGTTATTGGAGATTTGGGTATGATTTGAATGAATAGAATCCATGACGATACTGTTTTTCTTAACTCACATAAAAACAAGTTACATTATATTGATCATTCAGTTTTAGTTCACTTTTCTAGATGAATAATTATAATATTAAAACACATTAATATCATATATTAAAAGTATTATTTTAATGATACAAATATATTTTTTATATAGTGACGATATTATAAAATCATTCCGATGAACCAAACATGTATAAATGAAATCGACATTGAATGAATAAATGTCTAATAGAAAACACATGAACTATTTTCATTTTTTTAGACCATTATAAAATATATCCCATTACATTTAAATGGATATATACAATTTTAAACATGGATAATATAGAAATTATAGATGGATCGTTATAAAATATATATATTGATGGCTTTGGTGAAATCACATTTACAAAAAAAGAAGACATGATGACCTCAAAAAAAGGATCATACACTAGGAAGATCATTTAATAAAGAATTAGTGGGAGATGACTTCATTGATTTATTCCCCAATAATAAAAACCCCACAATAAATTGTGTCACCCTTTATTAGCACTAAATAAAAGCACTGATAAATGTTATATTCCCCTAAAAAATATATCATTCTATATTATATATTAATATGTAAATAAATTTATATTAATAAAAATATTACCTATTGTATTAAATATGATTTACAAAATACTAAATATTTATTTTCATTTGGTATTAGATAAAAATGACATATAAAATAAAAATTATATATATTTACAAGTCCTTAAATATTATTTATATATTATAAAATATATATTAAAACCATATAAATTTATATTTAATATATAAATATAAAAGTGTTTATCAATTTAATTAATAAATAATTTTAATCAATTTAAAAATATTTAATAATTATGTAATTTTGTTTTATGCATGTCATTTGTTTTTTCATTTTAACATATATAAATTAAAATATATAAATAAAATTTCTTAAGATAAATATAAATATATTATATAAATTATTAATATTATCATTTTAAATTTATAAGTAATTATGTAATGGCTTGTTTTTCTATGTTTGACGAATTCTTTGAAGAATTTCAAATTTTAAATTAATGGATGGAAAGAATCTTTTAAAGAGTGTCGAAATATAAATGTTACCTTTGGAAAAGTAAAAAAGTATTATTTTTGGATGAATTTTTAGTCTTATTATTTTTCTCAGGATTATAGATGAGCTTTAGAGGTGTAAGGATCATGAAGGATTTTGTTTTTTGAGAGGCAAAATGAGTCACACGGTTGGACCATGGTTATTTTACTATGAAGGTCTAGCATAAAACCAAATTTCAATGGGAAAATGGTTTTTCTAAACCATGTAAGGGGTCCAAGAGGTCATGCATCTTGCTGAGGGAGTGCAATGGTGACCTGCAAAAGGTACACATTATTTTCAAAAATCATTCTCCTAGTTGGATACCTTTTTGGGGCTTACCCAGTACCTAAAAATTGTCTGGCACATAGTTTTTCAAACCATGCTATCAACTCTTAAATATCTCATTTCACCTGGACATCAGCATACATAGTTAGAGCGTAATTTTCCAAACTGTGCTTCCATACCAGGAGGAATTTAAAATGGGTAATGAAGAAATTTATTCACATAATTTTAAAAAATGTATATCTTGATATTTTATAACACAACCTGATTTAATGTTATGTATATTCTTAAATAAATTCAATTTATTCAATAGTTGATGTTGAAAAAATTAGTTATGTTATACTGTTAAATATAAACATGAGTATTGGAATAACAATTTGGCCATTTGAATAATAACCACTCATATATAATTATAAATAAAATTTAGTATCTCATAGAAGAAAATATAATATATTTATATCACATAATAATTAAATAAATATTTTAAACAAGAGAAATTTAGACATAGAATTTTTTTTAAATAGAATATTTATTTTGAATTTTATAATTCATAGGAAATTTAAAATAAAAATTTTTTTCACAAAAATGTATTCTTAAAAGAATATTTTTTCTATTATAATTCTAATGTAAATTTTTTAGGGAGTAATTAATTAATCAATGTGTTATAAAATCAGTTAAAATATTAAAATATATATTAATCTAAAATATGATTTTTTAAATGAAAAATTAAATTTATTATATTTAAGAACATATTTAGATAAAAAAGTTTCCATTTTTTAAATATATATGTTGAAAAATTGTTATGAATAATTTTTGGGGGTTTTTTGAAATAGTTGAATGTTTCATGAATAGTGAAATATGTTTATTTATGACATCTAACATTATAAGTAAATAAATGAATTATTGAGTCATGGATGATGTATAGATGAGGTAAGAACCCATTAGTTTAAAAATAATGTCCCTAGTTACATTATTTACTCACAATAATCAATATATTTGATAGTCTTATGCCAAAATAATAAACTAATGAATAAAATAATAAAAATACACCTTGTATCCCACACTATAAATACCACAAAACACCTCCCCTTATCCCCACACCGTTTAACCCTTGGTTCTTGATTATATTATTCTCAATTCAACTCCCAAACTTCTTCCCCACTTCCTTGTTATGTTGGTCTCCCAAAAATACAAATCCCAATTTCCACAAAGAGGTTCTCATGGAGAAACTATATAAGTGATAAAATCCTCTTTCGTTCTCTTTTAATTTAGTTTAATTTATTTTCAAATATTATCCTCTCCATACCACCTATCATAAAACATTCATGATAAATTCCATATATTATGTATACTAGAATATTATTATATTAATTTAATATCCATCACAAAACACCTTATCCTCTCCATTTTATTATAAAAAGGAATACGTCTCTATTTACAACCATCAACTCCCAAACTTCTTCCCCACACATGATTTTGAGTTGGCGATTGTGGTGCATGGTTTGAAAATTTTGCATCATTATCTATTCAGTGAGAAATTCACAGTGTGTACCGATGATAAGTGCTTGAACTATATTTTTTATCAAAGTGATACGAATTTGAGACAAAATATATGAATTGATTATAACTAGATGTTTGAATTTGACATGATGTACACACAAGGTAAAGTATGTTCGGTGGAAGATACATTAAGTGGAAATTCATGAGCTCATGTTTTGAAACATGCATTGGCTTAGTGAGAGTTGGTGTCATTTAGAGTCGAAATGATTTTGGTATGAGATTAATAGGGAGATATGGCCATTTTATTTTTGGTCGCCTTGGTTTATGAATTGATTGGTTTGTTTAAAGAAGATGTGGTTTCCAATTCAGATTTTGTGGCTATGAGGTTGAAACTCTATGTTGGGGAGACCAATAAGGGATAGAAACTGTATTTGAATTAAGTGTTGTGTGTGTGTTGAACTAGATCGATATACTATTGTCTTATCAAGATCAACTTCTTAGTGATTATAATCACTCTTGATGGGATTTCCAACTAGGAATTTAGAAAAAGTATCAGCCAGATCGTGACCATGTGATTCATTTGGATCATTTTGTGCAGGAGATAAATGATTATTTGGATCACTTGTAAGATAATATTTAGTTTTGGAATATAAAATTGTTTCATGGGATAACAATTAGTCTAGTTTGGGTTTTTGGATACATGGTCAGATTCTGTAGGAGGCTTGGGAGAAGTGGAAATGATAGTCGAGTAATGGCCTGATCTCTTTCATCAAAGTGATTTTTCTCTACTTCTCAAAGATGAAAGTACAATAGTGATGAGAATGTATTACCCTTGGATTAAAGTATGTAACAATTTTTTATGACTTATTATATATTAAAATTGGTTGGGTAATATTTGGGAGTGTTGGGAAGGGTTTTTGAAATGGATTGATGCTTCTCTAAGTGTGCTTGTATTGAGCACAGCTAGTGGAAACCGTGTAGAATAACCAAGAATCTATGAAATTAAAAAAAATGGGATTTTTGATGGTTGGTTCATGGTTTGTCTAAACATTTGTTCCAATATTTTGGGGTTCCTCTTGAGGTAGAATCATGCGAACTATTAGAACACAGTTTTTCCAAACATTGAAGAAAAATGTGCACAGCATAAAAAATTTGGGTTTTAAAAATGTTGTCACTCATGGTTTTCCTTAAAATACCCATTTCCCATAACACTTGAACCTCAATTAGTATTTTATGTTCCCAGTTATTATAGAACTTCTTCAAAAGAAATTTTTAATTTAATCAAAGGGTTTTCATTGTGGGTTGAAGGTGATTCTTCTTCAGTGAGTCTCATCTCATGGTTGTGTTGTGGTTTTCCAAGATCTACATCCCCATCTCTCTAGGTTTTATATATCTACACATTTATGATGTATATCTATGGTTTTTGATGTAAAAAATGATGAGATATTTTATTTTTGATGTTATTAAATGATATCTAAATTGATTTTTTAGAGTTTTTACATGGATTCATTGTCCAGTTGTGTGGTGGGTTGATTTTTCCAAACCCTAAGGTAGGTGTCCACGTTCACACCTGAATTTTGATAGAACATAAAGAATTTTATTTCCAATTAATTTATGTTTCATGATATTTAATTTTATTATGATGTGTGTTGCTTGTGTGGAACCCGTGTTGTGATTCTTCATGGATTTCGGAATTTTTGGGGTTTGTTTTGCAATGTGTTTTGTGTTGGATTTTAAAATGGTGATTTAAACATCTGTGGTGGGTTTGTTTTATAAAAACTGACTTTCAAAAATATTTTTTAATAAAATGTATGTTTTAGTGAAATGTGTTTAGGCGTGGTTGAAAAAAATTGTTTTCAATAAATGGTATTTTATTGAATGGTTTTTAGATTAAAGGGTTGTTTTGTTGGAAATTTTTTTCTTGGCATGATTATTTACAAGTGTTGGTTTGTATGATGATGAATTTATAAATGGTCATTTTTATATATTTTGATTGGTTTTTTGGTATTTGGGTTGCCATAAGGGTTAATAATGGAATTGAAAGGATGAAAAGTTGGCATGAATGGCTACTAGTAAAGAGAAATGGGTGTGAATTACCATTATAAAAAGCCAAAGAGTTTATACAGAATGTTCCAATATCAAGGGTAACGTAGAGCTCGTGTGTGTGTGTGTGTGGAAGATGGACACATTGTTGGGATATGTGTGTTCCAACTCTATTTGGAATGAGATTCACATTGTTAAAGGGTATTTGGTTTAATGAAATTGTTGGTTTCATTGGTCAGTTTCTTTACTATAATTGATTTTTTTTGGTAAAATTTTTTTGTGTTAAGGGTGTTTTTGGATTACTGAAAATTTTATAATTTTTTATTAGTTTAATATAATTGTTTTATATAAACTATAATAAAATTAACTATCCTAGTGGAATATGAAGGGATATTATTTCGGTTAAACCAACTCAGTATTATTACTCACCCATACTTTGGAACGTCAGTACTTTTGTAGATGTTATATTTCTAGACAAAGGAAACGTTAAATTATCTGTATACTTTAGTGGTGTATCATGTTTCACAACCAGTATTGTGGTTCTAGGAGCACGGATCATGGTTTGGATATGTAGAGTTTTGTTATAACTTCTTTTTTTTGTTTATTATACTTCATAGTAATCTGATTATGTATTATTATTGTTTGGATGAATTTTTATTTTGGTCATGTTGAGTTGTGGAAGAAAAATTATGCATCAGGCTGTTGTTGGTGTATTAGCACATATGGTTTTGTGTTTTCTTATATAAATATAAAATCAACCCACACAATTAATGAAGACCTCAACATTTATTACATGCCTTTAGTGCCTTTGGGATGTCACTTAACGGTTAGTATCACATCTACCTCAAATAAAGCCAATTTGTAGGGGAGGGATGTTATAGTTAAGACTAAAACCTCATTGAATTTTATCCTATTTAATTGTAGGAGAGAAATTACCTCTACCTAACAAACCTTTTTAGGTGATTTCAATTTCATAATCCTTATACTATTTTTAGGAAATGATTTATCCACACCATGCATGTGTTCATAAAATCTTTTCCATGTTTATGAATTCCTTAATTGATTAAAATGGTTTATGTAAACCACTTGGAAAATGGTGAATCATATTATGGAATTGATTTCATGTATTCTATAGATGAAATTGTTAGAATCATCTTTTTTGTGATCATGGTGTAATAAGTTTTAATGACCCTCTTATTATTAAAAAATTAAATTAATATCTATTTATTAATAATAGAAATGGCCCAAAAAGATTATACATGATTTGTGGTATGGAATGACTAAGTAGATGACCTCAAAACATTTTATATTTGAAATAACTAGTGGCCTCATTATGGACCTGACCACATTAATTATGTGAAATTTAATGGTTAAATACTTTATGTTCTCCTTGATAGAAACTCTGGTCTCATGTTATTTAATACCTTGGAAAGGAACATAGGTTATCCAAATCATATATTTCATCAGTAATACCTAGGATTCATCTTTATATAATATCATGAATGGCCACATAGGTTACATGAAATATATTTCACATTTATTGATACTTGTATTTACATGATATGGAATATTTTGAATGGGCTCAAAGGATAGATGACATCCCTCATGGTCTGAGTGGTACATTGGTTTCATTTCAATGCAATTCCATAGATGGGTTCAAATGAAAATAGGGATTTATAAGGGATAATTTTGATTCCTCATTAAAGAACTCTCAGGAAGGATTTATTCGATAATTGGAAGTAATATTCTATTTTGGTGATACATGGGTTCCTCATTATGGAATTACTTGGATGTTATCATATGAAAAACAAATTATACAATGTTTTTTATTATTACATATGATCAATTTTTCTTTATTTTTATTTTTAGAAAAATAATTATAGATGCATGGGATTATAGGCATGGTTCCTAGGATTAACATACATTCACCACCATTAGTGCTAAATGGATGTTGGGTAATTATGGAACAAGTCCTATATAATTCGTGTATATATATGAAGATATAATTTTCTAAATATATGAATTTATATACATGAAGGATTCATTTCAAATGAATCTTGACCTATGCTAATGTAGGAATTGTATGTAGTGTGTCACTTGTGAAACTTGATCCAACAAAAATTTTATTCTATTTACATTACTACATTTCCTTATTTTTATATACCTTCACACTAAATTATTTTATTCTCATGGAATGTATACAATTTTCCATAATTGGTGGTGGATTAATGAGTATATCTCATTCCATACTAAGACTGTATTTCATTGGGATACACAAAAAAAAATCACATGATTTCAATATCAGGTTCATAGTTTTTTTTGTTTCCTACTATAATCCTTTTGATATAGTTTGGATGAAAAAAATGAAATATTCCCTTGTTTTTAATTTATAAATACAATATTTTTATTAATTTACTTTTATTGTATTTATCTCCATTTATTTTTAGGAATTCCTAAATTTCATTCCATTTATATGTTATAGCATGTTCATTCATGATTACTTTTTATTTCATTATTTAATTTTAGTTATTATAATATCTCATTTCCATTATTTTTATTTATTCTACTCTATTTATTACTAATTAAATGGTTATAGTCTCCCCAATGTACCTCTATAAGACCCTCATTTCTAGCCTATATCATATCGGGAGGTGCTATTGAGACCTAGTTGCCACCATGCTAGGGGAACCATTTTGGTTTTATTTAGGCTCGGACACAACAAGTGGAATCATAAGAATAATTTTTCTTTTGTTTAATTAGTCGGGATGATATACAAGATAGAAAGATTGTTTTATAACTTCATAAATATCTTTTTTTTTGTTAAGGTAACCAATGGATGACCACAATGTCATGTTTATACGGATGATATTATAGATTATTCTACTACTACAATTGATTAATATTTTACCTTGGTTGATGGTTGTGTTTTCAATTATTACTAATTTAAATATTTACACCTCTTAGATCAATATTAAATAATATTTGTGGTGGGTTCACACATCCTTATTTATAAATAGAGATTCATGTTTCATTGATATTCCATGCCTTGTAGATTACATTGCTAAGATTTATTTGTTTTTTACTTGATTTGTTTGTGTGTTATCATTTTTGTATATATAAAATTTTATGTATTTTTTCAGAATACATAGTTCTATACATTTTAGGTACATTATTTAGAATTCATACATGTGTACATAACAATATGATTATTTATAAATCCATCTTATATACCACAATTCTGTAATTTATTTTATCATGATTGATTTTATAAAATGTATGTGTGTTTCCATTAATTCATAGTATCATTACATGATATTGAATATATTTGTTGGTATTATTTCTCTATAAAAGTTCAATTTTTGGATTAAAATACATAATTGGTTATTAAAGTGTTCCCATCAAAATAAATTGTTTTTTTCAAATACATTGATGTTTTCACCATAACTAATCAATTAGGATACGTTTGATTCAATGGAGAATGGCCTAATATTTTCAAATGGGAATGGTTTCAATTAAACAAATTCCAATTTCCAATTTACAAAGTGTATGGTCTATTCATAAATTAGGAATGAAAATCCATATAGATTTTCCATCAGGAAAAATTGGATACAGTTATATGAATGAAAATTTGAATTTATAGTGGAATGTATCATTATAACATAAGATGGAAAATTTATCTAACTAAACCATACTGATTGTATAAATATTCATAAATTGGTATTCTTATTGAAAATGTTACCTTTATAAATGTTTCTACATATATCTTTAGGGAATGAAACCCCATATGAATAAATTCATAAATACACAATTGGACCAATGTAGGTCTGTTGGGGAATTTTTCTTATAAGATAAATTGGACTTGACCCAAAAAGTTCGGTCTTGGTATGTTACTTATGAAAAAAAACACATTAATGGTGTTATGAAAATTCCACATTATTAATTGTATTAAATTTTACTTATATAGAAATAGGTTGAAATGATGGAGCCCTTGTTTATCACCTTTATTTATCTAAAGTTGTTAGTACTTAAACCTCATAGAGGTATTCTTATGTAATTGGAACAATTATTTAGGGTTTCTAAAACCACTTATATGGTGTTTCATATACTCTTATGGTGTGAAAACATATATTACTAGTTTTCTTAATTAATAAAAATAATTGTATTTGTATTATGAGGTTTCTGTTAATTAAAATTCCAATTAGAACATTAAGGGGTTTTCCTCTATAGATTAGAAATATATATTTCATTAACTGATCCAGTTGTCAAAATTATTGAATTAAATAATTATAAAAAATATATGATGTAATTACTAAAATGTTTCATGACATTATCTAAATAAGGTGAATGGTACAGTTGATCTGACAACTAAAACCTGATATCCTGGGTATATGAACTAGTTTATAATTTTTTAATAAATTAGCATCATTTATCAAACTTAAAAGAAAATACCAGTACACGTGTGTATAGTGGTAATCCTTTGGTAAGGTTCAATTTTAAATTTTTCCTTGTTTATAGAATGTAAAAATTTCCCAGAGATCCTAGTTGAATTTTTCTTATTTTGTTTTGGACCTAGTGGTTTGTGGAAATGCCAAGTGATCTTTTCATGTGCGACCTTTTTTAGGGGTTAAATTATTTTCTTATGCTAGGGGATATCCCAATAGAGGTATCACCCATAGGTATAAAATAATTACTAAATTTCTATATAGTGTATTATATTTGAGGAGCTGTTTGGGTACCATTTTCTACATAATGTTTCTTTGATAATAAAAATGACACCGTATGCTTTTTGGCTATCTCTTTGTAATATTAATTTTGAAGGGGTATTCTTCTGCACAAGTACTATAGGTTACAATATATTTTTCATTTATGATATTTTTGTGAATTTTAATTGATAACTCCCCTATTCTAATTATTGGATATGATTAGGGCCTAATAGCTTGATTATTTGAATGTGATGATGCTAAGCCTATGAAAATTTGTTTTGACCCTTATACATCTATGTTTTTTATTTGATCTTTTTTAACACATTCAGAAGAGGGATTTCAGGTTCCTTTTATGTTATGTAATAAATTTTTGTTAATTTGATATGGTTCACATAAAATAGAACTTATGAATTTATTAGATGCCTAGAATAATTTCATTTAACATAGACTCTAATATATCAATGATGTGGTTCTATTAAGTACAACCTATAGAAGAGATCTGTTTGGAACTACATTTTTCATCATGATATGGGATTTGTATTATGCTCTTTCCATGAATGATTCTAGGTTGGTGATCATTTATTCTGATTCAATGAATTGATTCCATGTGTTTTCAAAATAACCCTAAGCTATTGTTTATCAACACTAGCTATGTTGGGTAGGACTATTCAGGTGCCTGGCATAGTTCATCCTTGCTTATGGTGTTGATTATTTTTCTTCAATATTATTTAGATATGTGTGAAGTTGTTTGATAAATCATGGATCTTGTGAAATACCCAAATTTGAATTAGAGGTACAATTGAAATCCATACATATTTGAATATTTACATTTTATATAGAATGGTCAGTTGACCTGGTTGGATGACAACTCTCTGAAATATTAGTAATTTTTTTTTGAATCATGCAGTCTGAGATGTTAGCAAGCTATGTTTGATGAATTGAGCTCACACCTGTATCATGTGACAAAATACTAGAATTGGTGGTTGGTTAGTGGCCAGGTAAGGGTCTGGGATCAGTGGTTTCTATCAGGAAACCTCTGGACATAGAGACCTAGATAATACTAAAACATTAAATGATGATCATGGGATGAGGGATAAAATTAAATGTAATTGAAATGCATAGTTAGTAGATAGGGTGATGGGAATTGAAAGGTATGGTATAGCCTAATAATGTGAGGGTGACTAAAGGGGATCTATACATGCATTTTGATAAAATCCTTGTTTTCTCCTAGTAAAAAGGAAATCATGACCCTCACCTTGAAATAAACAATATAATGGTGAAATAGATTTATCTATATTTGATATTTCTAGTTTAAATAACCCTCTTGGATTTATTAAATAACCCTCTGAGAGTTTCACTCAATAGATAGTTTTAAGATAACCCAATGGTAATTAGTCGACCCTTTTCTGTTGGATGGTGGTGACCGTTTTTTTACAGGTTTTTCCCATGATAACCATTCTATTGAAGAGGGAGTGGGATATGGGTGACATTACATATCACTTAAGTATGAGTGGGAACATGGAGAATCTAGTTTTATATCAATGATGGAAGGGAAATGTGTGGAGGTAATTAGTTTTATATGGGTTGATATGATGACGAGTATACTCCTAAGCAGGGAGAAGCATGATAATCAGTAGGGATGAACCTTATAATAGAATGTTCATTGAGCATTGAAAATATTATAGGGATGGAAATTTTGTAACTCATATCCAATTATATAAATGAACAAGGAATGGATAGAATCCTTTATAAATTCCAGGAATGATTTGGGGATGGATTTACATGAAATATTGATGTGGGCATTATTCCTATTGTATATTATGTAGACTCATAGAGTTGGGATATATTTATTATTGGTGTCGATGTTATATCATGACAATTCTGAGAAAGAGATGGTCAAATAGAAAGAATTCATTAGATGTCAGGTATATGATTCAATGAGTGTGCACTAAATGATCTCATTATTCATTAGAATAAGGTATTTAGAATTTTTTATAGTGACACATTAGATGTCAGATTTGAGTCTTATCAAGAAAAATTTTTCCAATGGAGTCTCAACATATCTTTACCCATTTATATGGATTTTTTTGGGGAGGAAATCACATCATTCCTCTATTTTAGATGACACAAGTTCATGTATGATATGAAAAATTGATAGTAACTTATATATGATGAGTTTGTGTATGATTTTTCTGGAAATGTTATCCTTAGTGGTGAGCATTGGCATAAGGTGAAACAGATTTTATAACTTCTTTTTGGATTCACTCATGAAATCTATTGAGTTCTGTAAATTCAACATGGTCTTTTGAGTGGAATAGTGTGAATGGAGTAGGTATGTGGATGTTTTTATTATCTCCAAATACATTTCATGGATGATAAATTCTACATTGGGGAGGGTTTAATGTCATGTGTTTTTAGGCCGGATTAATTCTTGAAAAAAATTTAAATTTAAAATTTTTTTTATGGTTTGGATGTTTAATAGACCATAAAATTGTATGATCTAGAATTTAGAGTTTTTTATGTTTAGTTTTTATAATATTTTTACTTCTCTTGTGATTTTCCAAGTGTTTAGTTGAGTTTATATGGATCAGGGGTTTAAAGGATACAATTTTTTGAGAGGTAGCATGGGGAAAAAGTGGGTTAATAGTTGGTTAATCAATGAAGGTAAATGATATGACCACGTTTCATGAGTTTATTTGTTTAGTTATATAATTATAGGTTCCTAGAAGGTGGCGAGGCTTTGGGTGTGACTGCATGGGTGGCCCAAATGGGCCATGCATGGTTTTAGAAATCAGTGTTCCAATCTTTCACCCTTAGATCCATATAACCTATAGCTATAATGGTGAGGTTCATTTTTTGTCATTCCATGTGGTTATACCATGGGGATTTTAAGATGAGAAAAATCAAATGAATTTTCCCATATAATAATTAGATTTATCTCATATTTTTTTCCAAACCATTTGTAGCACCACACCCTGTGTGAGACCTCCCAGCTCTCCTAGTATTGGATGTATCTTCTATTTATTTATTAGAATCATGTTACGGTGGGATAATTTTATATTCATATGTTATTTTTCATCTCATATTTCATATTTTCATTTTTTACCTTAGTGTGTCTAATGAAAAATCCAATCGTGATTTTTTTTTATTTTTAGGTATTTTGGAGAATATTCATCACTAAACAAATCTTTATTATTTATTTTCTAGTCAAATCAAAATGACATATAGTGGTAACATCATAAAAATCAAACAAGGTGAAAGAAAATCAGGAACCCACTAGTGCACCTTAAATAATCTATATAGTGTTAAAATAACACAGATTCACTATTCAAAATTCAAAATCACTTTTGGATACCATACTACACCACTAGGTTCTACACTCTAGATTTTTAAATTCAAAAACTCAAAATCAAACTAAAGATCCACCGAGATATGGATTGACTTACACTATTAGTTTAGTACCATGACACTAGAATAGTACCATCACTACCAAAAACAAAAGAGGACAACTCCATCACTAGAAATGGAGCACAGTTAGCCTAAAAAAGTCAACAAATTTCATAAGACATTATTATTGGATAATTGGACCATGCTTAGTCTGATGTAGGTGGTATAGTTATTATTTACTTAATTATTAATTGTTTAAAAATTAATTTCAATGTGCCACAGAAACAAATTTTCATTCATTTATTCAAAAACATTAAATATATATAGTTGAATTGTTTAGAGAAATTCCTCATTGTCATTTACCAACATTCATGGTAATAATTTTAAAACATCAACCCAAACAATATATTATGGTGAGATCAAATTCATATTCCTTTTAATATTATAGGCTAATGATTAAATGACCCCACCGGTGCCTTCATAAATTCCATAGCATATTTACAAATTCAATCATTAATTAAAATGCTTATGGTGAACCAATTTTGAATTGGAGAACTATATAATGGCATTGAATTCATTTTGTCTAGAAATGATTTGTGTATAAAGATGGTTGATATGATCATCTTGTAAGTTATTTTCTGTAACCCTCTTATTATTAATAAATGAAATAACCCTCTTGTTAATAATAATGGAAATTTCCCAAAAAGTGTATATTTGATTTTTGGTATGGAATTATTATGTATATAGCCTATAAAAATATCATATTTTATCAATGTAGTGTCATGCTTTTTGAAATTACCATATTAATTATGTAATATTGAAGGGCTAAAATATTTATTAGATCCTTGAGTGTTACATGGTTAATTTGTTATGGAATATCATGGATGGTCTCATTGGCTATTTTTAATCCTATGTACCATGAGAGAAACATGGGATTTGTCATAACATAATGAAATGCATTGGATCAAAGATTATATGAATTATAGTATTCCTTTAGTGATAGTTGGGTTTCTTTAATATGGAATGCCCTGGATGGAATCAAATTCCAAATTACATCCTTAATACCCCGAGAGATGGTTGGTTTTATTTTCCAAAAAAAATTAATAGAAGGAATCATTGGAAAATTGGGAGTTCTTATTGATACCTGGGATTAAACATTACATAATTACAAGGTCAGGATCATTCGATAAATGGAATTATATTTCCTCTTAGGTGATACTTTGGATCATTTTTACTGAACTCATTGGAAGGGATCATAAGACCAATAAATTATAACATGCTTGTTTTATATAACATATAATAATGTTTCTTTCATTAATATTTGTGAAAAACTCATTTATGGATTCATTGGCCTAATTCACTAGGTACTAAGACTAATTATTTATTAAAAACATTACTAATATTTGGATCTTAGGGAACAAAGCCCAGGACCTAGCCAGGTCACGTAAATATGTACAGATATTCGTTCTCACTTATATGCATATATATATAATGGAAACAATTCAAAGACATCATGGCCTATTCCAAAATAGGTATTGTAGGTAGGGTGTCCTATACAGGATCAGATATGAAAATTTTCTATTTTATTTACATTACGACCATATTTTATTTTGATATACCTACACACTAATTTATATTATACTCATAGACTAGATATAATTAGACATCATTGGTGGTGGCTTACTGATTATATCATACAACATGTTAGGGATGCCATTGTAATGGGTGTAAAAAATATATATCTCATGATTCCATGATCGTGTTCTTGGTTTGTGTTTTCCAGTTGTAATCCTTATGATGGAGTAAAAGACCCTTGGACAGAGCCAATGATCCTGATAATATTGGTGATTGTCACTATGTCTTTTATTAGGTTTCTTTTATTGTCTTTCTCGAAGAGTATTTTCTTAGACCTACATCCATTTGTGTCTATCTATAAATTGTATCATGATAATTCACAGTAATTTATTCATTCATTATTTCATTTCATCAATTATTATATCAGACTGCAATTATTTATTTATTTTTTATTCTTTTATTATTCCTCTAGAGGGTATAGTCTCCCCACTTCATCTCCATTGTACCCTCACTAAAAGTTGGTAGTAGTTAGTTTTTGGGGATGCATTATTCAATCCAGGTGTCCAGTTGGATTGGAGCACCGTTATTATGGATGTTAGGATGGGATGGTATAATTTATTTAACTAAATGAATTTTCAATTTGTTTTCAATTTTTTTTAACTTTTTTTACTTTTGTAATATTTTTTTTATTTCATATAGTTTTAATATTAAAATGTATTTTTTACTTAACATTTAATGGTTTTATTAAATTTTTAATTTATATGTAATTAACATATCAATATTTATCATTCATACGTATATTCATTTATATTTTTCAAAGTTTAATATAGTTAATTTCATATTCATTAATTTCAATATTTTTAACCGTTTAATTTTTTAATTGAACTTATATAACATTAGCCATGAATTCATATAATAAAATTTATTCAATATTAATTTTATATTCTTATTATTTGGCAATAATTAATATAATTTAAATATTTTTTATCTTAAAATGTTTGTAACATATTTATGTTTAATATTTTATGTACATTGTTATACATTAATATATTTAAGGTTGTTATATAGAAATATATTATTATATATAGATATCTGTATATATATATATAATATTTCATTATATATGATTTATATAATATAGAATATTTATTATTACAATAAATAAGTCATATATTTAGTGAAAATGATTATAAAAAAATCAATATTAATAAAAAATAATCATTAAGAGTATAACGTAATAGATGTTTAATTAAATTTTATTTTTTACAGTTTATAAAATATCAAATTTGTATTCTATTTATTCAAAAATAACTAAACATAATGAATTGTTATTTATATAGAAAATACATATAATCATAATATTTATATTATTTAGTTTGTAATATATATTTTAAAAATATATTTACTAATAAATCATATTTAATATTTTTTTTATTCGTTAAATTTTATTCATTTTTTAATTGTTATCCAACCTACAAATTATATTACTAGATATATTATATCAAATTATTTAATTTTTATAACATTTATTCATTATTATTCATGATTAATTGTTAACATATTTGTATTTTTTTCATTTTCAATTTTTCATTGTTTAATAATTCCTAATTTTATCAATTTTTTATATTTACTTATACAAGTCTATTTATTAAATTTAATTATTTTAATATGTTTTTAATTTATATAGTTATGATTTATTTATATTCCTTTGAACATATATTCATTTTTATTTTTTTATTAATCTATATAATTATTCAAAATAGTTAATTTTTATAATATATTTTCAATATATAGAATTTTTTAATTATTAAATTATATTATTTTTCTACATTCATTCATTTAATACATTTTATATTTATTTATTCTCAAATAATGTTACTTGTTTTTTAGTTTTCATTATAATTTATTCAGTATTAATATTTACTATTTTAGTAATTTTTTATTGTTTTTTATAATTATTTTTACATATTTTTTCATTAACAATTAAGGTTTTTAATATGGTTGTAATCTAAAACTATTAATTTGTATTCATTTAATTTAAATATATACATGTTTCAAAATCATTTTTATAAATTATATAGTTTATAAAGCTCATTTATTTTTTTAATATTATGTATTCCAATTCATTTTTAGTTTTGAAAATATATAGATTTATAAAATTCATATCTTTATGTTTATATATTTGGTAAAATGATTAATACTTATTAACATTATTATTATTTATTTATTTTTAATAAATATTCATTTAATGTTTTTTAATATATTTTATTAAATTTTTATTAACACTTGTCAAAATGTAATGATAAATATAGGTTTTGTTCAAGATAAATTTAAATATTATATAATTACTTATCTTTATCAATGTTTAAAGGTATTGTTGAAAAACACAAACTTTGTGAGTTCTATTATGAATGCGCTGATAAATATTAGTTTTTTAATTTACAAAAATTCCTCATAAATACCCATATTTACTGATAATGAGTGTTATAACTGATAATGTGCTTCTTTTATTAGTGGATTATATTTTATTGTTGGTAAATATGGGTCTTCAACAGCATTATTTATAAAGTGCTGATAAAACAATTACAATATTTTAAACTCAACCCTTATTGAAGACCAAATCAATCATGTTGTTGAAGGATTCATAGATATGAAACACTACTGCATCACTCCCTTGAAAACATTACATGATAAATACATTCAAAACCCATAGTGTGTGACGCATTCACGATTTATCATTGTTTCATCATTTTTTTATTATTTTGGTGTTTACAATTTTCTAAATGGATTGGAACTTCATGCCTAAGATAATTCACCTTGACCTTATTGATCCTCCAACCTATTTCCCACACCATGAGCCACTGTTTCTTCACCCTATCTATTAAACTCAGGTTTATTAAAAATTATTCTAAAAAAGGTTTTTTGTCTAAATCCATTATTATACATGGTATCGATCTATCTAATGAGGATGTGCATAAACCAATCCATATTTTATGTTTCTAGATGATTTTATAAACATGTAAATACATAAAAATTTATAAATGGTTTTCTTGATATATATTATTTTTATTATTAAATAATTCTTAATTGATCTATAAATGTTTCATAAAGAGTACAAGTGAATCTGCTGACATATAGTTGTATAGAATTTAAAATTAAAATATAGAATCATTCACTTTTATGAGAGTTTGATGTGTTGAAATTCTCACTAAATGTATCCATTTATGTTAAACTAAACTATGTTTCCTATAAATAGGATTTTTATTTTTATTTTTTTGAAAAATATAGTGGTTTGGAAAATATTTCTCATAAAAATAGTTTTAAATTGGAATATTTCAAATTTATATAGAGTTCACCTTTAAATAAAAACTAGATTATTTTTTAAAATCATGTTGATTAATTTCATAAAAATGGATATGATATTATTTTATTATTTAAAGCATTTTAAATAAATAGTTGACTTCTAAAAAATTTCCACAGCTCCTATATTATACGAATTCTAGGGAATTCCATTTTAGAATATTTTTTTATTTTATCTTTTCTAACATCATGAAAACTGATTTATATGAACATATATACTTTATTTTAAAATTTATATCTTTAGTCAATGTCACATATTCTCAATTATAAGGGTATTTATCATTTTGTACTGTTATTGAAAATTGTTACATCCCTCGCGATTTCATGATTTGGAACCACCATCAAACACTACTTCATTTACAATTGGATTAACATAGGACATTTATGGTGTGTGAAGTTTTGGGTAACTGATACTTATCACACATGAAATTTAGAAACAAAAAAGTGTTGGTTACTTGAACATTCCCACTCATTACACATCCTACGATAATTTTGGTGTAAGGCCATGGATAAAAAAACAAATGTGTGTAAGAAGAAGCTAGGTTCAAGGTATTATTATTTCCCTAGTGGATTAAAATCAATAAATTTATTACATCTACATCTATTAACAAAAAATAGAACCCAATCCTTCTAATATTTTCCTTTTCTTGAAAATATTTAATAGTCATTTTGAACAAAAACAAAAAATATCTTTCTCGGTTATAACTTCCTTATTCTAAAAATGATATAAAAAGTGATAACACATAATAGAATTTTTCAAATCATTATTAATTTTTTTAATTCACATGTTTTTTCATTCAATGTTCCCATATTCAAAAAAAGCACATAATGTAGTCACTTTTTTATACTGACCCAATTGAAAACAAAAAATATCTTCTTCTATATTGATTAAACCTTAAATGTATTTTCCACACTATAATTTATCACAATTTGATTATCTCTTTTGATTACACTAATATTTAGTTTTGTTCAGGTGGTCCCATTTAGTTGGGATTATAGAACAATCATTAGTTTCTGATAAGGCTTTGTGTTTATCCCTCCATAGCGAAAACAACATTTATACCTTTCGTTTTTTTCCTTCTCAATAAAACTTTGTGTAAGATGATAACATTTTTGGAAAAATCACTAATAAAATTAAAATATAGGTTTCACCTGATTATAATTTTCAATTACATTCTCAATTGATTTGGATACCTTATATATATATATATTTATTGTTAAAAATTATTATTTTTGAACCAAATAAGATTAATACGAATTGATAATGGATAGTTTCTAATCAAACTGAAATTGTGTTCATGGTTAGAGTCAATTTTTTTATCAAGATTGTAATGAATCATTCCTAAAACCCATTTATAATTCATTATTAGCATTTTCATAGTTTTTATTTTGGAAAATTTGTTCTGAAATAGTTTTAAGATCATTTTATTTTCCATATAACAGATCACATGTATAAATGATGGTCTTGTCATAGTGAAAATAAAAATGTACAAAAAAGATGATATGATAATTTGATTTAAGGATCAATTTATATGAATACCCAGTAAAATGATGATGGAAATTATATAATGAAAGGAATATGGAAATTTAAGATGATATTCATTATTTTGAAAACTTGTTCATGAATTTAAATACATGATATAAGATACAATTCTATACTTAATGTACTAACTATAAAACATTTTAGAAGCATTGAGGTTATATAATTTGAATTCTGGTAGAATATAGAGTGAAGCAATCCATCAATAACATATTAGTCTCTAGAATGATATGATACAAAAATAATTTTTTTTCCTTTTAATACATATGTTTCCAAATGAATTCTATGTTCAATATTTATGATATCTATAAAATACATTACTATCCCAAATATATCATATTTTTCACTAGAAGAGTCTCCCCAGTGAAATAAAATTGATTATGAGAATCCAAAATTGTGAAATGAATCATAAAACCACATTCTTACATTATCAATTGGTAGTATAAATCTTTTTTCATGTAAAAAGTAGAACTCATTATGCCTGGCCAGTTTTTTTAGTAAAATATAACATTCCTCCATATTTATGCATTATGTGAAAATAAGTTCCATTATATCTGCCTACGTCTCAACTAAAATTACATGGAAATAATATTTATGTATATTTGGCTCTATTGAGTGATGATCTCAAATTGTTGTAGGCTATAGATGTTACATTTTATATTTCTCATTGAAGTGAATAATTAAATATTAGTTCCTTTTTTATAAGGGAAGATAAATGACTTTCCTACTTATAAAATATTTCAAGGCTACAACATTAATGGAATGTGGGTTTGTGGAGTCATTTAATAATGAATGCAATCATTTTGGTTGAATCATTCAACAAATATTTTGTTTTAAGAAATAATACTTATTTTGCACTATCAATAAATATTAATCCTAAAGGAAAGTATTATATGGGAATAAATGACAATGTACAACTCCATCTACATTAAAGAGTGATAAACTATTTCATATTATAATAGATATTAATATTAATTTCATAATTCCCCATTCAAGAAATATTATGAAATCAAGTTTTAATAAGATATAATTTTCCATGAATTACAACATTAGATTTTTTTGTATGAGATTTTTTGATGTCGTGTGTAGAGAAAAATAGATATTTCATTATGTTATTTTTATTGTACTAAATATTCCTAAAAAACTAAAAGATTAATTTTAGGGTAGGTTGGAAATTATTGACATGGTGATAATGGAAGATATTTTCATAGTTATTTATAAAATGTTGAAATTATTTTTCAAGAATACTATACTCTGTCCAGACAAGAAAATTTGAAAATTCTCAATTTTGTAGTGGTTTAGAATTTATATAGGTATTTATCAAATATCATGAATGATGTTCCAATGTATAATCTTATACTATATGGTCTCAAATCACATGATTGTGATATTTGGATGCATGATTTGATGTCTCTCACTTTACATTGAATTCTTCCAAAAATTGTACAACATACATTAACAATGATTTTCTCCTTTTAAAATGAAATTTGAGTTATAGTTATACACTTGGAGAAGTATAAAATCATGAATAAAAAGATTATAGTTATATTATGTGAATTAAATATGTTATTCATGAAATTAATATATGATATAATGGTATACATAATGGTTGACCTATTTAGAGAGTTTCAACTATGTAGTCTTATCAATTATATATGATTGTACCAAATTTAATGAAATATGATGATTTTGAAATATTGTTCTTTCAGAATGTTATATTGGTGAATGTTATATTATTGAAGAATATATTGAATTATATACAAATTAATTATTGGATTTTTATATCATTGTTCACCTAAATTCATGTCATAATGGATGCCTCATTAGTGGAGGGAATCTAGGAAGTGATGATATCAAACATATAATCACAAAGTGGGAACAATATCACATTAAATTATATATAAAAGTGTAGAGGTATCTCCAAAATTTTAATCATAACAATTAATTCTTATAAATTTGAATCAATCAAGGAATAAAGGATCGATATATAATACACATAATCAATAGCTTATAGTATTGTTTAAAAATTGTATTTATAAAGATTTATCTTAATATAAAATATAAATATTTTACTAGAATCGATAGATATCCTACAAATAAAATTTAATGGTTTTATCTTACACCAGTTTACTAATAAATGGTTTTATTTTCCATAAATAATAAGAATAAGAACATAGTATGATGAAAAATAGTGGATCTATGATGGTGGAATAAGTGATTCCCATATCCATTTCTAATGAAAACCCCCCAATTTAAGAAAATATGTCATATTTTAAAATCAAATAACAAAATATATGAGGTGGATTATACAACATGTCCAGTGCTTATTTCCAATTAAAATCTGGTTAGCTAAATAAGTGCAGTCAAAGTTTATGAATTTGGATTCCTGATATTAAATTTTAGTGTGGAATGGTATGAGGATGAGGAATTCTTAATCATGTAAAAATAATTGAATATATTTTTTATCTCATGTACAGAAAATATAAATTGTTTAGTTATCATAATGGTGACTAAAACAACTGTAGGTTTAGATGTAAATTCAATTGGGAATGAACCTTCCATTAGGGGATAAAAATATTTTCATGTTTTTTTCCACTTTATAATATTCTTTATTAATTAGAGAAGACAATCAAGATAGGATCTGGATACTTGATAAAGTATGAAAATTTATTTCACCTTTAATGAAAATAAAAGAGATAAAAATGTGTATGGTAAAGTGTTTTTTAATATACAACAATTTTATATGTAATATTATGTTATTTTGACCACATTTTCCTAATCTAAATAATATATTAATCTACAAATTTAGAAAATGACTTTTATACATGATGATTTTATGAATTGCGAGGGAAAACATACTATATATGATGAAACTATGAAATTATTATGGTTTCATTAATAAGTTAATGAAAAAAATGGGAAATATGTATCATCATTCTGCATTATATATTTATAATTCCATGAAAGAACGGTATAAAATTTGAGAATGAAATGAATCTATGAATCCGATTGTTTTCCAAATGATGTCAGTGTTCAATAGTAATAATGTATCACAATGAGAATGCATGTGTCAATTTATATAGATTCATGGGACCATATATTTCTTGTAATTATGGAACTCATTTGGGAAGATATTTCGGTAATGTTATCATATAATATATTTTCCAAAAAAATAAAATAAAATGTTGATTTAATTTTTATTACCCCTATAAATTTTCATATATTATAGATGATTTCCCTAATAAATATTTCAAAATGGCCAATAAAATATCTCATAAAGGATTCTATACATATATTATAATTCATATTCCCAAGATTTATGAGGAGAATGTAATCTCACATCCACTATATATGCATGAACGCATTATAAAATTTGATATGGGGAAATAATTCATTATTCCACACGATAAGAAATTAGTTCGGGTGAAATGTATTCAATAATAATTTATTAAAAAAGATTTATTTTCTCCACATTGATTCAAAACAATTATATAAAAAATATAAAAGGGGTGTTGTAAGTAAACAACTAGTAGTAAAACTAATGTATTGCTATTATAAATCCAGTATATGGTATAGTTTATAATAAAAGACAATGGTATGTGTTTTCAAGATATAATAAATGTTTTATAAGTTATGAAACAACATATTTTAATTTTTTATTCGTAGACTGATGAATCAAAATCTAAAACCACTTGAATATTTCATAATGTCTTATGGATGTATGATTTCATAAATAATGTCTATAAACTAGATGAAAAAAACAAAGAATATGTATGAGAATCATGTATATGATTCACATAATTATAAATTCTTGTCATCACTATTATTTTTAAATGTGTTATTTAAAAATACAAATATTTTGTTTTTATGTTTTTATGTGGTTTAAAAACAAGAATAATCAATTACTATAAATGAAGAAAAAATGATTTAATTATATTTATCATTGGAAAAAAATATGGCTACGTTAGAGGAGTAGGTTTCGGATTTTCACCTTGAATATTTTTTTATAATAAAAAACAACAATGAGTTATATATGAGACGGTGATAAGACTGTTGAAACTTATAGATCCTTTGAATGTTATTATTATCTTTTCTAGTTTGGAGGACCAATATATGTGAAATGATCAATTAAAACTGAATTTGGAACAAAGAACAGTGGAGGAAGAGGCAAATTACCCCACAATTGTTTTAGGCTAACCATTCCCCCAACTGATTATGTTACCTAATGTAGTGATTTTTTTAATTTATCATTCACATAAATGTGAGTTAAACAACTTATCAAAAAATTATATTACTAAAATTATATAGGGTGATGTTTTATGTTATTTATATATACCAAAACCCATTTAAAAAAAATTGTGATTGTTATGGTGAATTATATCCAAGGATAAATGATAATGAAAACAATTCCAAATTGACCACATGAGTTTGATGATTTTAGTTACAGATGAGTTGATAACTGAGTTTCATATTCCCCATAAGGATTTCTATTTTACTATATTAGATAAATCTATTTTAACATTCATAAAATCCTCATATAATAATATAAATATGTCTGGGGCATGTCCAACATATCTGTTTTTTCAAATGAATAAACATTAATTTTTATTGGAATGTGATCAAAATTTATGTATGGTGTTACAGAAGGATAAAACAATGGGGAAAATGAACATTTGATCAAGGAAATAAATTGAATCAACCATAAAATTTAAAGAACATTCTCAGAGTACCTTCTCCTCACTAGTTCCACAGTTTCATATATTATAATTTCATGTACACTCACACACAACAATAAATGATGGAAATATATCATACATTAAACATTAAGAATAAATTCCTGTATATTCCATTATAGACATGGTTTTTTTGGTGATTACAAATAAGATAATATGGCATGAATTATTAAGACAACTAGTTATGAATATACACATGTGGTAAATTTTCATTATCCATCTATCCAAAAAAATGACATGTTATATTCCTTATATTTAATAACTAGTCATATTTTATATAAGGCTATTTATTACTTTTATATAATGGAAAAACCTATAAAATATTTATTTGTACTCAATAATCCCTGTATATTTTCTATGAATGAACACTCATTGTAATTTTAAGAACCTAAAAAGATAAATTATGAAGTAAGTAAGGTATTTGAGAATAACATACTATAGGATAGACTCATCATAATGACTATAATGTTGGTTAAAACACTATAATCTAATCCGATATAATATTTTGAAAAATTTTTATTACTTTTTTCGTTTTTAAGATCCACCAGATTCCCATTATAATCAATTCTAATACAATTTCTATATTTTGGGTATGAAATACATGGGTTTCCACCAAAAAAACCGCACATGATAACTATTGGGAACACATAATGAACATGAATGAGCACTTTATTGAAAAAAAAACTGAACTATATGTTTCCTATTATGTGTTAATGAAACTTTTATCATGCTTAGGAAATAAATATATAGTATAAATCATGGAATGATGTTTGTTACTAAAAATAGGAAGAATATTTATTTCTTAAAATCGAATAAAAATAATGAATACAAAGTATGGTTTAACAACGAAATCAAATTTCAAAACTACATAAATACTTTCAAAATTTATCTATAGTTTATGAAGACAATTAATTATAAAGACTATGGATATTACATTTGAAAATTAATGAATCATATTATACAGCATGAAATGAATATAAATAATAAGAATTTAATTCCCAGTGGTAATTAAAATATTTTTAAAAATATTTTTTATTCTTTTTTTCAATTTATTATCATAGTACTATCAAGATTTCCCAAAATATGCATACTAAAATGTATAAGTAAATTCTTTTAGAGATTATTGGGAATAGTACATGGTGTGAGAATGTTTTCCAATAATAAAATTAGGTGATTACCTATTTTTTTGTCATATATTATTAAATATTACAATTGAGATAAATTTGGGATGGGAATAATTAGTATCATAATTCTTATATATAAATATATATTATTTTTTGACATGTCTTTAGTGAGATATATATTCGAGGGATATTATATATATATTATAATCAAGTTACTAACAAGTCTACTTCTTCTAATCATCATGATAGATTAGACATTCATGTTTAACAAAGATAAGTTTGATAGTGGTGTGACATAAGGATGTATAGAGGCATTATGAAAAGCGTGACTTAGAACTACTTATTTAGTAAACTTGCGTAGATATAATGCTTCAATATGAATATGAAATGGTTTATATGATTAAGGTATGATTATTTAAAATTCATGTTATCCTGAATTGGATAACAACCATGGTTAAAAAAATTATATAGATATTTAAGAATATTGAAGAGCATAATATTTTTAGAACATTAAAATATAGTGTGATTATATGAAAAAACCACATGTCAATCCAATACATTGTGTTCCTGATATGAATCAATGTATTTTTTTTTATTTTTTTTAATCATTAGTCAAAAAAACATGTCAAATACTGAAAACCAATAAAATAGTATGTAATGTATGACTCAAAGATAATTTTCTAAATATAATATTTTCATTTTAGTTCAAAACATGTATCAATGAAAAATGACAAAACAACCATAAATTGTTTTCACAAATTTTCCCAACACACCAAAATTAATTTATGAGGTGTAGCAATTGACCCAGCATAAATCCAACATATAAAGTGGTCGATGGTACTTGGTGTCTCTGCTTGTAAAATAAAATTTCCATTTTAAATTACAATGTGAATCAGATTTCCAACACCAAGAAAAAAAATCATGTGTTGATAATAAATGTTTCGACTATGATCTATAATTCTTTTTTGATTTGTTAGATTAAAAATCATGTCAATATGAAAGAAAATGTTTCATGTATAACTTGAACTGATTGTTTTAAATATAGATTCTCCATTTTAGATTAAATCATTCATCGCATAGACAAAATAAACAAAACAATCATATATTATATTAAAACATTAGGAAAATGATCTATATAAAACATTATATGTGTTGGAAGAAACTACACATATATTTGGTACATGATTTTAAAAGTATAGATAATAGTTCAAATCAAAAATTAGATTATTAAAACATATAAAAATAATTGAAATTATTTTGATACTTTTGGAAAATAACACCAGGTTCATTTTTATGTGAAGAAATTTTCTGAACCGTGGCATCATACATGGTGTCTCTGATATAAATCATACTAATGTTTTTAATATAAAAATAAAAAACTAGTTAAAAATAATTATCACATGCTCAAAAATAAGAAATTGAGATCATATTGTTTTCAATAATAATGAAAACAATCCACATATCATTAGTTACATGTAAGAAGAAACTATATATTATTCTAATACATTAATTGGTTTGGTATGACTTGAAGTAGCTATTTTTAATATAAAAGTGTCAATTTACATTAAATTGTGCTTCACATTCCAAAAATGATGGAAAATCATGAGTTATATTCAAACCATAGAAATACGTTCTGTAATTTATTTTTGATTTATATGAATTTACATTACCTCAATTTGACATACAATGTGTCTGGGGTGATTCAATGTGTGAGTTTTCAACATAAAAGTTCCATTTTAATTTTTAAACATGTATCCCATTTTAAAACAATAGAAAACATGTTCATATTATCTTTAAATAGTAGTAAAAAACATATAGGATATATTATGTGTAATAATTTTCTACACATCAATCAAATAGGTTATGTGGATGATATATCTCAAATTGAATTCTCTCAAAACAGATGATTCATTTTCCTTTACAATGTATGTCACATAGATAAAAACCTGAAATCAAAATCCCATCATTTTTAAAAATTATTATAATTATCCATAATTCCTTATACATATGTAGGAATCAACAACACCTTTATATGATATAAACTATTAATATTATAAAAGAAAGATTATTATTATTTATTATAATTGACATTTTCCATCAATACATACATGAAATACTCCAAACTGAGAAGACATGTTCAAATTGTTTTGATTCTTTATAGTAAAATATTCCTAATACATTTGTGATCAGTATGAATGGAAAACTTCTCAATAAGATAGATTATGTTCTCAATTTAACATTATTATTTCTTTACAGTTTTAACTTGATACATTAGTTCAAAACACAATTCAGATACTAAAAAATAGGAAAAATTTGTTGGCTTGTTTTCAATAATTTTTAAAAAAAGTGAATAATTAATTTTTGATTTAAAGTAATTTACCACACATTAATACTACTCATGATATAGATGGTAGGACTCACATTTCTTATTTTTAAAACAAGATTTACATTTTAGAATAAAACACATGCCACAAATAAAATGATAAAGTGGGACAGAATAATACTCAAACATTTGAAAAAATGATTCATAACTCATTTTTTATGTGTAGGAATTGACTTCCCATCAATATGATAGATGATGTGGCTATTATTAATTAAATTGTGTGTTTTAAATATAGATGTTACTTTTATGATCAAAACACTTGTCACAGTGAAAAGATAGAACAACTAAGCTCAGATAATTTTTTAAAATTAGGATGGTGATCCACAATTTATTTATTTTAGTATAAATTGACCACACATAAATACAAAACATTATTAATTAATGATAACTTTAATAATTTTATTGATTAAGAATTTAATTTATCATATTTTGACTATATATCATAAAGATTAAAAAAATAATTTTTGGATTACTATTATTAATGTTAACATTTGTTTTATTGATGGGGTAAGATTTTATATATATGAATAATCGTTGAGAAAATTATACTAGATTTTATTTTGTTTATGGGTTGAATTTATTTATTAATTATAAATGTGATAGTAATGTAAATATATTATATGTAAATTTTGAACAAAAATGATGGTGTAATGTGATATTTTCAATCCAATATAGTTTTCTATATACTAATATTATTTTATATATATATATATTAACTTATGGTTTTAATTTATAGTTCTAACCCAATTTTACATCAGGGTTTAAACTATGGTTTAAATTATATTCACATTATCAGGGAAAGTGAAATGGCTAATAAAGACCACATTAATTTGTTCTAAAAAAATTAATGTTAAATTCACCATTTTTTAGCACTAGAGAATGAATGAATAAAGGGAACCATTATTAGTACTATAAATATCATGGATAATGCCACATTTATAAGTGCTAAAAAAGTAACTAATAAAGGATCCCTTCATCAGCACTATTATAGTGCATATAATGTGGTCCTTTGTTACATATTTTTCCATCAACCTTAATGGTTGGGCCCATTAAATGGAGCTTCAGTTGTTAAAAATGTTTTGCTGATAAATTTATATTGGTATAAAAAATTACCTCATATATTTTATTATACCAATTAAAGGATGATTTTTAACATATAATGATTTTTGAAATACCATTTATATTAGTAGTTTAAGCTTATCGAGATCATGTCCCAAACCATGCTTGTAGAACCACCTCATTAAGGAACCAATATCACCCACATTACCCTCAGGGAATATGATGATGTAATTTAGGATTTAATAATGTAACAACCTATGAAATGAAAGGAAAATTAATTTCTAAACATTTTAATATGAACTGGATAGTTATATTGGTTATAATAATATTAAATAATTTTAATCTGAATGGAAAATGATTTTATTAAACACATTCTCATAAAGTATTTTTAAAATATCTATTTCTAAATTTTAAAATTTTAATTTTATAATATTAATATGATTACTTATTTAATAATATCTTAACATAAATTATGTGTAATTACATGATTTGTTTGTAAAATATTGATTTTTTTTCGTGAATAGTGAAAAATACCAATTTTGTAAACAATTAATATCTTTTAATAAATTTAGGAATTTAAGAATAGAAACATGTTTTGAATATTAATTCAGGTAAATATATATTTATATATTTTATATTTAATCCACATAATTACTTTTTAATGAAAATCATATTGGGATTTAATTTTTTGGGGTTTAATGATGTGTTTTTCTAAAAAAACATTTCAAAATGAAAATAAATTCTCCATTATAACTATCTAAATTAATAAATTATTTGAAATTATTTAAATGAAATTTAAATAAAATATATCATTAAATATTATTTTAACTTCAAAAAATGATTTTTAATATTAATATTGTCATTATAGAATTATATATTTTCTAGAAGAACACTCATCTTAAAAACATGTTGTCTCACAACAACTAGGGGATTAATATTAAAATTGATTTTACCACATATATAGATTTAATATGTAAAAATAGATTCCATATTTTTTATCCTAAGAATATACAATTTATAGTATGTTCATGTTATTTTTTTAACCAAAAGTATTATTGAAAAAAATTAAATTTAATTATAATGATTAATATAAAAAAAATATTTAGTGTTTATTCATAAAACATAAGATATAAATATTTCTAAAAATGACCAAATGATATTTTATTGACATATTTTCAAAATAAACTCTCTTTTATATTATATTTATCATTATTAGTGGAAAATTTAGTGAGTTAGATCAGCCCATTAAATTTACTTTTTGATATTTATATGAATATCACTCCTCCTCCAATATGAAAGGGAAATAACTCTCCCCACTGGTTCACACCTCCAAATACATATTTCCTGAACATACCCTAAAAAAATTACATAAAAACTTCCCTCATATTACCTAATAATACATATATTCTTTTTAATTAAAACAATGTAAGTTCATTTGTACAAACCAAAAAGAGTTACCCAAAGAAGAGGTAATGTTCATCAACATGATTTTTTTTTATTTCATTCTCCACCAATTTCAATTATTCATATTTTATTATTAATAATGTAATCAGTATGATAAATATATATTTCTTTACTTATGTTAAGTGTACTACAAACACCCACACACACTTCTATTTAATGGGTTACAAAATCATCATTCTTATGTATTGAGGACAACCGCCGAATGAAATAATGTCATTCATTTTATCATTAAAAGCTCCCATAGTTTAGAATCATGGAATAAATATTTTATATATAAATATTTATGAAATTTATAACATATTTATAATTAAGGATTAATTTTATAATTTAAATAATTTTTACATTTCATACCGTAAGGTATATAATAATAACTCTCATTGTACGGAGGACTACCAACTCGCAATGTGATGTGAATCATTTTTCAAAAACATGTTACATGGAATGTAATATGGGTGTCTATAATTAAAATATATGATATAAATGAAATAATTTTTATATTAATGGAATAATTTAATTTCTATTAATATATTATATTATTATATTCTTACCATTTGACACACTAAAAATGTGATAATGTCATTCGTGGACATGTGGTCTATTGCCTCTTCCAAATGATGTGATTCTTATTTTTTCATAACCAAAATACAATAATGATATATACAATTATAAATAATTACATAATATTTTATTTTTGATAAAAAATCATTATATAAAGATAAAATTCACATACATTCTTTATATATTGATCATTGAAAATTTGGAAATGTTATAATTCTATACGTACAACCAACTATAACCTCCTGGTTCTTGAAGCCACCCAGAGGAGGGCAGTACCTGGTTGGTCACATGGACTCAAGCACATTTTCCTGAACACCATAGGATACCATCTAGCAGTGAGGGCCTTGGGAGTTATAGTTGGGAAACTGTGCCTTCCTTGGCAGAGTAACACAACAGAAGTAAAATATATAGCAATAGCGGAACCAGTAACAATACCATACCAAAAGTAAACAATGATAGCAATAAACAGTTGGAGGTCACAATACTAATTAATGGATGATACATATGTCAAGGAAAGTATCCAAACAAATAGAAATTTTGGAATATATTACCAAATCAAAGTGCAAAAGAAAAGTAGTAAACAACTCCACAGCATTGCAAACCTCATCTTGGTCCCTTACTCCCCATATCCATAGCAATAATGTACCTGATGTAGAAGGGTGCTTTCAATTATCCATACCTAAAGAAATATAATTTTTTTGTGCCCAAAAGCATGACCCAGACAAGTTGTGAGACTAATTCCAGTAGGCAACCACCCAAATATTTTTTCCTAACATAAAATTAATACATATGCCAAGAAATAAACCAAATGAAGCAGTAAGAAGGGAAGTATACATAGTAACAATCCTAAAAATTAAATTGCATTCATTTTCATATATTATCTAAGTATCTAATCAAAATTAGGAAACCCTTTGGGAAGTACACACATCCTAACCCCTCTGGTTCAACCAAAGGAACATAAGCAACCCTCTAGGAAGTACACACATTCTAACCCCTCTGGTTCAGCTTTTGCAAAGACACTCTGAGGAAGCACTAACCATCAATTCCCCCAGTGGTCTCGTATCGGTAATTAATAGGCACTCTATGGAAGCACTCAATGTCCAATTCCCCATGTGGCACATATCGTATAATCTAAAGACACTTTGAGGGAGCACAAAGTCCATCCCCCCTATGTTCTCGCAGCATAATAGTAAACAGACACTCTAGAGAAGCCCTCAACATACATTCATTCTATGGCCTACTACACCAGGTTCTCACGGCCCTCTGTAAGTTATTTTTGCACAAATTATATGTGGTAAAGAAGTAATCCTCAGTAACTACTTTGATAAAAATTCTATAGCATATCATAGCATGTCAGATAATAATCACTCCATCCTAGTAGTACTAGACATGGGAATCAAAGCAGCAACCTAAGCTAGACCAAACAGTCAAGAACAATAAGACATGAGAAAAAAATCCATAACATTGAAAATTTAACTCTATTGACAACAATCATACTCTATCCAAACAAACAAGGCATAGTAGGTAATAACAGCGCTAAAACCAAAACCACACAATACATCGTTCTTGGGTATTGGAAATGATTGACCATAAAATTCAAATACTATCTATGAAATGGAACAAACCATCTACCTTGGTGTCGTGAGATAGATATACATGAAACATAGGCCTTGAATCTCCATAGAAAACCGTAGATCTACAAAAACCCTAAAAAATTTTGACCAAGTAAAACTCATGAGAGAATAGGAATTAGGAGATGAATTTCCGGAAAAAGGGAGAAAAAACTGTAGCAATTCCAATGCAATTAACTACAGTCGATTCAGAGAACATATGAAGATTTAGGGGCTTGGAGAATATATGTGGTTTTACAGTCACTCCTAGACGAGACGGATGAAGAAAAAATGGTTATGTTAGTTAGATGCAACCCTGTTCCGTTTAAAAAAATAAAAGTACAATTCATGTATTTTAAAAGTACATGGTGTGTACTTGACTTTTCCGGAATTTGCTTTAGGTGGTCTCCAAGTCACCACACACAACCATGTACTCATCCATTACATGACCAGTACGTGGTAACTCATGGAAACTACGTACACGGCGTGTGATTTTGAAATTTCCAAAAGCTCCTCTTTTTCTCAAAAACAACGAGAAACGAAAAACAAAACTGAAAAGAAGAGATGGGTTCTTACAAACTCCCCCACCCCCTTAAAGAAATTAATCCATAAATTTCCCTAGCATTGAGGCATATAATATGAATCCTCAAACAGATCATGCCACTGTGATTGTACATCATCCCCCTCACCCAGGTCTCATCATGTACTCGCTCGTGATTCTATAGGACTCATTCAATAGGAATAGACTAGCCATGTAGAACCGTCTCATTTTGATCAAAAATTTGGATAGGACTCTCCTTGAATGAGGAATCCAGCTTGAGCCCAACCACCTTGGGTTGGAAAACATGAGACAAGTTGGAGAAGTAATGTTGTAGGTGAGAAACATGGAATACATCATGCATATCCCTATACCTCTGAGGTAAATGTAGTCAATAAGCAACAGGCCCAACTCTACCCAACACCTAAAACGGCCCGATGTATCTCGGTGAAATCATAACCTATTACCTAATCCTCCTATGTCCCATCCTCGGTGTGACACACATGAAAACCAGATCTCTAGCCTCAAACTCAAGAATTAGTCTCTGTCGATCAGCATAAGACTTCATTCATGACATTACATTAGCTAGCCTCTTCTGAATCAACTCTATCTACTCGGTGGTCTCCTAATCAATATGAGGTCCCAGCAGAGATTCCTCTCCTACCTCCAGCCAACATAAGGGTGATCAGAATGTCCTACTATACGAAGCCTCTAACGGTGCCAACTGAATAGTTTCTTGAAAACTATTATTGTAGGAAAACTCCACAAGAGGTATGTGATTTTCCTAATAACCCTCAAAATCAAAGATGCATTCTCAAAGCATGTCCTCAAGCACATAAATCGTATTCTCAGACTAGCCATCTGCCTGGGGATAGTAAGTTGTACTCTGAAGTACCTATTTACCCAAATCCCTCTGAATTCCCTACCTGACCTGAGAAGTAAAATGTGTGTCCTTGTCTAAAACAATGGAGTGTGGAGCCCCATGTAGACGTACAATCTCTCATATGTACAACCTTCCCAACTCATCAACAATGAAGGTCTCCATTATTTTCAAGAAGTGAGAAACCTTTATTATTCTGTTAATGACATCACAAATTTCATCATTCCATCATGGTGAACTTGGAAAACATGTCATAAAATCCATCGCGACATCATTATATTACCAGTATAAATTGGTAAGTGCTGCAAGAGCCCTACTGGTCATTGATGCTCCGCCTTCGCCTGGTGACAGGTGGAACACCTCATTACAAATGTAAAAATATCTCTCTCCATATCTGGTCACCAATACTGATGGCATAGATCTTGATACATCTTGGTGAGACCATGATGAATTGCCCAAACTGAGGAATTAAAGTCTCGCATCATCTACTCGCGTATGTCTTTTGGCACCCACACGCTTCCATGAAAACGCAAGATATCATCCTCACCAATTGATCATCTAGTAATAGGGTCCTCTCCTGAAATACTCTCCCATAAGACTTTGCCTTCTCAATTAGATATTTTCCTCATTCTCACTTGATCATGAATATTATAGGTAAAAACTATAGAATATAGAAACATTTTCCATTATCTGTCGTGCACCTCAAATTCATTTTAGAAAACAGAACCATAATCTGCCACTCACTATTGGCCTCTTGAACTTCCTTTACCTGAGTCCTCCTGCTCAAATCATTATCCCTTATGTTTCCCTTCCCAAGAATGTAGGCGAGATAAATGTAAAATGATATAAGGTACTCAACCCACCTTTGTTGTCTCAAATTCAGGTCACACTGAGTGAAGATATAATTGAGACTTTTGTGGTCGGTGAAGACCAAAAAAAGCTCTCCCAACATGTAGTGTCTCCAAGATCATAAAGCATGGACAACGACAGCCAACTCGAGATCATTCTTCATGTAATTTCTCTTATGTGGCCTCAATGGCCAAGACCCTTACCCAACGACTCATTCTCCCTGCATAAGCACTGCTCCCAACCCGATACCTAATGCATCATAGCACATAGTATAGCTCTTTTCTAGATCGGGGTGAACTAGTATTGATGATGTAGTCAACCTTAATTTTAGTTTTTATAATGATGACTCAGAATAATTAGACCACATATACATCTCACCCTTCTTAGTCAGACACATCAGTGGTGCTGCTAAGAGTGAAAAGTCATGTATGAAACATATGTACTAACCAGCCAGTCCTAGAAAACATATTAACCTCAAATATTTTGTTCGACTTATCCGAAGAAACTACTACTCTCACTTTTTCTGGGTCTACTGATACTCATGTATCTAATATTACATGACCCAAGAAGTGAATCTGGTACATCCAAATGTGGCATTTTGAGAGATTAGCATATAACTGATGCTCTCTCAGTGTACTCAAAATGATCTCAATATGGGTAGAATTGATGTATTGAGTGTGAGTGTACACCAAGATATCATCCACGAAGACTACCACAAAATAATACAAGTATGGATGGCACACTCGATTAATCAGCACTATGAAAACTGTAGGCATGTTCGTTAGACCGAATGACATAACCACATACTTGTATAGACCATACATACTTTGAAAGGTTATAAGAGTTATATCAAATGGTCTAACATGCAACTGATTATAAGTGAACCTCAAGTCGATCTTTGAGAACATCCAGGATCCTCGAAACTGATCAAATATATCACTAATACATGGCAAGGGATATCAGTTATTGACTGTCAACTAGTTGAACTTCTAATAATCCACCCAAATCCTAAGGGTATCGTCCGCCTTCTTCACTAACATGAAAGGATAACCTGAAGGTGATGTACTGGGTCAGATGAAAACCTTTGGCTACAACTCTTCCAACAGCTTCATAAACTCCTACAACTCAGGTGTATCCATCCTATAAGGAGGAATGGACACTAGTTCCACTCTTGGAACAAGTAAAATAGAAATGTCCACCTCTTTCTCTAGAGGAAAACATGTAAAGTCCTCTAGAAAGACATCCCTAAAACGATCCACCAATAAAGGAAAGTCCATCAGGGAAGTCCCCTATTCATTAAGATATAATCTATAAATCAGGGTTGTAACTCCTCCCAACCTATGATTCTCGGGTCCTGCTCTGCTCGCCTGGACATCCCACTCACCCCTATGAATAAACGATTCACCAACTAGTGATGTGAAACTAACACTACGGTGATAGAAATCGACAACTGTCTAGAAGGAAACCAACCATTCCATTCTAGGAATGACATCATATCTTATCATCTCTAGGAAAAAAAGGTCCCATAGGAAGTGACACCCAAAAATATTGATAGGGAAATCCTTTAACTGACGTATATTAGTAGTTCTGGTCCCTAACTGTGTGTCTAGCATCATGATATCATTAGAAGAAAAGATATACATCCCATGGATCTCCACAACAGTAATAGATATAAAGCTATGTGAAGCCCCTTTATCTAGAAGAGTAGAATCTAAAACTAAGGAAATTAGGATAGTTCCTTGAACAGTAGAGGGTCTGGGATCTGGATCTTGCTAGGTCTGCTCCACTACAATATTCTAACCAGCAATGCAGACCTGCGATACTACCCGGGTACACTAAGTTGATCTACATTGTTGTCGCTGAAATCCATGTGACTGGCTACCATGACTGCAACCTCCACCTCGACCTGAATGGCCAGACGAACTCCAGCTCCCTTCCTAATGAGAAATTGGTGGTGCCTCTCATGAATGTGGAGTCATTTAAGAACCCATGTCACCAGCTATTGGTGATAAGATCGGACAGATTCACTGAAGATGACTCATCTTGCCGCATGATCAGCACTCCACTGGGTGTCTTGGGCAATGTGGCCTCGTATGCCCACTATTTTCATACTGGTAGCACAACACCTGAATACCAGAAGGTGTCTCTAGACAACTATGATATCTATGCATAGACACCCTACGGAACATACTTCTATTAGTAGGATGTATATATACTCTAGATGTCAAACCGCCCTTATTCACCACTCTAGAAACCCTCATATTTCACTCTGTGATCAGCACCTAGTTTACTATAGAAGTGATGGAAGTAAACCTGAAGATATTCACTTGAGATCAGATGTCGTGTCTCAGATCATCCTCAAACATCCTTTCTAGAAATAACCAATCACCCCTAGGAATAAGAGTCAAGTGTTGTAACTCTATGAAGCTATAAGAATACTCCATAATATAAAGAGTTCCTTAATCCTGACTCATGAAATCTTGGGCTCGATGAGCCCTCAAAGTCTCCAAGTAGAAGTAGTCAAAAAGGCATGTTGAAACTCATCCCACACCATAACCTACTGGTGTCCCACCTGTGATATCACATCCCACCAACTATTGGTGGAGTCCCGAAGCATATACATAGCGAGATTCACCCTCCTCTATGGAGGTGTCTCCAGATGCTCGATGATAGAAAGCATGGATTCTGACCGTGACTCTACAGTAGGAGGTCCTCCTTCCCCTATGAAAGAGGGAGGATTCTGCTACTATAAAACCAGCGACAAATCTACCAACGAAGGGGTAGGATGTAGTACTTATCAGAAGGTCGGCATGAACCTCATAATGCCCTCTCGAAACTGTGTGTCAGCACCTTTGTTTGGAATGATGGCTAGTGCCAAGACTGGGACAATTGGAAGATATACTGGTAGTCACTGTTCAGAAATATTAGGTGTCTGACCACTACCCTATAAATGGTATAAAATCGGAGAACCTCTCGGTGGAATGACTCTGCAAGGACAAGCACACACCTTATATCAATATTAACAGGGACTGAAACTTTATATTTTAAGGAGCGAAAATGGGAAATAAAGCATTCAATTTTTTTTCAATACATGGATACACGGTGTGTATAATTCCTACACAGCGTGTTCCTTTAAGACATCACGTGGTCATGTACTTCTGCCATCCCGGGTCCTGTAACACTCTATACACACGGAGTGTTGTCCTACCACACAACATCTACTTGAATCATATTCCCCGGACCGAGTACTTATACACATCTAATCCACACGGTTAACCTAAAACAAGACTACATAGCGTGTTAGTGTCAGACACAGTGTGTACTAGATGAACTTCACCGACTCGTGTAGTTCGTCACATAGCCGGTTACATGGCTCACTCTACATGGCGTGCTCTAGATGGACATGACCTGTTCTAGAAGGATTCCAATGCCCCGTGTTATTTGTTACATGGTCATATATATGGTTTATACTACACTGTGTATTCAATGTTGACATGACGTCTATAACATATATTTTATCAATCAGCTTCATTAGTCACACTGGTGGACAAATGGTCTACCCAACACGGTGTGTACAACGGTACACAGTGTGTTCCACCAAAGAATTCACAACCCCGTGTCTTGTCCCACACAGCCAGTGAAATGGTTAGAGACTTCACGACATGTACATACAATACATGGAATGTGCTTAAAAAAGTTCATTCCCAAACATAAGGACGTGTGGCATGTATTTATCCTTACACACCATGTATTCATTGTTATTCTATATTTTATGCCTAAAAAACTACTCTAGAACCCATAAAATCACCAAAAAAACATTGAAATTCCCAATTCTGATCTTTTAGGTCCCACACTCCCCATGAATAAAAGCTTCACATCTTATATATGTCATACAAAAGGAATAACAATACAATGATCCACCAATTTTCTGATCCATGAGGGCACATAACACCTCAAGAACCAAAGTTTGGCGTCCAGTCAAAAAAACCAAACACAAAACAATACCTTATCCAAAATCATATATTCTACCAAGGAATGTATCACAACATCATAAATATCTTACACTACATATATCACAACAACATGAAATCACTAATGCACCCTAAATGGCATGGCAAGAATGCATGACATGTGATTTCTAGAAAGTTACAATATGATTCATGAGATGGAATACCCTCATATTATCAGGTTGAAATAGAACAGAACATCAATAATATCAAATATAATAGCACAAAATATGTGAATCACCCAATGGTGAAATCTAATCAACTGTAGAAATTGAAAAATTAGAAAACTTGTAATAACGTGGTAAATTGGCTTTTCCCTGTACACTGGTCACCTACTCCCAGGCACAACATATTACCAAGTAACTATTTCTTTTCTATCCCGAACTATTGGCTCCAAATAGAAAGTCGATAAGAATATAATCTTCCTCTGATACCACTTTGAAACATCCCAGTTCTGGATGTCGCCCTGAGGTTCCTCGTACACGGTTGGTCACATGGCCTGAAGCGCATTTTCCCGAACACCAGAGGCTTCTGACTAGTATTGAGGGTCTTGGGTGTGATAGTGGGGAAACTATTCCCTCATTGGCCAAGTAACCCAGCGGAAGTAAAATAGATAGAAATAGAAGATGTATTAATAATACCATACCAAAAGTAATTAGCAGAAGTAATTAACAGTTTAAGCTCGCATATCTAAATAATTCATGATGAATATTTCTAGGAAAGCAGACAAATAAATTACAATCCTAAAATACATTACTAAAACAATGTACAAAAAAAATTCATTAAAAATCTACACATCATCGCATGACTTAGCTTGGTCTCATGCTCCCCACCTCCATAGAAATCATGTACTTTATGTAGAAGGCTTCTTTCTCTTATCTATACCTGCAACTATATAATCTGTTTGGGCCCAAAATCATGACTCAAACAGGGTGTGAGTCTAATCCCAGTAGGAATCCACCCAAAGATCTATTCCTAATAGTCAGTTAATATATATGGCAAGAAATTAACAAAATGAATTAATAATCAAGGATGTACACATATCAACAATTCTACAAATTCAATTGCATTCATTTTCATATATCAAGTAGCTAACCAAAAGCAGGTAACCCTATGGAATGTACTCATTGCCTAACCCCTCTTGTTCAACAAAATAAACACAAGAAACCATCTAGGAAGTACACATAGTCTAACCCCTCTAGTTCAGCTTTAGGAAAGACATAATGAAGAAGCACTCATCGTCAAATCCCCCTATGGTCTGGTATCGGTAAATAATAGGCACTCTGAGGAAACAATCAGCATACGATTCCCTTTGTGGACCATATCAAGGAAAATACAGCCACTCTAAGTGAGCACAATGTACAACCCCCCTATGGTCTCACAACGTATTAGTAAATATACATTCTGTAGAATCCCTCAACATTCATTCTCCCAACAGTCTACTACACCAGGTTATCATAGCCCTTTGTTATTTAGTCATGCACAAAAAATATGTGGGAGCCAAAGTAAACCTCAGGAACTAATTTTCTACACAATATACTTCATATCATAGAATTTCATATAATAATCACTCCATCCTAATAATATTATCCAAGGGAATCAAAGTAGCAGCTTAACAGGCCAAGCTAGACTGAACGGTCAAAAACATAAAACAAGGGAAAAACATCCATATCATGACAATGTTAACCCTATTCACAAAAATTATCCTCTATACAAACAAACATGGAATAGAAGGTAATAACATGGATAAAACCATAACCATGCAACACCTCATTCTTGGGAATTGGGCATTTTTTCACACAAAATTCAAAGATTGTCTACAGAAAGGCACAAACCACATACCTCGGCTTCGTGAGATAGATATACGTGAACCTCGGTCCTTGAATCACCCTAAAACGTCGTAGATCACCAAAAATTATTAAAATTTTTTATTGAGGATAACTCTGAGAGAGGAGAAATATGGATATAAACTTCTTGAAGAAGGACGAACTCACTGTGAAGATTCCAACTCAATCAACGGTGGTCGATTCAGAGAACGGATGGCGAGTAAGGTGCTCGGTGAAGATCTGTGGTCCTATGTTCTCACCTAGATGAGATAGACTAAGATAAAAGGAGTTCTATTGATTATATGTGACCCTTGAAAATTTATAGAAAAAATTTAAAGTACACAGCAAGTATTGTAAAACTACACCGCATGTACTTGCCTTTTCCAGACTCCACTAAAGGTAGTCTCTAGGTCACCACAAATGGCCATGTACTCGGCGTTACACGGCCAATACATGGTCACCTGTGGAAACCGGGTACATGATGTGTGCTTAAATTACACGGCGTGTACTCATGACAATTCCAAAATCTTTACTTTTTGACAAAAACAACCATAAAGGAAAAACATTACTGAAAAGAAGATCGGAGTTCTTACACCTACCATCCCTATGATTTTAAAAAAATTTCAATTTTCATAACCATATTCAATGAATAGATTTAAATGATTAAATATTTTATAAATATAATGATTATTTAATGATTAATATTAAAGATATATTTAAATAATTATCCCTTTGACCATAGTCCACCTACCAAAATCAAATTTGGGTAAAAACTGGATTTACTCGACACAATTCACATAAAAATTATAGATTAAGTAATTAAATATATGATAATTATAATTGAAATAAAATTATTAATAAAATTTATTATGTTTTCAAGTAATGTATGTAATTAAAATAAGTTTATTATTAATGATGGAAAATGCACATTTGACGAATCTGAGACAAGGTAAGGGTCTTCATCTCAATCTATTTTCATTGAGGCATATGTACATGTTACACACCATTATTACTAAACATAGTGTATATATATACCCTTTAACAATATTATAATTAATAAATCTATTATAATGCTATATAATATTTTTAATTATATTAATCAATGGATTTAAGGGTTCATGTGTTTCTCAAGTGACAAGGGACTTTTCCTTTGACGAAACCATGTACTAATGTTGTACCTAAAACTATCATTATATTAAATATATGTGTTTTTAAATTATTTTATGTGGACATAAATAATTTTTAAATTAAATTTAATAATTTATTTTATATGGTTTTCAAAATTTATATTTTTACATGTTTATAAAGAATTTTTTTACCAATGAGAAATGGTATGTCATATTATTAACATATAAAACATCAATGAAATTTTCACCACCATGACCATTATTTGATTTATTTCTTACTTTTAATAATTTTTTGATTCCATAAATGTAAAAAAAATATTTAATTTGGAGAATTTGTTACTGAAAATGGGGTTTCCAAAAGTAAAGGGTATTTTTATATTGAAATCAGGTTTATAAAAAATGGTATTTTTTCCTATGATTTTAAAATAGATTTCAAAATTTGTTGGTTGGAAAATTGAAGTAATAAAGATGTTTTATTCATTATATGGTACAGACTCATTATCTGATGTGGTGGCCTAGATAACATCAGGTGATCATGTTAGTTCTTATAGGATGGGGTGGCATAGATTGCTATGAGTGAGACCATTATAGCTTGAATGATGGTTGTACATAGATAGCACTCCAATACATTACTTAATGTTATATGACATTATAAGAAAGTATTAGGTACTTACCAAAGGATTTATACAATGTATTTAATAGGAATACAATTGATTTTGAAATGATGTTAATACTGGAAAAGAATATTATGTTTTATGTTACTAAAAAGTGCTTTTAATTTCATGCTATTGGTTTTAATAATTTTCATTTAGAAAAATGTATAAATGTTTATCAAGTGGAAATATTTTATTTCATATTCTGAATGAACACTTTTGATAATGTTAAACATTATATGAGTTTTCATTTCTTCACTAAACTAAATATTTTCCTTCTTTTTGTATCCATTACTGATATTTTATGCTCATCCAACATTTTTAATTAGTTCCCTCCAGATTTATCTATAGTAATGGAAAAGTATAATTCAAGTCAAAAATTATAGACATTTACCATGAAAATAAATCATTCTTTATTTTAAAATATTTAGATTATAAAAAAATGGATACTAATCAGAAGATTCAAATTTTTATATTAAGGTTTAGTTAAAAAAAATTTATGTAATAATTTTTTCTAACATTAACGATGAAAATATATTTAAATTCATGTGACTAAATTCCTGACATAAAACTCTAGATAATGTAATCATTTAGATCGGTTCACTATTGTTGGTTTCAATGGTTACGTTAGAAAACATATTTTTTATAATTTTGATAACAGTAGGAACCTATAATATGTTAACATACAGTCACGTACAAATGTAGCAGAATTAAAATATAAACATGTTTCTTTATCCAAAATATATATTTTGAAAAAACAATTACAATAGTTTAAATAGGGAAATTATATTAGTAATGAACGAGATGAATATATCCTTCCAAATCAATATCTTGATATAGTTTGAATCATAACATAATGATTTGTTTCAATGATGGATTAGTTGAAATAGGTGGTAAATTATGGGGGTATCCATTCTAGATAAGATCCCAATATACCATGAATGAGCATGACTTTTTTTGTGAAATTTCATAATGAATCTTGCACATTATTTCAGTGAATAATTAAACCTTTTGGTAGATGAAGGATATATCAATGTTATTGAAATGATCATGGATGTTATGGTATTTTGGGAACATCAAAAGGTAGCTTAAACTAATTTATATTTTGAAGGTGATTTTGATCGATGATGTTATCTCCTTAATATTATCAAAGATAATGGTGATATTGATGGAAAGGAATTGAAAAAACTCAGGGATAATTTTTTTGGTAAATATTTACCTAATATGTTTGCTCTAAATGGAAAATAAATTCCATAAATTATAGTATAAAGATGATCATTTTGTAGATATAGACGAATAAAACATCACAATATTGGCCAGGTATGTTCCAATTTTTATTCAAGAATATGATAGTAAAATTAAATGAGTTTAATAAAGTATAAAAACCATGTTTATTAAGATCAATTTCCACATCATAATTTAAATTTTATGAGAATTTCGTTCATTGTGCTGGGTAGGTTGAGATAGAGTTTTTTGACACACATGTTCCCCAAGAGGACAACATTTAGAAATGTTCAACGTGTTTAGCTGTAAAACCCACACATTTAGTGAAGATTTATTTGACTAATTTACAGGTATACTTTCTTCCATTTTTTTTATACTCATAATTTTTGTATTAACTTATGGATTCAATGTTATAAAATTTGAAATAAATGTAATAAAGACGGTAGTATATGGTTGGTGCACCATTTTCCCAAACAATGCACATTATCCCAGTAAGTCGTGTGAACCCAAAAAGAGGTGTATTTTCATGGTTGGTTCATGTTTTATCAAATAATTCACCATAAAATAATAAACTCTCCACCCTCCCCTATATTATTCATATAGTTAACTCACACAGTTTGGAGGAAATTGCACCTATCCCTAGAAAATTGTGTCTCAGTTTCGAATTAACATGAACTTTTTGTATTAAATTTTCTGTAGCCCCCAATTTTACACATATTAATACCTATATTGACTCATAACATATTTTTATGATATTGGATCAACTAGAATATATTCAAATACATTAAAATTCTTTTTCCTCAAGATTTGAATTTGTTAATAATGATCTTCACCCCTCCTGGTAACAAGATCTCATCTCAGGTGGTCTCCCATCTCTTCATATTCATCTTCCATCTATTGAAGGATAGTTATTCCCTATTTTTGGTTGAGATATTATATTAGATTGTGAATCTCAATCCTAAATTGTGAAATCATTATTTTTCTATCTTGTATTAGTTTTTAAGATCAAAATCGTATTCTACATTCTCATTCTATTCAAATTGGGGATTTCAGTTGGGTGATCGCTCATCAAAAAATTATGGTAGGAGGTCTATAATTAAAATCTATTTTTATTTATTTGAATTAAATGTATAAAATTTTATTTGAATTGATTAACTGAGGGAACTGTGAAAATTGAAAATTGGTATTGTAAATTGAAATAATAAATTATTGAATTAATTATAGAGTTATTGAGATTGTTGAACATGATTAATTAATTTTTTTAGTAATTAATGGTAATTTTTTAATTATGAAATTGGTTTATTAGAAATATTTAATTGTAAAATTAATTACGGCGATATTGAGATTATTTAATTGAATAATTAATTGTTGAATTAAAAATTGTTATATTGGAAATGTTGAATTGGATTTAATAATTGATTAATTAATTATTGGAGATTGTTTTGATTATGAAATTTATTAAGATTATTAATTAATTAATTAATTAATTAAAAGGTTGTTAGTGAATTATTAATTATTTAATTAATTAATCGATTTCATATAATTAGTTAATTATTGAATTAATTAAGGAGGTGGATATGACTAATTACTAATTAAATTAATTAGTGTGAAGATGTGTATATAAAATTGTTGAATTTAATTAGTTACATTTTGAATTAATGGATGTATTTTGTGATATATATGAATTAGGGTGATGAATGGTAAAAATAGAATTTGATCACGTATTATAAAATATTTACGGTAATAATGTCATTCAATTATGAAATGGTGAATGGTAAGAGTGGAATTCGTTCATGTACTATAAAATATTAATGGTAAAATTTTCATTCAATTATAAATTGATAGTTTTTATAGTGTAATTTTGTCATGTATTATAGAATATAAATGTTAAGAATGGAATTTAATTCTGAAATGGTGAATGGTAACAGTGGATTTCAGTCATGTATTATAAAATAAGATTTGAAAAAATTGAATTCAATTATGATATAATTAATGGTAATGGTGTAATTTTTTCTTGTATTATGAAATATTAATGGAAAAATGGAATTTAGTTATATGATATGGGGTTGGTGTCCTTGGGAATGCAGGGTTGTTAAGTGGTCAAATAAAGAGTATTTGAAAAATTGAAAAGATTTTAATTTAATTGTTTTGTTTATTATTTGTACTAAAGCATACACTATGTGATAGATTATCTTTTACACATTGTTGGTGGTGGCCTAAGGTATTGTACACACACCCTACTCAAGATACCAGATCAGTACCAGAATAGAATTCATGTTTTTAGGACAAGATTTGGGAAAAGGCCATGTGTTAGATGGTTGAGTTGGGATTAACCATGGATGAGGGAACTAAACATGGTTGGAGACCAAAATTAGAGATTTATTTGATTTTAATTTTGTGGTTTCATTTTGAAACTTGACACACACTTTGGCGTGTAATATTATTGTATTCAGTTTTAAAATTCTATTCCCTACTTTGGAAATTATGTGATATTAGTACTATTTTTGTTATGGTTATATTTTATTATTTTTTTATTTATTATTTTTGGAATGGTTAATTACTCTGATAAAAGTGTTCATAGTCTCCACATGATCGATATTAGACCCTTGTTATAATTCAGTATCCTCTTGCTTATGTGGAGGAATGGTATAGGTCATTTGACTAAACATCTCAAGGAACTTATGTGTGGAACATAGGTCGGTGTATTAAAAAGTTGTATGAATTGAGTTTCCTTTTCTTTTTTTCTTTTTTCTTATTATTTAGGAATGGTGTACAAGATCCATGGATGATTCGGTCCCTGGTCATGAGCTCATGCATGGGAGTTCAATTCCTTGTATGGGGGAAGACCCATTTACCTACGGTTGGATTTTTATTATTTGTATTTACAATTATATTTTAATGTTATTTCACCATGGGTGATTCACTTGATTAGTTATGTGATAATAATTATTTTGATTATCAATGATTTGAATCATGGACCTGAATATGATGATACATGATTATAAATTCATATGTCTAGTAATAGAGGTATTATTACGGTTTTCATAATTATAGGTACACATGTGAAAATAGGGTTTTGGTTATGCTTTTGAAGATGGACTATTTTTCCTTTATTTTTAAATTGAATTGAAAATAGCACCAAATAAGATATTTAAAGTGATAAAATGATGAAAAATGTGAATAATTGGTTGTATAAATGATAAATTTGAATAATGAAAATTAGTTTACCATTTTTTATCCATGACCTAGATGCCAGATGTTTGATGGTAGTAATAGTGCCTCATTTTTTACAGTGTGGTCAGATTTGGGAGGAAAGACATGTTATTCGTTGTTGTGTTTTCATATTATTTAAACATGATAAAGTGGAATTATATATCCTAAGAAATATTTTGGAATTATTTATATATTCCTACATGATGATGTTAATTTATAAGAATGATGGAGGATATGGCTAGGGATAATCTACCAATTGTGGAACCTGAGATACCGATAGTTTCAGGTGAGAAAGTTCAGGATTAGTTCTGATAGAACATTTCTTTCATCATGAAATTATGAAATTAGACCCAATGTAGGTTTTGAAAAGATTTTCTGATCTGACGAGGGTCTTCAATTTTCAGAAAACTCTGATTTTTAACATAGTGGGTACACCTAAGGGATCTAAGATTTGGAGTTTGTCTATTGAGAAAAAAAATTACATTTGGATAATACTAAAAAGAAGATGGTCATGTTAGCTTCTTATTAGTTATTATGATCAGTGAACCACTGGTCGGGTGTTCGGGCTCAGACTGGATAGGATGAGGGTATGTAATGGAGAGAATTTTTGGAGATAATCGTAGAGAACATCTTCCTAGAGACCCTGAGGTAGGAGATAGAAACTGAGCTCATGTGGTCGGCTCGAGGAGTATGATCGTTATGGACTATGTGAGATGCTTTATGGACTTAAAATGATTTGATCTAGTGTTGACATGGTAGGGACATCTATGATGATTCATTTCCTTGTAAGACATAGATGTGAGATTAAATCCCAAAATAACCTCTTTTAGATAAAAAAGATCGCAGAGGCGGTGGAACAGGCTCTCATAGTTTAGGGGATCCTAAGGGAGGTTAACAATGGGGGATAACTGGTTTCTTATGGATGATCATGTGGTACATCTTCTAATAATAGTAATCCATGCTATGAGGTTGTTGGATAAGGGAAGGATCAGTTACATAGTACATTACAGGGAATAATTGTCACTAGTGCGATAGGTAAGGTCAATATTATAAACATTGTACCCAACCATATATGGAGTTCCAATATTGAAATATGATGGAACATATACAGAGGCTTTATTGCAATCAAGGTTATATGGGTAGTAATTGATGATCTAGAAAGAACCATAGTGCATGAAAGGGATCTTCTGCACCATATCAGTCTACCAACTTGAGTCCCACTACTTAGGGCATTGGGGGTAAAGGATTAGGTTCTTTTGAGAAAGAAATATATTATCAGTAGAGTTGTGTAGCTCAGGGAGCTAAGACTAGATTGTAGGGAATAGGTGAAGTATATTTACATTTTGATATGAAAACACTTCTGCATATCATGGTTGGACCATCAATAGTGAGAAGTATTAATCATGTAGCTTATACATTAGAAAGTTTATTATTTTATATTGATGGGTCTTAATAAATTATTTCATCATAAATTGTTATTGGTTTGAGAATGGTGGTAGATTTTTTTAGTGGGGTTTGGATTATTGATATATTATTGGGAGTATGGTGTAGAGAAAACTTATTATGCAAAGGTTGTTCTCTCTAGTTTACGGTGTATTGTTTTCAATGGCATATCAATATTATTGACATGTTAGGATTAAACCTAATTACGTATATCGATTGGTTATTGGAATATAGAGGCCACAGTGATTATTACTAGATGAGGGCGACATTTACATCTCTAGAGGTTGAAAATTATGTTCATCATGGTGAATGTGATATCATATAGGGACATGCATGTCCAGTTCTCCAGCAACTGGTGAAGCTTACCACACAGTAATATAGTTTATTGTGGGATGATTGATGTTTAATGTCTATTGTCTTTACACCAATGGTGGATGTGTTTTAGGAACATTTCCTTGAAGAAATATCAAGGATTACACCTGATATATATTTTTAATTTACTACTAATCTCGTGTCATGGGCTGTTTTAATTTATATTCAACCATATAGAATGGAACCAGTATATTATCATTACCTCAATACTCAATTGGAAGAGTAAAAAGATAAGGTATTTATCTATCCATGTATGTCACCTTGGGGTTATCCCATATTTTTTACATGGATGGCTGATGTGAGTTTACACTTGTGTATGATTATCGCAAGTTGAACTAGATGATTGTGGAGAACAGGTAATCTCATCCATATATTTAAGATCATTTTAATATTTGAGGGGATATTTTTTTCTCATAGATTTACTTGAGGATATGGTATCATTAGATGAGAGTTCAAACTAATTATATATATATAGATATATAACTACTTTTAGAATCATGAATGACCTTTATGAGTTCATCATAATGTTGTTTGGATTGATGAATTCCCCATAAGTGTTTATGTCATCAATGAATAGAATCTCACATCTATGTGTAGATCAGTATGTGGCAGTGTTTGGGGGTGATATCAAGATATACTCCCTAACTCAGGATGATCATTACAAACATCTTGACATCATTCTATGTATTCAAAGAGATCATCACATATACACCAAAGTAATCTAAGTGTTAGTTTTGGATTGATCTGGTAGAATTTTTGGGTCACATTATCTTAGAGGAAGGTGTGTCAGTGGACACAGATAAGGTTTAGGTAGGGGTTTTGGTGAGAATCCAATGAATATTTATGATATCCATATATTTATATGGTTATCAGGATATTATAGAAGAATCATCCAGTACTTTTAATGATTTGATGCACCTCATTCACGCATAAAAAAATGGGATAATTTTAGAATGAGTGGAAGTATGTGATAATTCATTCATGTTGATAAAGAAGGGTTTTACATCCAAACTAATATTCATCCTACCCATTCTTGGTCATAAGTATATGGTGTGTTGTAAAACTTCTAGGATTAGACATGAAGAAAATTTGATGATCGTATATCGAGTTATGGAATATTTGACTTGAAAATTGAGGCCACATGTATGAAAAAACCCTACACATGACCTCACGTTGGATACAGTGATTTCTGTTTTAATGTGTTGGATGAATTATCTATTGGAAGAGAATTTTACTATGTATAATGATCAAAATAGCAATAAGAATATATTTTTCAAAGATATTTCAATGTATGGTTGTAGAGGTGGGTTGAATATATGTAGTCATTTATTTTTGAGATTGTATATATTCCAAAAAAGTTTAACACTATGGCTGATTCTTTGAGAAGGAAAAATTGGAATTAGGAGGTTCATGATTCTTATACATAATGAAATATGATGACTTTACTTTTCAAGATGCATGTTGTGGTTCATAAGAGTCCAGATAAGAATATTATGGTATTAGTTTTAGTGTCCATGAAAATTCAGAGACAAATCATGTATAGGATGTATGAGGGTCTAGAGTGATTAGACTTCAAGGAAAGACATGATGGTGGGGGGCACCATATGAATGTAACATTGATGAGTATGAGATCACCTATATCAAGAATTTGGTTGTTTTAACAATGAGAATGAATGAGGTGTTCATGTGTGAGTTTCATGCCTCAATGTGGTTAGTGAATCAAGGTGCGAATATTAGGTATCTTGACCTAAGTTGATAGTTTTTATGATCAAGAAATAAATATGAAATATTTAGGTCTGTGAATAAATGATACAGTTGTCAATAAGTGAAGTATGAGCACAAATGACCTCATGGTTTACTGTTGTTATTTTTTATTTTGAAACTGAAGTTGGATGATGTAAATTTGAACTTTTTGGAATGTATCATGATGAATCTTTAGATAAATGACTTGATATAGGTGATTATGGGTATATTGAAAAATTTAGTACAATTATTACCAGTATGGGAGACTTTATCAATGTATTAGCTGTGAGAGTTGTACATTTGAGAGATAGTTTGTCTATACAGAGTGACGTAGACTATTTTTTCATACCATGAATTTCATTTTACAGTTCCCTTTTAGCATGGATTATTTAAGGCACATGATTGAAATTTTTATTAATTAAATATTTACACACATAGACATATGTGAATTAAGAGCATAATATATTGGTGCTTGAGGATATTCTATTAGAGTTTGGTATCATCATTGGTGGATGTTGGGAGAAGCACATGACAAATTCAGAGATTGCCTCTAACAATAGTTATTATGAAACAATTCAGATGGAACAATGCAAGTCCCTTTATGGTTTGCAATGAAGATCACCCATAAACTAAATATAGGCTGGTGAGTTAGAGTTTTTGGGGCTAACCCTAATGCAGGAGACATCAAAGAAAGTTCAATTTATTCAATTGTGTATGGATACAGCTTAGAGTAAAGAGATGTAATATTCTAATAGAATTCGTTGATCCCTAGTGTTCAAAGAGGATTATATTTTATTCTTAAGGGTGTTGGCTAGTTTGGGAAACCATATCTTATAGAGACATGGAAAATAAGTTCCTGTGTTTTTGGTATTGTTTGAGTTTGTGGAAAGAATAAGGCTGGTGGAATACCAATTGGCCCTTCAATAGAGTTATTGTTCTATACAAGAATTTTTTACTTATGTCAAAACATCAATGGTATCACTTTGTCCCTTCTCATGTGATCTATGTGAATGATTTTGATTTTGAGATATATTTGTCTTTATGGAGCATCTTGAATGTGTGTTGGATTGTAGTGAGAAAGTGTTATAGGAATAGGCAGTGTCAATAGTTCTAGTGTTGTGGAAACATGGGTGTGTGCATAGAGGATCTTTTGAGGGAGGAGTGGATATACGATATCAATAGCCAAATCATTTTTACTTGGGATCTCAATGCATCTTGGCAGTATAGCTAATGGACAAGCTATTATAAGGTGGGGATATTGTATATTCGTAACATTTTATAGAGATGTATTGGACTCATGTATAGTTAACCTTTTCTCTTGTGTTGATTTATTTACTATTGAGTTTTACCATAATTATTGATTCATTGATTACATGAGAAAATGGAATGTATAGTAAAGTGAATGATTGGTGCACGGTTTTCCCTAACTGTGTTCCCTAGCCCATAAAACCATGTGATCCCAAATAGAGGGGATTTTTAGGGTTGGCACAATGTTTTTTAAACCATGATCCATGTAATTATAAATCATTCACCCCCACCCCTTGAAGATGTGCATGATTAAGGGGAATGGTTTGGAAACCTAAGCCCCGTTTACATGAAAACTATGTGTGGGGTTTTTATTAATCTAAAGTTCTCATTTTAAAATTTATAAATCCCCCATTGTAACCCATATTCATGTCTAGCTCAACCCCTAACTACTTTTCATGATTTTGGATCCTCTTAGATTGTTTCTAATCCATTGATACTTCTATTATTTATAATTCAAAGCCCAAATTAATGATCTACACACCTCCTAGAAAGAGGATCTCAACCAGTGTGGTTTCCTTTCCCTATATGTTCTTCTTCCATCAATTGAAGCACTATAATTTCATATTTTTGGTTTGTTTTAGACATAATTTTTTTGATCTATATCTATAATTTGGGGATTTGTATCGTTTAGTCTTATATTAGGGTTTATGATCCAGATCTCACTCTACATCTTTATTCCATTAAAATTGGGAATTTCTAATGGGTGATCACTCATCAAAAATTAGTGGTAGGTTTACTTTAATTCAAATCTCAATGAAATGAATTCCATTAAATGTATTTAATTGTATAATTTTCAATATGTGCCTAGTAGTTGAGTTTCATTGATAGAATTTATTAATTTTTTGATTTAATTAATTATTGTAATTTTAAAATTTGGAACGTTGGGATTATGAGATGAAATAATTAATTGTTGAATTAATTATTGAGTATTGCTATTATTGAGCATGATTAATTAATTATGGATTTAATTACACATAATTATGGGATTATGCAATTGATTTATTAAGAATAATTAATTTTGGACATAATTATTTCGGTAATGAGATTGTTGAAATGAATAATTAATTATTTAATTAATTATTATTATATTGGAAATGTTGAATTGGAATAATTTTTTTCTAATTAATTATTTTAGATTAGTTTGATTAAGAAATTTGTTGAGATTATTAATTAATTTTTTATTTAATTAATATTTTTGAGGTGTTTAATTTATTGTTGAATTAATTAATGGACGTAATCTAATTAATTAATATTAAAATTAATTAATGTAATAAATTTGATTAGTTAATTGTTGAATTAATTATCTGGAAGTTGTGAATATTAAATTAATTAATTTTATTAATTTACTAGATTATTAATTGATGTGTCCTTGTTATATTTGTTAAGTGAAATGATAAATGGTAAAAGTGGAATATATTCTTGTTTTAAAAATTATGAATGGAAGTAATGGAATAAAATTAGGAAATGATGAAGGGTAAAAGTGGAATTCAATTATTTATTGTAAAATTGTAATGGTAATATAAAATTGAATTATGAAAGTGTAAATAGTAACACTAGAATTAAGTCATGTTTTATAAAACATGAATAGTAAAAGTGGAAATTTAATTATGTAATAATGAATTGAAACAGTGGAGTTCATTAATGTATTAATAAATAAGAATGATAATAATGAAATTTAATTATGAGATATTTAATAATTATAGTAGAATTCATTCATGTATTATAAAATATGAATGGAAAAATGGCATTCGGATATATGATATGGTTCGGGATTCATTGAGAACCTTGGGGTTATGTGGTTAAATAAAGTAAAATGAATAAATGTATACAGTTTAAAATATATATTTTATATTTTAAAAATTGTATACACTGTTTGACTATATACTATTTTAGATATCGTTGGTGGTGGCCTAATGAGTTTTACTCACACACTACTCCGGCTGCCATTTCAGTACATGAGTAGACTTCAGGTTTGTAGGACTAGATATGGGAAAAGGCCCAATGTTAGATGGATTATATGGGATGTGGTAATGATTAGGGAACCAGACATGGTTCAAGACCAACATTCATTTTTTCAATATCAATAGTATCGGGTTTTCTTTTGGTTAGTGGACACATATTTTGGAATGGCTTATTTTCTATTCGTTATTTGTATTTTTTCCCCACTTTGATCATCATGTGATATTATTATTACTCTGATTATGGTTATATGTTATTCTATTACTATTTATTTATTTATTTTCTCTAGTGTATTAATATGACTAAAGATTATATATTCTCCACATGATCGATATTAGTCCCTTGTAGCTAGTTAGCAGCCTTTGCTGTATGGGGAGTTTCTCTTGAGGTCAGCCAAACCACATGCGTAGGGCACCAGTGTGTGGACCTAAATTCAAGACATAAAAATGGAAATAGAGAATCAACTATAAATTATTTCTTGAGGTAAACCCCCAAAATGTTCTATCTATGGAAAAATAAATTTCAAGGAATGTTTGATGATATATGGAATGTTTTACCAAAGTGGAATGCTTGGACCCATGGACCAAAAATTCAAGTAATATAATCATCAATAATATATGAGTGGGGTATGTTATAGCCATCAACGATGATTTTTTTAGTATAAATGAGTTTCATATTTATGATTATTAATGATCTAATATAGTTACAAAATACGAAAATCATCATGATGGGATGAAGAAAAGTTTAGAGAATTTATTTTTTACTACTATAGTTGATGTTTTTCCATCATATTTTGTGGTCAAAGGTATCTCAAATGATATTTGAATTATGAAAATACGTTGTTTGACACTGGATCATTCCATACAACCATTTTTTTGAAATAATCATGTAAATTGGGAATATCACAAAATTAAAGTAAGATAAAACATGTAGTGAATATATTTTGAAGAAGTATTAACGAAAAGATTATTTCTAGGACTCATCCTTTTATTAATAGTGGGAAGTTATTTCCTAAAAACCATGTTGAGATGGAAATTTTAGAGTTTTAAAAAATTCATTATGTGGATAATATTTTAGATTATTTTTCCATGATAGAATGCATTTCTATGAAGGATGGTTCAATGATTTCATGACTTTTATTACATAGTACGAAGCTATGAAATTTATTACATGTGGTTTTTATTTTTACCTTGCTCATTTTTTGAATATAGAGAAACTATTAAAATTAGTGATGTTCCATTACTAAATGAATACATGGATATTTTTAGATGATTCACCTAGTTTAATTCTCAATATAGGGGTTGATAATATAGTTAAATTGGTAACTGATGTTAAGCCTACTTTAAACCCCCCTTATCTAATTTTTTAAGTGGAACATTTTGAATTGAAAAAGGAATTGAAGGAGTTATTAGAAAACTGATTCATGCAATTGAGGTCTTCACCATGCATCACGGCTATCTTTTTTGTTAAAAATAAAGTTGTATCAACAACACTTTTCATTGATTATAGAGATATCAATAACAACATTAATAAGAATAATTATCCTTTTCCAAATATCACTAATTTTATCACCAACTCTAAGGAGGATTGTATTTATATAAGGTTGAATAGATGTAGGGGTAACATCAGTTGAATGGATAAGAATAGGACATCCTAAAGATAATGTTTGAGACTATATATTGGAAATTAGAATTAGTTTTCATGACACTTGGGCTTTGTAACTCACCATGGTATGTATAGATCTCATGAATAGATTCTTCCCCAAGTTCGTATATATTATTTTTGTAGTCACTATTCATAAGATTTGGTTATATTTTAAAATTTAATAGGATCATGAATGAAATATAAGGATTGTTTTCAAGACCATAGAGGAAAATAAACTGCATAGAAAATTATTAATGTGTGAATTTTGTTTTCAATGAAATTCATTCCTTGGAATTGTAGTTTCAAAAGGATGAATGACTATTGACCCTACTAAAATGAATGTTATTGAAAAATAGATAACACCTAAAATGAAAATAGATATTCAATGTTTTCATAGATTAGTTGGTTACTCCTAGAGGTTTGTTGAAAATTTTTCTCAATAATTTATACCACTGAAACATGTGGCTAAAAAGGATTTAAGTTCATGTGAAAAAAGAGAGTGATGATTTTTTTAGTAAATGAGATGAATATTGGTGATTGCTATAGTTTTTTCATTACAATCCAGAAATGATGAATTGCACAGCTATAGTGGGGTTTTTTTGAAAGGATATGGTTATTTCCTAATGCAGAATGATATGGTAATTTCATAAATTTCATCTTAGTTGAAACCTCATGAGTTAAATTACTCTACTCATGATTTGAAATTAGATTATGTTTTTTCATTGAAAACAAGTAGGAAACATTTGTTTGGAGTAAAGAGTGAGATATATACCAATGAAAAAATTGAATTATATATTCACCCATATATAAATTAACATGAAATAAGGAATATGTATTGAACTAATTATGAATTTTTATTTCAAGATAAATTACCATCCTAAAAATGAAATCAACTATGTCGATGATTTGAGTTAAAAAAATTAATTCTACATTAACCATGTTACATTTGGAATATAAACTATTATTTAATGATTTTATGATTTTTGTCATCTATGTTTTGGATGAGGTGACATCCAATATTTTGATTCTGGATTTAGTATAGTCTACTTTTTTAGATTGAATTATGTGAGCTTCGAAGAAGAATAAATAATTGTAGAAAAAGGTTGAATCCATTATGAAGGGCCTGTTTCATAATATTAATATTTAATAAGAATGTTTTTTAAGAATTGGATAAAGGATATATGTTCCTTTTGATTCCCATTTTATGAAATTGTTGTTGACTAAATATCATAGTTAACATTTTTCCACTCATCTTGGAAGAACTAAGATGTGTAGAGACATTCAGAAGTATTACTAGTGGTATAGAATGAAAAACATATATTTTTGAATTTATCATTATGTGTTTTACATATCAATATGTTAAATGAGAATGAATGTTACCAAATTATATTCCTATGCCTTTTCTATTATTGGAGTGGAAATGGTAGAGCAAGTAAATGGATTTCATGGTAGGATTTATAAATATTTCTCAAGATAATAAGTGATCTAGTTTATTGTTGATTGATTAAAAAATTCAACACATTTCATTCTCATTCAAGATATGATGTATTTAGAAAATCATTATAGAATTTATAAAAAGAGACAGTTAGGTTACATGGATTTATTATGACCATTTTATCAGACATTGATCCCATTTTCGCATCAAATATTTGGAAAGAACATCATATGTCGTTAGGTACTGAATTAAATTTTATTTCAGATTTTCACTATAAATATGATAGATAGTCTAAGAAGGGAATTAAATCCGTTTATGATATGATTTGTTAATTCTAAATGGATTACCTGGTAACTTGGGATCAACATATTTCTTTTTTGAGTTCTCTTACAATAAGAATCCTCATTCCAGTTTACATATGGAAGAATTTGAGTCTTTATATGGAATGAGGTAGAAAACACTATCTTATAGGATGATATAGGTGAAGGAAATTTTATGGGATTAGAGTTGGTAGATGAAATGGATATGATTGTACATTTGATTTATCAAAATGTGAGGAAAATCTTATAAGGAAGAAAATTTCAATAGATAACCAGAAGAATGATATTTCTTTAGAGGCATGTGATCATGTCATTCAAAAAGATTCTATATGGAATAGTGTGATGCATTTTGGTGAGAAGGGGAAGTTGATTCCACTTTTAATTGGAACAGATGAAATCCTCTAAAGTGTCGGATAAGTTTACTATAGAGTGGATTTACCTCTGATTTTATCTCATATGCACTACATATTTCATAGTTTAATGTTATAGAAATATATGATGGATTCCTCTCGTGTTTTTAAACCTAATGTTGTTCAGTCGGAAGATAATATTTCTTATGAGAAAAACCCAGTTAAATTTCATGAATATACATAAAATATTATATATATTAATTATATTCATATGGTTAATTATTTGGGGAAAACATTTGGTAGAAGAGGCAACATGGGAATCAAAGAATACAATGAGTGAATAATATCAGCACTTATTTAATAAGTAAGTAAAATTGAAAGAACATAATTGATAATTGTGTGTAAGTATGTAATAACAAAATTAATTATATAATAATTTATTTTAAAAAATATAAATTTTAATTATATTGTTATATTATTTATAAAAATATTAAGTAATTTAATCCTAAAACGAGATTAATTTAATTAAACACTGTTCTTTTAATAATTTTCAAAAAGTTATAAATAATGTATATTTTAATTATAATTTGATAAAATCAATATAGAATTTTTAATTAAGAAATAAAAATTGTGTTTCGGTTAGATTTTGGAATTTTTTGGAACATATTGATTTTTCAGTGAATATTGAAAAAAAAAATTTAAGAAAAAAAATAATTTAATAAATTAAGTAATTTATGACTTAAAATATGTTTTGAATATGATTTAATATATTATAAGTATTAGTAGGATATATTTAATTCAATAAATTACTTTTTAGAAAAATTTATACTCGTTTTCAATTTAATATTATCTTTCGGTTTAGAGATGTGTTTTTTCTAAATAGAATTACACTGCATAATTTTTCATATTTTTGATTAATTAAAATAATACCTAATTGGGGATTTTTTAAATGGGATGTTTATAATATATATATTTGAATATAATTGATGTTTAATTCAATGATTATTATTAGTAATATGGTTTACATAAAATCATCTTTTTTCTAAAAAAATACGCATCCTCAAAACCAGTTGTCTCACAACAACTGGGGGATAAATACTAAAATAGATTTTCCAACTTATGTGTATTGAATTTGGAAGACATTATTCAATATTTTTAATTATAATAAGATATAAATTCAATAATGGCAAAAAAATATTTTGAAAAAAAATATTATTCAATGTAATTAGAATTATTTATTGTGATTAAGGTAAAAACGAGTTTACATTGTGGTTAATATTAAAAGATAAGGGGTGGAAATGAATAAAACTCTATCCAAAACCAATTTTCATGAAATGTTTCCACTTTATAACATATTTTATCGAAAAATGTTGATAATTGGAGGTACATGAGGTCAAGGAGACCTCCCAATAGTGTTTTTTTGGTATTTACAAGAATGCCACTCCACCACCACAGTAAAATTTTATTCACTCTCCCAAATTCAAAACAAATCCAAAGACATTTGGATCAATAATACCCAAAACAATCTTCCCAAAATGTTTAGTATAATCCTATAATCCATATATTATACATATATAATGACAAGTAAATCCTTTTGAGAAAACATAAAAGAGTAACTTGAAAAAAAGGTAATGTCCATCAACATGTGTTATTGCATTATTTATTTATCCACTAAATTATATTTTTATTATAACATTATTATATAATTACCTAATTATCCTAAATATAATAATAATTTTTATATGGATTCTATGACCATCACCCACATAACCTTCTATCAAATCTGCAATGAAATTATCATTCATGTGTATAAGGCCCCAGCCTTAAACCTTACTTAATCTTGAGTTATTACAAGATTACACATTGAGGATCTTTTCGGATTTAGAGTTTTAGAGAATTAGATCATAAAACTTGCATTACATTCCACATATAAACAAAGTGGTTACATAAAGATAGTATTCTTCATTCCCATCAATGGGAATGCATTTAAAATAAAACATGGATTATTTCTTGACACATCCTTGACTCTATCATCTTATCATGTACCTTTCCCTTGACCTGTGAAAAACATTTCAAAAACTTGGGATGAGCATAAAAACTCAGTATGGGTTATAAAAAAAACAACATGGAAAGGAAACATGAGTTCATATATATATAAGAATGAAATCATACTTTACCCATAAAACATAGGCACTTTAACATACCTCATAAAAACATGAATAAATCATATAAATCATAAGACATAAAGGTAACTTGAGGCATTCATAACATTCTTACGTAGGGAGTAACCCTCTTGGTTACGTTTGGAATACCCATCACAGTATATTCCCTAAAATCTCTTCGGAGAAACCTTAACGTTTCACTCCTTCGCGTTACCCAATGCATTGGAGAGCTATAACGGGCTCACCCGCCCTTAGTTTATCACGGAACCACCCGTCTTCATAATAATGCCCAAGAACCATAACATAATCATATCACATAAAACATGCATAAAGGAAACATAACATTTCCAAATTTCAATCACGAGATATCAATACAACACATTGATATAATAAAAACATTATGAAAACCATTTTCAATACCAAAGTAAAACATGGTATTTATTTTTCTTTAAAAAAAAGGTATGGCTTGTAGAGGAAGCCGAAACTCAAATAACGGTTACGACGGCGGAGAAGTCGTTGTCGCCGCATACGTACGACAAAAACATTCCCTTTTGTCGTTTAGTAAACGCTTCGTATAAAAAAAAGATTCATTTTGAATAAACGTAAAAGTCAAAGGGGTTTATACACCGTATAAAAGAAAGTTGTGTATAAAATAAAATATGCCTCAACGAAAGGAGATTGAGACGGAGTCCCATACCTCGTATCTGACTTGACCCAACCGTTCTTTAATCTCCTGAATAATAAACTTGAGTTAATCTCTACTTGATTATGAATCTTTTTCAAGTTCATTATTCCTTTTATACCATGTTATGAACATCATGTAATCATTTAAGTTAATAATGTTCATTTTGTCGGTATTTGGTTCTTAAGTCAAAAATAGGCTTCTTACACTTACATGTTGTTAATTTGGTCAAAGGTTCATTATATCCAGAATGGTATTCATGATGTAGATATCATATATGTCATATATATCCAGTACATACATTCATTTATAATATTACATCACATTTAGAGGTAAGAAATGAAATGCACCGTTCATGGAAACGGTAAGCCGTACGTACGCATGAACGCTACTTCCATTTCTATTTCATATTTTCTGGAATGGAATCATAATGATATAAGAGTATATTATAATTCCAGTATAATAACATATATAATATCATTAACTTTATCCTTTACACATCCCACATATGGTATTAACGAATCAAATCACTTTCAGGGGGCGGTAGTCCGCACTTCCTAAAATGAAGATATCGTGTTTTACCCATAATGGAAACCATAAAGGTATGCCCAAAATGAAAAAACAGAAGCTTAAGGAAAACCTAAACATATTATATATCACATATAAAAATAGTGACATCATAATGGCCACCTTTGAAGGTGTTAAATGAGTGCTGAACAATCATCGTTTCGGGAGGCAGAATTTCGCCATCCACGGAAACCTTATGTTCTTTAACCATTTGATGTAGTTGTGTGAGAGTGTAGCTCAAATAAATCTTATAACAACATCCTAGTATATTGAAGATACTGTTGTTGTTACAAAAGAAGTAAATAAAAAGAGTTTAGGGGGTTGGAGAAGCAAAATAAAACAAATGAACATTAGAGAAAGAATTACCTTAAAAAGTGTAACTCCTTTTGGTTTGAGCCTAAAGGCTTCCTTTGAAAGGATTCTTCCCAAAGGGAATCCTCTAGGATGAGGAGAGGGATGTGGAGAGAGAAAATGGGCAGGGGTTGGCCGAGCCAATGGCTTGAAGAGTGTGTGAAATGAGGTAGAGTTGGGGGCCTTTTATAAGAAGAGAGGAGGGGCACTTCTGGAAAGTAAAGAAACATTACTTTATTTGAAAATGTGTTTCGGTTTTAAAAGGTCCCACATTGATAGAATTCGCGGATAAGGTTATAAGGCATCGAAATACACTCATCCATTTGGTTTTGGCCATGTGTAGTTCATAGATTTTATATTATCTTTCCATTTTATTTAAATCGTCAAATAATGATGTCATCGCTGCATCATTATTATGTCATAAATAATTAACTTTATTTAAAATTATAAAAAAATTACTATGATGTAGGAAATCTTTTTAGCATGCCATTTAATATTTATAATCAAAATTTGGACTTGTATAACCCCACATAAAAATTGTTTTCGTAAAACATATTATGTTTGTGTCATTTTCACTTTAACATTAAATAAAAAGTAATTTATGTCATTTCCCAACAAAAGTGGATCCATGGGGTCCCCAAGTTGACCCATGGCTTGTCTTGGTCGTCCATGACACAACCAATAAGGTTGGGACATGTGTCTAGGTCATTTTATATTATTAAAGCATTATTTATTCCTTAAACTACACTAATTACCACTAATCGCGATTAAGAACTTAATAAGTTACTATTCACCAAAAAATTATTTTAATCTCATTGAACCACATTTTACTTCTTAATGATAACCATGTATGTCGGATTTTCAAAATTCAATACACATTAGTGGTAAACTTTCATTTAACTGAAAAATCAGTTTGCTTGATTACCACTTAGTGGTTTCACTATTCATCAAAAATTGATGTTTTTCAGAAAATTACCAAAAATTCACTCTAAGCTATATTTGATATTCCGAATTCAAAAATGAAGTATATTTTACAAAATTCAAATCATATAAGTCACATTAATTAATTTAATAATTAATTCCCGCTGCCAGAGCAAATAGCGTGTTTTTACAAAACAATAAGTATCAAAAGATTGACACCAGTTTAAGTCTAATTTCAAATTGAAATTGATTCCAATGACCACCATTGGATAAAATGGTAAAAATAGATTCTAATTTTACTTAAAAACCAATTCAAAACATAATCTAATCATATAAATAAATTAGATTAAAAAGTAGTTTTGATGTAAAATGCAGTATTTTTCACTATTCATTAAAAAATGAACATTGTCAGAAAATTACCAAAAATTCACACAAGGTAAATTTTGATGTCCCAATCATAAAGGATAAGTTTATTTTGACAAACATAGTTTATAAAATTGTCAAAATATAGATTCAAAAATGGTTTTCCATCAAAAGGCACTAAAACAATCTTTTAAGAATATTAGTGTATTCCATGCATAAGATTGTATTTATTTTCATTTTAAGCCTCTAAAACACTATCTTTATCATTAATAGACATAGATAAAAATATCTATTATTCATTACTTACTTGGGATGTTACATCCTTCCCCCCTTTAGAAAATTGCGTCCCCGCAATTTATTTACTTATCGAATAAATGGGGGTACTTATCCCTCATTGCATTTTCTGATTCCCAGGTTGCCTCTTCAATCATGTGGTTTTTCCACAAAACCTTTACCTGCTTAATCACCTTATTCCGTAACACTTGCTCCCTGTGGTCAAGAATCTGGACCTGTTGTTCCTCATAGGATAGGTTCTCTTCCAGCTGAACTACCTCTGGACTCAAAACATGAGATGGATCTGGCATATACTTTCTCAACATCGAAACGTGAAAAACATTGTGTACCTGAGATAAACTCGGAGGTAAAGCCACTCGGTATGCAACTGATCCAACTCTCTCTAGAATTTCGTATGGTCCAATGAACCTTGGACTCAACTTTCCTTTCTTACCAAATCTCATCACACTTTTCCAAGGAGAAACCTTGAGAAAAACATGATCACCTACCTCGAAAGATAAATCCTTCATCCGATTATCCGCATAGCTCTTCTGCCTGCTCTGAGCTGTTCTCATGTGTTTCTGAATCAGCTGAACTTTTTCTGCCATCTCTTCTACCAATTCTGGTCCCATCAACTTCCTTTCACCCACTTCATCCCAGAAAGCTGGAGTTCGACACCGCTTCCCATATAATGCCTGAAATGGTGCCATCTGTATACTGGAATGAAAACTGTTATTATATGAAAACTCAACCAAAGAAAGATGTTGGTCCCAACATCCATGATAATCCATAGAACAAGCTCGCAGCATATCCTCCAATGTCTGAATTGTTCGTTCTGACTGCCCATCTGATTGAGGATGAAAAGCTGTACTAAAATTTAATTCAGTACCCAACGACTTCTGAAGGCCTTTCCAAAAGTTAGAAGTAAACCTGGGATCACGATCTGATACAATGGAGATAGGAACTCCATGTAACCTGACTATCTCTTTAAGATACAAACGGGAAAGTTGATCAAGAGAGAAAGTATCTCGTATAGCAAGGAAATGAGCAGATTTGGTCAAGCGATCAACAATAACCCAGATTGCATTATTACCTCGAGATGTCTTTGGTAATCCAACAACAAAGTCCATGGATATATTCTCCCATTTCCACTCTGGCACTGGTAAAGGCTGAAGCATCCCTTTCGGTAACTGCCGCTCTGCTTTAACCTGCTGACAAGTCAAACACTTCACAGTAAAATCAGCAATATCTCTTTTCATTCCATCTCACCAGTAATACTCCCGCAGATCTCTATACATCTTAGTACTGCCCGGATGAACTAAAAAAGGAGACCTATGAGCTTCACATAACAACTCTCTCTTCAACTGTGAATCAGAAGGCACACACAATCTCTTCCCAAATCTCAAAACGCAATCACTATCAATGTTGAATTCAGGAAACTTACCTTTCTGAACCAGCTCTACCCTTTTCTGCAACTCACTGTCTTGCTTCTGTGCTTGCTTGATTCTATCTGATAGAGAAGATCTCACTGATACCTGAAACAAAACAGAAGGACTTCCTGCACCAACAACTTCTATGCCAAATTTCATCAAATCGTTAACCAAATGATCACGTTCCAAACGCAACATTGTTAATGAAGCATTACTTTTTCGACTCAAAGCATCAGCCACTTTATTTGCTTTTCCCGGATAGTAATGAATTGTACAATCATAATCCTTGATTAATTCCAGCCATCTCCTTTGTCTCATGTTTAACTCTTTCTGAGTGAATATATACTTTAAACTTTTGTGATCGGTATATATTTCACACTTTACTCCATACAAATGATGCCTCCAAATTTTTAAAGCAAAAACAACAGCAGCTAATTCCAAATCATGTGTAGGGTAATTTACCTCATGAGTTTTCAACTGTCGTGAAGCATAAGCAATTACCTGATCATTCTGCATTAGGACGCAACCAAGTCCTTTCAATGAAGCATCGTTGTATATAACAAAGTCACCATTCCTGGATGGTAGTGCCAAAACTGGAGCATTCACCAATCTTCTTTTCAATTCCTTAAAACAATCATCACATTCTTTTGTCCAGATAAACTTAACACCCTTCCGAGTTAGCTTAGTCATTGGACTAGATAACCGTGAAAAATTTCTAACAAACCTTCGGTAATTGCCCGCCAAACCAAGGAAGCTACGAATCTCGGTTACATTTCTGGGTCTTGGCCATTCTTCCACAACTTTTGTTTTTGTAGGATCAACAGTTATTCCATCTTTAGAAACAATGTGACCAAGGAAAGATATTTGTTGCAACCAAAACTCACACTTGCTGAATTTCCCATACAATTTATTTTCTTTTAAGGTTTGCAAGATAACCCTTAAATGTTTTTCATGCTCCTCTTTACTTTTAGAAAACACCAAAATATCATCAATGAAAACCACCACAAACTTATCCAAGAACTCATGGAAAATTCTATTCATTAAGTCCATGAATACAGCAGGTGCATTGGTTAGCCCAAAAGGCATTACTACAAATTCATAATGGCCATATCTCGTACGGAACGCGGTCTTCGGAATATCTGCCTCCTTTACCTTCAGCTGATGGTACCCCGATCTCAAGTCAATCTTTGAAAAAAACTGAGCTCCCTGGAGCTGATCAAACAAATCATCGATATGAGGCAAAGGATATTTGTTCTTAACAGTGATATTATTCAAGGCTCTATAATCAATGCAAAGTCTCATAGAACCATCTTTCTTTTTAAAAAATAAAACAGGAGCACCCCAAGGTGATGTGCTAGGTCTAATGAAACCTTTCTCTAATAAATCTTGCAATTGCTCCTTCAACTCTAAAAGTTCAATTTGTGCCATTCGATAAGGGGGTTTTGAAATTGGCTTAGCATCAGGAACTAAGTCAACAGTAAACTCAACTTCCCGATCTGGTATTATTCCAGGCAAGTCATCAGGAAAAACATCAGGATACTCATTTACCACTGGCACATCATTAATCTGAACAGTTCCTTTATTTTCAACGACGTGTGCAAGGTAACATTCATTTCCATCTTTTACAAGTTTCTCGGCCTCTTGATATGTTATCAAAAGTAAGGGTTCATTCTTGTAAACAAACTGAAAGTCTTTCTGAAAAGAAACTTCTTTAGCTCTACAGTCAATCTTAGCATGGTAAAAACAGAGCCAATCCATACCCAGGATAACATCAAACTCTACTAGAGGTAGAAAAATAAGGTTTGCAAGTAGGTTCTTTCCACAGATAAGGATAGGAAGATTATTATAAATTCTTTTTGCCTCAACACTTCCCCCAGGTGTTTTTACCAAAAGTTCAGGAGTCATTTCTTGAGATGGTATTCCCATTTTACTAGAAAAGGTTTCAGAGATGAAAGAATGTGTAGACCCCGAATCAAACAACACACTGGCATAATCTGAAAAAAACAAACAAAGTACCTGATACAACTTTATTTGATGGCCCAACATCCGCTGAAGTAGTTGCAAAGGATTTCACCACCCCTTTCTGCTTGTAGTCTAACTGCTTCCCATCACTCAAGCTCCTTGTCGGACACTCGTTTGCATAGTGACCCATCTCATTGCACTTAAAACATTTCACTAACTGTAAATCAAATTTGTTTTTACCTTCACCTTGATCCTTTTCAGTGCAATCACGAGCCTTATCTCCCATCTTACCACATCGGTAGCACTTCCCAGAATTCAGAAGACATTCCCCAGCATGCCTTTTGCCACAATTATCACAAACTGGAAACTTAGTTCTCTTACCATCAGACTTTTTTGAAGGATTCTTACCTTTCTCCTGCCACCTCGGTCTCTTCTTCTGCTGGTTGTTATAGAACACTTGGTCATCGGCAAACTCCATTTCCACCTTCTCAGCACATCGAACAAGCTTTTCATAACATTTAAACTCTCGAGAAGCTAATGCCCTTCGATACTTTGGCTTTAATCCTGAGTAAAAATGATTGATTTTACTATCAAGGTCCCGGATAAAATTGGGAGCATACCTTGCCAATCGAGTGAACCTTTCTTCATAGGCAGCCACTGAGTCTTCCTCTTGCCTCAATTCCAAGAATTGCTTTTCCATCCTAAGTCGAACAGCCTTAGGAAAATACTTCTCAAGAAACATACCTTTGAATTCATCCCAGTCAAGAGCATCAATCTCATCGGCATCCCTGATATTTTTAACCATAGACCACCACTGATCTGCTTCACCCTCCAAACGGTAAATAGCAAGACTAACCTTTTGATTGTCTGAACACCCCATGACATAAAAAATCTTCTCCAGTGCTTTAATCCTCCCTTCAGCTTGCACAGGGTCAGATGATCCTCTGAATGATGGTGGATGTTGCCTCATGAAATGTTCCACCACTGACATGTTCCTCTGCGGTTGATCTGGCTGATCTCGTGCATGGATACCACCGCCATTTATCGCCTGAGTCAACTGCGCCATTACTGCAACAAACTGTTCAGTTCCAATTCCGACCATTTCTGGATGCTGATTCGGAAGGTTATTTTCTTCTGTATGCCTTCCTAGCACTGCTTCCCTGTTTCCTCTGCGGAAAACCATTCTGAACAAACATGTCTTAGATGAAGCAACATGGTAATCTTTAAATGCTATATCATTTCGAAAAAGAAAAAAAATATTTTTGGATAATCATTTAATAGAATTCTAACTCCTAAAGTTATCTAAACCGACCTTTGATACCAACTATAAGGCCCCAGCCTTAAACCTTACTTAATCTTGAGTTATTACAAGATTACACATTGAGGATCTTTTCGGGTTTAGTGTTTTAGAGAATTAGATCATAAAACTTGCATTACATTCCACATATAAACAAAGTGGTTACATAAAGATAGTATTCTTCATTCCCATCAATGGGAATGCATTTAAAATAAAACATGGATTATTTCTTGACACATCCTTGACTCTATCATCTTATCATGTACCTTTCCCTTGACCTGTGAAAAACATTTCAAAAACTTGGGATGAGCATAAAAACTCAGTATGGGTTATAAAAAAAACAACATGGAAAGGAAACATGAGTTCATATATACATAAGAATGAAATCATACTTTACCCATAAAACATAGGCACTTTAACATACCTCATAAAAACATGAATAAATCATATAAATCATAAGACATAAAGGTAACTTGAGTCATTCATAACATTCTTACGTAGGGAGTAACCCTCTTGGTTACGTTTGGAATACCCATCACAGTATATTCCCTAAAATCTCTTCGGAGAAACCTTAACGTTTCACTCCTTCGCGTTACCCAATGCATTGGAGAGCTATAACGGGCTCACCCGCCCTTAGTTTATGACGGAACCACCCGTCTTCATAATAATGCCCAAGAACAATAACATAATCATATCACATAAAACATGCATAAAGGAAACATAACATTTCCAAATTTCAATCACGAGATATCAATACAACACATTGATATAATAAAAACATTATGAAAACCATTTTCAATACCAAAGTAAAACATGGTATCTTTTTTTCTTTTAAAAAAAGGTATGGCTTGTAGAGGAAGCCGAAACTCAAATAACGGTTACGACGGCGGAGAAGTCGTTGTCGCCGCATACGTACGACAAAAACATTCCCTTTTGTCGTTTAGTAAATGCTTCGTATAAAAAAAGATTCCTTTTGAATAAACTTAAAAGTCAAAGGGGTTTATACACCGTATAAAAGAAAGTTGTGTATAAAATAAAATATGCCTCAACGAAAGGAGATTGAGACGGAGTCCCATACCTCGTATCTGACTTGACCCAACCGTTCTTTAATCTCCTGAATAATAAACTTGAGTTAATCTCTACTTGATTATGAATCTTTTTCAAGTTCATTATTCCTTTTATACCATGTTATGAACATCATGTAATCATTTAAGTTAATAATGTTCATTTTGTCGGTATTTGGTTCTTAAGTCAAAAATAGGCTTCTTACACTTACATGTTGATAATTTGGTCAAAGGTACATTATATCCAGAATGGTATTCATGATGTAGATATCATATATGTCATATATATCCAGTACATACATTCATTTATAATATTACATCACATTTAGAGGTAAGAAATGAAATGCACCGTTCATGGAAACGGTAAGCCGTACGTACGCATGAACGCTACTTCCATTTCTATTTCATATTTTCTGGAATGGAATCATAATGATATAAGAGTATATTATAATTCCAGTATAATAACATATATAATATCATTAACTTTATCCTTTACACATCCCACATATGGTATTAACGAATCAAATCACTTTCAGGGGGCGGTAGTCCGCACTTCCTAAAATGAAGATATCGTGTTTTACCCATAATGGAAACCATAAAGGTATGCCCAAAATGAAAAAACAGAAGCTTAAGGAAAACATAAAAATATTATATATCATATATAAAAATAGTGACATCATAATGGCCACCTTTGAAGGTGTTAAATGAGTGCTGAACAATCATCGTTTCGGGAGGCAGAATTTCGCCATCCACGGAAACCTTATGTTATTTAACTATTTGATGTAGTTGTGTGAGAGTGTAGCTCAAATAAATCTAATAACAACATCCTAGTATATTGAAGATACTGGTGTTGTTACAAAAGAAGTAAATAAAAAGAGTTTAGGGGGTTGGAGAAGCAAAATAAAACAAATGAACATTAGAGAAAGAATTACCTTAAAAAGTGTAACTCCTTTTGGTTTGAGCCTAAAGGCTTCCTTTGAAAGGATTATTCCCAAAGGGAATCCTCTAGGATGAGGAGAGGGATGTGGAGAGAGAAAATGGGCAGGGGTTGGCCGAGCCAATGGCTTGAAGAGTGTGTGAAATGAGGTAGAGGTGGGGGCCTTTTATAAGAAGAGAGGAGGGGAACTTTTGGAAAGTAAAGAAACATTACTTTATTTGAAAATGTGTTTCGGTTTTAAAAGGTCCCACATTGATAGAATTCGTGGATAAGGTTATAAGGCATCGAAATACACTCATCCAATTGGTTTTGGCCATGTGTAGTTCATAGATTTTATATTATCTTTCCATTTTATTTAAATCATCAAATAATGATGTCATCGCTGCATCATTATTATGTCATAACTAATTACCTTTATTTAATGTCTAAAAATTATAAAAAAATTACTATGATGTAGGAAATCTTTTTATCTTTCCATTGAATATTTATAATCAAAATTTGGACTTGTATAAACCCACTTAAAAATTGTTTTCGTAAAACATATTATGTTTGTGTCATTTTCACTTTAACATTAAATAAAAAGTAATTTATGCCATTTCCCAACAAAAGTGGATCCATGGGGTCCCCATGTTGACCCATGGCTTGTCTTGGTCGTCCATGACACAACCAATAAGGTTGGGACATGTGTATAGGTCATTTTATATTATTAATGCATTATTTATTCCTTAAACTACACTAATTACCACTAATCGCGATTAAGAACTTAATAAGTTACTATTCACCAAAAAATTATTTTAATCTCATTGAACCACATTTTACTTCTTAATGATAACCATGTATGTCAGATTTTCAAAATTCAATACACATTAGTGGTAAACTTTCATTTAACTGAAAAATCAGTTTGCTTGATTACCACTTAGTGGTTTCACTATTAATCAAAAATTGAAGTTTTTCAGAAAATTACCAAAAATTCACTCTATGCTATATTTGATATTCTGAATTCAAAAATGAAGTCTATTTTACAAAATTCAAATCATATAAGTCACATTAATTAATTTAATAATTAATTCCCGCTGCCAGAGCAAATAGCGTGTTTTTACAAAACAATAAGTATCAAAAGATTGACACCAGTTTAAGTCTAATTTCAAAGTGAAATTGATTCCAATGACCACCATTGGATAAAATGGTAAAAATAGATTCTAATTTTACTTAAAAACCAATTCAAAACATAATATAATCATATAAATAAATTAGATTAAAAAGTAGTTTTGATGTAAAATGCAGTATTTTTCACTATTCATTAAAAAATGAACATTGTCAGAAAATTACCAAAAATTCACACAAGGTAAATTTTGATGTCCCAATCCTAAAGGATAAGTTTATTTTGACAAACATAGTTTATAAAATTGTCAAAATATAGATTCAAAAATGGTTTTCCATCAAAAGGCACTAAAACAATCTTTTAAGAATATTAGTGTATTCCATGCATAAGATTGTATTTATTTTCATTTTAAGCCTCTAAAACACTATCTTTATCATTAATAGACATAGATAAAAATATCTATTATTCATTACTTACTTGGGATGTTACAATGTGTACGGAGGACTACCTCTTTACAAAATGATGTTCTTATTTTTTCCATTACCAAATCCCATGGTTGATTATACTGATAGAAATAATATATTTATTTTATATTTATCATATTATAAAAATATTATACACGGGGATTCATAATATCAGGAACACCCTTTTAACATTTCATACTAAATGGTATATGATAGCATCGCTATTGGGTACAATGGACTACTACCTCAAAAAGAGATGTGAATCATTTTCAAATAACAAGTTACATGGAAGTAAATATGTGTAATTATAATTAATATATATTATATAAATTAAATAATTATTATATTGATGAAAAATTATTCTTTCTGTAATTGTAATTTATCATTTTTTTCTTACCATTTCACACACTGAAAAAGGGATAATATTGTTCATGGACTTGTGGACAACAACCTACATGAATTGATGCAATTATTATTTTTCATCACCAAATCTTGATAGTGATCTATATAATTATATGTATTTAAATAGTTTTTTATATATGATATATCTATCATTATGAAAAGGTAAATTTTAATAACTTTTATTCTACAAGGAACAATGAAAAATGGCAATGCTACTCTTGCATACATATGACCTATTGTCGCCATGATAGTAATGTTGGGTCATTTTTCATAACTATCTTACATGGTTGGTTTTAATATATATATATATATATTATTATATGGACATGAATATTATTCATGATATATTTAAATAATGAACCCTTTAACAATATTTGTCATACCTAAGTCATTTTTGACAAATAAACTAAATATCATCAAAACTCTATATATAAACAAAATTGATTAAGTAATTTTATATGAAATGAAAATAATTGAACATAAATTAATAAAAACTTGAAAAAAAATCTCGTGAATGTAAATAATTATAATATTTTATTATTCATAATGATAAAGACACACATGATTAATAAGACTCAAGATAAGGGACCTCATATCAAATTCCATTATTTGACGCATATATTGAGGTTATGAACCATTATTGTTTCATAAGGTGTATATAAAACACCCTTGGAATATCATGTCATTAATTTTTATATTATCTTGGTATTTAATGTTTTGATTAATTTTATTCATCAATGAGGATTAAGATTCAAGTGTCTCCCAAGTGAAAATGGACTTTTCTATTAAAGTGGTTTTCATTTAATTTGTTCCCTGAAACTCTCTTCCTAATCAATTCTTTTATATTCAAATCATTTTATATGATAATAAAACATTTATAAATTAATATTTATAATTTATTTTAAATTTTTTTCAGAGGGAATATTCTTTCATGTTATATAGGATAGGATTAGAAAAATAAAAAAAAGGAATGTTATATTATTAACATATATTTCAACAAAAAAATTTACACCACTGTAACCGTTATAATATTTATGAATTATATAGAAATATTTCATGTTTCATTCACTGAAAACCAGTTTTTCATTTTACCTTATTTTTTTTATTGAAAATATTTTCCCAAAATAATATTTTATTTTCATATTGAAAATGGGGCTTTAAAAGAAAATGGAATTTATTCGTATATGTTTAAATTATTTTTCAAATGCTTTATGATAGAAAAGGAAAAAATTAAAAAAAATCTTTATTTGTAACAAGACATTTATATGATTGGGTGGACCATATATCACTGGGTGAGCCCATTAAAAATTATATTATGGGGTGGCCTATATAGTTATGGGTGAGCTTGTAATATCATAAACAATCGGCGCCCCAATATAGTGCTCCAATTCATTAGGTAATATACCATATCTTAATAGGAATTAATGAGAGAATTATCAATGTTTTTCTTTATTGGATTTATCTTGGATCTAGTAAATTATTATATGGGTTTAAAATAGGTTATGAATTCTATAATCTATGTAACAATAATATATTTTTAATCTCTTAATTTGGGTTTTAATGATATTAATTGAGAAAATGGTATTTGTTTTTTTCATTATCAAAATTTTTATTAAATTCTATTTGTTAACTTTGAAGATAATAGAAAACGTTATATGGGTTCTAATGTGTTCACTCAAATAATTGGTTTCCTTTTTTAACCACTAACTGAAATTTTGTTCTTATCCCATGTTTTAAATTGATTTCCTTAGGATTTATGGATGGTTATAGGGAGAGAATATTTTGATTCAAATGTCATGGAGATTTTCTAGAAAAATATATCATTCATTATTTTAAAAGTTTTATATTATAAAAAAATATATACTAATCATAAGTTCCCAATTTTTTATGGTTTTGTTATGTTTTAGTTACGATATATTTCTCTAAAATTATAAACATAAAAATAATATCCAATGGAAGAGAATGAATTTTGAATTAAAAATCAAGATAAGTTAATGTTTATGTCTAATTCATTATAAGAAATGACACTAATAGTATCAATTTATTATTTTTTTATTGAAAATAAATATATTTAACCTTTTTTATTATTACTTCATACGTTATTATATAATGAGTATGATAATTTTTGGATCTTGATTTGAATAAATTTGAATTTTATTTGAAGTAAATATATACTTTCAATTAAGATACTATTTTTAAAAATTCATGAAATATTGATTACTTTTTATTTTAATAAAATATAATTATAAAGTTATTGTTATTTTAATTATAAATGAAAATTGAATATAATAAAAATGATATTAATTTTTATAATGTTAATTTATTTTCTTGTGTTGTAAAAATAAATATATTATCTAATAAATTATTTTTTTATTTGTTATAAAAATTATTATATATAGAAAGAAAAATTTTAAAAATTAATATTATTTTATAAATAAACGAGTCAAAATTATCCAATATATAATTTTTAATAATTTTTAAAGGCATTGGAATTTTTTGGAACAAATAAAATAATCTATATATATATAACCTGTATTTTGATATCATAATAGGTAAAAGTGAATTAATAATTCTCTAAAATGTATCCACAACCAAATATAGATTTTCACATTAAAATAACGTGTTTTAAATGTTTTTATTAATATTATAAAAAAATACTGATCCCCCAAAAAACTATATTATATTTTATGTTTTTGATATATATTCTTTAAGAAAATTTCTCACTTCCACATCATGAGTTGTGATGGTTTTTTAATATTTTTCATTCTTAAAAAGATAGAATAATGAAAACTACTTCCTTTTTTTATAAAACATGGGTATAAACTATTGGATTTTTTTTGGGTTGGATTATTTTAATATATAGTGTCAACAACTAATGTTAAAATATTAGTAAAGAATTCCCATATGTTTTATCATAAATACACAACCGACCACCCAGTTATCATCACCATAAGTCCATTGAGAAATATTTTACAATACATATACATCTATAATGTCCAGAAATTGTTTTCTTAATCTCATAGGAATCTCATACCATGATTTTACAAGTTTATTCTCAAGGCAACAGTTCTTTCTCTCTCTTCTTTTACATTCTTGTACATTATTTTTTTTGACTATTCAATATCAATTATTTTTGTTTTCATCCCAATATAAATATCCAATTTTTATGCAATTGATGTAAAATTAATGAGAGACCATTAATCACATCTCTTTGTAATATTTACCTAATTTGTTACTATGATGATGTAAGGGATTATATAGTCATTCATTTTATTCAAGAAATTTCATTATAGTTTTATTTTTTATTTTTTATTTTTCATTATGTAATATTTTTTTATACAACATTACTTTATGTGTGATTTAGAACTAAATCTAAGCCATCATTTACTCTATATAAACACTTCCTTGACCATTTATTTAATCTTTTCATTCTATAGAAACTATTATATGATTTCCAAGAAAAACATTTGTGTTGGGAATAAAATCCCTATTTTACTCAAGGGTATTCACATAGATGTTCCCATCATTCATTAATTGGAACATCCCTGTATATAACCCACCCTACCAAATCATGGTAATATACATTATGAAATATGTTCTTAATCTATATGATCTAATTGAATTATAAATTCATGTATGTAATTGGAATGTAACTGGTGGGACCATAACCACATAACCCTCAAATGCATTGTGTAATATTTTTATGACATGATATACAATGTATGGTTATTGGGAGGTTATCCTTACAAAACTATGTTATGAGGTATCAACAGTGATCGATGATTTATAATTATAATGTATTGTTATATGTTTTTTCCACATTCATTTATTTCCATGATGTATTATATTATAATGTTATTTTATTTTCGTGATTATCGTATCACCTCTTTTATGATAGCTTCAAATTACTCACACTAACAATTATCTCATTTTTCCTATTATTCATTAATTATTCCCATAATTGTATTTATAACTCACCACTTTCTTAAGTACATCCCTTTAATATCCTATGCAGAATTAGAAGATAAATGGAATATTTTGATATTTTTAAATAATTCCATAGAATCCATGTTTTAATGTTATGATTATATGTTTTGAAATTTCCAACATACACTAGGCCCCTTGATATTTTTGGATTATATTATATATATTTCCCTATTTTTATGTCATGATATAAATTTTATAATTGTTATCAGATTCCATTATTGGTATCAAGTATGGTAAATTTATTATTTGGGATTAGGATTAAAAAATAATATTTAAGGCATACAGATAAGACTAAACATAGGATAAAATCCTTAAATTTCAATAAAATATTTAGTAAGAGGTTTCCAAGAAAAAAATTAATAAACAACATTATACATTAATATTGTGATATGCAATAGTTGTACAAAGGGGTAATACAACCCTAAATCTCTTTTAGGAAATAATTCAATCCTCACATATTTCATGAAAAAGAGGCTTTATGAAAAACTTTTTTGAAACTCCATGAGGATATTCTTTTTTAAATTGAAAAATACATTTTGGACAATTATAACGGGAAAAAATTATTGTGTAATTTAATTTCATAAAATAGGGAATAGATAACATAGATTGAAACTATAATTTTATATTTTATATAATGGTTTTGATTTATGAGGTATCCCTTCAATGATTATAGATTCCCTTTGATGTGTATAATAGTAAAATAATTATCATCCCAAAGTCTATTTTCATTGATGTAATTAGATTTGACCCAAAATGAAATAATGAAATGCGGTCTTATCTATTACAACATATCCCCTGAGGCCTATATCGTCACTCACCCAATCCCACCTTCCAAATTCTAGGGGTTGGTTCCTAGAACAGAAGGAATCAACTTGTAAGTGAGAGGTATTTTACTATGTAACTATATGCACACACACACACACACTACTGAGTCCCAAAAACTGTGATTGAAAATTTTCATGCCACTAAACAACCACTGATTAAAGGTAATACATGTAGGATGAATATTTCAGAATGCTAACCCAAAAAAAGAATAAATTGAAAAAAAATTAATGTATAGAAGATCTCTAAAAAGTCATCCGCTGAAAACCCCGACTGATGGGTAAGATTATGGTATCTATAGAAAGTCGTAGAATAACGCCTCACCTGCCTAATCTCACTTGGATCCACTTAGTCCTCGTCCACCAAGTCCTTTATCAAAGAGGTGGTCATCTGCACCAAAAACATGTGTAGGTGAAGCTCATGAAAATGTGAGAAAACAATTACTCAGTAGTGACTCCCAAAAAATGGAATGACTACAATTAAATCTCTTAAAAAATATGAAGCAAGGTCATGAAGAAAAACATCTCACATAGGTATAATCTAAATCATGGAAAGAAAGGCTATTAGTCATAAAACTGAACACCTTGGAATGTTGAGGTAGTCATACCTATTTAGGAACTCATCTCTACGGTGGTACTCATCCCAGATGTGTATCGTGGGTCAATAGTGTCACACAAAGCCACATCCCACTAGGCCATCATAGTTGGTCCACATTGGGCCACTTTTAGATGATCCACATTTTGTTGTTGGTAGCGGATCCACAAAGGTTCACTAGTATATGATCCACATAGGGTCACTGGTAGCTGATCCACATAGGGTTGTTGGTAGCTGATACACACTGAGTCACTTTTAGATGATCTATAGATAGTCTCTAGGATCTAATCTACATATTGTCTCTTGGATCTGATTCACACAAGGTTTCTTAGAGCTAAAACACATAGGTTCTCTTTTCTTCTCAGCCTATAGGGTCACTTACACTAGCTCGTTAACAGTATTTGGGACTCAGTAAGTCTCAAGATTCTCATATGTATCACACTTGATTCCAAAATAATCAACTCCTCATGAAATATTTCACATTTCAACTTCCATGAAATCCCCCTTAGGGTATTCCAAAAAAACAACTCATCAAGAGGGTTCTGATGCCACAAATTTCCCATCAATCGGGCGCCGGATTGAATGATAGGGTTGTTTTCTGAAAAGGGGATGGTTGGGTTTGGGGCTAGTCAGACCCGGTAGGACCGACCCAACCCAACCCTATCGAGGGTCCACCAACTAGACTCAGGCCTGTCGTCCTGACTCAGGTTTGACTCGGCCCGAATACGGCCTGTATTTTTGGGTCGTGGGTCCGGAACCCCTCTTACCTTTCCCCCTAGTGCGGGGCGGTTCCTTCCTTTGCTAGGATGCCTGGATGGCGCCCGATTGGTGGTACTCCTTATCTGGGTAAGTCAACCACCCCCTTTCCAGCACACAGTCCCGCTGGACCGTGTGCAAGTGCACAACACAACCTTCTCTGTATGTCCCTAGTTAAAGGTGGTCGGGTGGCTTCATCCGCCCCCACCAGCCGGCGGCCCGAGCGTCGACGACTCTTACTACTCCATCGTGGGTCGAGATTTCCATGACCTGCTCCCATCACACGATCATGGTGAGCTGCCAGCAGAATATTCTGTGGGCCACTGGTTCCCATCCATTTGTTTTTCTCTGAGCCTCCAGCACCTCCATCCTCCAAGCGATGTTGTATTCCCTTTCATGGCCTTGAAAACACCTTCTCATTGTTTTGGGGGCACAGTCATGAAGAACACATGAACTCCCAAGGATGGAGGGATCATGATCTTCTTCATGTCAACCTGATTCCTCCATGTTATAGTTTCAAAACATGCGCTGAAGAGATTAAGGTAAGATCATCAAATGTATCCCTGATGTGCCTCGAAATAAACAACCTCCCTCAAGAACAAACAACTCGTGGATCAGCCTATTTGTGGGTTGATCCATGTTTGCTTGTTATAGAAAGTGGAATGGGGAAACTCCAATAACATAAGTAAACCTCTACCCAGATAAAGTTCTTCATTAGTGTCGATCCTTTTAATTATTTTTGTATTCATTGATCTATGGTACTGGATCATTCCTCTAATGAATCGTCAATGATTTCTGATCCCCCAACTGTCATCATTGGAGTGAAGCTCATTTTCCATTTTATAGATGAACCCCAACTATGATTCTACAATCATGTTATCTCATTAAAATATAAACACATCATAGTGTTTCTGTAATGTTTCATCTTCATGTCGTTTTTCTATTTCAATCGTGAAATGGTGTATCAATAATGCTTTAATTAATGACTCGTTACACTGCTCATTTAAGATACTAATTAATGGGGTTCATCTCCACCTCTTCACCTGGCCACAGTGTTGTGGTGCCACTACTCAACACTGAGTAAAATAAAATAAAATAAATTTTTAATTTAGTTTATTTTATTTTATTTCTCTTCTAAAAGTTCTGAATATTATCATTTCTGATCAACCCTCTCATGTCTATGTTAGGAATTCTGTAGGTTAATCATGTTGTTCTGAGTCCAACTGTGCCACAATAGTTTTGATTCAAGCACCAGTTTAAATGTTATAAGAACTTGCTACAACATTTATTTAAATTAACTAAAAAGGTTAAAAGAAATTATTCAAGGCTCAGCGGGCCTTGTAATGTGTTTCCTTTTGAGCACATGGTCTTCAAATAATCCCATACAATTTAAAAAAAATACATGGAATTTCAGGTACATTAGATTACCCCCACATTTAGGGTTTCACATCCTAGTAAGCTATAACAAGACTAAACAAACAAATGTGGGTACTAAGCATTAATCTAAGACACCCACTCCCTTGTGATATCCTGGAGATTCTCATGATTCCACCGAATGTGAACTAGAGGAATCAACCATCCTCGAAGGACCCACTCATGTCAATCCTCTATCTCCACCATGAACTCCACAAATGTATCCCCATCTTCAATGTCATCTCACCTAATTAGATGATGTGCGATAGACCATGAACGTACCTCCTCAGCTACGACATGTGGAAAACATCATACACATGGTGCATATATGGTGGGATAAAAAGTAATTACACACAGTGGAAAAATCTTATCAGAATCTGGAATGGTCTGATGAACCATGGAGATAATATTCCGAACCTGAAAAATCACTACAATCCTAGTCGGGGTGAGACCCGAAAGAGCACATGGCCTCCCTCCTCAAACTCCAATGGCCTCCATCTTCTATTGGAAATTTTTTTTGTCCATCTCTATATAGTGCTCATAAATTCCTATATGATCTGAACCTTCTCAGAGGTAGCTCATGGAATCTCTGGACCTATTAGTGCTGACTCCACTCTATCTTTCCAGCATATATGTGATTTGTAAGGCCACTCATACAAATCCTCGAACAGTGACATGCCAATGGTGGAGTGATATTTTTTTTGTATAAAAACTCCACCATTGGTCGGTGGATGTCCCAACTACGGAAAAAAACAATAACATAATCACAAATCATGTCCTCCATGGTTTGTATGGTCTGATCTGTTTGACCATCTGTTTATGGGTGAAAGGATGTGCTCAATTGAATCTATGTCTCGAATTCCTCCTATATTCCATTCCACAACCGGGATGTGATGCGAGCATCATGGTCTGAGATGATCATTGAGAGTACCCCATTAATCTTCTCTATCACTTGTATGTAGAGGCATCCCATAGTCCAATTGGAACTCTATCCAACTCTATTTTTTCATGTTCAGGTCTCTCTAAGAGAATATATACCTGAGACTCTTGTGGTTATAGTAGACCACAAATCCTTCACCAATCTAGTAGTGTCGCCACATCATTAGAGAAAATTCCATTTCATCAAACTCCAGGTCAAGGGCCACATAGTTTTTATCATGTTACCTCAATGGTCGTGAATAATAGGTGAACAGTAAATTCACTTACATCAGGACATAACCCATTCCGGTCCCTGAAGAATCACAAAACACTAAATACTGAATTCCATCCTCTGGTAATATAAAAATGGGGGCACTTGTCATTCCATTCCTCACCTCCTAGAAAATCTGATAGCACTTCTTCGCCCACATGAATTGTAGTCCCTTCTGTGTCAAAGCTTATAAGGGAGATTCTACTCTAGAAAATTTGGGAACAAACCATCAGAAGTATTCGGAAAACCCCAGGAAACTACGCACCTCAATCATACTCTTAGGTGTATCCCAAGAATGCACTGCCTCTATCTTCACCGGATCCACTAAAACTCCATCATCTAATATTACAAGTCCCATAATGTCGACCTCCAGAATCTAGAACTGGCACATCAAGAGATTCCCATAATGTTGGTTCCATATAAGTGTGTCTAGTACTATCCATAGGTGTGTAGCGAGCTCCTCTTCTGATTTCGGGTACACAATTATGATATCAATGAAGACCACTATGAAATGTTCAAGTTAAGGCTAGAAGATGTTTTTCATTAGTCCCATGAACACTATTTGGGAATTGTTCATGTCAAAGGGCATTAACAAGAACACATAGTGGCCATACCAGTGTCTGAAGGTTGTCTTCAGTACATCCTCATCACACACCCGAAGATGTTGATATCCTGATATTAGGTCAATCTTTGAGAACAACTTCGCTCCCTTCTTCTGGTTGAAGTGTTCATCAATTATTTGTAGTGGACATTTGTTCTTCACTATCACCAGGTTTAGGAACTAGAAGTCCATGCATAGAATCAAGCTTCTGTCTACCTTCATGTAAAACAACACTAGTGCTACCCATGATGAAATGATGGGCCTCATGATGCCCTTAAAGTACAAGTCCTATAGCTATACCTACAATTCAAGAAGCTTTTCAGGGGACATCTGATGTACCAGTGAGGATATCAGTTTCATCCTGAAGTACTGGTTGATGGTGAAGTCTATTTCCATATGAAGAGGTTTCCCCATAACATCCTCAACAAAAACAGATTCATACACGTCCACCACTATAGGAATGTGAGAACTCCTATCATCCACCACACCGAGGGTGAGGCTAGACAACTAGTGTGTGATCAGCTACACCCACCTTGAAGAAAGTTCATCATATGTAGAAATATTTCCATACACGTTGGTGGAGGAAAACCGGGTTCTATCCTCATAGACACACCACACTATATCCATAATACAATCAATATGATCATGAATTGTGGAAAACTAGTCCATACCCAAGAAAAAAATTTAAGGCCTTGATGGAGCTACTATGAGATCCCAACTAAAGATATCAACTCCAATAGTAAGGTCACACATCTGGAACTAGTGTGTAATCATCAAATACCATCCCGTATGAGTCTCTAGTCATAAGGATCAAGCCATGGGCTCCACCAGAATCTTTGAACCTCGAACGAGGTCCATGGAAAGGAAAGGGAGACTGGAACCCTTATCTATAACAATTACAACTTCGGTTGAGACGACAGAGATCGTACCTATAATAATCTCTGGAGCACTAGGGTCATAGGCCTCCACTATTTAAATATGAACTTTCCCCTTGTCTTCCTGTTCTATAAGGATGTGTTGGATCTCCTGGGGGTTGTGGTAGTAGTAACTCGAACCGTCTCCCACTACCTACTACTTGTCCAGCTCCACTTCCACATCCACCAATAGGAAGGATCCCCCTCTTGAACCTCTATCTCTACCACAGTGGTCCCTCGATCATTCGATGATCTTATTTTTGGTGGGTTGGGAAGCCACGGGACATGTGTTCCTACACACCACACGAATACCACACCCTACACCTCTGCTAACCCCTACTGCCTCGGTGGCCTCGCACCACCGATCCTATATCCTGGGGTCTCACAGAGGATGGTCTGGCCCACTTGGACTCCTATATCAACTATTTGTTCCCATCCATGGATGACGTAACCACCTATCAACTAGTGGTAGTTCCCACCATTGGTTTCTTCTCAGAGAGGAATCTCTCTACTTCTATATCTCACTCGATCACTCCATCCTATGTGGCGATGCTGAGGGAAATCATAGATGCCCTAATCTCCCATCAGAGTCCCGAACATAAAATTCTAGACCATGAATAAAGGGTCTCTTACCATATTTGTAGAGTAGTGGGAGAGTTTTTTTAACCTGGCAGAGTACTCAGCCACTGACATGTTGACCCGTTATAGGTGAATCAACACCTGTATGTGCACTGACCTCAAGGTCTTAGGGAAGAAATCATCCCAGAAAATCTACTTGATGTCATCCCAAGAGAGGTTCACCTCATCATGAGTATGAATCTTCAAGCTCAAAAATCTCTGTACTGATCCCTAAATAAGTCTCACGGCTAAGATCTCCATCTGGTCTAGTGTAATCCTCACTAAGCAGAAGACCCACATCACCACCTCCAAGCCTAGGGATCTGTCTCTCCCCTGAACCTGGGAGGTCTCTATATCTGGAACTCATGCAAGGAACAGAGCCTACTTTCTTCCTCTACCAGTAACGCCAACAATTACTTCTAGTCAATGGGTGGTGGTAGTACTAGTGCACCACCTGCCGAGCACATATCTAGAATGGGGCCCTAAATCGATGCCTCATCGCTAGGTGGCTTGTCCTCAAAGTCATTCATTGGAATCCTAGATGGATGTTTGTATGGAGTAATACTGAAAAAGATCATGACGTACCACGTTTAATACATTATACCTATGTGAGATAAATCTAATTAAATAATAACATATGGAAACAATTAATTCCAATATGATTCATGCAACAAGTGTTTTTATTTATAAAGTTTAAAATTATAATTCAAGGTCCCGGTGTATGGATACATCGGCCGCCGCACCAACACTGGACTCCCTGAATCGTAACATCGCACACAAAACATTAAACATTGTTTCCCAAAAACAAAACAACCAACTCCTAGTTTTTGAGGTACAACTGACCACTTTTGATACCACTCTGTCAAGACCCATCCCCAAGTGCCCATGTCGTCACTACCCCAAACCCACCTCCCAAAGGCCATGGGTTGGAGACTAATGCAAAAGGCATAAACCTATAAGTGGGAAGAATTTTCCTGAGTACCTATATACACACACCTAGAGCCATGTCCCAAAAACTAGAAAGGAAAATATGCATGCCAATAAACAACCACTGAGTAAAGGTACATGTTGAAGGTAAAATGGCCCAGAATAAAAACCCAAAAAAAACAAACTGCAAAAAAAATATAGAGTACCTAAATTCTTTTAAAATACATCCACTAAAACCGCAACATGATGTGTATGTATAAAGTATCTACCAGAAGTTTTATAATCATTCCCTTCATTCTTGATCTCATTAATCACCATCGGGTCCTAGGACACCATGTCATCAGTCAAAGAGACAATCATCTACACCAGACACAACACATTCGGTAGAATCCCACGATGAGGTGAGTAAAAAATACTTAGCATATATCCCAAACCACAAAAGAAAGTCCACAACACAATCCAAAAAGGAATCCACAAAGAAAGATCACAAAGAAAGATAGCTCTCACTAGTATAATCTAAACCACGGATGGAAAAACTATTAGTTGTAACACTGAACACCTTGGACTACTGAGGTAATCATCCAGGATAAGTATCATTAGTATGTTGGGTCACACAGAACCACTTTCCACTAATCCTTTATAGCTGATCCACCCAGTATAAGGCCCCATCCTTATTCAATACTTAATGTTGAGTTAAATCAAGAATTAACATGGAGGATGTTTTCAAGTTTATATTTTTAGATAAATATGCAATACCAATTATATTACATATCAAAAACTACAAAGTATACACTTTTACTCAGTTTCAATTTTTATCATAAAATTAAAACTTTTAAAAAAATATATCATATTCCTTATTTTAGGTAGCATGACTTTTATATAATCCCATCATTAACCATAATAATCTTTAAGTCCTATGGAAAACATTTTCAAAAAATGGAATAAAAATAAAAAGCTTAGAATGAGTTATAAAATATTGAATGGAAACATTATCCCATCAATAAATACAAATCAATGAAACCATGTGTTTCAATAATAACATACCTTATGAAATCATATGATTTATGAATAACACACAAAAATCATAAATCATAAAGGTAACGTATGGCATACATAACATACATACATTGTAGATTTCACAGCTACGTAGGGTGTTACGCTTGGAATACCCATCACAGTATATTACCTAAACCTATTAAGAGAAATATTAACATTTACCTCTATCATGTTACCCAATTCATTGGAGAGATATCTCGGGCTCACCCACCCTAGGATTATCATAGAACCACCCATATACATAAACAATTCCAAAGAACCATAACATATTAATAACTCATAAAACAATTATAACGGCCATATAACATTTTTACATTTCAATCAAAATATATCATTTCAAAATATTCACATAATCGATTCTTCATCAAACCATTTTCAAAACAATTTAAAACATTTAGAAATTATATTTTTCGATCAAAGGGTCCCATAACACATTGATACTTTTAATGGAAGTAAAATTTTAAAACATTAATGTACATATAAATGAATCCTTAAAACCATTTTGAAAACATTGACATTAATGAGAAATATTTAGAAGAATAAATCTTTGAATCATTGAAAATGATGTTTTAGTTAAAGAGTCTTGTAACACAAAAGAAAAACAAGAATAAACATAATTAAAGAATAAATTAAAAGAAAATATAATATCATGTTAATAAGGATATTCATGATATAATATTTCAATGGGTAGTATATACACCATATAAAATTGAATTGGTGTATAACAACAAATAAGTCTCAATGTAAGTTAAATTGAGATGAAATCCCTTATAATGATTGTAACATTAGATTAAGGATAAATCAATGACATAATAATGTGTGAAAAATATAAATACTACCAATATAAGTGGATATTAATAGTAAAACAATCATATTTCATTCACACATATTTATAAAATGACATAATCAAAAAGTATAAGTTTAACCCAAGGAATGGACATTGGGTGAAGATGTTCCCTTATAGAAATCTGACAGCCTTATGGTGTCACTTTTAAATTCAGATAATGAGCTGATGAGAAATAAAAGGGTCTCTCATCACATGGAATTAAAAATTTACAGCAATAAGAATAAATAATAACATATCCAAAGATAATAAAAAAACAAATTAAAATACATGACATAAATAAAATCATTGACTAAAGGAGTACAGTGAACGGTTCCCTTTCCAATTTGGTAAATAACAAAACATTCACCCCATTAAGGAAAGATCAAACAATGAATATATAAATACACATAAATTAAATAATATAATACCAATAATAAAATAATGTCTATTATATACACCAGACAAATGGAAATTGTAGCATATATAGCATGAATCTCACGAGAATAAAAAATGAGATGAAAACCCCGTACCTCAAGTCCGACTTTTCTTCTATGTTCCTTGTTTATCCTGAATAATAAATTTATGTTAATTTATACTTTCATAAGAACTTTTTTAATGTTTATTATTCCTTTGATATCACTTATTATCTTTCTAAGACAATTTGTTAATTATTTGAGTTCATATCGGACATTTTGTCGAGGTTCGAAACATGAGTTTAAAATGTACTTGTTATAATTATAAATTTTCGATGTGGTAAAAATTCCATTATCTATATAATTATATTCATGATTAATATATCATATATACCATATGTATCCCATATTTATTTATTTATAACATTTAATATCATTTGGATATATGAAAATGAAATGCACTATTATTGGATCCGGTAAGCCATACATACGCACGAACGCTACTTCCATTTCATTTTTTCATTTTAAATGGAATGAAAAACAAATGATAAATTAGTATATTTTTATTACACTATAATATATTATTTTATATACATTATTTATTTTAATTAACAAAATCATTTATATTTTCCATGTATGGTATGAATGAGTCATGTCACTTTGAGGGGGCGGTTGTCCGTACTTCCTCTAATTAAATTATCGTATTTACCCATTATGGAAAGCACAAAAGTATGATATAAAAAATAAAAAATAATAGATATAACATAAACATAATATATATATCATATAAAAATTCATTTCCATCATAATTTCCATCATGGGAGGTGGTTGGAGATATTTGAACAATCTTCATTTCGTGAGGTAGTAGTTCGTCTTCCATAGAAACAGTATGTTCATATCCATTAGATGGAGGTGTGTGGATGTGTATTTGAATAAATATCATAACAAAAAACTATTTTATTTAGGATTCTGGATTTTTTATAAAATAAAGTAATAATGATAGTTTATGGGGTTGGAGAAGTAAAATAAATGAAAAGAACTTAAGAGAAGATGTTACCTTTTAATCTGGTAACTCCCTTTGGTTTGACCCAAAAGGATTCCTTTAAGTGCCTTCTAACTAAGGTAAGGATTCTAGGAGGACTAGAGGGGTGTAGGGATCTTAATTGGTCAGATATTGGATGATCCATGTGGCTTGAGAGGTGTGAGTAATGGGTTAGTGGTGATGTATTTTTATAAGTGGGAGGAGGGGCTCTTTAGAAATGTTTGAAAAAGTATTTTATTATAAATATATTTTCTATTTCACAAGTCCCAATACTCATTAAGTTAGAATATAATATTAATATTGTTCTAAATTTAATCATCCAATAAGAATTGGATAGGTTTTGGTAGTTTTTATAATTTTATAATCTAATTTATATAATTCATTTATTAAAAAGGTAATCACTCCATCATCATTTTGTCATAAATAATTTTATTTATTTCATGTAAAAAAATTTAAATAAAAAAACATGATGTATTATATATTTTTAGATTTCAATTTAATATTTATATTCTAAGAGATAACTTATATATTCACATGTAAAAATTGATTTACTAAATGAGATATGTTTATGTAATTATTGTCTTTACTTCAAATTAATTAATATAAACTGTCATTATCACTTCTTAATGGCAACATGGGATCCCAAAATGGACCAAAGGATTCCCATGGTCGGTCATGTATCATCCAACAGTATTAGGACATGTGGTAGGTTAATTTTAATTTATTATAATATTATTTGTTTACCAAAATTTACCATATTTTCTTTTTAATCGTGGTAAATAAAAATTTTACTGAAATAAATATTCGCAATGTCTAAAATTAAAATTTACCTATTCACACAATTTGGACTTCCTGATTCCAAATATGGAATCCATTTTTCCAAATTCAAAACACATAAGTGGTAGAAATTAATTTATAATTAATTCATGTTGTCAAAACAAAATTCTTGTTTTTAAGAAATAATATCTATCAGAAGATTGAAACTTATTTAATTTCAATATAAGAGTGAAATTAATTCCAATAAACAACTTTGGATTAAATGTTAATAATATAATCCAATTACAAATTAAAACCAATTAAATAAAAATTCTAACTATATAAATAAATTATATTAAAAAGAAGTTTTGAATTAAAATGCAGTATTTTTCATTATTCATTAAAAAAATGAACATTATCAGAAAATACAAAAATTTCATCCAAAGTAAATATTGATGTCCCAATTCTAAATGAGTATATTATTTTTTGAAATAGATATTATAAAAGTGACAAAAACTATTTTTAAAAATGGTTCGCCATCAAAATGCAGGAAAATGACCTTTTAAATAATATTATAGTGTTTATTATTATAATTGGATTAATTTTCCTTCTAACCTACTAAAATATATTGGATAAATGTAAAAATGTTTAACAAATATGTATAATCATATTGTAGTTACTCATGTTCATTTACACCATTACAGTGGCTATGTGTTAACTGTTATTTAAAATAATAATATTATTATATAATTTTTACAGTATAACTTAACATTGTGTGTAACATAAGATTTCAAAGAAATATATTTTTGAGTATCAGGTAAGCCATTGAAACATTTCATCCCCATTAATGTAAAATTAATATTTAATTCAAAAATATTAATAAATATGAATATTCCATTCTCATTATTCACCAGGGATTTTACACCTAGGGACACTTGTAACTAATTCACACAGGGTCATGGGTAGCTGATCCATGGAGGGTCACCGGTAGCTGATCCATAGAGTGTCACTTGTAGGTGATCCACATTGGGTCGTTGGTAGATAATCTACAATGTTTTACATGGAGCTGATTCAAACAAGTTTACTCGGAGATGATCCATATAGGGTTTCTTGTCTTCTAGGCCTTTAGAGAATTCAGACCCACTCACTAGTTGTCTTTGGTTCTCATCCAGATGTAGGATTCCTGCATGTAGCACTCTTTATTCCAAGAAAATCCATTCCTCAAGCCATTTTTCACATTTCAACTTCCCTGAAATCCTTATTAGGGTATTCCAAAATAGGTTCCTAGTTGTGAGGGTTCCAACACCTTAAACGGTCCGTCAATCGGATACTCAGTCTAAATGATATGGTTGTTTTTTCGAAAGGGGATGGTTGGGTCCAGGCTGGGTAGATCGTCCCGCACAAGGGCCACCAACCCGACCTGAGCCCGCAAACATGTCCTAGGTTTGAATTGGTTTATATCTGACCTGGCCTATCTGTGCATGGGTCTGGCCTAATGGGCGGGATAGACCTGCCTCTTGCACGTCCTACTAGTGTGGGCCAATTCCTTCCACATCCTGGATGCCTAGATGGAATCTGGTTGGTGGTGCGCCATAGATGGCTAAGATGCACCCCCCGCCTTCCAACATGAGGTCCCATTGGACCATGTGCAAGTGCACAACATATCCCGCACCACGAGACGCATCCTCCAACATGAGTTGCCACCCTGAGCACCGGAATCTCATGCTGCTCCTCTACATGCCAAGAAGGCCACAACTTCCTCGTGGCGCACCGTCATGGTGCACTTCCACTTCTTGTGGCCACCAAAAGGGGTCACTGAAATAATATTATACGGATCACTGGATCCACTTTGGTGGTCCGTTCTCCAAGTCGGAAGCTCCCCTAACATTTTTGGGATGTTTTATTCCATGTCATGACCTCGAAAACACATTTTCTTTATTTCATATGCATGGTGTAACGCCCAAGGATGGAGGGATCGAGGCCTTTTTCATGTTTTCATGATTCCATTGCGTTTGAGTTTTGAATCATGGGGTGAATTTTTTATGGTATTATCAAAAAACATAACCTCGATTCACCCTGAAATAAACACCCTCCCGCAAGAATGAAGAACTTGTGGATCAACCTATTTTGTGTTTCATCCATGTTCATTGGTTTTAGAAAGAAGAATGAGAAAATTTCCATTACACAAGTAAACACCTACCTGGAGAAGGTTATTCATTGGTGTCGATCCATTCAAAGTCATTGGCATTCTTCGATCTCTGGTCCAATATCTTTCCTCCAAGGTGTCGTTTCTAGTTTTCGATATGTCATCATTCTTCGTTAGAGAAAAAATCCTTCAAATTTCATCAGAGAAATTCCAAATCTGATTCTCCTATCATATTATCTCATTAAAATAGAAATGTATCGCGATGTTTCTATTACGCTATGTTTTCACGTCATTACAATGTTTCACTAGTGAAACTGCAAATCTTTAATGATTAAATTAATTAGTCTTTGCACTGCTCATTTAAGATTCACATTAATGTGGTTTGTTGCAACTTTTTTTCTACACAACTGTGCTCGTGTTCCACCTCAAAATGGTGAGGAAAACAAAATAAAATAACTTTTTATTTTATTTTATTTCTCTTCCAAAAGGACTGAAAATTTTCTTTCCTGGTCAACCCTTAGTAGTCAATGTTAGAATCCTTCTAAGAAAATCCCATCATTATAAGGTCAATAGTTACCTCATATTTTTGATCTGAGAACTGGTTTAAAATTTATAGCAATCATCTCTCATGTTTATTAAAATCGACTAAAAAATCAGAAATTATTTTGAGCTCACCAAGCCTTGTAATCAAGAGTTCTATGAACGTATTTTCTCGAAATAATCCCATGTAATTTTAAAAAAATTGAATGGAATGTCTGTGAATGTTGGTAAAAAATCCCTCAAGGTATCATTGAATCATTTTTGAGGTGATTGTGTTTGTTTACAATGTGTAAATTTTTGTTGTGATTATTGACAAAGAAAACCATGACATATTAATTTGTTGAAAAAGGGGATTTCATATTGGCCTGACAAGTTCAAGAGCTATGGTTAATGATCAATGTTTGATTCAAGAACGTCGACAAATGAATGGATTGTCTGGAGGTGGTACAAAAAGAGTAGATACAAATGGAGAAAAGTGGTTTTATCAAAAGGGACTAGCGCACCATGGTCTTGAAGGAGGTGATACTTGTGCACCCTATGTTTTTCAAGATTGGAACATAAAAATACGGCAAAGGGATAAGGGGCACCCAATTTTTAGAGTTGTCCGTGCAAGTGATTTGTGCGACATAGAAATTCATGCCAAAACTTGCGCACTGAGGGGAGACTTGCATGTCATCGTGAAGGGTGTCCAAATGCCTATAAATATAGGTCGACCCCTCCTCATTCGGCACTGAGTTAAACACATAGAAAAATCAGAGTTCATGTCGCGCATGTGTGGTGGTCGCGCAAGTGGTGTGTGGTGGCCCATGTAGAGGTTGTGCGCCAGGTGAGAGTTGCGCATCCAAGGTGGTCTGGGTGAGGAAGGAAGAGAGTCACGTAGGTTCTGAGTTGAAGAAGGAAGTTTCACACAAGTGGTTTGGTGACACTTGTGCGCCAGATTTTGAAGAAGCGTGAAAGTTGTCGGTTTCTCACCAAAATTGGATTGGGTGTAAAAGGTTGTGTGTCACGCAAGTTAGGAGTAGTAGAAGCGTGTGTCGCACAAATGGTTGAGGTGGACTTACGTGCCAGTTTTGACTTGCACGCCGAGACTTGCGCCTTGTCTTAGGGAAGAGTTCCAAGTAAGGTTGTTTCATGGAAGAGATTCAGGGCTTCATGGAAGCTGGAAGATTTCTCGATACCCTCGGTGAAAAGTGAATTTCATCTACAGATGAAAGCTGGAATTCAACAGAGCATCTACTTACAATAGAGGATGTATTAATTAGTGATAATGAAAAGACCAACAGGTCTATAAACTGTTAGTGGATCCTTTATAGAGTAGTGATCAAAGGAAGAGGAAGAAGGTGATCCTCTCCACCAGTTGTGAGCCATAGAGAGATAAATTGGGAGTGACCCTTGGGAAGGTTGTGAGCTAACCCTAAACATTGTAAAGGCAGTGAGTTTGGGAATAGAAGTGATCTATCCTAAAACCTTGTAAACAACAGTGTGCTTATAGTGAATTTGGTACATCAGCACATTGCCAGTGTATGCTCCTTGAACGTAGCCCTGTGAGGGTGAACCAAGTAAAATTTGATGTGTCATGTTCTTTCATTACTTTCTGTAAATATTTTTCAATGGGAAAGAGTGATAAGAGTTTTTTTCTTAACAGTGAAAAAAGATCAGAACGGGCTTTATTTTTAAATTATTCATTCCCTGATTCGCCCCCCCCCCCCCCCTCAGGGTATTCATCCTTGTGAAACTAACAATTGGTATCAGAGGGAGGTTGATATTAGTTATTCTCTCAATGGAGGTCACCAATCATAAAGGGATTTCAATCTTCGAGGGGAAAAATTTTCATATATGGAATAATCGGATGCAGCACTACTTCTGATCTTTGGGAATGGATGTATTCACAGCAGAAATACATGGCATAACATCTTATATTGATAGTGGTGCATTATCAGAAGCTAAGCGTAGAGAGTTGAATGTTGATGCCAAATCAATAAATGACATATGGGTAGCCCTATCCAATCCTATATATACAAAGATTATGTCTTGAAAAACGTCACATGCCATGTGGAAAAAGTAATTGAATATATATGTAGGGGATACAAAGGTTAGAGAGGCAAAGATACCAGTGTTTTGGAACAAGTATGATGATCTGAGAATGAACCCGAATGAATCTGTTGATGCATTCTTTGACAGGGTAATTGTTTTAGTGGAGGACATGAGAGGTCTTAGAGAAGTTATTGAAGATATAAAAATTGTGAAGTGCATCCTGAGAAAACTTCCACCTCGGTTCAATCTGAAATTTTCTGTTTTGGAAGATAATGACCCGAAAGAGCTGACATTGGATAACCTACACAACACCCTTTTTGCATATGAAATGAGAAATGATGATAACGACATTGTGGAAAAGGGTAAATCCAAAGAGGTTTCATTTAAGTCCATAAAGAATCTCACCATTGAAGACTCTCATGAGGATGAAGAAATAGATGAGGTAATGTCATTCCTCTCCTCAAATCATCAAATAGGAAAAGGAAATTTCAAAGGGAAACTTCCACTTGCTTTCTTTATATGTGCAAAAGTTGGTTATCTTACCGCAAGGTTCCCCAAAAAGTTTCAAAAAGAAAATGATTAAGATGAAGTTGAAATTCGCAAGAAGAGATCTTCAGCCTATGTGAAAGGGAAAAAGAAGTTCAAGAGAAATTTCTTTAAGAAGAAGAATATTATTTCATAAGAAATAGATAGTTCAGATGAGTCTGAGGTTGAAGAGGTGAAGGATATTGAAAATTGCAGTGATCGTGGAGAATATGCTATGGTGGTAGTCGTCGGTAGTTCTCAGGAGAAGAAAGAAACCAATGTTGGTGATGAAGAAGAATATGTTTAAGGAAGATATGATATGGAATCCAAATTGGAAGCAACTCTTGAGGAGATAGATGTTTGGAGAGCCAAAACGAAGATATCTAATAAAGTGGTTCGTGATGCCATACTCTATATGCAACAACAGGATGAAGAAAAGTCTGATTTGTTATAAGATATTGAAAAACTAAAGTCTTCAACACTAGAGAGCTCAAAACATATTGTTGAGTATAAGCATAAAATTGAGGAGTAAAAGAATGAAATTGATTGTTTGACTAACACTAGAAAGGCGCAGTTCAAACGTATCAAAGAACTTGAAAAAGAAGTTTTTGGTCTGCAAAAAAGGATTATAGATCAAGAAAAGCTTCTGACACCCAGTACAGTGCCAGAAAAACAAATTATTCAGAAGACTGAAAAGAAATAAGTGGAGCACAGACCTACGACAGAAAAGAAGCAACAATCGTGTTCCAAAGATAAGACTAGTACATGACATGAATGAAAACAAAAAGCGATCAAGGATGAAGAAAAACTGAAGTTACCTGCTCTGAGAATGGAGATTTATTTCGGTACGAAATAGAATAAGAATATTTGCAGATCCCAAGGGAAAACATGTAGTGTAGAAGTGACACACAAGAATGCTCCTTACATTAGGTGTTATTACTGTGGAAAGATGGGACACTCACAGAATGTGTGTTATATAGCCAAGGGATACCGAAGGCCACAAGAACAACATTGGCATCCAAACAGAGCTCAATATTATAGAACATCCTTTTCTGGTCATTATTTTTTGTGTGGAGGATTTGGTCACATGGCTAGATATTTCACATCAATCAATCAAAGAAATATGCCAAAACAAAACTCGTGCAGTCGCAAGCAGCAAGTTATGAAATCGACAAGTGATCTGAAAACACAAAATCGATTTGCAGCTCTACAGGATGAAGATGGTCCATCAGACTCTAAGGAAGATAGACTTCTCCAAACTACACCGGTGTGAAGTCGAAGACATGGATCAAAAGGAAAAAAAGAATGAGAAGGCAGTAGTTGAAGAAATTTCCCTTAAAGCTTCAGATCGTTCAGGAGTATGGATCCTTGATAGTGGTTTCACATCCCATATGACAAGTAACAAGGATATCATTACAGGCATTAAATATAACAAAGAAGGTTTTGTTAAGTTTGGGAATGATAAAGGGATGAATATTATTGGTTCAAGAAAGGATAAATTCAGGGAAAATGAAATGAGGCATGCTAATATCTTGGTAGTAGAGGGACTCAGTCATAACTTGCTCAGTGTCAGTCAACTATGTGACTCTGGGAACTCTATCTGATTTACCATGAAGATGTTTGTTATGAAAGGAAAAGATGGATTAGTTGTTGTATAGTGAAAAAGGAAAAAGGTAAATCGTGACCTTGTAAGTGGTGAAGAAGATATGTGTCTCTTATCCAGAGAGGAAGAAAACAAGTTGTGGCATAAGTGACTTTGTCATCTATGTCAACCATCTATGGAAGATATTGTAATGTGTGATGCTGGTAGAGACCTTCCCAAATTTTTACGTGATCGCACTCATACGTTTGATGCTTTCCAACAAGGGAATATCATCAGAAAGACATAGAATCCAAAGGAACAGAAATCAACCGGAGTGCTCGAATTGGTGCATTATGATATTTGTGGACCTATCTCACCATAGGCCATAAATGGGAAAAGGTAATATGTCGTTTTCATTGATTATTTTAGCAGAATGGATTGGGTATTTGACATTAATTATAAAACAGAAGTGTTCATTTTTAAGAGGAAATCAGAAAGGATGCTTTGGAAGAAAGTTATGAAGTTTCATACTGATAACGGTACAGAATTCACAAATATTCAGGTGGAAGACTATCTCATGAAACACGGGATAAGGCATCAAGTTTCATTAGTAATAACTCCCTAACAGAATTGAGTAGTTTAAAGGAGAAATCAGATCATCAACAACATGGCCATAACAATTCTTATTGAAAAGGACCAATCAAATAAATTTTGGTAGGAAGTAGTTTTCACATCGGTCTATATTTTGAACATGTCTGTCTTCTGTTCGAAGGAAGGGAAGACTCCGTATGAAATGTGGTATGGAAAGAATCCAACATTGAAATACTTTAGAATCTTTGTAATTAAGTGTTTCATTCTCAACAAAGAAAATCATAGGAATTTTGAGTCATGAGGAGATGAGGGGATATTCCTTGGCTAATATGGAAAAAACAAAGAATATAAATGCTTCAACAGAAGGCTAGGAATTTTTTTTGAGAGAAATGATGTCACTATAGTTGAAAATGAATAGAATACTCAACGACCCAGTGAACAGTTTCTGGATGAAAGAGATGAGGAGGTAAGCAACACAGGGGGAGTAGAAGTGGCAGAGGCTGACTCAGAAGATGTTACTAATGATGAGAAAGAGGAAAAAAAATATGAATCTTCTAAGAATCCAACGAGTCGAGCTGAAATTGATATGAAAAATATAATTGGTGATCATACAGCTCCATTTCAGACTCAAAGAATGAAATCATTACAGAAAACATCGTTTTTATATTAGGTGGAGCCAAAATACTTTTTCGATGCAGCTGAACATGGGTACTGGGTTTAGGATATGAATGAATAATTAGACCAGATTGAGAAGAATCATATGTGGGATATTGTTTTGAGGCCATCAAATAATAATTTGTTCGGGACTAAATGGGTCTTTCGCAACAAGATGAACGAATATGGAACAGTGATTTGAAACAAAGCATGACTGGTGTGCAAAGGATACTCCCAAATAGGGGGTATTGATGTTGATGAGACATTTTCACCAGTTGTAAGGATGGAGACAATCAATTATTTTTAGCCATAGCAGTGCAAAGAAAGTTCAAATTGTTCCAAATGAATGTCAAATTTTCATTTCTAAATGGGGTTCTAGAAGAAGAAGTGTATATTGAGCAGCCAGATGGTTTTCTCATTCATGAGGATGAGAAAAAAGTTTTCAGGCTGAAGAAGGCGTTGTATGGGCTAAAACAAGCACTAAGAGCATGGTACTCATGGCTTGATCAGTAATTGAAGAAACATGGTTTCTAGTGTGGGTGAGTTGATACAATCTCTACTTCTACAGAAATAGTAATCAAATGATGATGGTGTTGGTTTATGTCGATGACATAATATTTTTCGGATCAGATGAAGCTTAGTGAAAATAGTTTTCCAAATTCATGAAAAGTGAGTATGAACTGTCAATGATTGGAGAGCTAATGTTTTTCGTGGTCTACAGGTGACACAAGGAAAGAATGGAACTTTCATTTCACAATCCAAATAGGCCAAGGAGGTTCTGAGAAGGTTTGGAATGGAGAATTCCAAGGAAATGAAGACTCTGGTTGCTACTGGGATTAAATTATCAAAAGATGACAGTGGCAGGGAAGTTAATATCATTGAATATAGGCAGATTATCTGCAGTTTTCTGTACCTAACAGTAAAGAGAAATGATCTTGTTTTTGCCACATTCCATGCATCATGCTACCAAAGCAATCCAAAATAAAGCCACATGCTTGAAGTGAAAGTAATACTTCAATATATCAAAGGTACAGTGGATTTTAGTCTGATGTATAATGACAAATCTTAATCAGTGTTATTGGGTTACACAAATGCAGATTGGGTCGGATCAGCAGATAACATAAAATCAACGACATGAGTTTATTTCTATCTGGGTGGATTGTGTATTTCCTGGCTAAGCAAGAAGCAATATTTCCTTTCATTCAGCACCGTGGAATCTGATTATATTGAGGCCACTCAAGCATGCACACAGTTATTGTGGATGAAGCAACATCTTGAAGATATTGGAGTTGAAGTTAAGTCTCCAATCAGAATCCAATGCGATAACTCAAGTGCTATAAATCTCAGAAAAAAAATGTACATCACTCCAGTAAAAAGCACATTGAGATAAACTATCATTTTATAAAGGACAAAGTAGAGCAAGGAATTGTGGAGTTCGAGTATGTGCCTACAGAGCTACAGGTTACAGACATTTTTACAAAGGCCTTACCAAGGAAGCTTTTGAGAGTTATTGACTGGATCTGATAGTTCAGTCGACTCCCCGCACTTAAAAGAGTGTGTATGTGGACCCCCCCTCCCTGAGGTATGATGTGTTTTTTATAATGTGATTATATGTGTTCTTTACTTTGATACAGACTTCAAAGGAGTGACCTTTGGGTTCGTTGACAAAGGGGGAGAAAATAGTGATTGTTCAAGGGGGGGAAAGTGTGGCTATTTGATAAATCATGAAAGATATGGGGAGAAGCTGACAGGTGGAGCATCTAGATAGGGGGAGTTTAATCTGGTTCAAAGTGCCTAGCTTGAGGTTATCTTGGACAACAAAAGAAATATTGCTAAAGAGGATTTTTAGCTGACAAGAGTTAAAGCTTTGAGCAGATAGGGGGAATGTTTTAAATCTGACGATGCTAGAAGTGATTGATCAAAGAATAGATATCACGACATTTGAGGATCATGATAAAAGCATAAGAGTGGTGTTGGAATGTGGTAAGAATATTTCCAAAAATTGGTATCAGTTTGGTAAAAATTGGTATCAGTTTGGTGTCAACAGTGGGTGTTAGAGATGAAGTGATTCATTGATTAACTTTTCATTTACACTTGTTTCTCACGTCAATCATTGCTCATGAGGGCTTAGATTATGTGTTGAGTAAATCCTTGATTTCTATCAAAATCGCAATAGGTGAGTGGTGGCTGAAGAATTTACGATGTATCTTTTTATGGAATATTTTTCAACAAATCCAAAGGGGGAGATTGTTGGGCAAAAATCCCTCAAGATATCATTTAATCATTTTTGAGGGGATTTTGTTTGTTGAAAAAGTGGTCTCCTGTGTTGTTATTCCTGACAAAGCAAACCATTATATACAAATTTATTGACAAAGAGGATTTCATAGTGGCATGTCGAGTTCAAGAGCTTTGGTTAACGATCAATGTTTGATTCATGAAAATCAACAAAGGAATGGATGATCTGGAGGCGGTACAAAAAGAGTAGATACAAGGTGACACCATTTTTCAGTGTTTGCCAAATTTTTGGGCCTGAAAATCGAAAAATGGTGAACAGTGGTTTTGGAAAAAGGGACTTGCATTTTGTGGTCTTAAAGGTGGTGAAACATGCACACCCTATGTTTTTCAAGATCAGAACATCAAAATATGGAAAAGGGATAAGGGGTACCCAAGTTTTAGAGTTGGTCACACAAGTGATTTACGTGATAGAGACTTGCGCACTGAAAATTGTGCGCCAAGGGGAGACTTGCATGCCATCGTGTAGGGTGTCCAAATGCCTATAAATACAGGTTGACCCCTCCTCATTCGGAATTGATTTCAACACTTAGAAAAATCAGATCTCATGTCGCGCCGCTGTGGTGGTCGCGCAAGTTGTGTGTGGTCGTGCAAGTAGAGGCTACGTGCCAGGTGATAGTTGTGCGTCCAAGGTGGTCTGGGCAAGGAAGGAAGAGAGTCATGCAAGCTCTGAGTTAAAGAAGGAAGTGTCGCGCAAGTGGTTCGGTGACACTTACACGCTAGATTTTTAAAAAGTATGATATTTTTTGGTTGCATGCCAAAATTGGATTTGGTGTAAAAGGTTGTGCTTCGAGCAAGTTTGGAGTTGCAGAATCTTGTGTCATGAAAGTGATTGAGGTGGACTTGCACGCCAGTTTTGACTTGCGCACAGAGAAATTCGTACCGGATTAGAGAAGGGCGCAAAGTAAGGTTGTTTCACGGCAGAGATTCAGGGCTACGTGGAAGCTGGAAGATTTCCCAATATCCTCGGTGGAAAGTGAATTTCATCTACAGGTGAAAGATGGAATTCAATAAAGCATCTACTTAAAACAGAGGATGTAATGATTACTGATAATGAAAATACCTACAGGTCTATAAACATTGAGTGGATCCTTTCCATAGCAGTGAACAAAGGAAGAGGAAGAAGGTGATCCTCTCCACCAGTAGTGAGCCACAGAGAGAGAAATAGGGAGTGACCCTTGGAAATGCATTGAGCAGACCCTAAACATTGTAAAGGTAGTTTACCAGGGAATAGAAGTGATCGATCCTAATCCTTGTAAACAATAGTGTGCTTATAGTGAATTTGGAACATCGACTCATTGTCGGTGTATTATCCTTGGACGTAGCCCAGTGAGGGTGAACCAAGTAAAAATTGATGTGTCTTATGCTTTATTTACTTTCTGTTTATATTGTGAAATGGGAAAGAGAGAGAATAGTGTTTTTTTATAGTGAAACAAGATCAGAATAGGATTTATTTTTAAATTATTCATACCCAGATTCACCCCCCCTCTCAGGGTATTCATCCTTGTGGACCTAACAGTGACATCAAATTATCATTAATTGTTTTATGAATTATTTCATATCATACATGTTATGTATATGTATTAAAAATAAAAAATAAAACATATAAGTGGAGATATCTTTGAAAATGAAAAATGATGCAATTTTGGTATCCAATGTATACAACATCCCTGGTCTATATTTGTAGGCTGGATTTCTATGTGATACTATTGATACTAACTTTCGTGGAATTCAATGCCATTTTGGTTATGGATTGAATTTCCATATATCAATATAGAATAATCTATCAGGAGAAGGTAATATATCTTGGTATCATGAATCACCATTATAGTCATTACATCTTCTAGGAGGAGGATGAATATCCTTTTAAATTACAATATCAAGCCTCTATATTATATTCATATGAGAAATTTTATCTAGATTAAATGATTGAGACAAAGGAGTAGAACATCCTTAATGATAAGCACATGTTAAGTTAATATAAAGATGTGTCTCCTATGGAATTTAGTTTCCTTTTCTAAAACCAAGTGATTTTTTTTTCAATCAGTCTCATATAGGTATATTTTTAGATATCCAAGACTCCAAATAGAATAGGCTTTATTGAACATGATGTGTAGAATAATAATCTATGTAGAAATCTGAATAATGTGTTTATAATCACTATTCCTTTTCCTTAGGAAGTGTCAGTCCACATTGTTAATAATATTAAGGTTAAATTGCACCCATACATTGATTATCATGCTATGATCATGATCATGATAATGAAGAAGTATATAATTTGAAGTATTGAGGACTTGTTTGATCAGTAATTTGGATACCTTTATATCGTTAAAGTTAACCAATAGTTTTGATATTATTATTTAAAATTGAAGATCGTGGATATCTATAAGATTAATTTTATTACTATGTTTAGGAACAACTTGTTCAGAGTGATGCTATTTAGACTCACTAATTATCTAGTTAATTTTGTGGAAATAATAAATAATTACTTTATTGATTACATAGAGAAATTTATTGTCGTATTTGTTGAACATATTATTATCAAGATCAATATAAATGAGGAATATGGGGATTAATTGGATGTGGTATTATGGAACTTGTGATAGGAAAACATATATTAAAAGTATACAAATTTTATCTTTTGTATGGAGGATATAATATTCATGGGGTATGTTAAAAATAGAAATGGGATATCTAGGGATCCTTTATACACTGAAAGAAACTGAATAATGTCCAAGATTGAAATATATGTTAGAGATCCATAGTTCCATATATTTTTTTTGTGCTATCGTTAATTTTTTGAAACTTCTCATAATTTTCTAGACCACTAACACATAAAAAATTTAGTGTAGAGATGTTTTTCTAGACTGAAGAATGTGATGAAATATTTAAAGATTTAAATAAGAATATATCCAATAAAAATATTATCACATTACCTACTTGTGGGGAAGTATTTTTTATCTACAATGTTGAATCTAAAAATGATTGGGTTCTATACTCATCCATGATGGTAAGGTGATAGCATTTTCCACTCATCAATTAAAGACCCCTGAGATTAACTAGCCAAACCATGATCTAGAATAGGATGTAGTGATCATTAAATTGATTATTTTTTGGAATTATCTCCTTGGGGGGATATTTTTGACAGAAATGAGGATAATAAAATCCTCTTGTATTATTCACAAACAGAAGACACATGTGATCCATTGATGTTTTTTAGTTAATATTAATGAATATGATTGATTAATCAATTAATATCCATGGATGGTTAACAAAGATGAAGATGCCCTCAGTAGAAATGTTCCCATATCTCTATCCACGATGAGGATGAAATGAGATAAAATATTTTGGGACATACAATGAATATTCATGGGATCATTAAATGTGACACCATTATATCATCATAAAATTACTTCATAAACATCCATTATAGAAAGGATTGTGGAGGCTAAAAAAGATGATGAGAAGTTACAAATAATAGTAGTGAATATCAAGGAGTTAAAATTATATAAATATGGAGTTATAATTATTATAATCTAGATACCTGTTCAATTAAAGGTAGAACTGAAAAAGTAATTTTTGGGGTAACGAACGTAGCTCATTGATCTATACTATTCTAGGAAGAACTTAAATGTAACATTATCTTTTTAAAATATATTGTTGGATGACATGAAGAGAGATATTATAGAATTTTTCTCTCAATGCATGGTATACCAACAATTATAGGATAAAAATAAAATTATTATAGAATAATGCATTGATTTACCATAACAGTATGGAAATTGGAAAACATAACCATTGACTTCATCGTAGTACTCCACAGACTACTAATGGAAATAAAACTATATGGTTGTATGACACTGCATATTCTAATACACATTAATTATTGATTTATTATATAATGTTACAAATAATAAAAAATGTATAGATAATTTAGAATTGTGTTTTCTAGAAATTGTGAACATTGAATATAAACATGCAATAGGAGTACAATGAAATTATTGAAATGGCCTTAAAACTTCTTCTTAAATTCACTCATTATTATCAAAATGCACAAGATAAAATGGGGATGTACATATGAAAATGGTGAGATATAAATACCTATACAGTAATTAAAAAAGTGATTAAGTTAAATTAGTACAAGTGATCCTAGAGTAAAATCAAGGTAACACAAGAGGGTTGATCATTATAATCATGATCAAATATTCATGATATAATGTGGTATTATAAATGTAACATATAAATGTCTAAACATTATAAAACATATAATTATAAGAATATTTCAATGTTAAAAAAAATAAAAAAAAATCATTTTGTATTTTGGAAAACACTTCAGTCACCATACATGGAATCTCATTAGATTATAACACTAACCTATGCATTAAAGTGCTATATATTTTTCTCTCACATGTCACTTTCATATTATGTACATGTATTAGAGTTCCTTATAGAACATATGACATAATTATATCATGGATAATGTTTAATCCCACTATTATGTAGTGTGGGATAGATACATGGAATACTCCCAATCAATTAAGTATGGGAATATCTATTTTAATAAATTTCAGTGGAAATTGTTCTGGTTATTCACAAAAAAAATAACCTAAATATCATATCATGATTTATGCACCATAACAGGGGTATATAACGATTCTTGGAAAGGTAAAATGAGAGTGAAATGCTGACATCTTCACTTTGAATTCATAAGGAATGTAATTTTAATATGTTAAAAAAATGAAACAATGAATAATAAGAAAAAAAGGAATAATATAAAGAAGGGACGTGAATAAAAAGGAGAAGAGGATCTGTCACCATGAGTGGGTACTTCAAAATGATTGGGATGAGATTCATAATTAACTCAGGGAAATGTGGGATAACTCTATAGATTGAAGGGACAAGTATTTTAAAGAAACAAGGGGATTTCATGTAGCATAAAAGGAATTTGAGAGGATTCATATAATGAAATAGAGGATAATTCTTTGTTAATTTCCAAACATATGTTTCGTAAACTATATAATAATGTAATCAGAAAAAAAACATCTCATGTATTTTTAAAATGGTTTCTACCAAATTTACTTTTTATTTAACATGTTTAAAACCCAATCTCATTAAAATAATATTGTTGGTTATGTGTTAGTGAGTCATGTTTATAAATATTTTATTTTCAAATATTAATATATTATATATGGTATAGTGGATTCATTAAAGGATCATAAAATTAATCAAAAAACCTAAAATGTAAAATATATTAATGGATTAATATGTATATGGTCGTGGATAAATTTTATATCATTTATTATATTACATTTGGGTGATTCTCATGTTAAAATATATACTATATATTTATACCACACTTAATTTTTACCAAATTAATCGGGTATCTATTAAAATTATAGAAAATTCCCCATTGTATAATTTATATGATTTTATTTAAAAAAATAATATTTCATTATCAGAATATATATCTAAATGTAAAATTATATATTTTTTTTAAAAAAATTAATTTATTAAAAATACTTGTTTTGACAATAGTTGTTTTCTAACCCTTTTTAAAATTATTTTGACATCATAAAAGTATATTATAGTTTTTATTTAATAAGTATTATTTAATAATAATATTTTTATAAACTATAATTTATTTTTAAAATTCATTAATCATCAAAATGAGTATCTTGGTTGAAACTACATATTTCCCAAAAATACAATTCTTGTTTTATCATCATAAAACCAAATTTTTATCAAAATAAATATCATTTCATTTTTAAATTACTAATAAAAAATAATAAGTATTATCATAATTTTATTGAATGAAAATATTAAAATATGTATTACGATGATGGAGGAACATATCCCTTTATTATAATAGATAAATCCCATCAGGAAAGGTGTTTGATGGAGACATTTTCATGGGGTGAATCAGTGACTGTTTTTTGGGACATGGTCTCAATAAGATTGAACTTATCTTGTAAATGGTTTCACGTATTCTTTAGTTGATGAATCTAATCTTTTTTTGGTCAATGTAAAATCCCAATGATGTTATCTTAATTTTGATCTATGATAAATTTTCATCATAAATAATAATCCCACTCATTGAGGCCATCACTTCTTCTTAATGGGTCAATTAGAAATTACCATAATGAATTTTATATACTACTAATCAGATAATTGTTCAATTGATATATTTTAGTTTATTATAAATCATAATGGGATTTTATATATGATAGGATATTATATTCTAAAATATAAAAATCTATTCATTTATTTACTATATCATCATTACTCAATAGTTCTTTAAATCATTGAAAATGGAAATTTCATTTATAAATGTTTTTCCCCAACATTATTCCCCCCATTAGAAATTTTTCCATAAGAATTATCATTTCATATGCTAAAAATGATTATTTTATTTATTTTTATTAACCTATTTAGGTTCCCATCATCTATCATCAATATTTGGGTTCTACCACAATACTTTGACCATGGGTATTCTGTAATTTCATAGAACCTTTGTCTCTATAATCTACTATTTTCACCGAATTTACTCATACAAAAGGTCATTCACCAATGGTACCTCTATTCATTTAAATACATGTGTGGGGCTTGGAATATGATTCTTCATGGGAGATACAGATAAGACATGCCACACCTGATATATGTTAGGTATAAGTTCTAGTCAATATGAAATTACACTATTTCAATCACGGAACTCAAAGGGGTTGATGAATCCAGGAATAAGATTATTCTTCTTCCCAATCCTCATTAATTTCTTACATAATGATATATAAAGGAAATCACTATATCTGAACTCAAACTACATGTATTTTATATGATTTTATTTATAGATTTTTAATTATTTGGGAATATATTATATGATTCTGAATCGTTATACTGTAACACCCCGAGATTTTATGAAAAATATTATTTTAATTTCATTAATGTCTTTTGTTGTATTCTACACCAAGATTACCTTGCGCTATACGCAACACCGTATTAGCTTGCAGTATACGCAACACTATTCTTGGACCGTGTTACACACAATTTTGATAATAGTTATTCTACGCAACATTGAGTATATATATATATATTAAATGTATAAATGTAATATGGCTGGATTCTGTTATACGAAACAACGAAGGATTCTTTCACAACACGCAACCCTGACTTGGCTTGCATTAAACGCAATCGCGACCTTCCTCGATAGCGTGTGTTGTACGCAATACCGGGTTTTAATAAACAATGTTATATTATTATAATATAGTCATGAACTAGCCGTTATGAATATTATTAAATAAATTTTGAATTTTATAACAATATTATTCATCTTACACATTTCTAGAACATGGTATAAGAACAAAATAAATTTCTCGGGTAAAATAAGTATTATTCGAAAAATGCAGTTTTACCGCCATTTGATGGCGCACCCACTTTAAATATAGTTTTTGACATGTTTATATGTTCAATTTGACAAAATAATATTCTTCTTTTGAATCAGGATATAAAAATTTACATTAGATATATTTTTGATATTTTTCCGATAACTTTCATATTTTAATGAATAGTAAAAACAGGCTATATTTTAATTAAAAACAACTTTTTTTCATCGTAATATCTTATATGGTTAAATTATAATATTGAACGGTTTTATAGTATAAATATAATATATTTTTACCATTTAATATAATTTATGTCATTAGCATTGATTTTACCTTTAATTCGTAGGTTAAATCAATTCAATCTTTTGCAGTGTTTTAAAAAAAACTCATTTTCTTTCGACAACAAGATTAATTTTAATTTACTTTCTGCATCTTTTGTGTATTGAATTTGAAAAAATGGATTCCATATTTGTAATCAGTGGGTCAAAATTATTTTAATAAGCTACTTTTTATTTTTGGTAATTCTGAATAGTAACTACGGTAAATTTTATTTACCATAGTTAAAGGTAAATCGGGTAATTAAGGGTAAATATAATATTTTAAAATTACCCTAAAAAATGTCAAAATCCTATTGGATGACTAAAACTCGACCCATATCACCTAAGGGTCGGATTAGAATCATTTAATTGACATTTGTCCATGAAAATAACTTAATTATTATTAAAACCAAAGAAAGTGACAACATGTCACTCTCTTAAATCTTATAAGTATATTAATTTTAATTAAATGATAAACTTCATGAAACTTCGAACATGAATAGTCTCCAGAAATCTAATGAAATTATCTACATCATATATATTTATTTATAAATTTTAGCGATTAAATAAATATCATTAATTATGACACAATAGTGATGCAGAAATTGTTTATCTAGTGAAAAATCAAGAATATTGTTTTTATTAAACTAATAGTGACCATAAAATGCACAAATACCTAACCAAAACTTATTTTACATGTAAATGTAAACCATAATCATCCAATGGTAGAATATTTGACCATTTGGAGCCTTATAAAAGCTAATATGACACTTATATTATTTTATTTTAAATGATGCCAAAGTTGTCACCTTCATAATTTAATAAATATAACAATTTAAATATTGTGATTTTAAGATGATAAATTCGAGTAAAAGTATTATTGTGAAAGTTAATAGATTTATTTTCATCATAGGATTTTATTTTTAATTTTTATGCAACAAATAAGTATATTAAATAATTATACAAAAATGTTGTAGTATTTATTTTATTAAGAGATAAACCAAATAAATGGTTTCAAAAATAATAAAATAAATATTATATGAACTATTTAATGTGATCCAATAATTTTTAAGATACATATGACATTTTATGAATCTATTAAAACATTTAGTTCGAACATATCCTCTGTATTTATTTTATTTAAATTCAAATAAATGAATAGTGTCAAAATTGACACTAATGTTATTTTATAAAAAAACATATTATAAAATTGATTAAAAATCACAAAATATTTCAAAATTATAAATTTAAATTTATATGATATAAAATGTTATTAAGAATCCAATTATGGACAATTCACAACAAATAAGTAATTATTTTTTATAATTTAAAAATTAGAATGTTATTACCACAAATAAAATTAAATTGATTAAATAAGGATAAATCATGTTGATAATGTTTAAAATAAATTCCTAACATGTCTAAATTCTATTTGATGATGATATTACAACCTTATCTTATCTAATATTCGAAATGATTCATTTTTGGAGGTTTTTATGTGGGGTTAGATTTATTATAAATTAATATTTTTAAGAATTCCAAAGGTGCCCCTCTCCTCCCTTATAAAAGGACACCTCCTCCCACTCCTCCTCACACCAATTTGAGCACTCAAGCTCGGCCAACCCCTGCCAAAATCTCTTCTCCACTTCCCTAGAAACATCCTAGAGGTTCTGGTCTTCCTCAAAGACCAATTTTAGTTCCCTAAGAGGAGGTCTCAACGAGGCGCTTCAAAGAAGAGGAGCTTCGGACACGTACAAAGCAAATCGGACCTAAGGTAAGGGAAATATCACAATCTCATTTTTATCTGAGATTGTTTATTCGTAAATATTTATTGGGGTGTATTTTATCATCCACATCCATGTTCAATCAATATTTAATATTGTTTCCATCCACTTACACTAGTTTAAATCCAATTTTACCCTTCGGTGAGTTTTTAGTAATGAATATGAAAGGAATCGTTTGTCGTTTTTTCGTACGAGGTACTTTTTGACTTTTCCGACAAAAGTATGAAGAATGTTTTTTTAACTTATACGGAATGAATGGATTTCTAAAACATTATTTCCAAGTAGCTTCCTTTACAAGTTTTCAAGTTTATTTTTAATCAACATCTTTTAGTTTAAAATTGTATGACATGTTAAGAAAGGAAAAGTGTTTTTGAAGTAGAAAGGATATTTTCCTCAAGAATGAAGTTCAAGTATTTTATCAAAATTATTTTCCATCTAAGATAATAAAAAGGGTTCTGTTTTTATCCCTATTATTACATGGATTTGATTATGTTGTGATTGAAATATTTTTATGAATTCCTTTATCTTATATGAATTGTTTTATGATGTCATGTTGTTTAAGAATCCCATTTTTATTATGTGGGTTACGCTATGATGTATGGTTTATGATTATGTGGCACACATAAGAAAGGATTCATTATAAGATCGGTGGGACCTATATCTCCCTCCAATGCATTGGGTAAAGATTTTATATCTCATGAGATAGACAGGGCTGGAACGGTAGGTTATACCGGTTCAGTGAAACAGGACTGAAACGAGGGTTACTCGATTCAGAAAGGGACTTTGTCCACTAAGATAGTCTTGGAAATGAGTCTTGACTAACAAGAAATGATTCTCTATGATTATGTGTGAATGCCACAAAGTTTCATGTTTTAAGTTATGATTATTGTGATTACATTTCACTGCCATGATTTACCCCATGTTATGAAATTATGATCTCTTTTGCAGGTTAAGATTTCCAAAAGTTATGTGCTTATGTATATGATGTGATTGATATTTCTTTTGTTTACCCTTACTGATCATTTGAGATCACCCTTTTATGTTTTCTTTTCCCCAGGATATAAAGAAGGGTTTTAGGTAAAAAAGGGGGAAGATCTTTATGGGAGATTTTGAAGATCTTTCACCACGATTAGAAGATTATATTCCGAGTTTCCAAAGACACTAAACTATTATGATCCTTGTGTGTGTGTGTTTTGTTATGTACTAAGTATTACGCAAATGTAATGTAAAGTCAATGTATGTCAAGATACGGGTCTCTATAGTTGGTATCAGAGGAAAGGTTTAGTCAACCTTTGGAAACTAGGATGCGAGAACTTTAGTGAGATCCCTAGAGATATTTCTAAGGTATGTCTAGGGATGTCCCTAAGGTTAAGTATACGTATAGGTTATAGTACTAGAATTATGCTAACGATCATAGAATTAAACCTAAGATGTTAGATATTGAAGGTACTCCCCCTTTATTATGTTGTTTTCCATAGAATGATTTTTTCCTCTCACACTATTCTTTTTGGGTTTTAGACGATGGCTGGAACCCGAAGGAACCGTGTTGATCAATGCAATGGACAATGCAATGATTGTCCTCCTGAACAAACAAATGTTATGGGAGATGGAGTGCAAAATCTTATTTCTATACTTACACAAGCTATGAATCATTCTGGACTTCCAAATGAGAAGAGAAGGGAAAAATATTCTATTGAGTCCTTCATGAGGCAACGTCCACCTTCTTTCAGTGGGTCTTCTGATCAACTTGTTGTTGAACAATGGATCAGTACCACTGAAAAGATATATTCAGTTCTTCAATGTTCTGAACATGATAAAGTCATCTTAGCAGTGTATCGTTTGGAAGGTGATACTGATCAATGGTGGAATATTATTAATAATACGAGGCAAAGGGATTAAATTGAGTCCATGGAATGGGACGAGTTCAAGAACTTATTTTTCTGTAAGTACTTCCCCCGAATTCTTCGAACAAAGATGGAGAAGGAGTTTCTTGAACTAAAGTAAAAGGATGATGAATCTGTTGGTATATACGAAGCGAAATTTACAAGACTTGCAAGGTATGCATCTGGCATTATCATCCAACCTGAAAGTAAAGTTGATCGATTTTTCAGTGGCTTAAAACCAAGTCTTCGAAGGGCATTAGCTATAAGAGACTTCAGTAGCTATGAAGAAATTGTGCGTTGTGCTATCAAGGTAGAAATGGAAGTTGGTGTTACATATCCATCTCATGGTTTTGACAAGAAACGAAAGATGGAGTTCAAGGAGAAATCTCAGAATAATGGTGAAGAGAAGATGAATGTTTCCTTATGCACAAAGTGTGGAAAGAAGCATGGTGGAGATTGTCTTAAAGGGACTAGAAAATGTTTTAAGTGTGGAAAAGAAGGTCATCGAGAAGCTGAGTGTTGAAGTAATGGAAAAAGGGTTTCTAATGATGTGAATAATGCAAACACTGCAGAGAACGCACCACCAACACTTCAATGCTTCAAGTGCACGGAAATGGGGCATTATGCAAATAAATGCCCTAATCCAAGGGTTAGTGATGATCAACATGAGAAACCACTGAAGGCAAAGGACAAAGGGAAGTCACATGCGATCACTATTGGCAATGTTGAATATGACAACGATGTGGTGGAATGATTAAGTGTTTATGTAATGGGATTCCAAAATAATGTTGTATCATTGAGTATTGCAATATTTATTGATGTGGTATTCAAAGTGATTGAGATATTTTTTGGAAATAAGATGATATGCGCATAATGAAGGGAAAACGAGAAAATGAAATGTTTAATAGTATTAATGAGCTCATGATTGATATAAGGACTAAGTGGTATCATGGTTTGAGTATATAGAATTTTGAGGATTTTGGTATGTGGAAAGTGTTAACTTTAAACTGCATTCATGTTTTCACTAAGGTATTCAAGAGAATACATGATTAAGGACTTTGAATTTTTGGAATGTGACCAACAAAACATATCTTATGATATATGGGGATCAACGATGGTATTAAATCTCTGGTAATCGTTTTCACTATGTTATGAGAGTGGACTGCAGAATTATGGATAAGCCTAAAGATTGAAATGGATTATGTTGGACATAAGTGAGTATTGTTTAAGGATTGAAGTTTTTTTTATTCGATATTATTGATGGGATGTTATACTAATGTAGTTTTAGAAAAAGGACAACCTGTAGGACGGGCGATAGCCCATCGCGTCGGACAAGGCTGTAGGAATCGAACCCAAAACCGAAGTGCGACTGGCCTTTATCGCCTACCACTGGCCTACAGGAAGTCCCTGTTTAGTAGAAACTAGTTTTATTATATTAAGCAGTATGATATATGAAGTATAAGTCCATTTTAGGAACAATATATGATTAATCTCACTATAGATCGACTTATGTATATAATTTTTTCTATCCTTTTGTTTGAGACAGATGGAATGACCAGTCATTCTATCACATGATCTGCTAACACTTCACGAATAACAAATTCAACTTCATTTATTTAAGAGATGAAGTGGAAATTGTTCAAGGCACGAACAATAGTGAGATTGTACCAAAATAAAGTAAGTATTTATTCTAATTCAAATTTTCAACTTTATGGAAATGATCTTGAAAACCAAAAATGTTGTCCTAGTGCCCTTATATCTGATGAATCAGATGGTACCCTAGATCATCACAAATTTATGGCTTTGTGATTGCTAGCTTTTCCATAGCCATGTTCTCTACCACTCTCCAGCAGAACATGATGGTTAGATTTTTCTTCCATATCCATATTTTCACCTATGTGGAAACCCAGTGATTAGTTTATTTGGGTAACCGTTACGTTTCATACTTTTGTTTTTAAAGATAAGTTTTGGTATTCTTTTTTACGATGTGTGTTTCTATCAAAGAAACATTCAAATAGTAAACCATTTATAACCCCGACGAATTTCGAGGGTGAAATTCATTTTAAGGGGGGTAGAATGTAACACCTCGAGATTTTATGAAAAATATTATTTTAATTTCATTAATGTATTTTGTTGTATTCTACACCAAGATTACCTTGCGCTATACGCAACACCGTATTAGCTTGCAGTATACGCAACACTATTCTTGGACCGTGTTACACACAATTTTGATAATAGTTATTCTACGCAACATTGAGTATATATATATATATATATTAAATGTATAAATGAAATATGGTTGGATTCTGTTATACGAAACAACGAAGGATTCTTTCACAACACGCAACCCTGACTTGGCTTGCATTACACGCAATCACGACCTTCCTCGATAGCGTGTGTTGTACGCAATACCAGGTTTTAATAAACAATGTTATATTATTATAATATTGTCATGAACTAGCCGTTATGAATATTATTAACTAAATTTTGAATTTTATAACAATATTATTCATCTTACACACTTCTAGAACATGGTATAAGAACAAAATAAATTTCTCGGGTAAAATAAGTATTTTTCGAAAATGCAGTTTTACCGCCTTTTGATGGCGCACCCACTTTAAATATAGTTTTTGACATGTTTATATGTTCAATTTGACAAAATAATATTCTTCTTTTGAATCAGGATATAAAAATTTACATTAGATAATGTTTTGATTTTTTTCCGATAACTTTCATATTTTAATGAATAGTAAAAACACGCTATATTTTAATTAAAAACAACTTTTTTTCATCGTAATATCTTATGTTGTTAAATTATAATATTGAATGGTTTTAATGTATAAATAGAATATATTTTTACCATTTAATATAATTTATGTCATTAGCATTGATTTTACCTTGAATTCGTAGGTTAAATCAATTCATTCTTTTGCAATGTTTTAAAGAAAAACTCGTTTTCTTTCGACAACGGGATTAATTTTAATTTAATTTCTGCATCTTTTGTGTATTGAATTTATAAAAATGGATTCCATATTTGGAATCAGTGGGTCCAAATTATGTTAATAAGCTAATTTTTATTTTTGGGAATTCTGAATAGTAACTACGGTAAATTTTATTTACCATAGTTAAATGTAAATCGGGTAATTAAGGGTAAATATAATATTTTAAAATTACCCTAAAAAATGTCAAAATCCTATTGGATGACTAAAAGTCGACCCATATCACCTAAGGGTCGGATTAGAATCATTTAATGGATATTTTTCCATGAAAATAACTTAATTATTATTAAAGCCAAAGAAAGTGACAACATGTCACTCTCTTAAATCTTATAAGTATATTAATTTTAATTTAATGATAAACTTCATGAAACTTCAAACATGAATAGTCTCCAGAACGATAATGAAATTATCTACATCATATAAATTTATTTATAATTTTTAGGGATTAAATAAATATCATTAATTATGACACAATGGTGATGCAGAAATTGTTTATCTAGTGAAAAATCAAGAATATTGTTTTTATTAAACTAATAGTGACCATAAAATGCACAAATACCTAGCCAAAACTTATTTTACATGTAAATGTAAACCATAACAATCCAATGGTAGAATATTTGACCATTTGGAGCCTTATAAAATCGATTATGACACTTATATTATTTTATTTTAAATGATGCCAAAGTTGTCACCTTCATAATTTAATAAATATAAAAATTTAAATATTGTGATTTTAAGATGATAAATTCGAGTAAAAGTATTATTGTGAAAGGTAATAGATTTATTTTTATCATAGTATTTTATTTTTAATTTTTATGCGACAAATACGTATATTAAATAATTATACAAAAATGTTGTAGTATTTATTTTATTAAGAGATAAACCAAATAAATGGTTTCAAAAATAATAAAATAAATATTATATGAACTATTTAATGTGCTCCAATAATTTTTAAGATACATATGACATTTTATGAATCTATTCAAACTTTTAGTTCAAACATATCCTCTGTATTTATTTTATTTAAATTCAAATAAATGAATAGTGTCAAAATTGACACTAATGTTATTTTAAAAAAAATATTATAAAATTGATTAAAAATCACAAAATATTTCAAAATTATAATTTTAAATTTATATGATCTAAAATGTTATTAAGAATTCAATTATGGACAATTCACAACAAATAAGTAATTATTTGTTATAATTTAAAAATTAGAATGTTATTACCACAAATAAAATTAAATTGATTAAATAAGGATAAATCATGTTGATAATGTTTAAAATAAATTCCTAACATCTCTAAATTATATTGGTTGATGATATTACAACCTTATATTATCTAATATTCCAATATGAGTCATTTTTGGAGGTTTTTATGTGGGGTTAGATTTATTATAAATTAATATTTTTAATAATTCCAAAGGTGCCCCTCTCCTCCCTTATAAAAGGACACATCCTCCCCCTCCTCCTCACACCAATTTGAGCACTCAAGCTCGGCCAACCCCTGTCAAAATCTCTTCTCCACTTCCCTAGAAACATCCTAGAGGTTCTGGTCTTCCTCAAAGACCAATTTTAGGGCCCTAAGAAGAGGTCTCAAAGAGGCGCTTCAAAGAAGAGGAGTTTCGGACACATACAAAGCAAATCGGACCTAAGGTAAGGGAAATATCACAATCTCATTTTTATCTGAGATTGTTTATTCTTAAGTATTTATTGGGGTGTATTTTATCATCCACATCCATGTTCCCTCAATATGTAATATTTTTTCCATCCAATTACACTAGTTTAAATCCATTTTTACCCTTCCTTGAGTTTTTAGTAAAGAATATGAAAGGAATCGTTTGTCGTTTTTTCGTACGAGGTACTTTTTGACTTTTCCGACAAAAGTACAAAGAATGTTTTTTTTAACTTATACGGCATGAATGGATTTCTAAAACATTATTTCCAAGAAGCATCCTTTACAAGTTTTCAGGTTTATTTTTAATCAACTTCTTTTAGTTTAAAATTGTATGACATGTTAAGAAAGGAAAAGTGTTTTTGAAGTAGAAAGGATATTTTCCTCAAGAATGAAGTTCAAGTATTTTATCAAAATTATTTTCCATATAAGATAATAAAAGGGGTTCTGTTTTTATCCCTATTATTACATGGATTTGATTATGTTGTGATGGAAATATTTTTATGAATTCCTTTATCTTATATGAATTGTTTTATGATGTCATGTTGTTTAAGAATCCCATTTTTATTACGTGGGTTACGCTATGATGTATGGTTTATGATTATGTGGCACACATAAGAAAGGATTCATTATAAGATGGGTGGGACCTATATCTCCCTCCAATGCATTGGGTAAAGATTTTATATCTCATGAGATAGATAGGGCTGGAACGGTAGGTTATACCGGTTCAGTGAAATAGGACTGAAACGAGGGTTAATCGATTTAGAAAGGGACTTTGTCCACTAAGATAGTCTTGGAAATGAGTCTTGACTAAAAAGAAATGATTATCTATGATTATGTGTGAATTCCACAAAGTTTCATGTTTTAATTTATGATTATTGTGATTACATTTCACTGCCATGATTTACCCCATGTTATGAAATTATGATCTCTTTTGCAGGTTATGATTTCCAAAAGTTATGTGCTTATGTATATGATGTGATTGATATTTCTTTTGTTTACCCTTACTGAGCATTTGAGCTCACCCTTTTATGTTTTCTTTTCCCTTGGATATAAAGAAGGGTTTTAGGTAAAAAAAAAGGGGGGAAGATCTTTATGGGAGATTTTGAAGATCTTTCACCACGATTATAAGATTATATTCCGAGTTTCCAAAGACACTAAACTATTACGATCCTTGTGTGTGTGTTTTTTGTTATGTACTAAGTATTCCCCAAATGTAATGTAAAGTCAATGTACGTCAAGATACGGGTCTCTACATATACCATTCTCTATAATCAATTGGATAAGACTATTTCCCATCAGATTTCTCTCTCCAATATCATCACCGCATGTTAGAGGAAGACACCTCTTCCCATATAGATCCTCATAAGGTTTCATTTGAATGCTATAATAGAGACTATTGAAATATGATAACTCTACTAGGGTATGTTTTTGATCTCAACATCCTTGTAAATACATTTAATATGATCTAATCGTATTCTTTTTATTTTGAATGGTCATATCAGAGTCACCATCAATATAAAGGTGATATATATTGTTGAATGTCAATTCTATATCAAACACATACTGAAGGATTATCCAATATATTGATGTAAATATAAAATCTCGATAATATATAATAGGGAGGGTAACACCATGTAGTTTTTCTGCATCACTTCTGTAAATACTGGGGAGTTGGTAATGAGAGAAATCTTCCTTGATAGCAATGAAATGTACCAACATTGTAAGGTCAAAAATTACCATCTAGATGGAGTTATTACTTTTCTGTTTCATGGGATGTCTTACAAAAAAATATGTGTTTATTTTTTCCCATTTCCATACTTGTATGGTAAATATATTTCATTATTCCTGGTCATGATAACAGGCTAATAATCAATATAAAAACTCACAAATATTTATTTTTTATGTTATCCCATGATATGGTTTTCCTGAAATAACTTGATATATTACTTCATCCAAGATAAATAGATGTGAATGACATATACACATTATCTATAATTTTCCTCTTAAATTAAGTATTTTACATTATTCATATCCTTTTTGAGAACCTTATAACACTATCTTTTTCTGTCTTTTACTCTAGAATATCCAATACATTCTTTTGTAGCAACTAATCAACATTCTGATCCACCTTGATCTTCTCAAGAATCGATGGTTGAGAAAATATTTTGGAATGTTTGGATAATTATTCTCTTGTTATTCCCATGTACATAATTTTTATGTCGAAGTAAATTGGATCAATGATAACACTCATCAGCAATAGGGTTCTAAGATCCCTTCAACCCAGAACATCTTCCACTATTTTTCATTCCCTAGATTGAAATCGATTAAACCATCAAAGTCAATTATCAGATATGATTAAATATACTTAAAAATATTCTTTATATTTTATTTAAACATATACTTGATTGTATTAGTATCATTATATATGTTACAATTTTATCCATTTTGGTAATTTCACTATATCTTCCATGTGAATATAAATATATAAAATTCAAGATATTTATTTGGTTACTTCTACTTAAAGATAATTAATTAGTGGGAGGAATAGTTTATCACATTTTCATCTTTCATGAGTAAAAAACCCATCCCACTTTTGATGCATCACTATTGATCATAATTTCAACACCTCCAATTAGAGATGTGAGAACCAATGTAGTCATTTTCCTTTTGTTCATTTATTTAAATATTTTTTTTCATTTACCATTATAGACTCACTTGATTATATTCTAGATAAGAATGGTTAGTGTTCTTAATAATTATGGGAAATTAATCGTAAACAGATGATAGTACCCATCCAATCCATGGAAACTATAGATCTTCATCATAGATTTTCGTCACGGTCATCCATTGATTATCTCTTTTGTTGAAGGATCCACATATATCCCATTTTTTATAACATGACCAATGAATTTTATTACCACCATCCAAACATCACTTTTAATATTCATTTCATATAATTATTCATTCTTCAAGGACATCATTACATTATTTACATTCTCCTCATGTTCCTCCTTTATATTGTATTAGTTAATAATTCTATCTATATAGAATTTCATATATTCATTGAGCTAATCCATAAATACTATATTTATCCATTCCATGATGACAAGTGTAGAATTATTATGTCAAAATGGAGTAGCTATGAACACATAGTGACTATAGAATTTATGAAAAGTAGTCTTGTTAAATCATCTGTATTCACTATTATAATATCATGATCATAGATCTACCTTATATAAGTACAATAATCCATGTAGATGATAAAAAATTATATAAATATATAGTAAAGGATTCATATTTTTATTTGGATCATGTTGATATCAGGATAATTAATGAAGTCATGTGTTAACCAATCCTTATTCTTGAATAATAGGACCAATACATCCCATATTGAATAACTTAAAGGAAAAAATAATTTTTCTATACTATCCTATAATTTTTTATTTTTATAACAATTTTTAGAAATGAAAATTATATATGCAGTCTTGGATATTGTAAAATATGTTTTTATGAGATCAATTTATAAATAAAAATCATGATTATGAGCAAGAACAAAAAAATCATTGGGAAATTCGATAGTAAATTTGATTACAATGGGAATGTCATCACATTTGATCTTTTATTTAGTCTCAATCATTTGAAATAGATATATTTTCTCTAAAATAAATAATATTCATGCTTCCAATGTTGGTATCAAATAAGACCCATTATCCTTCTTTCACATGTATATAATTAGAGTACAACTCACAATATATTGGATGATTTTCTTTTCTAAAAAATTTATGTTTTCTAAGTATAATGAAATCCAATATGTACCCATAATTTCATAAACATATTCTATGTGGATAATAACATTGTTTTACGGGAATTTTAACTAAAAAATGTGGGAAGGGGGGAGTTATATACTTTTTAGTCAATAAATAAACCACTCGTTGCATTAACTGAACACTCAACGTTAATGTTTTGATGTGGTTTTTAATACTTCATATAAACATGCATAATATGTAATAATTCTTTGAATTTTAAAAAAATTATGTTCCCTATTATAGAATTAATAAAAATCACACCTTTTAACTCATAATTTTTTGGATCCACCCCTGTAGTGGTGGATTCATAATATATTCCTTTCACTCTAGTCTATGGATGTTATTGATGTTTTTTTCATTGATATCACATTTATTTGAGAATTTAATCTAATAGTTTCCATTTAAATGGTTGTTCAAACATTGGACAATTTGCTGAGGGTTTTCCTTATCATTCCTTTCATCCATAACAATGGAGGGTTTCTCTTTTCAACATTCATTTTCAAGGTGGCCTTAATTCCCACACCTAATTCATTTGTTTATCCTATTCTATAAATTTAAAGGATGCTTATTCCCATACTTTTTATATGTAAGGAGATGTAATTTCATTCCCCCAAAATATATTTTCATCACTCCTCTAAAATTGGAATACATTATATAATTACTAAAGCCAATCCTATGAGTACAATGAGATATGAAGATAAACATGTTGACATTTATGGAATAGTAGATAGTTCCTACATAGTAGTCAGCATCCCTAGTGGGTAAGGATTTTTGTAAACAAGGATTTATCCATCCCAAGAAGAGGTAAAATTTGGTTTTTGGTGAAATAAAAATTATATAGTAATTTTTTGCATTTATTTTGATGTCTTCCACTTATATCTCAATGTTTTTTATGTTTTTATCTTTAGGATAATGATGTACACTTATATTTTATGTAATAGAGTGCATGTAAATTTTTTATTGAAAAACATTTTATTGAATTGTTTCTCTCCATTTCTTTGATCTCCTCCTTGGGATTCGTGTCTTTTACTATAATCCACCAATTATCCAATTCTCCCCCAATATGGTTAATATTAATCATGAATTACTCATTCCTACATAATTTAATGATGTATATGATATTTTCAATGGATTCGATCTATTTCTATATGATTAAGGGATTGGATAATTCATTTCAATTCAAAGGACATTTTGGCACAACTGTGTCTATTTCAACATTCACTTCATTTGGGGGATTTATTCATTCCACGTGATTCATGTTGTAGATCAAAACAATTTTAAATTATGAAATTATTATCATGATTTTCACAATTTTTCCCCTATATAGTTTGGAATTTCATTTGGTATGACATTAAAATTTTATTCTCATTAGTTATTGTCAGAATTTCATCTATTTCTATCTATATACTAATAAAATGAATAATGGTTACTAGTATTTTTAAACTATTAATAACATACACAAGAAACATAAAAAATAATTGGATAACTCATAAATTACATATATTTCATAACATATGAATTTATATATTGGAATAAATGTTTTCAATGATCCATTTCCAAATATAACATATAATGGGTATGTTTTTTATATGAATAATTGTTCAAAAGGACTATGTAAATTTATGAAAGCACATCCCAAGGTAGTTTTAACCCAGGAGCGTATCTAGAACCATTTTCGTTATCCATTTAGTTATTTTTTCCATAACAATGTTGTTTTTCTATGTTGTTACCATTAAGTACATATGTTTCAAAGCCACATACTATTTTACATTCTTTACTTTGATGTATTTTCATTGAAAACACTTACTATATAAAGTAATTTTTATCAATGTATATTATTATCCCTATGGTTTAAATTTATTTTTCAAATAATAATAAAAATAACTAGACAAATATCTAATTGGAACCTTGAAACATAATATTTAAAAAGAAATTAACTCATTAATTATTACATTATGTTACACTTAATATGATCCAAAAATATCTTTAAGAATAACATATTTATAAAATTAGGTACATATAATAACAACATGTTACACTAAAAAATGATATTATTGAAATTTTCCTTAACTTGATTCAAAAATTCCAACATTCTTCTAACAATGCATAGGATATCATGTGGATGTTCATAAAAAATGGGTGAAATATAAATTGTAGTAAGTGAATAAAAATATCTTATTATAAGGTAAAAAATAAATGTGCTCATTGAGTAACATCAATGTAAAATATGTTGGGTGAGCATCATAATCCCAAATAACATGGTATTATATAACATGATAGTATAAAGGAACCATTGGCATGTGGACACAACATAAAACATGGAATCATAAACATAAGTAAAGTATAAAAACTGAGGAGTCATTATATATTTCATTTATGAAAAACTCCCATGCAACATACATAGAATATAATGAGATTAAATCATTACCCAATGCATTGGATGGATATATTATTCTAGGAATTCTGGTCACTTTCATATCATGTACATGCATTGGTGTTCAATATAGATCACTCTACATAAGGATTTATTTCATGACTTTTAATCCCATGGATATGGTGTTTGAGATACATATATCAAAGAATGTAATAAATTAAGGATTGGTACATCTAGTTGAATATCTTTTAGTCAAATTGGAATTTGTATTCAACAGAAATATATTTTGCATTGAAAATCATAGGATGATTTCGACAGAATTATAGGGGTACATAAAGATTCATGGAAGTATAAAATGAGTGTGAAATGATTATATATTAAATAGGAAATAGTATTTACTGTAATGGGATGTGTGAAAATATACTCCAATGTGATTAATTTGAAAACAAACTTTATAATTTAATGATGGTTCTTGAATAAAGAAGAGAAAGAGAGGATCTCATACATTGAGAGGATGCTTCTAAAAGACTGGGAGGAGATTCAAATGAAATATTAGAAAACATGGGAGGACTATAAAGATGGAAGGTTATAGTAATTTCATGTTATAATGGATTTTATTGATGAGGAAAGGGAGTTAGGTTTGGTGTATATAAGGATAAGTAGGTAAATTCATTATTAACTTCTAATCATAGGTTTTGGACTCTATATAATAAAAAAATACAAACTAGAAGCCCTCCAATTTTTTTCCATAGTTTCATCCAATTCTATGTGGTTTTCACTATTTCATTTATATATGAACAATGTTTATTAAACTAATACACCCTATGATGTGTAAGTGATTCATATTTATTACAAATTGAATGTAATACATTAGAATATAGTATATTTTTCATATGATTAATTAGAGGTTTATCAAATTTTTAAATTAAAAAAATTAAAAGGGAAATGTGTATTTTTTATAAACACCTTTTTTGGGAATATATTACAAAACGTTTGAGTTATTATGATGTCATAATAATTACCATTTTAAATTTTAACAGAAAAATTAAATTGCCTTGGAAAATTATGAAAAATTAACCATTGGAATATTTTAACATTATAAATTAAAATATGATATTTATTTATCATAAATTAATTTCTAACTATTTGAATTTATATTTTCAAATAAAAACAAATTTATTGATTAATACCAGTATTCGAAATTTACAATTTTCTATCCCCTGTAAAAATTATTTTGAATTTATTAATGTTTATTATCATTCATAATTAATAAATATTATTTAATAATTTTAATTTATAAAATTATTATTTATTTTAAAAATTCATGAATTCATGAAAAGGAGCCCCTTAATTGAAACAATAAATTTTCCCAAAACAAGATTCATGTTCTTTTTGTAATGAAACCTTTTTTTATCAGATTATTTATTTAATAATTAAGAATTAAATAATAAAAACAACTATATATTCATTATTTTATAGAATGAAAATATTAATATTCATTCTATTATGGTCAATATAAATTGACCATTATTATATTATTGAATGACCTAGGGTTATGGTGTGTATTAGTAAGTCGTTGAAGGGGTGGTTCAACAATCCTGGTTTGGGATATGATCATAATGAACTTGAACTTTTCTCATAAAAGGTTTTCTCTCATGAATCAGTTGGAAAATCAAAACTCATTATTCATCCAGGTATAATCATGATAATTGAATCTCCCTTAGAATCACATAAAAATGGGATTCATATGGTATGATCTTATTAGTCAAGACTATCACTTCATCTATCGGTGTTAGATATACTTTATCATATTCCTTTTTATATAATACTAATACAATCACTATTCAAATTCTATATTCTCAGTGTTTATGATTTCAAAAATTCATTTCAATCTGATAGGATATAACATTTCATGTTATCCAAATTATTGCAACTGTTTTTTATAACATCGTTCCCAAAAAATTCATTTACTCATTCAAAAATGGATGTTAATTCATAAATATATGTGTTGTTACATGGTAGTAGTTGATCCCCTTATAATGTTTGTAAATTTCCATTGGTCGTGGTGGAAACTTGAGAGGGAGTGAATTGAGTTCCTACTTAAAAATTATGTTCAAACATTATGATAATATCCGCCAATTTTAAATAGCCCTGTTAATTTAGGATGTAGAGATATAAATGTTTAATTTCCTAACAAGTCACTAAAAGGATCATTATTCCTCAGTTGAATCATTACAAAAACTTATCTAAATTTTGAATCATGTTTATCAAATTAAACACACATACACACCAACAAAAACAAATTATCAGATTTAATTAAAAATTGTTTTCTATTTTTTAAATTATAACCAGTAGAAGATAAAAAACGATATTATTAAAAAATAAATTCCCCAGTAGAATTAAAGAAGAGGTTGAGTCTCAATATGAGACTTAATACTCTCCATTTGATGATCACCTACCTCCAAGCAGTTTATATAAATATTAAACATGATACACAGCCTCTATCATGATTTATAATAGTTCTCACTAACTGTCCTGGTCTCACAACCTCTACCATAGTTCTTCATGGGAAAAACAAAAAACCAGGCCACACACTGCTTCTTCCATAGTTATGCATGGGAAAAAACTACAAGGAATGTTTTGTGTGAGTATTTTTCAGCATCCTCTAGTTTAAGCATAGGATACCGTGTGTGTAACAGGAAAACTCACACTACTCAGAAATAAAAGATAAAGAACACAATATAGGTAATGTTATGAGGACTGAATTTAGAAGTATCTATGTGTTTTTAGATCAACTATGAACTCCTTGGTGTGAAGAAAGTGTAGTGTCAGTCCTTCTTTGTGTGTTTTCTCCAAAATAGAGTGTCATAACTTCAGGTTCTAGCTTCCAGGTACGAAGGTGTTCAGATTCTTGGTTTGAAAGTGATTCGATGAAGCACAAAAAGGAATCCTGTAATTTTTTCTCCCAAAAATATCATTTGGAAGCTCTTGGTTCCACAATGTAAATGTTGGTATATTCACATTTTTCTTCAAGAATTTCATGTAATATCTCTCACAACCCACATTTTCTTCTCTAGCTTGATGTTATATTTTATTATTGAGATCCGATAGTATAAATGATCAAGACATGTGATGTCTTCCTCTTACCTCATACGGTTTCCATATATGTCTATAGTAAACATTAATTAATATCAGAACCATTAAATTTACCAAATATGAGCGTTAAATTTATCTAAATAAAATTGAAAAAGTATAGAGTAGAAGAGTATATGTATCAGTAGATTGGTAGTAGTGGCCTTCTCAATAGTTGGATTATCAATGGTATCCATGCAACAATAGGTTTCATTAGAAGTCTTATTAGCGGTAGACATGGAAATTCCAAAGGTTCTTCTCGTAGTAACATTTCATCGGTAGACTTCCAGGAGAAACATAATTACAACAACCTTGTAGTCATAAGTTTCAAACGATAACCTTTTAACAGTATCCTTTTAGTGGTGAATTTAGTAAGATTCCAGTGGTATGCTTCTCATAAGTGACCTTATACCAGTAACCTCCAGTGTTAGCTCTACAACAATATCCCTTGAGTGGTAGAATCATAGTGGTGAACATTCATTGGTAACACAGTGGTAAGGTTCCTCAGTGGTAACCTTCAAGCGGTAATGTTATAGAGGTTACCTTTTAGCTCCAAACATCTAGAGGTATGGTTACCCTATGGTAATATCTCAACAATAAGGTTCCTTAGGGGTTACCTTCCAATCAGTAGACTCAACTGCTGACTTAAATAGAAGCCTCTTAATAGAGACTATCATATTGTTGACCTTTACAAAGAAAATGTTACACTGTAAACATTATCAAGAAATAATGAGACTAAAACTACATAATTGTTACATGATAAAAACCATTAAAACTAATGAAACATAATTATCTTGTAAATGAAATATGATTTTGGATTATCAAAATAGGTGAGTTCAACAATATCCCCCTTTTTTATAATCACAAATTATGGAAGTGAAATTTAGAATAAGTATTATTTTATCATAGTTATGTACATTTTATAATCTCTTTAATGGTATCTATATACATTGTATCAGGTCTAAAAACTTTTCAACTAAAATATCAAAATCATAATGAAAAAATATTGAATCAGAGCTCAAATAAATAAATATTAGAGCATAAATTAATTGTTGAAAATATATTACAGCATAAATTTATAGGAATGGCTTATATTCAAGGGCTCAAATTCCAATCTTAAAAACTCTCACCCTTTGTTATTATAAAAAAAATACAAAGAGACATAAGTATATCTTTGAATTAATGAGACAAGAAGACATTATACAAACATTATTATAATGATCCATATCAAATAAGAAAGATAACAACCAATCCACTTCAGGGATGTCCAAGTCATATTTTCCATTGGGAGGTGTGGAGGCAGGTTTAGAAGATGGTGGTACACGCCTAGGTATAGAAGTAAGAAAAGTAGGAGGACCTTCTACAGAAGCATCAATAGGCCAATAATGAGTATATCTATAAGGAATCATATGAGTCAAAATTCTGATGGACTGTGCAGGAGTCATAAAAGGGGAAGCACTAGTAGTTCCTGATGTAGGTGAAGAAGAAGGCAAGGCTGGAGGGACAATAATTAGATTAGAATCCACATTGGGAAATGGAAAATAGAGGTTCCTGATATCCATAATTATGTTTCCTCCTCTTTCCATAGCTGAGATGGAATCTTCCTTATTCTCCATGAACTTTTCCATAGAAGGAGTCAACTCTCTAAACCTATTAACTTGATCCTTAAAGTCCTGTGTGACAGGAGGTATCCTCAAGATATCCAAAAGCATCATGAAATTACTATCCATTTTATGCTAAGTATAAACCCATTAATTGTAGAAGTCAATATCCTATTTGATTGAAATTAGATCTTGGGTATCCTCCCTCATGTAGTCACCTAAAAACATATGAATTTCTTTAGAAGTGGAAATGACCTGAGTTAGAGACTAAGGATCTGAGGTACTTTCACCAGAGAGATTATTCAATTTTCCCTAGCAAATGATCTGAAGGCTATTATATCAATTGGAGGAGAGGAAAATGATGAAGCAGATGCACACAGAGGTGCCATGGTGAAATCCACTATCTCCATAAATGACTTTTTCAATCCAATGATCAACCACTTCACATCACCTTCCTGACCATTAAAATGTGATTCCATAGCCTTATTAAAGTCCTCAAACATAGTTACCATATATTATAAAACCCTATTAACATATTTAATGTCTTATTACACTTGATAATGTGAAGCCATATATGATTCTAAACTCACAACTGACTGTTTCGCAGTCTCCATAGATTCTACCAAAAATGTTACCTAATTCTAGACTTCCTTCACTTCAGGTAGCAGATTTTATCGAATTCTAGACATTATTCTTTCCAAAATAAATTCAACAACCTCTTGATTTAGAGCCACTTTCTCTATACACCAATAGATCTTTCATGAAACCATATCTGCAAATCTGATTTCAATGAGTCAAGGTACACATTATTTACATAGTCTTGATGTAGAAGAACCATTGGTTTCACTATAGTGGTCTCTGAAATAGAATGAACTGGTGGACTTCTCTTAGGCTTGTCTTCTTCAGAGTCTTCAATGTCTAAGACTAATAAAATGAATCCAGGGTCCTACGACCAACCTTCTATTTGATGAATAACAGAATATTATCCTGTGGAAATATGTTCCTCCCCCTCACTTAGAGAACCCTATTGGACAATTGCATTTTTATTTTCCATTCATGCTTGATCAAATGAATCATTCAAAGATTCTAATACTACATCTTCTATAGAATCTGTAACCACATAAATTGAAATTCCAATAGATTCAACTTCATATTCCTTTTCATTCTTTACCATTTATGTACATCCTAAAGAATTACTAAGGAATATGCATTCTTCTTCACTTTTGTCATCCTCAGTTGTTTCAGAATCCTCGTGATCTGAGTCAACTTCATCATCATCCTCTGAGGTCTCTCCATCAGTAATGTCTCTTAAGACATTATCCTAAAATTCTTCTTCAGTTTTTTCCTCTACATTAGCGTCACTTAGAATAGTCTAACTTCTAGTAAAATTAATTGGTGGACTAGGCTCACTCAATGATAAATAACCAACAAGGTGACTTAAAGGAAGACCAGGATCACTCCTATCATCTACAAGAGAATCCATTCATTATTTCACAACATCAACCTCATCTTCTTCATCTGAATACACTGGTTCTACTTCCTTAGGTTTTATACCAGGCTCTCTTTTATCATTTGAACTAGTAGGATTGAAAATAGGGTTGTAGTATCCATAAAACATAGCCTCATCATTCACCCTTTCCCTTTTCCAAGGGTTCCAGTTTATCTTCATACACTTGCAGATTAGTTTGTTAATAGAGAATATATCCTTTACAACTCTGGTTTCATCCTTATTTCCATCAACACCTTTCACTTTCAACATCATATATATATTCTTGTCTTGAACAAAATAATATTACAAGGAAGCATACCTAGTCGTATCCTCTAACGTAACTATCAAAAATCTGCAATTGTTTATCCTTTTTCAATGCTTCAGGAAATATAGTAAAAATATCACTTGATATTTCAAAATAGAAAATTCCCCTCCCTTGGGACTGAAGACATGTTGGATAAACATAAAAACTAATATGTTTTCCTTATCCACCTCATCAACAATTACATTTATAGGGATTCCATTCCCTGTCAGTTTGGCCACAACCTCTTCATAGTAGAAAACATCACTAGTAGGAGGCACCACTCCAGAATAATACTCAAATAGGCCTTGATGTGGGACTCTTAATCATTCATCCTATTAAATAGAAGGTAAACTCACACTAACGCCATTTACCTTTGAAAGAATTCAGATCTCATCCTCAGATTTTTTGATCTTTAAAAAATCATAAAACACCTTTACTATATTCGGGTAATATGGTCCATTTTTTGATTGTGAAGCATTATACCAGGTCTTGAGCATCAATTTCATTCAAAGATAGAGAATTTCTTGAAAATATCCATTATGAACTCAATTATTCCTCAACCACTATTTCCCTCTTTATAAAATGAGTATTGATTGGATTTTCTATAACATGGCTTCAACCACGAGACTCAGCTCGATGTCTCTTAGGGTTCAGAGCATCTTCGTGATCACCAACCATCATTATCCATTCTATTTCCATTTTAATTTTATGTGAATCAAGGGTTTTATCATTAGGATAGGTTCACGGATTCAGGATAAAATTGTTCGGGAGAGGATTGAAGCAGATAAAAATGTGACTTAGCACTTTGTTTTTATCATTTAGGGCTCGAAAAACAAATCGGGTAAACGAAATAAATAAAATTAAATTATTTTAGATTACAAAGGAAAACATGAAGTCTAAGACCTATCAGTAAGGTCCACTAGAAGTAAGGTACCTACAGTAAGGACTATTTGTGAGGTCCAATGGTGAGGTGTCCTAACAGTGAGGCCCAACGGTAAGGTGTCATAATGTTGAGGTCCAACAGTAAGGTGTCATAATGGTGAGGTCCAACAGTAAGGTGTCTAATGGTGAGGTGTCATAATAATTTGGTGTCCTTAACTAAAATATATCAAACCTAACTCATGTTTGATGTAATTTAATCTCTCATAATTCAAAGGCTTCATGAATATATCAGCCAATTGATGATCAGTGCTAAATAATTCAAGATTTATATCACTTATTTGACAATGATCTATCAAAATTTGATGTCTCACATCAATGTGATTTGTCTTAGCCTGACATACAAGAATTTTAGAGAAGTTAATAGAACATGTATTATCACAATTTATAGATACATGTTTGAATTGATATCCATAGTCCAGTAAAGTGTGTTTCATCCACCAAATTTGACCAAAACAACTACCAGAAGAAATATATTCTTCTTCAGTAGTGGATAATACAAAAGAATTATCTTTCTTACTACACCATGATACTAGAGACTTGCCCAAAATGTGACATGTTCTAGATGGTCTTTTTATATCTAAATTTCAAGTAGAAAAATCAGCATTTGAAATCCTTATCCAATAAAATTATTTTTCACTTGGATAAAATAATTCTAACTTTGTAGTATACTTGAGATATTTAAAAATCTTTTTAACAGCAGTTAAGTGAGATTATATGGGATTGTCTTGAAAATAATCACAAATACATATAGCGAACATAATATCAAGTTAGCTAATAGTTAGGTAGAGAAGACACCCAATCATACCTCTATAATGGGTTTCATACACTAGTTTACCTATTTCATCAGCATCCAACATACAAGTGGTACTCATTGGTGTATCACTACCTTTATTACTATCTAAACCAAAATGTATCAAAATATCCTTAGTATAGTTAAATTGGTTTGAAAAAATACCATTTTTATTTTGAATGATTTGAAATCTATAGAAAAATATAATTTCCACCATTAGACTCATTTCAAATTCATTTTTCATCATATTGGAAAAATCAGTACATAAATAATTTTTGGAGGATACAAAAATAAATTCATTTACATAAATTTGTACTATTAAAACATATTTGGAAATCCATATAATAAAAAGAGTAGGATCAAATATCTCTTTATTAAAACCTTTTGAAATAAGAAAAGAACTAGGTCTATCATACAAAGTTCTAGGAGGTTGTTTTAGATTATATAAATCTTTAGAAAATTTATAAAACACAATTTTAAAAATGGTGATTTGTGAATCTAGAGGGTTGTTAAACAAACACGTCCTCAAATATATACTCATATGGATATTCACATTTAACATCCATTTGATAATGTTTGAAATTTAGATGAGCTGTATAAGCTAGTTGTATCCTAATGGAATCTAGTATAGCTATAGGTGCAAGGTTTTCCTCATATTCTATACTATCTTCTTGACTATACCATTGTGAAACTAATCTGGCCATATATTTAACTATATTTCCAGACTCATCAAAATTGTTTCTATACACCCATTTAGTACTTATAGTCAATGTGTCTTAAGGTCTTTCTACTAATTCCCAAACTTTTTCTCTTTCAAACTGATTTAATTATTCTTTTATATCTATCACCAAAAATTTATCATTGATAACATAATTAATATTTTTTGGTTCAATATTTCAAATAATAGCTTGATATTAAACCTAGATTCTCATAGAAGATCTCCTTTGTGTTCCTCTAATTAGATAACCTACTACAGCATCTAAAGGATGATTCTTGAGAGTTCTAATACCTCTAAGAAGGATTGGACTAGAATCCTCATGGTTGTCTATAGGTTCATATTCAACAGGCTTTGATTTTGGAAAATTTACAGAACTAGTTTTTCACTAGGGGTTTAGAGTTTTTATCATTAAGGTCTAGAATTGACATATCATCCGCAAGATATTCAAGAGTGGTTTAAGGTTCATTTGGATCTGTCTCATCCAATTTGACATGAACTATGTCTTCCACACATTTGGTTATCTTATTGAAAACTCTATTGGCTTTACTAGAGATTGAGTAACCTAGTAAAATTCCTTCATCATTTTTGGAAGAAAAATTATTGATATTATCCCTAGTTTTAAGGATATGGACTTCGAAACCAAAAACTCTATATTAATTGTCCATGGGATTCCTATTGTTCCATATCTCATAATAGGTCTTCTTATAAATAGGTCTAATTAGAACTCTATTGATGATGTAACAAGTTGTAATAACAACTTCAACCCAAAAAATGAATGGCATGTTATACTCATTATGAATAGTCTGGAAAATCTCACAAAGTTCCCTATTTCTTCTTTCAATAACTCTATTTTGTTGAGGTGTTTTAGGAGATGATAAAATGTGGTTATAACCATTAGGTATGAAAAAATAATCAATCTTATGATTTTTAAACTCCCAGCCACGATCACTTCTCAGTCTATTAATTCTATTTCTACTAAGATTTTCCAATGACTTATAATATTTACTGAACTAAGAACACGCATCACTTTTATGAGTTAGAATGTATACCCAAATGTATCTAGTACATCATCTACATAAGATAAGCATAGTGCTTCTAATTTAAACATGAAACTCTAAATGGTCCAAAAAAATACAAATGGACCAAATCAAGCAGTTGAGAAGTTGAAACTTTTTTATTTTTTTTGTGAGAAACATTGTGATATTTTTCATTTTGAAAAGTTTTACAAACATTGTTATGTGTGAATTCCAAATTAATCAAGTCCCTATCTAAAGGATTCCTAGTTAGATTCATATGTTAGTGCACTTTGAAGTGTCCTAATCTACTATACCATAACCAATATTATTTATTAAAATCATTAAAACAGGAAACATATTTCTTAGATAAAGTCTTGAAATCAAAATCATATACATTTTCATTTATACAAGCTGTGAAAATTAAATCATTTTTAAAATTAAAAACATTGCATGCATCATTGTCAAACATAACATTAAAACCATCATCACACAACTGAGGGATAAAAATTATATTTTACATTATCCCATCAACAAGAAGTAATTTTGAAATTAATATAGTATTAGGGTTACCAATTTGGACTAAGCGAATGAACATTCTCATAACATTATCCATAAATATTACATGTCCACCATAAGCATTGATTAAGATCTTGAATCATGAATATTATCCTATGAAATGTCTTGAACTTCCACTATCCAAGTACCATAGAGTATTACAAGAACACTTTATATAATTTTCCTGCAAAATAGATTAAGATTATTGAATCTCTAGTACCAAGACATTCATGGGTCCATAGTGGTTATCTAGAAAAGTTTTTCTAACCCATATTTGTCTTATCGGTTTCTTATAATCTACAGACATGTTTTGCGACATAAACACATTGTTATGTCTTTTGTAAAAATGTTTTTCAATAGATAATCCCGAACATGGATGTGCAGTGAAGTTTCCAGATTTTGTAAAAAAATATTTTTTAATAATCCTTCTATGTCCTGGTTGATATCCTTGACTAGTTGTGTAATTTGGTGCAATTTGTTTCCCTAGAAACTGAGTGAAGGTATCCCTACCGAGACAAAACATCTTAAAATAACTTTTTACTTGCTCATTTTATATTTTCAGTTTAGTATTTTCCTTTAATACCTGAGTAAATTTTTCATATTCAATATCCTAAATTTTCTTATAATTGGTATTTATACCATTTTTTCTTTCCAATGATTTATATTTGTCCTGGAGCTCATTAAAGGTATCCTCAATCATTCCACAATATTCAAAAATTTCATCCTTAGTAATATTTTCAACATTATTTGATTAACTTTCATTCCCATAATAGTATTAAATATCTATAATATAATTAATTATTACCGTAGATGATTCTATCATGAAACACAGGATCTCATGATTGTTCTGTTTAGTATTAGAAGTGTCATATCCACTAAAGTTGTCTTCTAAATCAATCCATGTTTCTTTCAAATCCTTTTTATATACCTTTCCCTTGTCTTTTTATTTCATCTTAAATTCCATCTTGGGGCAATCATCCTTCACGTGACCTTTTCATTTACACTCATAGATGATTCTCTCATTTGTGTTGTCATTCCATTTTATGTCCTATTTCCAATTTCCTTTACCATCATACCATCCTATGTATTTTGAATTTCTAAAGAACTTCCTTGTTTAGTATAACTTTTTTAATCATCTAGAAAGATGATCCATCTCCTCATCACTATCAGAATCTGAAGCTTCAATAGTTGAATTGTCTATAAGAACGTAATCATTTTCCTTGTCTTGGCCCTTTGAGGTAGCAGTCTTGAATGCTACATATTTCATTCTTGGTTCTTAAACTTCTTCTTCATTAACCATAATCTCTTATTCATGTATAATTATTTTTCCAATTAGTTCCTTTATTCGTATCTTGATTATGTCATAGGATTCTTAGATGGAAACAGAAGTTCCACTCCATCTGTCAAGTAGGCATCAAAGAAATATCACAATCTGATCCTTGTTACCCACTAGTTTCCCAAGTATACTAATGTTATTTACTATTTAATTGAACCAGAGATACGTTTCATATATAGGTTCATCGAGAATCATTTTAAGATTATCATATTTAATAGTATAAGTATTTAATCTCATTTCATTATCATTGGTTGTTCCCTTTTTGGAAATAGCCAAAGTATCCCAAATTTAATATTTAGTTTTACAAGCTGATATTCTATTGAATTATTCATCACCTAAAGCACATTACAATTTATTCATTTCATTATAGTTGTTATTATACTTATCTTTAGTCAACTAAGACAAATATTCCCTAGTAGTAGCAGGTAATTCATATTGTTCTACAATTGTGTCCCATATTTCAAGACCCATGCTCTCTAAACACATTTTCATTTTCAATTGACACTTAGAATAGTTATCACCATTACAAAATGGTTTCTTATTAGTAGATTCACCCTCAACAAGATTATACATAGATGACTAGAATTTATAGAAATAAAAATATAGACATGACAGAAATATTAAGATCTTTAATATACAACTAAAATCAATGTTTGAAATGAAATTTTAAAAGCATGAAAAAACTGTCCAAATGGTATCAATAAACACTCCTCTCATAACAAATGTTGGTTGAGGTGAAACTCAATAGGGGGTTTAATTGAATTCCTACATAAAATATCTGTTAAAAACATTATCATAAAATTCCCCAATTTGAAAAGGCCCATTCAATTAAGGTAGTTGAGATATAATTGTTCAATTTCTCAATAAGTCTTTCGAAGGTTTATTATTCCTCTGTAGAATTAGTGTAAAAACTAATAAAAATTTTGAAATAGGTTTAATGAATTAAAAACATATACATACAAACAAAAACTAACTATGAGAGATAATGTAAAACAGTTTTCTATTTTTGAAATTATTAGTAGTGGAAAATAGAAAAATAGATTATTAAAAAATAAAGTACATAGTAGAAATAAATATGATGTCCAGTATCAAGTTGAGACTAAATCCTCTTTAATTGGTGATCACCTACCACCATGCAATTTATATTATCAATAATAATGATACACATCCTATATCGGGCTTTACAGTAGTTTTTCCAAACTGTCTAGGTCTCAAAACCTCTACCACATTTCTTCAAGGGAATAACAAAAAAACAGGCCACATACATCCTCTTCCAAATTTATGAGTGGGAATAAAAAATGTTAGGAATTTTTTGTGTGTGGATTTTCAGAATCCTCCAGATTAAGAACAAGAGAGAGTATGTGTGTAACAGAAAAAAGAACACTTCTCAGAAATGTAACATAAAGAACAAAATAGATATAGTATTATGATGATTGAGATTAGAAGGCTACATGTCTTTGCAGTTCATCTCTGGACTCCTTGGTATGAAGAAATTACATTTTGATGCCATCTCTAGAAGTTTTGTCCAAAATAGAGTGTCGCAACTTCATGTTCTGGCTTCCAGGTGCTGAGGTTTTCAGTTAATTGGTTTAAAAGATATTCGATGAAGCACACAAAGTCATCATTGAATTTGTTCTTCAAAAAAGTAACTGTGAAGCTCATGGTTTCACAATGTAAGTTCAAATATGTTCTCCTTGTTCTTCATGTCTTTCATGTAATATCTATCACACCCCACATTGTCTTCTCTCACTCGATTATATATTTTATTCTTGAGATCCGATAATATGAATTATCAAGACATGTGTGGTCTTCCTCGTGCCTTATATGATGTTTATATATGTCTAAAATCCCCATTAATTAATGTCAGAAGCATTAAATTTACCAAATATGACTGTAAGAATAATCATATGAAAATTGAAAAATAATATAGTAGAAGAGTATAGGTAATCGTAGACTGGTAATGGTGACCATCTGAATGGTAGGATAATCAGTAGTAGCCTTGCAATGGTAGGCTTCATTGGTAGGCTTATTAGCATTTGACTTGTGAATTCCAAAGGTTGTTCTAGTAGTAACCTCTCATCAATGGACATCCAATAGTAACTTCATTACATCAATAATGTAGTTATATTCTTAAAATGGTAACCTTCTAAAAGTAATTATTTTGCAGTGACTTTAGTAAGATTCCAGTGGTAAGCTTCCCATCAGTGTCCTTGTAACATTAACCTCTGGCGGAAGCTCTATAATAGTATCCCTTGATTGGTAGACTTATAGCGGTGAAATTGCATTGGTAACTCAGTGTTAAGGTTCCTCAGTGGTAACCTTCTAGTGGTAATGTTCATGTGGTAACCTTCTAGTGGTATCGTCTCAGTGGTAAGGTTCCTTAGTGGTGACCTCCCAATGGTAAGTTTCCTCAGTGGTAACATTCCAATCAGTAGAATCAACAAGTCACTTAAACTGATGTCTCTTAATGGAGACCTTCAAATCGGTGACCATTACATAGAAAATGTTACATTGTAATCTTAATCAAGAAATATGGAGATTAAAAATACATAATTGTTACATGATAAAAACTATAAGAACAATTGAAACATTATTATCATATAAATGAAACCTGATTTTGGATTATTAAAATGGGTGAGTCCAACAATTTTATTTCTATCATGGAAGATTTATAACATCAATAATTATATATGATATGTGTGTGTGTGTGTTTGTGTGTTTGTGTGAATTGGAATGACTGTATTGTGTACCACCCATGATTTTTTAAGATAAATATCTGAGGATTCCCCCAAGGTTCTAGAGAAGACTTCAGCAAGTGTTGGATATAAATATGAGTTTGAGTACTGCATATCACCCTCAGAAGGATTGTCAGTCTAAGAGAACCATTAAAACACTACGTGATATGATTATTTTTTGTTTAATTTAATTAAAATGATATTTAGAGCAATTAAATCCCCTAGTGGAGTTATCATATAAACAAATCTTCCATTCTAGCATTCAAATAGTTCCTTATGAGGCTATTTATTGGAAGTAGTGGCAGATCCCATCATGTTGAGAAGAAGTTGGGGAGTGAAATCTATTGGGATTGATCTAATTGAATAGATTTTAGAAAATGGTTCAAAAGACATAATATAATACAAAATCCTCACAATGAATACCAAAAATCATTATAGACAATCATTTATGGGACCTATAGATAGTAGTCTAATATTTAGTGTTCCATCATATACATTCATTTAATAAAGTGATGAGGTTATGGATGAAGGGGATGCTTATTCCCATATAAATCACCCCATTTTAGATCCATGATTTCATCAAAGTTGTGGACTATCAACTAGAACTCCCCACTAACCTATCTCAAATATATGATGTGTTCCATGTATCCCACTTAAGAAATTAAATAACAAACCCCTCACATATATTTTATCTATAGTTGGAAACATTATTGAATGGAAAATCATATGAGGTGTATCTAATAAATATCTAATATTTTAGTGACAACGTTTTATGAAATAATGAAACTCATCTGGTAAATGTTTTGTGGATAAACCACAACTTTGAGGTGGTGAAAAAAGAATCAGATGATCTGATGAAACACAAATATTCTAATCTATTTTTGTATATAAAGTTAAATATTTATTGTGAAATTTTTGAAGCGGGAAGAATGTAATAACCCAAAATTTTATAAATTATTTTCCTTTTGAATGAATTAATTCATTATATAAATCACATGAACTAATTTGGTTATTTTGGACAGTTATAATACATAGCCTTTCCAGTCTAAAAGTTCATTAGGAATTTAAAAAATGACAATACAACCATTTTACTATGACTATTAATATTCATATATATTAAGGGTTAAAATAAAATCTAATTGACCCAGATGGACAAAGAAATGAACTAGACCAGTAAAATTGTACCCTATAAAGCCCATTAATGATTGATTTTGAGGAGGATGGAATCACTGGAATTTTCTCATAGCCAATATAATGCTATGATTAAACAATTAAGGATAGAGTGAAACTATTTATGGGAGGAATTCAAGCATATCACGATCATGGCCCAATCCAAGTTCACCAAACCACTGAAATTAAAATCAACCATTGCACACTATTCACTAAGGGCATACGCGGGTGTAACAAGTGGTTTTTGTATCTATAACCTATTAGTTTCAATATTTATATTTTATTTTAAATAAGTTATTTTCTATATTTTTCACTTATATCTTTATATGATTAATTATTATATAATGATTATGAAAAAAATTATATTTATATATGAATGAAAATGTTTTTAATTTATGGTTAGTATATAGTTTAAATAAAGGAGTAGTTTTCATAAATTCAAAAATTTATAAAATAAATTTTATATCATTAAATTTTTTTTATTATATAATATTTATTATAATTATTAATGATAAAAAAATTAATGTCAAATTTAATTTTTTATGGGTGAGAAGGTTGTTATTTTGGTAAAAACTTGTTTTTCTCATGGATATATTTTTTATTTTAAATCAAAAATCAATTTTTTTAGAACATTAATTTTCTAAAATAAATAAAAGTCTTCAAAACATCATTTCTAAACCAGGAAATTATGAATTTTTCTTATTTTCCAAAGGTGGTTAAATTTTTTGGATGTGAGTAAATATAGTGTAAATGTATGATCTTTATTATGACCTAATAATAACATGTATGTGATATAATAAAATCTATATAATGTTTTCGATGAGAAAATATATAATTATAGCATTATATAAGGCGTTTTTAAAATTATTTGATCAATATTATAACCCTTTAATAAATCTACCAAAACCTATATTACATTTACTGGTTTTAAAATAAATTACATATAAACATGACACCCTTACACATCACCCATTTTATTATTTTAATATATTCAATTCATGTCCTTATAAAAATATTGATAACTTTTATTCAGTTTCAATAACCATGTCTAAAAAGAAATCTATGGTTTTTTGTTTTTATTATTTAATAATATTGAATCCAAAACCTATCTTTAGAAATTACCAATAAACTCCCCTAACATTTACTATAAATACCCACCCATCATCCCACACATATCTAGTCAAAAGTTTTGTGACTAAAACATCCCACTCCCTCTCACTCTATAATAAACTCCCATCATACTCTTAGGATATTACTAACCTCCTCCCAAACATATAGAGGAACCCTACCATGGTATGAGATCGCCCACTGTTATGTTTTATTCAAGAAACTTATTTTTATTTATCCTTTTGAATCTCAGTTTATTATTTTATCATTCCATTTAAAATATCCCTTTACTATGAAATTTATTTTCAAGAAATGGGAGTCCATTTTTTCTATCTAATTATATCATTTACCAATTTTTTTACTGTTCCAAAGTAAGGGATTATATCCACTTACATTTTAGACCATAACATTATTTTTATTAACTCTTTTCATTTAGAATTGTTCATGTTTTAATTTTTTTATAAATCTATTTACATTCCTCATGATTACCATATAACGAGAGACCACATTTTACTCTCAGTAAATCTTTCCTTTCACCTACATGTTCATCATTTATGATGCCAATATTATTCCATCATGTACAAAGAAAAACCTATGTGTTTTGAATACCCATCCACATTTACAACCATTTTTATTCACCTTAATATACATATCCTTCATTTAGTGGGTGTTTCCATTCATGTATCCCAAAATCAATAATAATGTGATTCAATGTTACGATATTAATTATCACCCCTTGAACTGACACTTTTCAATTATTTTATTTATTTTTGGTCTTACCTTTACTCATTGTAATTTCTCATGTTTTTTTGGAAAAATTTTGTTTTAGGGAACAAATAAAAGGTTCACAGTTCTCACGGATTAGATGAAACCATGATCACGCATGGGGAAAATAGAGAGGCCCAGACATTGGAATTGTCTCAACCGCAGGTTCAATTGCATGTCCATGTTCCATGACACATAAACTATGATGCCTCTCCTTCTCCTTAGACATATGCACCACAGGGTTAGTGCATATTATCAAAGACTGTGAAGAAAAACTATATATCTTTAAATGTCATTGAAGATTTATAATGTTTTATTATTATTATTATAAATGTTTTAATTACTATTATTAATAAAATTATTTTATTTGTTTTTTTATCTTTTCTCCCCCTCCATATTTCTGTAGATTACATGACACCCAAAGCCAGGAGTGCCCCAGGCTGTGTGCCTCCTCCTCTTCCTCTCCATCGAGTGGGGTTTTTTTCTGCCTTATTTTTGGAGTGATCATATATGGTGATTCTCTCTTCTAATACACAACATTATTCTTCCAATAGTTATGTTTTATATTTCTCTTCCATGTTTTCCATGATTATAGGGTGAACCTTAACTGAATTGGGTTCTTCCCTAGGTGATTCTTAATGTCTGGGGTTGTTGGGTCCCATTAGGGTCAGTTCCTTCCATGGAAATTGAAGGAGGTGGGTTTTGAATCATTTTTTGTAGTTTTTCTTCAATTTTTATTCTTTTTCAAAATTTTATTTTCTTTAAAATTTTTGTGTTCCTTGTATTATTATAGTATACCACTGTCCATTTTTAGGTTTCTTCAGAACATCTATTTTGATGGAGACCTGCGTGTGTATACCCAAGTATAGATAGACACACACACAAACATGTGCACACACACATAGACATTTTAGTAATGAATACATTCAATCATGTTAAGGGGAATATGTACATTTCTTCAAATGGTATATATACATATTTTGGATGTTTTATATGCATGTTTTAGTGGAGTTAATTTTGGTTGAATTCATCAATAGTAATGTGTTTTGAGATAGGTCTCCCAAAAAATTGGAATTTAAATTTAAGATTCATTAATTTCATAATGTTTATTCCATGTTTTCTATTCTAATTTCAAAAACAAATTTTTTTGAAGAATTATTTGGAATTAAATAATGTTTCTTCCAACTATGGAATTATTTCTGTGGACTTATTTTATTAATCTATGCCCCCAAAATGAATGTTGAAATTGCATGTTAGAATTTATTAATATTTTTTTATTTTTATATTGTGTTGTGTGTTCCAAATTGGTTTTATAAATAAACCATGGATATATAGGTCATCTATTTAGCTCTCATTGAATTATTTTTTAACTAAAATGATAGGTGAGGCCTGTTTGACAATTTTGAAATGGTTAATCCTTGTAATACCCTCCTTAGAATGTGTTCAATTACTTGTTCATTATCAAATGATATGGAATATCCTTACCTTGATATTTCTCTCATATATTGATGGTTTAAAGGAAGATGTAATATTCCTTGGAGTATTTCATGGGTGACACCATTATGTGTTACTTGTGTGATGGATTGTTCTTATTATATATGAGGTTAATTGGTTGGAATTACATGGATCACCCATATTTTAGACATATCATGAGAACCTATAATAGTTCGTGGATTAACTTAGAATACTTACTTCACTATTTCAGGACAATGATCTAGATAACAGCTTCATATTATGGAAAAACAATACATTGGAGATGGTTCCACTATGTAGGCCACGTAGGGTATGACTGAGTTATAAGTATGTTTAATTTCATTAGGTATAATGATACGATTGATCATGTTACTGTAAGTTCTATATTTTATTTTGATGTTAATTGATATTACCATGTTCCATGGAATTTTCTTATACAGGGGATAATCTAGTAGACAAATTTTGTATGTTTACTTGAGTACTCCAACCCATTTCCCTCATTTTGTGTTTGTTAATTCTACTCTTTCCTTGTGTTGTGTCTCTTGGGTAAAATTGATGGTTTTTTTATAAATGTTTTCATGAAAAATATTTTTATAAAATTTTATTACTCTCGTTTACCCCATTTTATGAACATGTTCTTATTTTTCTCTCTCTCTCTCTATAAATATAAATTTTACATTTCTCCCATTTTAGAGAACCCACTTTTAGATCATATGTCAATGCACTATATTTCATAAAATTTATGGGATGGAAAACAAATATCTATATTAATATATTTAAAATTTTTAGTAAATAAATCATTAATTTAATTGAAATACATTGGAGAATGATGTTTATGGAATGCCTATTGAGTTTTAATACTCACTCATGTATATCTATCTTATTTTTAACTCGTTGTGATGCTTCTATAACGTTCAAGGTCTTTATAGAGTGATGTCGGTTCAGTGGATGATAATAACCCATGAGGTCAGATAGAGGTGTTTATAGTGCTTACATTTATTCATTTAATTTTTTATTTCCTTAGTATTTAAAGAAATTAATTTATGTTTTCTATTTCATTTATTTTTTATTCATGGGATGAATCATTCACATGTGAATTATTCATGATTCCAAAAACATGTATCCAACAAGGGTGGATTGGTAAAATAACTTTGGACTTTTCATTAGCTAGAAAAACAATATCTATTCAGGGAAAACCCAATTTAGATTGTTACAAAATGGAACCATAGGATTGACCATTGTTATTTAGGGAATTATAGTAGTTTTGAACTATGATTTTTAAAATTCATGAGGTTGTTCTGGTGTAGGATCATGATAACCACATATTGAAAATTATTATTGAATTTCATGGGTATTCTAGGATGGGTATGCATCAAAATCTATTCTTGGATATTTGCGGTTTTCAATATTTTTGGTTTTTTATGGACTTTTTTTTTAAGCATCGATAATTGAAGGGGTTTTTTAATATTATCCAAGGAATAGAATTATATTTTGGAGGGATTAAAATGGGTACATGGTTTTTGTTTATCGATTTGAAACTAGTAATGTACCATGAAAATGCCTCTAGATACATCTGATATGCACACCTTGTTGTTGAATGACCTGCCAATTCATGTATCCATGTTTTGTGTATTATTGGACCATTTTATTTTTTGTGATTTATATTTTTTTATTTAGGATTCTCTTGTTTGATCTAGGTATTTTTTTAGTTGAATTTTGGTTTTCCCTTAGATTTTAAAATATTTATTTATTTATTAGAATTATTTTCCCACAATGAAATCCTTTGATTCATTGATTGTAAAATGGAACTTCTGATAAGGGAATATCTTTTGGAGCTGTTTTAGGAACATGGAAATCTTTTGTAAAATTTGGATCAAATATTGATTTGGAATTTTTTTTATATTTTTAAAATTGTTTTGTGATATTTTAAAGGGTTGTTTCTTGTGCATTTGGAAATGTGATTCTTTATTGATAAAAGGTGGCTATAAAATTGTACAATAATTTGAAATCTTGGAAGGGTACATTTTTTAGAAATATAAATTTCTTATTTTTACTCTATGTATTACAATAAATTCTCGTGTATATAAATATTTATTGATGTATGCATGCGGTAATATTATGTTTTTTGGTTTTTGGGAGGTGTTCTTGAGTTGGTATGGATATATATAATTTAGGCTTCATGGAATACTTGTGGTAGGTTCACAAGATTTAATAATTTTTTTCAGAATGATTTTTAAAAAAGGTATTTCAATATTTTGAAAAGTTTGAAAACAATTGTTTTGATATTTTCATGTTTAGAGTCTCCATTCATGGGATTTTTGTTTTCATGTTTTTAAAATGTGGTTTGAATGGTGTTTTGGGTTTTTTTATTGATTTATGTTTGATATTTATAATTTTGGTTTATAATGTGTTTTCATTTTGATTCGGGATTCCTTTTTTATATTATACTCTAGAAGAGTCTTAGTAAAGGATAGATGGTTAGTGTATATGCTGTCATACATCATTATCTATGTTAAAATAAGTTTTACGAATTGGTGATGGTGATATTTTAGAGTTTAGAAATTATTAAAATTGAGGTGGTTGGAGTCTTAGAGATAATTTTCAATAAGTGGTTCTCTTGTATTCCCATTGAGGACTCAACCCAGACTCAGGATCAAGTGGTGAAATTATGGCCCTTCTAAAAATTGGACCATACTCATGTATTCATGTGAATATTTTCACTTTGTTAAATTATTAAATATTTTATTACCTTCATCATATTGGTATTACAAGGAGATGATTCATTCACTGTCGCCACTTCAGTCACCCGAAGGGGTACTATAGTTTTTTCTAAAAAAAGAGGATGTTTTTGTAGAGGATTAATATAGGTTACTCTAGTTCATTAGAATCTTCAAGAAATTAGGTCTTAATCTATAGGTATTATAGTGATTCATTTCATATAGTGAAGGAGTTTTATAGTGTGGTGGATTTTGAGCCAAGATGTTTATAATAACTCAGAATTTTCCGAATCTTATTTTATGAAATAATTTGAAAAAATTATGAGACTAGGAGTTGAGATGGCATTTGATACCAAGGCTCTATGTACCCTGGAAACTTTTTTGAAAAATTTTACATTTTCAGCAGTACATGCTCATCGATATCATGAAAATGTGGAATATCTTTTAAATATATGCCCATATTTGAAATCTAAGAAAATTGTTGAGTTTAGAATGTTAGAATTACACTAGGAGAGACCTATCTTTGGTCGAAACATGTCATTTGAAGAAAAATTCACCAAGGATGTAAAAAAAAAATTATTAAATAAAAAAATTGTTTTTAAATCCAATTTACTCATGAACGGTGACTCGGATTGGAAATCTAAGACCACTGTTGAGTTTGTAGTGTGGTTTTGTTCTCTTGGTTTTGCCTAACATCGATCGGTGTAGGTCGGCTGTGAAAAATAGTTTTTGGACGTTTTAATGAATAAAATAAATGGTGAATTTTTATTATTATATTGTAACTTCAATGTAGTGAATATGGTTCTTATAAATCATGAAACGGGAAAGGAACCGGGTTTAGGATCAAAACCATGAAATTACACGGAGTATCTATAGAGAATCCTTAGATAATTCTATCTACAATGACAAAAAACACCAGGATCAGAGATCATTCTTGATAGATCACCAACAACAATCAATCCTCGATAGTAAATGATCCAAAATCTAGGTAGAGATTTTTATATTTGATTTATTTTCCCTGTTATTTATTTCCACTTCAAACATAGGTCAATCCACAAATATATTTATTCACAGTTTGATCTTTGTGGGGAGGATTATATTTGTGGGATTATTTTTGGAAGTTTACATGAATTTATTCTTCATTATTTGTTATGAGAAGTACAGATTGAGGCTGACATGAACAAAAGTTTGATGTTCATTCCTTGGATGTTTTTGTGATTTTCTCCCCGAATATATTGTTTCTTTCATGCACTCATCATCTCCTCATGACACATTTAAAACCCTATGTGAACAATAAATCATTTTACCCTCAATTCATGGTGCAATAATCTGAATCCAAGGATCCATGTTTGTCATGACACAATGGAGGTGAGATAGAGATGGAACAACACATTTTGGCTATGATGGTGGTTCTTAGTGGCGTAGGTGGAGGCACATAGTGGTGGTTGGCGTTGTGGCTCTGATCTGTCTAGGTGAGTGGTGGCGCAAGTCTTGGGACAGTTCGAGGAGTATGGTGAGGCAGACAATGAGGAAATCGACAAGTGGACTGGTGGAGATGGAACATGAAAGGTGGTATAGTGGGAGCTGATGGGTCTAGGGTGTTTTGACAACAAAAGGTGGTTTCATGTGGTGTCTATGGGATGCAGTGGGGTCGAGGATGTGGAGGCGGCGCAATGTGGAGTGCCAAACAGCCAGGATGGAGCAGAGAGGAATAGGCCTGGCAAGGTAGGCTAGCCCAAGAGCAGACGTCGGCCCAAAACAAATGGCCATATCTCAATGGGCTAGGATAGAACCAGTGGGCCTGGTCAGATTAGGTCTAACCTAGGGAGACCGAGTAGGAGTCGGACCATGGTCAACCACAGTCTTCAACCATGAGTGATGGCAGCTCTAGCTGATAAGCAACTATGGATTCTTGGGTTGGTCGACTATCACAGTTGACCGTGGAAGTCCAGGGTAGGTTATATCCATGGAAAACCATTCCAGTAATGGGTGATCGATAGCCATTGTCGACTGCAGAGGTCGGTTGACTGACCGTGAGTCATTCTAGGACCCAGTGAACACCATTGTGAAATTTTAAAATGAATATAACTTTTAAACAAGATTTCCATTTGATGATCCATATACGGTTTTGGGTACCTTATGATGAGATGGTCATTTAGAGAAATCTTTAGTGGGTTTTTTGTTTGTGTTCATATGACCTACTTTCTTGTGGAGTGAGTTCTCTAGGAACAAGTGTACTTTGGGAAAAAATTTATGTTTCTTGTTGTGACTTATTGAGGTTGTGTGTCTTATAGAGACAATGTTTCATATAGAGATTTTTTTTCATATGGAGATAATGTGTCTAATGAAAACTATGTGTATCATCGAAGATGTTTTTCTTATTAGATTGAGTATATTTGGATGTTCATTATATAATTTTCATAGTCATATATCTTGGTTTAGATGACTTTGTACTCATTTGTGGTATTTCATTGTGGTACTCATTGGTGGCATTCCTTCATGGTATATACATCGTGGTTTTCCTTTATGGTATTTTCTTTGTGGTATTCTATTGTGGTTTTCCTTCATGGTATTTCCTTTTTTGTATTTCCTTTGTGGTATTTCTTTGTGGTTTCGGGGTTTCCTACTGAATATTTTTTTAATCACCCCTTCATTGGATTCACTCACATGTGACATGTCTTTGTGAAGAAAATTTACTCCTCGACTATGTTGGAGGAAAACCATGAAAAGGAAGTGCCTTGTGAGACTGGCTAGGACAAGTTGTGTTCTAGAATCTTTACAAACGACAATCTGAGTACCTCTTACATTAAATGTTAGACTTATGGCTATATACTCTTCTATTTTTGCGGGATTGTTTTGGTCCCATTTACTTTCTATTACATTCACTAATGTACTCTGTTTGTGGGATATATTGGCTTGCATGAATTTCTTATATAGGGATTTTACATTACATAATATGTGTCTTTGAGATGTGTACATGTGTATAGGTACATAGGAATATGCCTCCCATTTGTGGGATATTCCAACTCGGATATAGTCACCACCCCCTAGCCTATTGGAGGTAGGATTATTGTAGTCATGGAATGGGCCTCTCTAGAATGGTTCTAAGAAAAGTGATATCAGAGAAGGTCAATTCTACTTTAGAACCGACATTCGGTGATGTTGGTTTGGGGTAATAGTGTTAAATGTTTCAAGTTCGTCTATCAAGCAAGGGAATCTAGTGTTGGTGTAGTGACTGAAGTATCTATACACTAGGCCTCTGGTCACCTTATTTGTGACTCAGTACATGAAAACACTAGTTGCTGAGATAATAAAGAAACCTGCCTCATATAGGAATGGGTTGTGTCTTCCATGTCCTTCTTGAGTCAACTATCCTGATATACTGTATTGATCATGGTACGTCTATTTTTATCATAGTATTCCTCTACATATCCAGTGAGCTAGGATTATATTTCATGATCATGAGAATTATCCACCTAACAAAAAGGCATAGCTACATGGGCTTGTACAAGAGATATGACTTTGTAGTGGTTTAACAGCTATACTGCCACCCATCAAGTATCATCTTCCACCACCACTTGCACTATGGGACACATGCATGCTGAGTATTTTTCATGAGAATATGAGGTAGAGACCTCATAGGTTTTGGGGTGATCTAGACCCCCATTTAGAAAATGATTTGATGGGGGAAGTTACCCATGTTTCCCACCTTGTGGGGATGCATGCCGACTAGATGGCATTCCTCACTATGAGTCATCTTCAAGGCTTTGTAGGGAGATGTCAGAGAATAGTGATTATGTCTTATTACTTGAAAAATCACTCCTACGTAGACTTCGAGTGACTCTTTAGAGAGGATTTCTATCCATCCACGTTGTGATCTGTTCCCTTATAGTAGCATATGAATCTACAATAGAGAAGTATGTCTATGGAGGAGTACTCATGAATGTTTACTAATCCTTCACACTATTCCTTGGTTTTGGAATAAGAACATTTATTTAAGGATTAGGTCATTTAGTAGGGACTACACTGGGACATCATTGAATCAATGGTATCCCCTAGAATTCATACATATGTTGAGTTATAGGAGTGATCCCTACTAGTGGAGATTTTTTGTACAAATAAGACACCAGTAGTTGGATCTAGTAATGGGAACTGTATAGGTGAGACCTCAGCAACAGGTAGCTGATGACATACACAAGTACCCAAGTAGATCTGGTGCTTTGTGGGATGATCATGTGATTCTTGGTCGATAGTGATGGTCTCGCATAATGGATTAATTTAGCCTAGAGATAGACAATTATACACAAGTAGCAGTCAGGGATATTTGGAAAATGATTTCCCAACATGTCATACACTGGATCGGGAGACAATTGAGGGACCGCTCAGGCAGAGGAAGAGATAGAATCACGGTGGTATATAGGGTGAAATATGTGACAGCTGAGCAGGTAGGGTAGTAGGATTTTGCCAGATTTTTGAACCTTTAATACCACCACCCCATAGTGGTCTACATCAGGTTTCAGGAGTTGGTGGAAATGGACGAGGAAATCTACAAGTGAAGGAGTTTTATGAACCTGACACTACAGATATTATTCAAGGTAAAATCAATTTCATTTTTACCTTAGCTGATGTTTTGATAGACATGTGTGGTATTCAATCTTTTTATACCATGAACCTTGTTCAAGAATCAGATATTTCAGGTTAACTATTGTCTCAACCCTTACTCTAAGAGACTTCTATGGTAGAAGATTCAATAATCACTCACTAGTGAAGATATTGTGACATTACTCTTGGAGGTGATTGTTTTGGTTGGGATATATTGGTTGAGGCATTGATTCCTTATGATTTAATTCATGGTATTGACTGGTTATCAATATTTCATTATCATATTGAATATTTTAGGAATATAGTGTTGTGTGTCTATAGTTATGGGAGAAATTTTTCTATTTTTTGGTGATAAGGAATAACATGAACTGCAAGATAGACTCACTCATAGGAGGGTGCAGTAGATCATTAAAGTTTTGGAAAGCCTAATTTGGGGTGAGGTGGATTATTTGAGTCCACAGTTTCCAACATTGGTGGAAGAGTATGAGTACATATTTCCTAATGATGTTCCAAGTCTTCATCCCCAAAGGGAGGTAGAATTTTACATTGATCTATACCCTGAGAGCACACTGATATATACACCTTCATATCAAATGGATCCCATATAGAATCATGAGATGAGGGTGATGTTAGAGGACTTTCAGAGGAAAGGCTTCGTGAGTCCCAATATTTCATTTTGGCAGCACCTGTTTTGTTTTCCAAGAAGGAAAACAGCAGCTTTAGGTTATGTTTTTACATCCAAAACCTATATCAGGTGACAGTGAAAAATAATTATATATTTCCAAGGATTGATGACCTCTTCAATTAGTTGAAAGGGAGGTGATGGTTCTCGAAGACGGTTCTCCGTTAAGGGTATCTCTAGTTGAGAGTACGAGATGTGGATATACCGATGATGGACTTCAAATGTCATTATGTAGATTATCAGTACATGGTAATTCCATTTGGAATGAAGAATGATCTAGTAGTGTTCATGGGACTCATGAACTAGATATTTTATCCTTACATAGACCTATTTAGGGTGGTATTCATTGATGACATCCTATTGTACTTGGTGTCTGAAGAGGAAAACACAAGACACTTTAGGATGGTCCTGGACACACTCTCAGAGAACCAGGTTTACAAGAATCTATCATAGTTTCAGTTTAGGATTAGAGGGGTCTATATTCTAGGATGAACCATTTTAGAGTCTGGAGTAGTTGTTTATCTATCGATTAATGAGGTGGTGATTTCTTGGTAGCAACCTAAGAGTGTTATAGAGGTGCATAGTTTCTTTGGTTTGGATGGGTACTATCGGCAGTTTGTACTAAATTTTTCTATAGTGGAAGTATCCTTGATGGATTTTACATGAATGGTACAACATTTTGTGTTGGTGGATATGTGCCAAGATATTTTTCAGCATTTGAAGAAGTGATTTAAAAGAGATCCCACCTAAAGATTTCCATAGGAGGGTACCCGAGAACGTAGTGTTATACAATGATTTAGGAAGTGACCCTGGTTTTTTTCCTATTTCAAGGGAATATAGTTATTTTCTATGTTTCCCACTAGTTGAGACCACATGAGAAGAAATACATGACCCATGATCTTGAGTTAGTAGTGGTAGTATTCTCATTGTATATGTGGATTCACTACCTGATGCGAGAGAAATTTATCATCTACTCAAACTACAAGAGTATAATATATATATTCCCTCATAAGGATATAAACATGAGATAGAGTATCTATCTATAGTTCCTCCTGGACTATGACATTGAAATTTTATATACTTCCAAGGATGGGAAACATGGTGGAAAATGATCTTAGTAGGATATTCAGTACATAGTTTTTGAACGACGAATTGTAGTACTTTGCCTCATTAAAAGTATAATTTATAGCTAAGGATGTATTTGATAACTTCCAGTAAATTTTTTTTACCCACATACAATTACAAAAATTCAAGGTGGCACAGATTGGGGATACTGACTATGAGACTTTACCTTCTATGATATTCACAAGGCATGCCTTTGATGGATATTCAAAAGGTGGGGAGCACATCGTTCTTTTCAGAGGGTGAACAGTAGTACCAGTGTCATTGTCAGAGGAGGTTTTTAGGTAGTTCCATATATCCCCATGGGTGGTGCATCTAGGTGTGGAAAATTTATACCAGTACCCCCATTGTTAGTTTTTGTGGCGAAGGATGTATAAGGGAGTTTCATAGTTCATCCCTCGATTTCACACATTTCAACAAGTTAAGTCTATGCATCAAGATTCAACGGGCTTATCACAACCCCTTGAGGTTCCATAATGAAGCTGCGATGAGATATTGAGAGAAATCATGTTAATATTACAATTTTTTTCAAGGGACATGATTCCATTTGGGTGATCATTGGATAACTCACCATGTCATCCCACTTTCTATCTATATGATAGTAAATTTCAATAGAGAGATTGGGATGCCACTACGTGAAGATGATTATTTGACTCCATGGATTCACATTGATGATTATTTCTAATCATGATTATCATGATATATATCTGCTATGTATGGACTTGAAAGAGGAATTTTAGACTCAGTAACGCTTGATCACATCGTTCTACACACATAAGGATGACCAAGCTGATCATACTAGTCAGGTTTTAAAGGACATGATGGAGGAATTCATGTTAGGAATTGTCCATATTTGGGATATTCACGTAACATTAGTAGAGTTTTCATATGAAAACAGCTACCATACCACCATTGGTATGGAACTATTCAAGTCCTTGTATAGGAAATATTATAGGTCACCACATTCCGGGACTCAACCGGGAGGGTTAGTAATTATGCGCCCAACGTTGGTGAGAGATACTATTTAGAAGGTTTAGATCACCCCAGATAAGATAAAGAATGTATTGATGTGTCATAAGTATTATGGTGATATGTAGAGGAGGGATTTGGTGTTCGAGGAAGGATACGATGAGTTCTGTCTGGTCTCACCTCGAAGAGGATTATAGAGATTTTGGAAGGGTGAAAACATTTCTAAAAGGTACATTGTTCCATTAGTAATACTATATAGATTTGTAATGGTGGTGTACCATTTGTCTCTAAATCCATAATTACAGAAGGTACATGATGTCTTCCATCTGTCAGAACAGTGTAAGTATGTGCATGACCGATCAAAAGTCATTGACTATAGTGATCTGGACATCAACGATGCGGTGACTTTTTCTGATAACACATTGGAGATAGAGGATCAATAGGAGAGGATACTACATGTGTGTTTGATTAGTTTTGTTCTTGTTTGGTGGAATCATGAGAATCTCTAGGAGAGAAAATTGGAGCAAGAGGCTCAAATTTGTGCTCAGAACCCTCATTTGTTTTAGTAGCTTCTGTCTTGGATTTTCAGGTATGCAAATCCCTAAGTTGGTGAGAGTGCAACGAGTCGTATTTTTTCATATAATATTTTTATAAATTATTTTGGAAAATTCAAAGACCAGTTATTAAGACATCGTGAAATTATGAAGGATGGTTTAAACATAACAATTCATTGAAAACTTATATTTTTTTATTATCACTTACACAAAAATATCCAAAAAAGGTGGAATATCATTTAAATGGGTGCCCAAATCAGAAGTCAGAGGACACTGTTGAGCATAGAATGGTAGATTTATCCTAGGTGAAACCTATGTTTGGTCTTTATAGGTCATCTGAATAAATTTCAACAAGTTTGAAATCATAATAAAATAAAATAAAATGTTTTATTTTATTTTAAAATCCTAATTACTCATAAACAGTTACACACATTAGAAATCAGAAACCACCGTTCATTTTTGCAATGTGGTGTTTTCCCTAGGTAGAGGATATCATTGGCCGACATGGTTCTGTTGTGAAAAATAGTTTTTTGAAATTTTAATGAATAAAATAAACTGTGATTTTATTTTGTTTTAGGTTACGTCAAAATAGTGATATAGTTTATTTTATATGAAGATATATGAAGGGACACAGGGTAAGGATTATAACCCTAGAAATTCCCTAGAGAATCTGGATAGAATGCTTATAGATTTTTCTTAGCAGTGATGACAAACACTGTGATCAGATATCATTCATGACAGATCACCAACAAAAATTAATCCTCGATAGTGAATGATCCAAACTATAGGTAGGATATTTGATTTATGATTTCTATTACACATTTTTTATTTCAATTATGAATGTTGTTTAATCCAAAAAATATTGATATGTGGTTTTATTGTTGTGGGATGGATTATATTTGTGGGATTATTTTTGGTAAATTCCTTGATGTTCTTATTGAATCTTCATTCTAAAAAGAACATATTGAGACCAACAAGTACAAAATTCAATGTTTTTTCCATGGGAGTTGTTATTTAATTCCAAAATTTCTTACGTTCAACATGTGTTCATCATCACCTCCCATCGTTTTGAAAACCATGGATGAAAAATTGATCATTTCAGCCTCGATTTATTGTGAAATGATATGAAAACAGGGATCAGAGTTTGGCATGATGCGTTGGAGGTGCGATGATTATGGTATGACATGTTCTGACCATGATGGTGTCACATAATGGTTGTTGGGGAAGTACCTATAGTCATTATAGGTTAGGGGTAGTGTGGGTGTTGGGGAATTGTCTAGGTGGATAGTGAAGTGGTAAGTGGATTCAAAACATGAATAGATCCCATATGGGAGATAACAAGGCCAGTGGTTTTGGAATTTCCTAGGAGGATGTGTATGGTGTCTATGGGATATGGTGGGGATGGGGACATGGAGGTGGCATGACATGGAGGGATAGTCGGGAAGGCTAGAGCAGAGAGGACCCGGCTGGGCCAGTCTAGGTGTAGCGGTATGGGCCCAACAAGCCGGTTCAAACCCAACAAGACAGGTTGTTTCTGTTTCAAACCGATGGTGATCTGGTAGGATCCAATCAATAATTGACCATGAAAATCAACTATGATTCGTCGTTTCTTCAATGGATGCACTACAATAGTAGTTGGGGGTTGACCACATAATCTCATGGTTTTCGACCTCCATGTTCGACAGTAGTAGTAGGGGACGGTCGACTACCATGGTCAATAGTGGTAGTCATTGGACCGACCATGAGTTGTCCACGACCTAGTGAACCCTCTTCTAAAATTTTAAAATGGACATACCATTAATAAAATATGTCTTTTTGAAGAGATATATACAATGTTTGGACCCTGATGATTAGACGATCATTTAGAGATATCCAAAGTGGGATTTTGTGGGTGTGATCATACACCCTAATGGCTCGATGTGTGATTTCTCTCAGAACATGTGCACTTTGAGAAGGATGGCTGTGACTTATGGATACTATGTGTATTATAAAGACTATGTATCCTATAAAGACTATGTTTCATATGGAGAAAATGTTTCTTTTGGAAATCGTGTCTCTTATAGAGATTGTGTGTCTTATGGAAACTGTGTGTCCTATAGAGACAATTTATCTTATTGAAACTATTTTTCTTATTGTATTGAGAATGTCTATATATTCTTTATATATTTTCAATAGACATAGATTTTTGTGGTGTTGAATATGTACTCTTTTGTGGTATTTGATGTGTCTCAATTTTAATGCTCTTATCCACATTCGTTTTTTATTTTTGTTGACATTTTTAATATCAAACTATTTCATTGTGTGTCATATTTATCAATTGTTGTATTTGGTAAATTGCATTATAAAAAATGTTTTATGTATTAAAAGTGAGTTTTTATTGTTTATTTTTTCTTTTTTTCAATAATAAAATTAATTTGTTTTCATTTAATTAATTATTTTTTGTAATTAGTTTTCAATAATTATCAATTCAATAATTTAATTAATTCTTTAATTATTTTGTGAATAAATTAATAAGTTCTATTTTTGGTTCTTTTATTAATTCAACTAGAGTTAACAATTTAATTTTATTCAATTAATATTTTTATTTGTTATTTTAATTAAATCATTAATTAATTAATTATTTAATTAATTAGTTTATTAATTTAGGCAAGTAAATCTAATTATTTTTATTTTTTCTAAAATTAATTAATTTATAATTTTTAATGCAAATAAATTCATTCTATTAAATAAATCATATTGAATTTTATTACATAAGATTGTATTAGTTATTTAGTTTTTAATAATATTCATTTAAATTTAATTGATTAATTTATTAATCCATTTTTTAGTGGTATTGATGTTTTAATTAATGTAGTTTTTTGGCAGATTACGATGGTACGTCTCACCATTCCACACCACTCCATGGTGCCACCGTATTCCCCACCTCATGGTGAGACCGTGAGCATCACTCACGGGGAGACTGTGAGAAACACTCACAATGCCTCCATCAACCCTTCATCATGGTGCCACCATCATTCCTCTTCCACTGTTATACACCCCCGCATCTCCACTCCTCCATACCATCACCCCACCTCCATTATAGCATCCTCCATCGCCGAACCCCAATACACAACACATTCATCATAAACCAATGCATCTCATATCCAGTGCAACATCACAAAGCACCTCACTGCAGAATACACTGCATATTACAAATTCAGACATAGATTTGAGGCGAAGCTACAAAAAAATCCTTCAAGAACAAACATAAACTAAACATAGATTCCCAAAATCATACTGGAGATCTAAATACTCAAAATACTTACCCTGAACTACCACAAGCCCTCATCTGTTCCACCCTTGGATCATCCAGTTCCACTCTTCCACCCTTGCTTCCACTATGGCTACCGCCATGCACTATCACACATCTGAACCCCATCTTCCTGCCCTAGTCTTCAAGATACCCCACTTCCCACACTAAAATTAAACCTCCACTGCAATCCCTTGCTGCCTCCACCTGTCTCTGTGGCCTCACCTCCACATCCGGATGAACCCGTGCCACACCCCTCCCCTGCATTGCACGAACAGAACGCCCCACCTTTTCATCACTTTTATTTTTTTATAACATATAATATAAAATAAATAAATATATATATATATATTATGTATTATATTTCATATACAATATAATAATAATAAAATGTATATTAGTAAAATAATATAAACATATATATACATAATATTAATTTTTTAAAAATCATAATAATATATGTTATTAATTAAATAAAATAGTTATTATATTAATAACAGTATTAGGAGTTACAAAATATATATTCTTATAAGTAATTTTTATGTAGTATATATATGTATTAATAAGAATTCTTTTATGTAGTGATATATTATATAGTATTTTTATATAGTAGTTTAATTTTATGACCCATGTGCATTTTTTGCAGACAGAGAGTTGTGGCCTGGTGCACGCCCCATTATTCAGTTAGGAGCAACTGATCTAGTGACCAGTGCAAGAGACGTGGAACTATGAAATCTCCATGTGGAGACCAGGGGACACCTTGGGTGAGATTCTAGAGACATTGATTACAGGCACTTCTGAATTCTTCGTGGGAACTAGATCATTAATTCACTAGGGTGTAGGAGTCAGGAAGGTGTGCGTTGATCCAAACATGGGGACTGGAGGAGGAGGAACATAAAGAATCACATAGTCTAGATGATTAGAGGAATAATAGCAACAGATCAGTGTTTCACACATCTATTCCTAGGGTGGGACATCAAGCACCCTCTAGCATTACATCAATCATCGAGAAGAAGGTATTAGAGGATTAGGGAGATAAATAAGGGAGACAAATATCGTTATTTTCCATGTGCTCTATTTTCCTTCAACTCATTTCAACATGAACATCATTGATTTTAATTCTATTTTTTCACTGAATCCAACCATTATGTCCATATAAACACATTTTGGGGTAGGTTAAGCTAGATTTTGTTTACTCTGATTCATGCGCTGCATCATTTTCTAGATCGTCTCTCTCTCGGATTGTGGGAATGTTTTATTTTCAAAACAACAAGGATGAGTGGAAAAAAAATCTTGTTTGAATCTAAATGAAAACTGTATCAATCCAAGGAATTCATTGACAAGTGAATCTTACTCAAATGAGAGAGACACACTGAACTCAACCAACTGTTTGAGCCCAATGATATCGGAAATTTGTCACCACTAAATGAAATGACTTTTACATTAGAAGAACAGTTAGATTTATTTCATCAAAAACTGACCAGATGACATATCTAGCCAGTTACACTATGTTAGATCCATATTTCATAAAAATCAATAATGTAATGAGTCTAATCAATATAGAATTGGGCATTGTATTTCACCTACTCATATACTAGTTGTTTTCAATAAAATCATTCTTGTTGTCTTATCCACCCCCTTGCACTCACTAGTTCACATTCACTTCCACACATGCTGATTTTCACTCACTCCACTTCACCACCACCAACTAATTTTGTTTGTTTTTTGTGTGTGTTTTTTAGATTATTTCTATTGGATCACCAAGAAAAAAATTAGGACTCTCTATGGTTCGACCCTATCTTTCCACTATTCTATGTACTATGTAGGTTATAAATTTTATCTTGTAGCATGTGCCCAATGATGTGTGTGCGTGCAAATTTTGGTGACTTTTCAAGGGAGGCCAGGTGAGATACAATAAAACAGAACAAAAAAATTTACATAAAGAAACAATAAATCAAAAAATCAGAAGAAAAAAACACTAAAAAATCTGCAAAAAATTTGAAATTCAAAAAAAATTGTGAACCTGCTGCATGAAAACCATGTCTAATTATGAATACATAGTACTTGGTAATCCTGAAATTGATAATCATCTCAAGGAAGTGAAAAATAATAGAGCCAAGATCAAAATGGAAGATAACAAAAATGAGAAAATGAATAATCCACTTTCTAAAAATTTGAACTAACCTAGAATGATGAACCCACCTGAGAATGAGATAGGTGAGAGGCACAGTTTGAGAGAGTTTTTTCCACATTCAGTGTCTAGTAACACTTCATGAATTAGACTCTCTCTTAGGTCTAGAAATTATGAAATCATGTAATCCATGCTTAGTCAGCTTCCTACCTTCAATGGAATACCTACTGAAGACTCTATTGACATCATTTGATCCTTTTACTATAGTGTCCAGCTGCTACCACTTAGGGGTCTCACTGAGTAAGAGCTTAAACTGAGAGTGTTCCCCTTCTACCTCAAGGTAAATTCTAGGTCTTGGTTTCAATTGTTATAAGAAGAAATCATTATCACATGCGATCATTTTTATAATGCTTTCACAATAAAATTCTATCCTATGAGGTTGATATCAAAAATTAGGCACAAAATAACCAGATTCCATCAGGATGAAGGAGAACTATTTCATGAAGCCTGGAATAGGTTTAGAGGTTTTCTTATACCATTTCCAAACCGTCAATGTACACCACAATTCCTCATGGATACCATCTTCAATAGTATCACCACATAACACCAATCCTTGGTGGATCAGACTTTCGGAGGTGACTTTAGTGATATGACTAATGATGAGCTAAAACAAATCTTTAATACCTTATCTCAAAACTCCCAACACAAATACTATAGGAGGATAACCATTATAAGAAAGGAAACATTCCCGAATCCTCAAGATGAAGCCCAAGCTGCTGGTTTCATTAATGATAAATCACATCATACCCATATGGAATAGTTCCACCATTGTAACATGTATGGCCATTCTCAAACTAGTTGACCAAACATCAATATGTATGTCCAGCCTCATGAGAGTTCTAGCATTACTGGATATGGACCATGGATATGACCTAGAGAAGAATCATTTCCAAATACCTACAATTAGGATTATAGGAACCATATGAACCTATCATGGAGGGAGTAGGGAGCCCTCAGACCTACTGCCCCTCTTGGATTCTAGTAGCCCTTGAGGCAGCAATTCCAATCCCAACCCCAACCAATGGCTGAGTCATCCAACTAAAAAGATGAGGTAATAGACATGTTACACCAATTGATAGGGAGGTTTGATGAATAAGAGACAAAAAAATTATGATAATGTTCAAATGGAAGCAAGAATGAATAATTTGGAAATTCAAATGGGGAAGTTGGATAGGGATCCTACTAATAGAGAAAAGGGCATGCTTCCTGGAACCAATATAGCCAATCCTTGGGAGAATTACATGGTTGTGACCTCCATAATTGTTCTCCAAACTCACAAAGAGCCTCAAAAAGAACTCCAAAATACTAAAAATGTAGAACTGGATGAAGATGGAAACTAAAATCTAAAAGAACCTGACTCTAGAAAACTATACAACACCATTGGAATCCCTTCAGTTCATGTTTATCCTGCTCAAAAAACCAAATAAAAGGGCCTGAAAAACAAATACAATAACGGGAAGAATGTTTTTTATGAGGATTTGTAGAGAATCACCCAATTTGGAGGAATTATGACCCTACAATCCCCTTCCCACAACGGATTATGAATCCAAATCATGATTCGGAACAGTTGAAATTTTAGAAAGTGGTTTAAAATATTAACATTGTTATACCATTTTAGGAAGCCTTGAATCATATACCATTATATCTGAAATCACTCAAGAAAATTTGTTCAATCAAAATTCCCTTGGAAGAATTATCCACCTGTAACTTAATAGAGTATTGTAGTGAAGTCTTGCAGAATAGGATACCTCTTATGCATTAGGACCCAGGAAGAATTATCATCCCGTGCAAATTTGGGGATAGTGGTTTAATATTCAATTATTTTTGTGATTTGGGTGTTAGTATTAATCTGATTCCCCAGTCACTTTTTTAGTTCCTGATATTAGGAGTTCCCCAACCCACCACTATTGTGTTACAGCTTTCTAAGAGGTCCATTACACATCTAGTTGGTAGGGTCGATGATCTATTTGTGGGAGTGGGAAAACTATTTTTTCCTACTGAATTTATTATCCTTGATATGGAGTGTGACCAGGAGGTTCTTATCACTATTGGTAGGCCCTTCCTGGCCACAGGGGGAGATGTGATAGATGTATCTAAAGGGAAACTGATTTCCATTATGGGATAATGAAAATAATAATTCAATGTGTTTATGAAGATCCAAGAACCCACCCACACAATAATTCACCAAGATGAGATGTTAGTTTCTGATAGTAGTGTTGATAAGGAGGAATAAGAGTTGCTGAGAATGATAGCTAAGATAAATTGTGAACCAGAAATCTTGGTTGTCACTTTCTTTTGGATCAACTCAAGTTAAGAGATAGAATTTATTGATGAGCACGAGGGATAATTCTTGGAGAACCTAGATGAGTTTGTTTTGAATCACATTCATACCCTAAGAGAGGGGTCAATGTTTGAAGGGAATTTTTTTGGGATCTCCAGTGATGAGGAATAAGCCTTTTATACTACCTTCTTCAAGAGGTAGCATGAAGACCTTTGGCCACCTACACCCAGGTGTCTTCCCTCAAGAAATACCCCACCCACCCATGAACTCAAGCCCCTCCCTACCCATCTCGAATATTTTTTTAGGAGACAGTTCCACCCTTCCCATTATCATTTCATTCAACCTAGAGGTGAGTCAATAGAAAAATCAACTTACTATTTTGATGAAATACAATTCATTCATAGGCTGGTTCACTATTGATATCAAGGGGATATGTCATGTCTTCTACATACATAAAATTCCCATTGAACCTGAGTTTAAGGCTACAACATAAGCCCAAAAAATACTCATCCCAAACATGATGGAACTCGTGAGAGAAGATTTGATTAGGTTTCCTGATGCTGGAATAATTTTCCCATTTTTGATAGCCCCTGGGTATGTCTTGTCCAGGTGGTTCCCAAAAGAGTGGAGTAAAAGTGGTCAATAATTAAAAGTATGAGAAAATACATACAAGAGGAGTGAATAAATGGAGATTCTGTATAGACTAAAAAAATTGAATGCTTCCACAAGAAAGGATCACTTTCCCATGCCATTTTTGGATCAAATGTTAGAGAGATTTGTAGGCAATGAATTCTTCTGCTTTCTTGAAGGTTCTTTTGGTTATAACCATAACTCCATTTCCTCTATAGACTAAGAGAAAACCACCTTCACTAGTCCATTTGGGTTTATTGCCTATTTTCAGATTCTGTTTGTCTTGTGTGGTGCTCCTGCCACTTTTCAAGGGTCGATGTTGGAAACTTTTTCATACATGATTGAAAGTATAATTGAATTGTTCATGGAAGATTATTTTGTTATGGTAAATAACATTGAGAGATATCTAAAAAATATGTATCTAGTGTTACAAAGGTGACAAGTTATCATCTTAGTCCTAAAATGGGAAAAGTGACAATTCATGACCACTGAAGGCATATTTTTGGGGCATAAAGTCTCGAAGAAGGGCTTGGAGGTCAATAATGATAAATTTGAGGTCATATAATGTTTCCCAAACCAAAAAGTGTAAAAGTAATCAGATTTTTTTAGGGACTTGTTTGGTTCTATAGACGTTTCATTAAGGAATTTTCTAAGATTACTAGATAGTTGTACTCACAGCTATTTAAGGATGCACCCTTTTTCCTCGATGAGACCTGTCTAGTGGCCTTTAATCTGCTCAAGGAGAAGTTTACTACTTCACCTATAATCACTAATCATGATTGGAAGCATCCCATTGAGGTTATTTTCCATGCTAGTGACTTTATAGTATGAGTATTGGTAGGGTATAAGAATGATAGGAAACTACATGTTATTTACTATGCAAGGAAGCTTCTAGACGATGTCTAGAAGAATTATTCTACCACTGAAAAGGAGTTGGCTACTGTGATTTTTTATTTGGACAAGTTTAGGCATTACTTTATATTATCATGGATAATAATTTTCACTGATCATTCATCCCTAAATTACTTGCTAGCTAAAAAAGGACTCAATACCGAGACCCATGAGTTGGATCATGCAGTTATAGGAGTTTGATTTAGTTATTGAGGACAATAAATAGTTTTAGAATGTAGTTTCCAATAACTTGTCCCAATTTCCCAATCCCCCATTCTAGAAACCAATATTGATCAACACTTCTTTCCCTGATAAACAATTTGTTGCTGCCTTTATGTATCAGTCTTCTTGGTTCGCAGACTATGCCAAATTTTTGGAAGCTGGGGTCATGCCCAAGGATCTCTCACACAACAAGAGGAAGTGGTTTATATTTGAGCTGAAATATAATATTTGGTATGACCCTCTTCTCTTTAGGATATATGTTTATGGTATTTTGAGAAGATGTGTGATTGAGGATACTATTTTTCCCATACTTGAGATCTTCCATTCATCACCTTGGGGTGGCCACCATGGAGGAGAAAGGACTACGCAATAGGTCCTACAAGCTGGTTTCTATTGGACAACATTGTTTAAGGATTCTAGGACTCTGGTTATTGGCTATGAGAAATTTCAAATGGTGGTAAATGTTGGAAGAAGGTAGGAACTTCCATGAAAAGGAATTCTGGAGGTTGAAATAAATGTTGTGTAGGGCTTGGACTTCATGGGATCATTCCCATCATGTTATGGGAATGAGTAAATTTTGGCTGTTGTGGACTACGTGTCCAAGTGGGTTGAGGTAGTAGATCTTCCAAACAATACCACTGCTAGTGTTTTGAAATTCTTCAAGAAAAATAAATTTTCTAGGTTCGGTGTGCCTCGAGCATTCATCACTGATAATTGGAATCACATCAAGAATCATTAGTTCAATTGTTTGATGGAGAAGAATGTGTGATCACATAGTACAAGAACCACTTACAACCAATAGTCCAATGGGAAAGCAAATGTTTCAAACAGAGAGCTCAAACTGATTTTAGAGAAAACAATGTCTAGATCTTGGAAGGAATGTTCAAGGATGTTAGATGATTCCCTTAGAGCATCTTATAAAACTGTTATTGGGTTGTAACTATATAGTCTAGTCTTTTGTAAAACATGTTATCTACCTGTTGAGTTACAGAAAAGATCTTATTGGGTAGTGAAGGCTCTTAACAATGATTTCAAGTCAGCTGGTGAGTGGAGACTATTAGATCTGAGTGAGATGGAGGAGATTCAAAGAGATCCCAATGAGAATGATGAAATTTACAAAGAGTGAACATTTTCATTTCATGACCCAATCATTCAAAATATGAATTTCAAGGTTGGTGAGAGTGTCCTGCTTTTCAATTCATGATTAAAGCTGTTTTCTGGAATGTTGAAGACCAAGTGGTCAGGACCCTTTACCATTGTGAGATTCTTGGTTAATGGAGCTATTGCGATATTTGGGGAAGATAATCGACCCTTCTTAGTCAATTATAAAAGGATAAATCACATCATTGGTGGGAATCCAAAGGGCTTGGATGCCATATCTCTATTGGAAGAGTGGGTTGTTTCAATTCTAACTGAGGACAATAAACTTAGTGTTGCATGGGAACTAACCCATGGTTTCTTAGTTGTTTCCCTATCTAATTTTATTTCTTCAATAATGTTAGCCATTGCTGCATGATCCCCAGTTTAACCTCTTAACTGGTTGATGGTTTTCACGACCCATTCCCCGGGGCCCGTGCCAGGACTACCCCAAGCCCGACATCCATAGGCCAGGGTCTAGAGGATAGTACTAAGAGGCATATTACTCTAACAGGAATTAATTTCCTTTAAACCATTAAAAACACACAAACCAAGAACCCAACAAGAAGCAACCACGATGTAAACTAATGTAGTAAAAAGTGTATAGAAAGTAAAGGGGACGGAATACAAGCTCAACAGAATGTACAAGTACAACATAAAAGTAAAAACAACTCAGGGGTCATCCTCCAAGGATCCTAACTGAAGGGTGGGTAAAAATATCCTCCTCGGAAATCTACATCCTCATGTCTCCACCATGTACTGCCTATTCCTGGCTCCCTCAAACCTCCGCCCAGCTACTCGTCATCTGCATATGACACACCTAGGTGTGGGCGAAGCCCGTGCAGGGGTGAGTATAACAATACCCAGTAGAGACCCCGAGACCCCCGAAGGTCTCTCAAAATTACACAATGGAAAACCACAAAGCCTGGTCTCAATCACAAATCACAAAGCAATAGACACAAATCAAATAGGGCCTCAGCTCAAACCAGATTTTCAGTGAAGTATAGAAGTACATATGATTATTCATGAAGCAAGATCATCTTATTCTGTCAAGAGGCACTGGTTCTAACCATGAGTAGTCTAACCCACAAAGTATCTATAGGTAACTGACCCCCATCGAAACACACAGGATCTGACCAACACAGGATTGATAGGTATCTAACCCCATCAATTAACCACATTTATCTAAAAAAATAGGATCGAAAGGTAACTAACCCCTTCATTGACCCACACAAGATCTAACCCACACAAGATTGATATATAACGTACCATCGCAATAACCCACACAAGATTGATATACACTGACCCACACAGGATTGCTGAGCGCTGACCCACACAGGATCGGACCCACACACTATCGGTGCTGAGCCACATAGGATCGCTCAGTACTAACCTCTGAATGATCTCTCTCCATCCTCTGCCTCACTAGCAGCCACTGGATTCCTCGCACCAGGTGTGCTTGAGTTCCGTTGTATCTGTCCCTATAGATATTGTTCATACCTCGGCCACCACTAAGCATTACAAAGGAGTTACCCAAATGAAATCCATGTCATAAGGGTTCCAACGTGACATATGGTGCATCAATCGGACACCTGGTCTATGAGTTATATGTGTTTTAGCTTCGAGGGCCTAGTTGGATTTAGGTTCATTCCAACCTGGTCATACTCAAACTGTCTCCAAAACTAATGTGGAGTATAACTAAAGGAACTTCACGATCCTAGGATCTCAACATCGTAGATGGTTCATCAAACAAACGTCTATTTCGCATGATATTTCCCTTTAGGTTTTTTTGGATCCAGTTGGGAAAAGTTTTGGTGCAACTCGGCCCGACCCGGTCTGGACTAGGCTGCAGCAGGCTTAGCCTTCAATGGGCGGCCCAACTGTGTAGGGTGTAGCCCACAAGGGGTAGCCCAGCTATGTGGGGTGAGACCCGTAAGGGGTGACCCGACCGTGGAGGGAGTGACCCGCAAGGGGCAGCCCAACGGGTGGTCACCTGAGCTGGAAAGGGGGGAAAATTCCCCCTGGTATCCTGAATTACTCGGAGGTCATTCAGTTTCTTGAAACGGAGGCACCACGTGGGCGTCGCCCTGTCGCTATAGAAACTGCGTGGTGGGTTCCTCCTCCACTGCGGCTTCAGCCGCAACATCTGCTCACCAGTGGCACACTGTCCGCGCTGCCTCTCCCGCTCATTAGCGGTGCACTTGTCTCACTGCCTCCCCTTCTATAGACAACCAATGTGTTGATCGCCTCCTCTGTCCCTTGCGACTGACGAGCCGCAGACCCCTACTCACCAGGGGTGCATGACAGCGTGCCTCACTTCCTCTATGTCTAGCTGGTGTCAGCCTCTCTGATGTCTATCGCAATTTTGTTCTATGACCATATCTTGCAGCGTGTGTCAGTGCTTGCCTTCTTCGTAGTCGGTCAATGTCACTGCACTGGCAGTATTCCACGTAGAACGCAAGGGTTTTGCAATGTAGCGGAGGGTACAAGTCAGGTTCGGTTGGCATGCACCCTCCGCGTTAGCTCGTAACAGGAGGGAGGATAAAGGGTTCAATAAATTCACATGAAATAATGAGAATCAAAACCTCTACATCATAAACCCATTGGAGAACATCCGCACTTGAAGTAGGATCAATGATCTTCGTTCCCGCCAAAGTTTTCCAGCAACACTGCTTGCACGTCGTCCTTCGGTTCCGGGTTTTAGTGTCGCTTGTCAATGCTCACCGGAACTAGCTCCGTCCTACATGGGTTTGGCATCTCAGCACTCCTTATGCACTTTGTTTTATGGAAATTTTGTGCCGACCCCTCTCCACATACTCTATATAAATAGGTGATATGGACGGTAAGTAACAATGTTGGAATTTAATGGTAGATCATTAATTGAGAATCTTCCTAATTTCCCCCAACATTGTTGTTACATAGATTGGAGGGTCAATCCATTTATTGGATTGACATTTTACAGGTCCCACCTTACCCCTTTTCTGTTGGAGGAATTGAATAAAAATAAAATAAAAAAGTTGTTTTATTTATTCTATTAAAATATTCTAAAAAATAACTTTTTCTCCGAACCTAATGTGGTCGAAGTGAAGCCTCCCCTAAGCGAATCCTGGCACTGCGGATTCAACAGTGCCCTCGTATTTTTAATCAAAAAAATGTTTCCAAACATAGAAAACGTGGCTCGCGCATTTACTGAACATACCTAAAAAAAGTTACAGTAATTTATTAACAGTCACCCTCTACCCATGCCAGTCAAGGTTAGGCTCTACCTAAGTAAAACACAGCCCAACAAACCCAACGGTACTCTTAGATTTCTAATCCATGTTACCATTTAGAAGTTATTGATTTTACAATTAGATAATTGTCACCAAATTATTTTATTTATGACCAAAAACTAACTTTCACTGGTGGCATGCGCCAACCAATGTTAGTATCTTCCTAAAGAGAGAATACCCTCAAGATTTTAGTATAGGTCTTAGATTTTTAATATAAGATACCATTCATGAGTTATAATCATTTGAAAAAATAAAATAATTTCTTTTCTTTATTTTTTTTACGGTTATGACTTTTTTTGGATTTCTCACAGGAGGTCCACATCGACTAAACTTAAGTCTCGCCTAGGGTAAAGCCACCATCTAAAGTGCAATGGTTCCTTCAGATTTTTGATCAGGTCAACCATTTAATATTTATTCTTCTTTTTCAAGAAAACTTCTTTGTGTGCTATTTGATGTCTAACAAAACTTCGATGTATCATTCCAGGCACTCCGGGCCTCAGAATCACACATCGTTAGATTTTTGGGTCTCAAAATAAATCTATATAAATAAAAAAAATTATATGGAAATTTTGGGACATTACAATAGTGCCTCATGTTCTGTTTTTGTCTTAGAGATATCGTGGTTTCTACCCAAATCAAGGCAAAAAACCTGAGGAAGGAATAAAAATTCTTTTTACTCACTCTCGTGGGTTACTTATCATTAAATTAAATCTTTTCCAACTTATTTTACTTATTTGAAATTTTAGGTTAATGAAGAGGAGTAACCACCCAATGCTGCTGAAGAGGATTTTTCGATGGATGTAAGTGTTAAATGTCCAATAATTCAGGGAAGTGTTGTCCTACCCTTTTACACTTTTAATTACCAACTTAATTTCACTATGAATTATGTCTAGGGGAATTCCCTCAGAACTGTGAAAAGTGTATTATGTTACTTTCTTGGGTTTTATCTTGATAATATCTAATGATTTGAAAAGGTATTTTGATTTTCATTTTTAAACTTTCTACACCCACTGATTTTCTTCACATTGAGTTTCAGTTTCAAATCATTGTAAATCATGCAACTAATTAAATGTCATTGATAAAATATTTTTTCTGTTCATAATGATTCAACACATGAACATTTTTGGAATACAACTGAACATGTTTCCAGGGATTTTTTGTGGGGTGTGGTTCTTTTGTTTGTATTTGTTGGATGTTTTCTTTTCTTTCTCTTCTTGTGTGGCAAAGAAAATTTTGGAAACTCCTTGATACCCCTCTATATCCTTTTTTCTACTGAATTTCCAATCTCTCTTGATATATATTGTCTTTCACTATAGAATTCAACATTGGGTAAAATGTTGGGTTTTAAGTGGGGGGTGGGTTATTATAGTGTCATTTCAAATTTCTCCTTCTTGAACCTAAGTTTGTTTATTTGAACTTCAGTTTGTTTTAAAAAGTGGAATAAAATTTCAAATTTCATTCCAAATATAAATAAAATAAAATTTTTTCATCACTTAAAGGACATTGTATGTTCACTGGTACATCAATTATGTCATGTTAGTGGATAACTACTTTTTGGATGTGGAGAGTGTAATTTAGTCAGAAACGATATAGCATGAGTGATTGTGGAGTGGAATTGTTCATTGTCTCTATGAACCTTTCTGTTTAGGAATTGAGGATGGGAGTGTGATATGATAGGTTTTGTGGGATAATGATCATGGCATATGGTAACTTGATGTTCTTAATTGAACCTATGGGACTCACATTTTTATTAAATAATATTCAATCACTTTAAGAAGTCAAATCGAATGATTATTAATTATGTCCTTTGTAACTGGAGTAAAATGTGAAAATGGGATCGTGCAGCGAGTACCTGAGACTAGGTGAATTGGGTGCATTTTTATGAATAAATTAAGAAAATTTTAATCTTAATAAGTTTAATTCATAGTGCTCTGCACAATAAATTTGGCTGGGAAATATTAAAATATAGTGCCTTTTTCAAAAATGAAATCATTAAGGTGAGGGAAATTTTGAACCCAGAAGAAGAAGAGAGCAACTAACTTGGTTAAAATTCATTTGAGTTGAGTCAATAAAGTAATGAAATTAATGGACATTAATTTTTTCAACCTATGGGTAGATGAGAATGAAGGTTCCCTTGGTTATGTTTTGAGATCCACTTCATCAAACTTGTAAACACTCCTTAAATAAGATCTTGAATTATAAGGTAAAGTAGGACAATTAATGAGTACATATATAATGCAAGACATACATGATAGTGTATTAATTTGTGATTCTCTTTACTTCTAGTGGATTTTTGAAGATAGTGATTACATCATTTTTGAACACCCTAGAAAAATATATCCCATGGTTTGGTCATGCTCCTCTAGGTATTAAAGATTAATCATGCACTTTTTGAGCTAAAACCCACAAATCATATAGTTATTTTAAAGTACAAAAGAATGTACTTGATTGAGGGAAAACAATGTTTTATGTGTGTGGGAGTTTGGTGTGGCTCATTTTTAATTATATTTTCCACGTTGTTTTTTTATTTTTGTTGACTTTTATAATATCAAACTATTGTATTTTGTGTAATATTTATCAATTGTTGTATTTTGTAAATTACATTATAAATATGTGTTTATGTATTAAGAGTGTGTTTATGTTGATTATTTTTTATTATTTTTCAATAATAAAATTATGTTTTTTTCATTTAAGTAATTCTTTTTGTTGTTAGTTTTAAATAATTTTCAATTCAATAATTTAATTAATTCTTTTGTGAACAAATTATTTACTATTTTTTTCTGTTCTTTAATTAATTCAACTGGTGTTATCAATATAATTTTGTTCAATTAGTATTTTTATTTTTAAATTTAATTAATTCAATAAATAATTATTTAAATAATTTATTGGATAATTAATTTAAACATGTAACAATAATTACATTAATTTTTTCTTAAATTAATTGGCTTATAATTTTTCATAAAATAAATTTATTCTCTTAAATAAAGCATACATAATTTAATTATTTAACATTGTTTTATTTTTTTAGTTTGTAATCATATTATTTTTAATTTAATTGAATATTTTATTAATCCATTTTGTTTTTTTATTATTGTTTTAATTAATTTTATTTTTGTTTTACAGATTACGGTGGAACGACTCACTGTTCCACAATGTTTTATACTGACACAACAACCCCCACCTCAAGGTGCGACCATGAGCATCACTCATGGTGAGACCATGAGCATCACTCACAGTGAGACAGTGAGCATCACTCACGGTGAGACTATGAGAAACAATCATGGTGCCTCCATCACCCATTCATCATGATTCCACTATCATTCCTCGCCACCGATCCACACCCATGCATCTCCACTTCTACATGCCAACTCCCTGCTTCTGTTATAGCAGCCTCCATCGAAGAGCACCAATACACAACACAAGTAGTAGAAACAAATGCATCTCAAATCCAAAGAAACAACTTGAAGCATATCGCAGTAGAATACACTGTAGATTAAATATTCAACAACAGATTTTAGGTGCAGCAACAATGAATCCATATTGAACAAACGTACACCAAACATATATTCCCAAAATCAAACTGAAGATATCAATATCCTAAATACTTACCATGAACTGCCGCAATCCCACGTCATCGTTCAAACCCAACCTTGTCCCTCCTTAACTTTAGTTTTCTCACATATGTGCCGCCCCTGGATCACCTGGCGCCACTATTCCACCCTCACTTCCACAATAGCCACCGCAATGCACCATCATAAGTTTAAACCCCATGTTCTTGCCCCTTCCCACAAGAGACCCCACTTCCACACTACCCCTGAACTACTGCCACAAGCCCTTGCAACCTCCACCCCTCGCTGCGACCTCATCTCCACTTCCGGCTGAACCCGCGCCACTCTGCTCCACTGCATCGTACAAACAGACCCTCCCCCTTAATTCACTTTTTTATAACATATAATAATAATAATATATATATATATATTATGTATTATATTTCATACAAAATATAATAATAATAATAGGTATATTAATAAAACAATATAATCTTATATGTAAAAAATATTAATTTATTTTATATCATAATAATATATGTTATTAATTAAATACAATAGTTATTATATCAATAACAGAATTAGGAATTAAAAAATATATATTCTTATATGTTTTTTATGTAGAATATATATATATATATATATATATATATTAATAAACATTTTTAATTAGTGATATAATATAATATATTTATATATAATAGTTTCATTTTATGACTCACGTGCATTTTTTGCAGAGGGAGGGTTGTGGTTTGGCGCAAGCCAAACTATTTAGTTAGGAGAAACTGCTCCGGTGAACAGCGCGGGAGACATGGAACAGTGAAAGATCCACTTGGAGACCATGGAACTCCTTTGGTGAGATTCTAGAGACTTTGATTATGGGATCATCAGCACTCCTCATGGGCACAAGATCATTAATTCACTTGGGAGCAGGGGGCGGGATGGGGGGCATCAATCTAGACTGGGGAGTGGAGGAGGAGAAACATAAAGCATCACAAAGGCTATAAAATTAGAGGCATCAGTGCATCAGATCATTTTTTGATACTTCTATTCCTAGGGTGGGACATCAAGCACACTCCAACATTGCATCCATCATCGAGCACCAATGATTAGAGATTTCGGGAGATCAAGCAGGGAGACGAATATCGTTATTTTCCTTGTTCTATGTTTTTATGAAAATCATTTCAACATGAACTTCATTGATTTTAATTATATTTATGCACTGAAAACAACTATTATGTCCATCTAAACTCTATTGGGGTTGGGGTAATCTATTTGGCTAGATTTTGTTTCCTCTTATTCATGCACTGCATCATTTTCTGGATCGTCTCTCTCACTGATTGCTAGGTAGTTTTATTTTAAAAACAACAAGGATGAGTGAAAACCAATCTTGTTTGAATCTAAGGGAAAACTATTTCAATCCAAAAAATTCACTGACAAGTGAATCATGCTCAAATGAGAGAGACATAATGAACTCAACTGATAGTTTGAGCCTAGTGACATCTGAATTTTATCACCAGTAGATGAAATGACTTTTACAGTTGAAGAAATGTAAGGGTTATTTCAAAAAAAACTGACCAGACGACAAATCTGGCCAGTTACCTTAAGTCATATCAAAATTTCTTAAACATCATATCATGAATGAGGCTATGCAATATTGAATTGGCTAGTGAAATTTTCCCCCTACTCAACTACTAGTTATTTTCACCACAAGCATTATTGTTGTCTTATCTACCCCCTTTCACTCACCAGTTCACATTCACTTCCTCACACACTAATTTTCACTCACTCCACTTCACCTCCACCTGCTGATTTTGTTTGTTTTTGTGTGTTTTTTTTTCAGTTAATTTTTTTTAGATCACCAAGAACAACATTAGGCCTCTTTATGGTTCGACCTTTTCTTACCACTATTCTAAGTAGTAAGTAGGTTTTAAATTTTAGTTTTTCACCTGTTCCCAATGACGTTTGTGCATGAATTAATACATTATGGTATTATATGGTGGTATTCTATCATGGTATCTCCTTTGTGGTATCCTTTTGAGGAATTTTCATTCATATTATTCCATTCTGGATTGTCCTTCACGGTATTTTGATTGTAGTATTTTGATTTGGGTATTCCATTATGGTTTAGGTGTGTCTTACTGAGTATTGATTTAATCACCCCTGTATAGGATTTTCCCATAGGTATCATGACTTATGTTGATTGTAGACTCTTTGATAGAGTTCTAAGAAGACCATGTCCTGGTAGTGCCTTGTGACACCAGACAGGTTGAGGTGTGTTCTTGCAGCATTTCCGAAGACATTCCCAGTACTTCATACTTTATAGGTCGGACATGTGGCTATAGATCTTTCCATTCTTTGGTATTTCTTTTGGCCCCGTTAAAATTCTCGTACATTCAATATTTTACTCTATTTATGGGATATAGTGGTTTTCATGCATTATTTACTTAGTGATTTTTCATTTTAGATTTTGATTTTGTATATATGTGTGTGTATACAGGTAAATAAAGAAATACCTCCCATTTTTTGGATTTTAAGATGTTGTGTTAGTCCCCATTCCCTAACCTATTACATAAGGGCTTGTGGTTTTCCGAGCATGGGCCCCTCTGGTATGGTTTGTGACAATTATGTCCCAAAATTCAAAGTGGAAAATGTTTATGTTTCTCCTTGTTGTGACCATTATTTTTGAAACATCATTTTGGGTGATCTTTGTGGTCATATTTTCCTCTAATTTATGTGGTAGGTCTTAGATATGTGATCTCTTAAATATTTTTCCTTATATTGTAATGTTTATGGTTTCATGTGATCAAAATTTGGAAATGATTTACTTTTCGGAATTATGAATCATTATCTGTTTTGGTTCTCGGTTTATTTAGCATTGCTTGGGATATTTTATAGTGGATGGTATTCCATTAATATATATTAATATTTCAACAAGAAGACTAATAAGATTCATAACCATAGGGAGACCCACTACATGTCCCACGGTTGTTTCCTCTAAATTTTCTTCATTGTGATAATGGGTGTTAATAGGTAACACATGTGTTAAATGTTCTTCTATATTTTGGAAGTTTTTTATCTTGGGAAACAATGGTTTTGCTACCAAAATAAAAAGATGAATATTCCACCATTGGAAGAAGCTCGTGGTTAATATATTATACTTTTCCATGTTTTTAATCTTTGGAAATTTTGATTTTTTTCACTACTGTGTTTCATTTATTTCATTGATCGACACTAATCATGGTAGTGGGTTAACATGGATGGATTTTTTTGGTTCTGGATGATATTAGGGATCCCAAAAAGTCCATGATAGGTATCTTTTTGGGTTTTATTCTTATGGGTTGATGTGTTCCATGTTGATTGGTGTTTTTAAATGAGATTCTCCTATATTGAATCTTTAATTTTTGGTTTCAAGTCATTAAGTATAATAATATCCTTCTTTGGTATTTGATATTTTACCTTGAGGATTCTATTAAAATATTCTTGGGGTCGTAGAGTTTTTGATTTTGCGTGGAAATTGTGTTTTTAGTTTACTTCCATACGATGTTCATGGTATATCATTTGGTATTGATGTGTTTTTTTAAGTTATTCAATACTTTTGGGACATTATTTGGGAATAAAATGTCAATCATGATTTGAATTTTCACACACAAACCTGATAATTCTCAATTTATTTATTTATTTTTCATTATACTATTATTAGATGGATTTAATGGGATCTTTTTTGGAAAAATGAAAATTTTTTTGTGGACATAAGAAGGAACATAGTTGGCACATATTAAGAAGTAATTTTGCACTAGCCTAGTGAAAACCATAAAATGTAAAATGATTCTCCATCCAAGCTGCAAGGTTTTGTGCTTGGAAGGGAACAATGCCACAAAAACCTTGTATCATCTCCTCCTTCCTTAAAAAAGGAACCAAATGGTTGGTGATAATTAGGATAGACCATGTAGCTAAACTCTGAAGCCTTTTGCATGACACTAGCACCCATGATGGCTCTTAGTTGTGTGCATCGTCATAATTAGCCTCTTATCCCTTTCGTGGTTGTTTTCTTATGAATTGTTTTGACAGATTATCTATACTAAGTTTATATTATACTACACATTCTTCTCTAACATCTAATTCTTTATTTTCATTGTCTTCCATGTGATATATATGCCTATAGAAAACCCATACCCGGTTTTGGGTCTTTCTCTTGGTGATTCTTGATGTCTAGAGTTATTTGGTCCCATTATGGCATGATCCTTCCACAGTTATTTAATGAATTTTATTCATCCATCAGTATTATGTTGGTTTTATTCCATTTTAAATCTTCAAATTGACATTGTTTTTTTTATTTTTTCCCTAATATTTTTAGTATTCCTTAGACTTCCTTGGGGTAGATTTGGATCATTATTTTTGAAGGAAACATTCTTGTGTATACACAAGTAAGAACACACTCACAGAAGGATATATATATATATATATCCTCCTTGTAAAAAGTACCTCACAGACAGGGGAATATGTACATTAGTAAAAATGGTATATATATACATATGTAATGGTGTATATGTGTTTAGGTGTGAGTAGTTATGGGTTGTCTTTGTTAAAAGAATCACGTTTTGAGGTATTTCTCCTGATGCATAGACCTTTAAATTTAAGAATCACTGATTTCATGATTATCATTCCATTTCTTAATGCCAAATTATAATATATATTATTTTAATGAAATATTTACAATGAAATCTATTTTTTCCCACATTGGAATTATTTGTGTGAATTTCTTTATTGAGACATTCAAATCAAATGTCTGATGAGATGCTCAATTGGACTTTATTAATGGATTTTGATATATAAATGGTAATTTTAATTTAAAATAGTGTTTTTAAATTCACATTAGATCCATATTTTGTGTTCTTGGATCTATTTGAACTATTTTTTCACACGAAGTACATGGTAATCCTAGTAGGAACCTCTAAAATTTGTTATCATTAGAAACCCCTCACTGGGATGTGTCCCTTTCCATTTTCATTGTTACAGTGGTGAGAACATCATCAACATGGGTCTTCCCTTATGTATTGATTGTTTGATGGAATTGAGACTATTATTTATGGTAGTTTGATGGTGGTGTTGATATGTGTGACTCATGTGGGGTCTTTTTATTGTTACATATATGGTTGAGTGGTTCCAATTTCATGGCTTACACTCAATTTAGACATATCATTGGAACGTAGCCTTTCTAGTCGATTATCTAAGATGGATTTTCTACTAGTTCAAGATTATTATTAGTGTAGTCAACACTATATATGTACATTGTATGACTTGGGGATGATGCCCCATGGTTAAGCAAGGTAGGTTATGACCAAGTGTTTGGGATGTTTAATTTCATCAGCTGCACCGATAAGATGGATTAGGTTGCAGTGCGCCCTAGATTTTCACCCAATCACCTAGATATTCCCATGTTCTCCAACATTTTTTTTTCTAATCTGGATAATCTATTTTCCTAAAATGCTATGTGTACTTTGGTAAATCTTTCTTATTTACATCTTTGAGTTTTCATATATTCTACTACTCACCTTTTGGGTGTCATTGTGAGAAAATTTATTGTTTAAATGATTTCATGAATATTTTTTTTAAAATGTTTCATAATATATTTCACCCATATGAACACACCCCTTATTTGTTTACACATATATATATATATATCCTTCTCCATAAAATTTCCCATGAAATCCTTTTTAGAAAACCACTTTCTTGGGAATAGGGGAATGGACAATGATTAGTTTTGAAATTGAATCAATGAAAACCCCATGATTATGTAATGTTATTTAAAACTAGTAGAAAATTTTTATTTTATTTAAATAAAAAAAAAGGTAATCGCTTTATGGAGCATAAATACTTATTTATAATAAGCACAACTATATCACTCTCATTGTTTTTAGAATATGGGGTTTCTTCTAGACTAGTCTCTGTCACCATGGGGTGATGTTGGTTCAGTTGATGATGTTGACCAGTGAGGTCATGCTGAGGTATTTATAATTTTACATTTAACTATTTATTTTGAGGATTTTTTTCATTCCCAAAATTAGTTTATTTTATTATATTTTATGTAATTTTTTTCATCACCTAAAACATTTCTAATTGAGTTGTGACTGATGCCTGAAAATAGTTGTAACATTTGTAAGACATGGAATACCCCTCAGGACATGTCCTGGGTCAAAATATGTGGCTGGATTCAGGGTTAACCTGGTTAGGTTTTTGAAATATATTATTAGATTATAAGATCTTTGTGTCCCAAAAACTCATATACATAATATGATTGTGATAGTTGGGACTATAATTTTTTTTACATCCAATGCATTGAGAATTATTTTTATCGCATGATATAACATTTATGGAAAATGATTGGTTATTCAAAGAACAATATGTTTTGATTTCTTGGTGGTCAATAATTATTTATTCCTATAATGTAATATTTTATGTTTTTTCCATAGTCTTATGTTACATTGATTTTATCATCTTATATCATTCTTCAATGTTCATGTTTAAGATTATCACACATTTTATGTCACCTTGATATTCCCCTTGAATAACTTGTATCACTTTTATGAAGTTATTATTTGATTATTCCCTTACTATGAAGTATATATCACTACATTATTATTTCCAACGCTAAGATATCCTTTACAGTATTAAAAGACCAATGAAATATTATGGGGTCATCAAATAATGTCATTGTGTCTCTATTTCAAGTAATTTTGATTTCTTCAAAATTCCCCAAATATACTAGGCATGTGAATCTTTTAGGATTGTATAATGTGTATCCTTATATAATAAACATTAAAATAATGTGTATGAAAGATATAAATTTTAATAATCTTTCATTTTGGTGGTTGATCTAATACAATCAAGAACATGTCATATTAATTGTTGTGGAAGTGTATAAAGTTAAATACTAGTAATATAACATCATAAAAATTATAATGTTTGAAAAAAAATATCAATTCAATTGAAAAATATATTATAAAATAGCAGTGATATTAATTAATTTTTAAAATATGGTGATGAACTGGGTTCTCAATGTGGTGAGTTTTCTCTAACATGACACAGGTTCATTCAGGGTTATGGTTTTAACCTTAATTCAATGAAATAGAGTCTACAAAATCATATAATAAAGATTTTGAGATGAAATATCATCATGTATTAAATAATTATTAAATGGAATATGTGGGTTAAATGGGTTATGTGATTGTTTAATTTATAGGTGAATTTTGATTCGAATTTCCATTAATAATCATTCCCTAAGGTTCAAGGATATAAATTAATAATCATTTTTGTATACTAAGTGTAATATAATGGAAATGAATTATTCATACAATCATAAACACCATTTATAATTGTGGTTATGGAAATTTTATGTCCATAAATCTTAGATGAACCATTTTACAACACTGTACCATTACTGAAGCAACTCAATATTTAACTCGGTAGCCTATTTTTATTTCCAGCATTGATGATTAATATGTTTAATAATTTAAATTATATGATTAAAAATTTGTAGTCTATTGAATCTAATTAAATTTATATTTTTTAAAATTTATCATTTAAATGTAGACATAAAATATATTTAAGGATATTTTTAAAATTTTCTTTCTAAAAATTAAGTATTCCACATATTATCTCAATTAAATTAAATATAAAATGAATGTTATTTTTTAAAACATTAATATTTTAATTTATGTTCTACATTTATATGTAATAAATTTAATATTTTAATATAAAAAATATAGAACACTATGAATAATATCCCTTTTTACATTAATTAATTTTAATAATATTCATATAAACAAAATTATCCATATTCTTACCATGTAATATAAGAAATTTTTAGTATTAAAATACTTTTTAATTTTTTAAAACCATTATGTCCTTTTATACTTATGACTATATTGATCGTAAGTAACATATAACAATATATATTATAATATTTTAATTAAATATATTTTTTTGTTTTATTGTATATTTTTTGTGAATTATATAATATTATATATTTTATTAAAAGTTATAAAACATTAATATACCTATAGTATATATTCATACGCAATAACAATGTATATAATGTTTATATATCAGATGAAATTATATCTTATGGCTATAAAAAAATGTATATATATATATCATATATTATTCCCATATTTGGACATTCATGTGTTACGAAAACAATATATCATACTGAATGACTTCTTGATCAACTTTTCATCTAAATTTATACAATTCATCCATCATTTAATATATTCAATCAATTTTATGACCTTTAATGAAAAACAAAAGGATAATTATTTTTTTGTCATAGTATTTTAATAAACATGTGTTCATTATAAATATCATGTTGTGTTACAATATAACCCATAAAATAATTTAACCCGTGATATTTTGTTTCATTGATAAAAACAAATGAGGTAATTCTATCGCATTATGTATTTAGATTCAATCATTTCATCCATAAATCATTTGGTTTCTTTAGAAAACATTAAATAACTTCATGGAATTTAGTTTTTAATAATTTATTATCCTATGATAGTATTCATACCAGTTATTCTCTATAATATCGATCATCTTCAAATGGTACTACCTCTAGGCATAGGACTTGTGATTGGCCAGTCATGTACTTACTCAAATTTGATAAATAAACCACATCATTCACTTGGGAGTGGTTTATGGAATTACCAGAAAGTAAATTACAATACACAAACCATCAATGATTTTGAAAGGGGAAATGTACCCGGGTCTTAACTTTCCTCTCTCCTAAAATCTCATAAAAATCTTCTATATGGATATTCTGAAAAATTCCACATCTCATATTAAAAAACCAGAACTATTCTATAGTTATCATTATATATATTTAATCAAGATATTTAAATTTTAATATTTTATTTATTTATTTAAATATTATATGATTTTATTAATATTGAATTTTTCATAACAATATACTTCCTTAATCTCTATCCAATGATGTTATAGTTTTACATGATTTTATTTCACGACCCTCATATTGTTCCATCTGAATCTCTTATATGAAATTTTTTATATTAGAACTCTACTAATTCATGGTATTGATATCAACCACCATTAAAGTCTTCTGTATTGGGTAACATCATATCATTTAGAGATTATATTTTCTATTTTAAATGAATATTACTATAATTATGCTAAACCGTGATTAATTTCAACTCCCTATTTGATTAAAATTGACAATTAAACATAAAAATAAATGTCGAAAAAAATTCTTGATCAAATATAATTTAAAATCGTTATTCATACAGCATTACCATTTCGATTATAAATATCATATCAGGTTGATCTAGTATGAGGTATTATTGAATAGTAATGAAATGAAATGAAATTGTAATGAGATCAACTATAATGAAAATGAAATTATAGAATTTGTAAGTATTTTTAAGAACCAAAAAAAGCCCATTTTTTTTATTCCTACAAATTTATTCTTGTGGAGGTAATTTTTATATCATTCTTATTGAATTCATTTATTTAAATTTACATATATAGCATACAATGTTTTGATATATATATTGATTAATCTCTAAATATTATTTTCCTCCACAATTTACAATTTAGATCTACAAATATATTTATTCCTCGGGGTTTTATGGATACGTTTTGAGTTATATGCCTTAGTAAATAACACTTTTATTGGTTCAAGAAATATTGTGCAGTTAGAGTCACTGATAAAATATTACCATCTAATTTTGATAATGTTTATCTCTATGAATGTGAATTATTGAAAATCATAAATTTTTCAATATATTTTTCACACTATTAACTGTAGATATATTTTCATCGCATCATTATTTTTAATAACACCTTAGAAAACTCAAAATAATTTATATGGTATTTTTTTCTCCGGGACAATCAATTGAAACGGGTCATAATTTACCACCATGTTAATTTTCATGAGAGAACAACCAAATCTCTTCATTGATGCATCATTTATAATAAAAAAATCATTCAAGAAAATAGGATACTTGTGGTATAGTTATATAGAGAAATATTAAATATAGTTCCTTTAAATTTTATTTATATCCCTCTATCTAATATAAATTACCTATTATCAATTTTAAATGTTTTAGGGGATTTCATAGTTATGAGAAATGTTTCCAAAAATATATATAGAATCGATAAAATATAAAAAAGCTACATATATATATTTCTGTGGATATATTAATATATTCTTAAACATTGTTTTTCTATTATGTGTTTACAAATTTAATCTAACTTGTAATTACATGACCCAAGAATAATATGTTTTATATCCTAAAACCAGTCCAAAAAAATTTGTTAAAACATTTATCATTTCTTAATATATTTATCATAATATACAAACTATATTTATTTATTTATTTACACATATATTATATGTGATTATCACCTATTATTACATTGCATTTTTTACAATAAACATTGTAGAATCTTCTCAATAAATCCATGAATATATAAGGGTCATTTTTATGTATGAATAACATAACTTTGAATTTATTGTTACAATATTATGAATGAATGATTTTCTTAGGTATATCCCCCCTTTTTTCAATAAATGAGGATATCTATGTCAATTTTCAACCATTAATTTGTACCAATATCCCTAAATATTATCAAAGAAATCATCAATATATGGTAGAAGATACATATTCTTGATCAGGATGTTGTGATGTTCATGATAATCAATAAAATGGAAAATTAATTTTTCATTTCTCGTGATATATTGAACTGTTGAAAAACATGGTGTTTTAGTTGGTCATATAAAACTTTTTTTACATATTCCATTAAATTTATTCTTCAATTGATATACTTAAATAGGAACCATTAAATAAGCAATCTGTGATATGTTCATCAAACCTGGTACGTGTTCAATACAAAATTCAACCTTTAGTTTTGGTGGAAGAAAGGGTAATTCATTATGAAATACATCAAAAAATTCCAACATAATATAAAAATATTTAACATTTTGTAACCCACCAATCAGTTATAACATTTAACCCTCGTTATTGAGTATCATGATACACATTAATATTTTTTTCAAATGGAGACAATCAGGATTCTTGATTCAATATTAGATTATAGGGTGATTTGAGGTCTCCAATGAAAATATCCAATCCCGATTATTGATATGTACTATATATAGGTAGATCCAATGGATGATTAATATATAATACAATTCCACCAAGGGATGTATAGTTTGGAATTAATCATTTAACCACCAAGTTGTTACAATTGTTATTCAGTACACACGGTTTTAGGTGGTGAATCAACAGTATTTGAAATTTTTTGTTATATTAACATATTTTAGGATCATTAAGAAAATAATAAAATTTTAGTTCTTCTTTGGATGATGAGTGTAGATTTAACAACATTTTCATCATGACCCACATGAGAAATATTTCTTTTATATTATTTCCCTTCATCCATGTATTAATATGTCTTTAACATCGATACATGTCTGACTGACTGAAAATTATTTTTTATTATAAATAGACACATTTGAGGTCAAAGTGAGAAACCATAAGTTCCAAAAAGCACCCAACAATGACAAACATAAGATCAGAAACAACCTCATCCAAGCCAAAGCAGCAACCGCTAACTCCAAAGAAGCACCACTCGACGATCCCATGCAAGCATGGTCCCTCCCAATGGCAAGCCATCCCTCTGTATCCACCACATCCTAAATGGCCTGTAGAGGAATAAGCAGCACACTCTAGCCCATCTGAGCCGAACTGACCCATCCGAATTCCTCACACAATAATATTGGTAACTCAACAAAGCATATCATAGGAAATAACTAGGTCTAATAACTAGGTCTAAACTAGAGTTTCACATGAACTTATAAACACATTCTTATTTACTAGTGTCTAAAAACTAGATGTGAGATAATAATTATGATAGTGGAGAGACTATTCATTATGTATGATATAATAGTCCAACTAATAAATAAAAATATTAATAATTAATCAGATTAAAAACTAAAATATGGAAAACAAGTCATACAAATAATGAAAAAATGGTACCCAAGGTGAAAAGAAAAACTAGAGTCTAAAATTGTGGATAGTAAATAATAAATAAATTGTGCAGTGCACGAAGTTCATCTTAGTCTTCCACCAACTCTATGTAGAACTACTCATCAATTAGTATTGTCCCCTTTCCCTGACTCGGATCTCAATAGATGATAACTTCATACACATCAGGGCGACTATGTTGGGTGTGAATAATAAAACCCTATAATACACCACCAATTCATCATATACAAATTTTCACATTTATAATAGGTTGACTCCATGATAATAGTAAATGTGATGGAAATAAGAAAAACACACAATCATGAACCTGGTGTTCATGCGTAATCATGAATCTATAAACCCTAAACCATACCTACATGATCTCTAAGATAAAAAAGATAAAAAATATATAATTGAAATGACAAGAATAATCCACAAGGCTATATAAATTTCACTCATAATACCTAAGGCATCAAGTTGACATGCTACTTAGATTCCATATAACATCGATTTGACATCCTATATAGAATACAAAAGGCATTTAGTTTCATCATTTTTCTAAAAAACCATATAGATTCTAGTTCTATCAAGGAATCTATGATATAATTTTACACCATCATCACAATGAAGTATTGGTTTTACTCCCCCTTAAGGGGTATTCATATACAGATGATTACATCTCCTGTGTACTAAGCATTAAACATACAATTTCATGATAATAAAACACTAGTTATAATGTTTTAAATAGACCTAAAATGGAATCAATAGATTCTTAGTAGCAGTAAGTAATTTATGTGAACCAATATAGAATAGGTTGATCAGATACTCTAAAAAATATAATATAACAAGAATGATATATGGGTAACATTGAAATAGACTCACCCCTATGAAACTAGCATTAATATATAAAAAACCTTGATTAAACATTAATAATACTATTTAAACAAGTGTATATGAGAGACCAAAATAGTAAGAAAATTTCTACTCAATGATTTTGATGAAAAAATACATCTTGTTCGTGACCTGACCCATGTCGAGTCTTGAGCTGCAACTAGCTCAATCCTGCCTCAATAGGCTCAGGGATGGAGACAACCACCGAAGGCAAAATACGAAAAGCCTATTCTTTATTACACACTTAAACATGATTTATTTCATAAAATTTCACTTAAAAAAAGTAGGAGGGTTGATAAGTCTACTATCATGGTAAATTAATAATATTAAATAAAAACTTAGAACATAAAAAAACAACATATTTATTGAAAACTTCTTTTACATGACCACAACATTCCTTCATACTTAGTATTTCATGGGATAACCTGAGGACAAGAATAATAAAAGGGGGACCTATAAAGCCCAGTATGGGAGTAAACAAGTAATAACATGAAGAATACATTACATGTTAGCAATATTAATATCAATAGAGTATAAGAGAAACATGAACATAAATTTATGATATGGCATGACTATCATAACATGGAAATGCGGTATCAACATTTTACATGATATTAGTATGGGCCAAGTCTCATTGCACATGGAGCATGAGTAAACCCTCATTGCACATGAATTAGGGTGATTAAACTCACTTTTCACTTTAATGAGCATGAGTGAACCCTCATTACACTTGACATATCATGATACTAATCTTTTCCCAATGCATTGGAGCACTATCAGGGTGCACCCTTCTTAATCATTTCATTTCATGCATAAGTGTGCCACATGGATCATACGACATAGATTCATTTAACATCATCATTTATTACATGATAAAGGAATTTGGAATTCATACACAAAACACTATAATCAATATATAAATTTTCATAAATTTTAATACCATTGATAGATAAATGGGCATGGTATTCACTACACAATGATGTTGGCTTAGAAAATCACGGTACAATTTCAGCAGCATAACGACGTGACATAAGAATTCATAAAAAATGGTTGATTAAAGAGAAATGGGCGTCTCATCATATTTACATGAAATTTACTGTAGGGGGTTAATATATACACATGTACTAATATATTTAATGGAATTTAGATTCATAATACAAAATAATTTTTTGAATGAAAATGAGGAGAGGGAAATCCCTTATGAAATTTCGGTATGGTAACAGGTGTAAATAGGAGGCATTAATGTGAGGTAAAGGGGTATCACATCATTAAAACACCATGAGGAAAATATTAATAGGTTTGAAATCATAATCCAACATTTTTAATTGAAAATAAAAGTTCATAACAATATAAATAAATTTGGGCAAAATGAGAAAGGAAAAAATCTGCTGCATGGAAATGTGATCCCAAAGGCTTTGGTAGGCCTACAAGAGGGTTCATGAGAGATTGAGGAACTATAAAATGATAATAGAGAAAGGAGGGAATAATAGGGACAATATAAAAGGGTTTTTTGTGATTATAATTTGGATATTGGTTCGGTTTATATTGGAAAAACGAGGGAATTCATTATTATTTAGGTTTTGGACACTAAATATTAAAATAATCAAAACCAAAAAAACAACTATTGGTTTCTACCCATGGTTTTTGTCAAAGGGGAGTAGAAAACATTTTTTTATAAGTAATATTTAATAAATTAAGAAAATATTATACTTTCTTTTGTGGAGGTGAGTCACACTCTTAAGGAAATCATTGTAAACATTAAAATGTTTTATAAGACATGGAAGGTCCACTATGGCACCATAAAATTAATCAAAAAAATAAAAAATAACATTATTATAATTTTAAAACATATTATTGCCAAACATACACAGTATGATATTTTAATAAATAACTATTTGGTCATTATTATGTCATCAAACAAATTATATATTTTAACGGTATTTAATTTTTACGCAAAAATTGGACTGTCTTGGAAAATTATGAAAAATTTGCCATTGGATAATTTGAACGTCATGATTCCAAAAATAATATTATTTTTATATAAATAATTTTACAAGTATTTGAATTTTTATTTTAAAAATAAAAAATATATATTTATCGAAAATTCATGTGTTTGGACAAAAAACCACTTTCCATCCTTAATAAAAATTACAATTGTATTCCTAAAAATTATATGATCATTTCTATTTAATAAAATGTAATTTAGTAATAATATTTTATTAAAATATTACTGAATTCAAAAATCCATTAATTTATCCAAATAGATTCTTCTATTTAATATTAACTAAAAAATAATCTGTGTGCTATAAAAACTATTTACAATGTAATAATAATAATATGAATGTATATTTATATTCTATAAAAAAATATTGAACACAATCAATGTTCTTGGGGATTGTTACATAACCCCTTATAACACCTTCATAAGATTTAATTGTAAGGTGTGTGATGGTGAGAGACTCTTGGGGTGGGTCAGATAACATCTCTCAGTTGGTAATCCCTATCAACTTCCACTTCTCCCGTAGGTAGTTCTATTCAAGATTAATGTGTTGTAGTTCGGCTTGGTCATGGTTAAGAGTGAAGCCAAATGATGCTACCTCATTTATGAGCTCTGAAAAAATGGCTTCGTATGGTGCCATTCTACTAGATGAGTTCATCGCTTCCTTTTTCTGAGTAAATTAGATTCGGTTAAACCCAATATTTATTCTAATCATGTCGCCACTATTCAACGACTATATTACCAAGAGAAATAAATATTAACGGTATTTTAAAATCCAAAAACACAAAACCAAGGAAGTTCATATTACCATTTTTGATAATAAGACATTTAATTAGATCAAGATGAATATTCATTAACAAATGTTTTGGTTGATACAATATTCCCCCCTTAAAAAAATTCTCCCTAGAAATTTACTTTTACCAAACTAAAATAGATGAGGGTAAATCTGCTTCATCACCTTCTATGATTCCCACGTTGCATCTCCAAAGTTTTGGTTTCACCACAACACCTTGACTAGGGCATTGTCTTATATCAGAGAACATTTTCCCTACGATCTAAGATCTTCACCAGATTCACATCACAGGAGAGTTAATTATCCAATGGTACCACCTATGGATTGAGTACCTGTGATGGGTCTTGTATGTACTTCCTCAGGAGTAATACATGGAAAACTATGTCTCCAACATCAAACTCTAGGTCTCGTTTATGATTATTAGCATAGGGATTTCTTCAACTCTGATCATCATTGATGTGCTGTTGGATTATATTAACCATACCTGCTATTTCTTAAATCATTTCTAGACTTATGAGTTTTCTCTCCCCTACATCATCCCAACATTCTAGTGTTCTACACTCATCCTATAAAGGGATTCATAAGGATCCATTTAGATTCTTGAGTGTCAACTGTAATTATAAGAGAGCTCAATCCATGAAATATGTTGACCACATCCTCCTTTTAGGTCCATTGAGAATGTTATCAATATTTCCTCAAGTGTTTGGATAGTCCTCTCTGATTGGACATTAGTTTCAGGATGTTAATCTATAATTATGTTCATCTCAGTATTCATAGCATGTTAAAGTCTCTTCCAGAACAGAGAGTTGAATCTTAGATCACGATCGGATACAATAGATTTCTGTACTCCATGAAGCCTTACCCATTCTTTGATATATATCTTTGAATTTTTATCCAATGATAAATCCTCTTGAATTTTAATGAAGTGTACAGTCTATGTAAGATGATCCACAACAAACAAGATAACATTGTTTCCTTTTGATATCTTCAGAAGTCTAGTGACAAGTCCATGGTTTTGTTCTCCCTTTTCTATTTTGGTATGGGTAATGGTTTTATAATCCCCTTAGACTAGTTCCTCTTAGCTTTCAAAAGATCATAGACCTGGCACTTTGATGTATACTTAGCGATACCCTTTTTTATGTTATCACATCAATAATTCTCTCTAAGATCTCGATAAATCCTTTTGATTCATGGGTTAATGGGAAAATTCGAACTACATGAATCATCCAAAATTTCATTCTTTTACTCTGGATTTGATGGAATACATAGTCTTGTACCAAATCTCATAATTCCTTCTTAATTAACATTGATCTCCAAGTATTTCAATTTTCTCAAAGTTACCACATTCTTTTTAATTTCCACATCATCCTTTTGAGCATCCTTAGCCTATAAAAAAGTGACAGTTTAACAATTATTTGTGAATGGATTGATGATGTTGCCTTATTTATGATTCCAATTTCCATCATAATAAAATATAAAAAGATTGAATCCTTTTCAAGTCTCATTAGTAATAGAATCACTGGGTCATTTCTATTTTGATCATCCACCACCTAGTTTTCATTACTAGGGATGTAATGGATTGAGCAGTTGTAGTCTTTGATTAGATCAAATCATCTTTTTTGGTGCATATTCAAATATTTCTGGGTGAATATATACTTTAGTATTTTGTGATCCGTATATACTTCACACTTCTCCCCAAATAGGTAATGTCACCATATTTTTAAATCGATGATTTATGACACCAACTCCAGATCATGTGTTGGATATTTTTTCTCATGAACATTCAATTTTCATGAAGCATAGGGAATGACTTTGTCATTTTTCATCAACACACATCCCATTCCCTTCTTCAATGACTCAATATATACCAGAAAAAGTTATCTACTTGTGGGTAGTGTGAGCACGGGCGTAGTGATAAGCCTTCATTTCAACTACATGAATCACTCGTCACTTTCAACACTCTAAGAACACTTAACTCCCTTAATATTTTGATTGGTAATAGGGTTTCACAATCATGAGAAATATCTCATAAATCAGCATTAATATCCAGCTATCCCATGGAAGCTATGGATATTCGTCGACAATGTTGGCCTTATCCATCCCTCAATTGCAGCTGTAATTAATGGATCCACAGATATCCCATTACATGAGAACATATGAACCAAGAATGAGACTTCCTTCCACCATAACTCACAATTTTTATACTTTTAAAGGATATTCTCCTTTCATAAGGTCCATAGTACAATTCTTATATTCTTCCCACTCTCCTCCATGGTTTTGGAGTATACTAGAAATTCCTCTATAAATACTATCACAAATTTTTCGAGTTAATCTCTAAAGACTCTATTCATCATTAACTTGATGATTTCTGGAGCATTGGTGAGTTTGAAAGGCATTACAATGAATTGATAGTTCCTTTACATTTTACAAAAAGTAATCTTGGGGATATAATCTTTATTCAACCTTGCATGGAAATATCCAGACCGCAAATCCATATTGTAGAAGTATTGTGATCCATGTAGTTGATAGAACAAGTCAAAAATTAGGGGAAGAGGATACATGTTCTTTATCGTGATTTTCTTGAGCTCGTGATAATAAATGGAAAGGAACATTGACCAATCATTATTTTGGACTAAGAGGGATAGTACACCCCATAGTGAAGCACATGGGAATATAAACCTTTTATCTAGATTATCTTGTAGTTGTTTCTTCAACTCCTCAATCTCCAAAAAATCCATTCTATATAGAGTCTTGGATATTGGAAATTCCCTGGGTATATGATCAGTAAATAATTCAATATCTCTTCTTTGAAGAAGACCATGGAATTTCTCAAGAAGAACTTCATCAAATTTTCTCATAATAGGCATGTCATCAAAGATGGTTGCTTCTATAGACTCAATCATCTGAGAATGATATGTGTTATCATAGAGAAGTATTATAGATGCTTGATATGATTGTGCTAAATAAGATTCATCATCCTCCTTTCATTGGTATAGAATCGGGGGGTCAATTCCCCATATAGACAGCGATTTCCCTCTCATGGAAATTTATGTTGTCACTATATAAGGAAATCCAATCCATGCCAATAATTGCATAAAATTCCCCGAAAGTGAGTATGATGATGTTTAATAGGATGTTCAAACAACAAAATTTAACTAGGGAGGATTTATATTCATGGGTTTCAGTGATTTCCACTTTTTTCTTTATCACCAAAATCTTTACTTCCATGATTTGTAGTGGTGTTGGGATCATTCTATCAAACACTCAGGATATAAAATAATTTGTAGAACCAAAATAAAAAAGTATGTTTTATTTTATAGAATAAAAAACTACAGTACCTATAAACACTTTGTTTTTGGGGTTCACTTCGTTGGAAGTAATGGAAAAATCTCTCCCTGGCTGCCTTGGAGGTTGTTGTATGGCTTTGAAAACACTTGGCATCAAGAATTTGTTTGAAAAGGGCCCTGGTTCTTTCCAGTTTAAGAAATGAACAATGTGTTGAAGGTCAAATGGAGTGTTCCTCTCCTCTGTCATAGCCATAGGTTTTTTTGTTGGGAGTTAATGGCCAGGTGCCCTTGTCTTCCACACATAAAGCATTTCCTCATCCCCTTCAGGCAATTTCTAGGGTCCTTATTTCCGCACCATTGGAATGTGGGGTCTTAGAATTTCATAGAATCATTGAATTTATCTATCAGAACGATAAAAATAAATTCTACCATACAATTCTTATCCACGTGATACCCCTACGAATCATCGATCACCATTTAGACTTTGAGGGAAAATTAGACAATTTCCTCATAGCTCTCGAAGTCATGGATCACTAGGGTGTTCAAGAGGCTCGATTTTATCCCACCAAAGAAGTGGTAAACCATGCATTTGAGGGTAACAAAAAACCAAAGGCATATCATGAAAGCATTTTGAATTTTACCTCATACACTCTGATGGATTCATCCACTACTTTCTTAAGGGAAAAGAAGTCCCTTCCCATCTTATGTCAGAGGGTGTGAGGGAAATATTTATCTAAAATAATTTTATAGATGTAATTTCATTCCAACACATCAATTTACTCCTCAGGCTTTTTAATTTTTAATAATCTCCACAATTTATCATCTTAACCCTCCATATGATAATCATCAAGAAGAAAATTCTGTTGTTCGGAAAAATGAAGGATGGAGAAGATATTTTCAATGGATTTGATCTATTGATTGGTAATTGAGGGATCATATTATACATTAAAATTATGAGGTATTTGTTTCATGAAGCACTTGATTGTGACTTGTTCTTTTTTAAGGGGGGTGAACATTCCTCTTGACCCTTGTTTCTATTCAAATCATGAGTTAACTGAGAGATTATCATGACAATGTTTGTGATTCCTGCACCGATTGGATTGGGAATCTCATTAGAACTATCAAAAAATTGATCTTCACATCAATTTTTAGCCTACTTCTCCATATTACCATCCTTTGGATGGAATAAAAATAATGCTAGGGTTAAAACATAAAGGGCAACCCAAAGACAAAAATTGATGAATTATTAATTACATTTATTTCATTAACTTATCTATGTTTTCCATGATCTACTTACCAATATATATTCTTAGGGGAATTTTTTATTCCCTTAATAATGGTTCATACTAAGATTATTAATTTACCAAATAATATCCCCTAGAAGTTTCATAACCATGAATGAAGAAATGCATGTTGTTATGAACCAGTTCCCATTGGAGTCTAGCTCAATGTAGTGTTTTTTGGTTTTACCCCTAGATACATCTGTGCTAGAGCCGTCTCTACCTGCTCGTATCCAGACATGGATGTATTTTCTTGATAAACGACTTAATCAATTATCACCAAAATTTAGGGATGTTTTTATTTTACATAGCCTTATCCCTATGGATTTCACTAGTGTTTTATAATCCTAATCCAAAAAATAACTAATCTTATCCTCTTAAACCAACTGTAACAACCCTGCTCTTTATTACATACATAAACATTATTTATTAAATAAACATTCACATAAGACAACTCTGAGAATAGAGAGGTATAGTTTATTAGTAAATTATGAACATTACATAACCACATTGAAAATGAAACAGACCATCATTATTGAAACCTACTTTTACATGACCGCAACATTCGTTTGAACTTATCATTGTATGAGATAACCTGAGGACATTCCTAAGAAAAGTGTAAGACGTAAAGCCTAATAAGGGAGTAAACAAGGAATAAAATGAAGAATAAATTGCATGTTAGGAAATAGTCATATCAATTGAGCATAATAGATACATGAACATAAAGACATGATGTAACATGATTATCATAACATGGAAATGTTTCATCAATATTTAACATGATATTTGCATGATCCAAGGATCATTGCACATTGATCATTACTAAACCCTCATTGAACATGAATAAGCATGAGTAAACCCTCATTTCACATTAATTAGAATGATTAAACCGTCATTTCACTTAACATATCATGATACTAATCTTTACCCAATGCATTGGATCGCTATGAGGGTGCACTGTTCATAATCATTTCATATCACGCATAAGTCTTCCACATAGATCATATAACACAGACTCTTTAAACCTAATAATATATTCCATGAAAATGGAATTTAGAATTAGTACACGAAATGGTATAATCAAAAAGTAAATGTGCATAATGGTGAATACACTAAATAGAGAAATGGGCATGATATTCACTACACAATGACATTGTCTGGGAAATTCGCGATGCAATTTTAGCAGCATAACAGCGTGAAATAAGAATTCATAAAAAATGGTTGATGATATAGAAAGGGTTATCTCATAATATTTACATTAAATATACATTAGGAGGTTCAAATAGATACATTTCCCAATATATGTAAAGGAATTTAGATTTATAATACAAAAGAATTCCTTGAATGCAAATTAGGAGAGAGAAATCCCTTACGGAATTTCAAAATGCTAACAGGTGTAATGGCCGGTATTAATGAGAGAGAAATGGGGATATCATCATTCAAACATAAATATGGAAGTATGGGTGAGATGATAAATCATAACCCAGCATTTTTATTTGAATATAAAAGGCCATAACTACATTAATAAATTTCAAAAAAACTGACAAAGGAAGAAATCCCTAAATTGGAAGTGTGATCCAAAAAGGCTTGGGAGAGGCTTGGGAGTGGATTCATGGGAGATTGGGGCACTAAAATAGGGTAAATGAGAGAGCGGGGAAGATTAGAAATGTGTTAAAATGTTTTTCAATGTAAATAAGTGGGGTATTGTGTAGGTTTATATTGAGAAAGGGAGGGAATTCATTATTATTTAGGTTTTGGACACTACACATTAAACTAATCAAAAAAATAGGCCATCATATGGTTTTTTCCCATTGATTTTGAAAATGGTGTGCAGCAAACATTATTTTATAAGGTCAATTTACGAAATTCTTAAAATATTAGGATTGATTATGTGGAGGTGTGTCACACTATCAAGGAATTCATTTTAAAAGTTACAATATTTTATATGTATTAGAGGGTCCACTAAGGCACCATAAAATTAATCAAAAAAATATAAAATCACATTATTTTAATATGAAAACATATATTGGTAGAAAAAAAATTAGTATTTTATTTCTTCACTATTGGGCCATTATGATGTCATAAAACACAATATATATTTAAATGGTATTTAATTTTTACCCAAAAATTCGGTTGTCTCAGAAAATTATGAAAAATTAAACATTGGATAATTTCATCACCCAATTTAAAAAAATAATATTAAATTTATATAAATAATTTTCTATATATGTTTATATTGACTTTTATAATAAAAACCTACATTTATCGAAAATTAATGGGTTTTGACCAAAAAAACATTCAAACCTTTATAAAAATTAAAATTTTATTCATATAGATTATAAGATTATTTATATTTAATAAAAAGTAATTTAGTAATAATATTTTAGAAAAATATTATTTTAATCAATGATCCATTAATTCAACAAAATAGATTTATTAATTTAATATTAAATACATAATAGTATTTGTGCATTAAAAACTATTTATAAAGTAACAACAAAAAAATGAATGTGTATAATTTATTCTATAAAAAATAATGCACATAATCATAGTGCATGAGTATTTTTACAAAACCAATTTTAACACCCTTATAATACCTTAGGGTAATGTGTGATATGGTGATAGACTCATGGGGTGGCTCGGATAACATCTCCTTGGTGGTAATCTCTATCAACTTCCACTTCTCATGTAGGTAGTTCTGTTCAAGCTTAACGTGTTAAAGCTCAGCTTGGGAATGGTCAAGAGCGAAGCCCAGTGACACTACCTCATTTCGGAGATCCGACAAATGGGCTTTGTGTGGATAAATTCTACTATATGAGGCCATCATTTCCTTTGTCTTAGTAAATTATATTTGTTAAATCCCAATATTTATACTAATCATTTGATCGATGTTCAACAACTATATTAGAAATGGTAACAACGCTTAATGGTATTTTAAAATCCGAAAACATAAAACCATGGAATTTCATATTTTTTATATAACCATTTTACGTTATTATACACTTAAATAGACGAATTGAATTTTCATTAATAAATTTTCAGGTCGTTACACACAATAACTCGGGGAGGCATTTTCCTATATACCTGTACACACAGAAACACAACCAACGCATTGCAAAAGTTCCAAGGGAAAGAATAAAAAAATGAAACATATGGTAAAAAGAAAAAACCTACATGGTCTACTAAAATAGTACGAGTATAGTATTGTAAATAAAATGGAAAATTGGAAAAAATACACACACCAATAGAAACAGTCTCCCAACCTGATTTAAAATAGAAATATAATGTAACTGAGAAAGCCCTGATCCTGTAACCCCAACTATAACCAATGCATGTTTTCCAAGTACTAATAACACAAAAAAAACCCTTCAGTCATGATCAAAAATATTTTTCATCTTCATAAAGAATTATATGTGTGGGAAAAGCCAATGTTGTGGTGAGAATAAACATACTCAGTATGATGCCCAAAAATAATGGTGTGTAGTAAGAGATATAGTAGTAATGAAAAAATGTAGAGGAACAAATTACATTAAAATAGTACAACTCAACCCAAAAAATAAGTGAAGTAAGCTCATCCAATCATAAGGATATAGAAACAGGGATAATATAAAATTAACATTGAGTCTTTTCAACCTCTAATAGGAGATTATAATAGTCCATCCATGAGAATATGGAAATAGATATCTTGTGGCATACCCCTGTGTGTATTCACCTCTAATAGAATGATAGTATGAAAAACCCAAGGATTGTGTACTAAAATAGGATATATATATATATATATATTCTTAGTAATATAAACCCAACATGAATGTAAGGGGGTCTCCATCACACAGATCAGCCCAGGAAAAGAATATCCAATACTCCCAAAAGAAACCACAAACGATAACCAGTATTACTCAAGTATTCTGTGAACCACAAGTCAAAGGGGTTCAAATACCACACCTCAATACTATCCAGTTTTTGTGGGTATGTCTCGCCAGCATGGTTTCATGTTGGATCAAATGGACACGTCTCCGTGGGGAATGCTCCCCTCTAACTTGTGAGTCTAATGTAGAATCAAATTAAGCCTTTCAATTAATCCATGTAAGGGGATGGTGAAAAATATAAGTAGAGGACCCACACAAAAATACATTATGGGGATTCCATGCTAAAACATTGAGGAATGACACTCTAGTGTTTCATGTGTATTCCACTCAGAAGTAGATGATCGGGGACCCATTCCCTTGTTGATAGTGTATTCCACTCTAAATTAGCTGATATTGTACCTAAACCCATGTTGATGAAGGATTCCACTCTGCTTTTCCTAGATGACCCATGCCCATGTTCATTAGGGTGATTCCACTCAGAAGTCTCCAATATGATCTCTTTGTCACTATGGTTATCAAACACTTCTTAAATATGTAATTGTCTCAATACAATGTGCATATTAACCTAGATGTCCAAACTGTATTGACCATCAAGTTCTATGTGGGAAAACACATAGGATAGGGTATTCACTACCCCAATTGGAGATCCAATAAATTTTTTGAATAACTTTGTAATACACCAGAAACATGACTCATCAGGCCTATGCCTCATTCCGAAAAATAATTACCTAGATTATTCCATTGCGATACTCTCAGAAAAACAAAAGGGATTAAAAACTAGTTCATCAAAAAAGGATACACAATGAGAAGGATAAATATCACAACTACGCATAGGAACCGACCCTGATGGGTCCCCTATCATTATGTTATTTTAAACACCCGAATTTAGTCTCCAAAATTCCACCAATTTTCCAGGGTCATGCCACTACTGACGGTATGTTAATTGTGAATCACATTCAGACGCCACATCAGATACAAGAAACCCCATAAATATTAATTAATCTGTTATTCTTAAAAATAAGAGTTCAATACAACCAATCCATGAAACCAACTCTTTAAAATTCAAAAACAACCTAAATATATTCATCTTGAAGAGAGGAGAATGTGGCCACTGACAGTGCATTAATCAAACATATGGTTTATGAGAAAACAACGTTTGAAGCTACCTCAGAATGATTTGATCTGGTCTGGCTTGTACTAGCCAAACTACTCCGCATGGGCTGGCCCACTGCTAACACCGCCCCAACCAAAGGTCTGGTTTCCACCATCACATCAATGCATCCAACTAGCATCCGCACTTTGAGGTGGTTTTCACTGCATGGTTTGCGCCACGTGGTCATTCTCGGTCGACCATCAAGGCCATGTGGCAAGCCACATCACAATAGTGTATGGCCATAGTGCCACCACAACTCTATGGTCTGTCGTAGTGTGGTCCGCCACCATAAGTCACATTCAGCGCTTTGATGGTCCAATCTACATACCACCAAACTCCCTCTGGTCACCCAGTTGTGAATCTATCAGCTGATCAGAGACCATTATGATGAAGGATTCATATTACCGCCATATTGTTAACATTATGCTAATACTTTGATGCACCCAAAAGCAGATGGAAGAAACCCATGAAAAATGGATGAATAATGAAGTTTTAAACATAGATTGATGGTCGTGTTCATGACACCATCAATGATTCACAAATAAAACATTGTATATATGGATCATGGAAGGGGTTTTCAATTTAATAATTGAATCATAACATTAAAAACAGATAAATACTACCTTGATTTGATCACCAATCATTAATGATGTATCTGATGTGCTCCTGCTTGGATCTTCAATGGTTTTGGCTCAGATTCCTTCTCGATACAATGAAGAATGGTTTGGAGAGTGGGTGAGAGAGAGGAAAGAGTAGACAAATAAGGTATTAGATATAAAAAAAATCCAAAATCCTTAAATCTCTATTTATATGTGTCATACTCGATGCAGAAATCTAAAACCATCATGCCCTCTCATTTTATGCCACGCAAGGTTAAAACTATCCAATCCTAACTCAAAGAAGGTCTCTTAATTCCAATCTCATCTCCTGATTGAATTTTATTTAATATGACGTGAGGGTTAAAATAATTATTTTTATTTATTTTAATTAAAATTTTCCCCTTGGGTGGTGTTTTCCATAGAAGTCCCATGTGCACAGTAGTTATGTCCTACATAGGGTAAACAGAACATTCCCAATTCAACTATGCCCTTAGATTTTAGATATTGACATCTTTTTAAGATGTATCACATATATTTCATATGCATAGTAAAAAATATAATTTTATAAAATTCATTCCGAGCACACTGGCCCCTATATTTTCATGTTATCATTTTTCCTAACTCTCGAAATATATATAGAAATATTTCAATTTTTTTCACTAAAATTTTTTCCACGCGAGGAATGATAAAAATTAGTATATGGTTAAAAATAAATATAGAATCAAACTGGCCTTAAAATCCATCAAATCTATCATAATGTGCATGGTTCATGAAAACATGCTCATGGCCATCCCGCATTTCCTATTGTGAGTGTCTTTGATGGACCCTCTAAGAGTCCAAAGAATCTGTAAACCTCCGTGACGTCAAATTCAATCTATGTACTGCTCTATGATGGCCGCCTCCATGATTCCCAACAAGACTTGATAGACCCTCATCAAGTTCGATGGAGCCTTACCTCTCCATTGAGTAACTGTTTTTCCACGGCCAGTTCTATGATTGTCTCTTTGACCGACCCTCTCTAAGTCCGACCAAGTCCAACAACACACCTTTTTCTTCACGACGTCAACCCCTCTTTGTGGTGACTGGATTTTCTATGTGGACTACTATAAAACCCCCACTTTACTTCATTACCTATAAATAGAAGGCTCACCCACCTTCAAACAACTCTAACAACACCCTTTCGACTTCAAAGCTCCTATTTCGTAGAGACCATCATGAAGTTGAAAAATGGATAACTAATGGCACTTGGATTCTGCTAGCCATAATTCCTTGTGTTATTCGTGGAAGATTCCTATGGTGGGGATGACCTTTTTGATGGCATATTCCCTTAACAAAAAAGTGACCCCTTTAGGGTGCTTGAGGCTTCACGAAGCACTAAGTCTTCGCAAATCACTCTTCAAAGAACGAGTCCTTTGCTAATACGAAGCTCTGTTCCATTGAAAACATCCCTTAAAGAAGCATCAGTCCTTCACAAAAATAGTTTCCTTCATGAATACCATCCTTTTTGTGAATAACTACGGCATTGGGAAGGACATCCTCATCACGAATAACCCAAAAATTGTGAATCCCCTCTTTGAAAGGCCTCCTTCTTTGCAAACACCTCTCTCAGGTGGCCCTCCAAGATTGTACAATATTATTTCAAGGTCCCCCTAAGTGGTTCTTCATATTTTGTTTCCCTACATGGTTCTTATTTTCGTATTTATTCTAATGAAAATTTATTTTCCACTTATTCATTCTAATGTGGACCACTCAATGGATCAGTCCACAACCCCCAATATCATGTGTTTCTTGTTCCATCCCTTCCCCATGTGTGGGTTGGTAAATTTTATGTAATCCTAAGGGTGTAGAGTGAGTCCTCATCGTCCAAGATATAGGATGATTAATTTCCATGAAACCCCATGTCCTCAACACACAAAGTCAAACTATGATTGTTATATGTGTGGTAGATTCATGAATATTAGAGGGGATGGGAACCGTTTACCATGTGCTCTCTCTTTTCCACTGCACATTGTCTCTATGCACACCTCGTGTAATCCCTATATAATACCTAACACAACTTGATAGGGTTCTCCTAGTAAGATGACCATATCATCCTTATACATCTGGATATCCTACTCAGGCTTGCTTCCTAAAGTGTGTCCTATTCTTCTTTTCCCCAGGCCACCAACCACACATCAGCCCCTGTTATCTCTTTTGGCCACTAATCATGTGTAATTCCCTCTCTAGTCCTTACTGAAACATATTTCACAACATGAATGTAAGGTCTTTTTTTTCATCTTATTTATCACACCAAGCATGACTCGCATGGGATTAGAGTAAGAATAGACCATGGAATCCTATTTTGTTCACCATAGCATGTAAGCCCAATCCCCCTCTCTACCAAACTATGTGGACTTAAATTCACTACTGTGGGGTTATATAGGAAGCCCCCTAATGTTCAAACCCATCACCCATTGGTCCCTACCACTTCATGTCGGTTAACCCTTTCCCCAAATTTTGTTAAACTATATACCCCTTTCATCATGCATGATGTTAATCTGTATGATTTTGAACTACATGGGTTTTGATCATTGTCTCCTAGATATGGTACATACAAATCCTCGATGACGATCAGCCAAAAATACTAAAAATCATCGGAATACCCTCTATCGGGACCCACATCTTTGGTCCACCCTTAGTAGAGTTAGACTAGTTCTCGGGACATCTCATTTCATATGTCACACACTTAATCCAAACTCACCCAACAAAGAGTTTACCACTATCGATGTGCTGCTAACCACACATAATCCAATAACATGTCTCCAAGTTTCTATCCTTTGTGTACATCCTGATTCTATGCCCCATTTCAGATCTACATGGACACTGATCTTTCCCGTTTTTGGGAATGGTTTGTAGGAATCTCTTCTGAGGTTCAATCCCATATCCATTGTCCCAACATGATCTCTCCCTCGAGCCTTTGTGTTTTGGGAAGATCATTCCTCAAATATTTTCCTCAATTTCCTTTGGGTCCCCATCCACACGTCCATTCTCACGAGCCACCTCCTCTAGTGACTCATCACCCCATTCCAGAACTATTGGGATTTTGATCTTCTCCCTTTGTAGAATGGAATGTAAGAAACCTCCTTGGGGTTCAAGCCCAATAATATCACCTTCACACATGTACTTGGATCCATCCCCATTCATTCCACCCTTAGACACTTTATCCATATCCATCCAGATTTCACCTGATCCATAAAATCCTGGTGAAATCATGTCATCCCTACAGGATAATAAACATGTGCAATCCTCAATCATCGCTTTACTCTTTATAGCATATGGGATACTAATGATGTGTAATCACCAACATGATCCTAGGTTGTATTCCCTTGTATACACTAGGATCCAATGAATCACCCTCTCTAAATATGTTGGTTTTGATACCAATCTCTTAAATAGGGTATGTAGGAAGCCTCCATAAGGTTTTATCCTATCCAATGGTAAGCCTTGTTATCCCCATTTCCAGGACCCACCATCCTCTGATTCACCCTTTTTGGTGCCCATATCCGCCTACACGATGTGAAACTATCCCCTTTATGGGACACACGATCTCGGGTATGCCCCTATTGGTCATTCTGATCCACCCATCTGGTAAACATTCCAGGTTCTCCCTCATAGGGATGTACCCATCTGACCCACATTCATGAGTGTTTCGATCAGTTTGATCCATCTCTCCTAGATGCTAAACTCGCATCACACCACATGTTATACATTGTAATATTTTGAAAACCTTGGAGAAATGATTCGAAAATAAAATTCCCAGACTTCAACATGGTATTCCATAATCTTCCATCATGACTAGTGCGTAGTGATCCTTCAGTAGTTTGACATCAGGTTCATGCATTAGAATGTTGGCAAGGGTCAAGCACTGGAATACTTTCATTCTTCCCATCCATCCCTCATAGAGGAGTATCTAGATCATTATTTCTTAGATTAGGCAATCCTTTAAGTTTATACAGTTGTTCCACGATGGATGATTCACTTCAGTAGTCCTTCGTGAAGCCCTACAGGAATAAGACTCAATGATCCTCAGATTAAGAGAGTGGGCTTGTGTAACATCTTCACCATGCATGCATAAGAAGTCATTCCCTATTCATTATTGTCATAAAAACGATGCACCCATAATGAGGAGGATTATCAAGAGCTCATCACTAGTCTCTGACTAGCCCTGAAGATTGATGTTACCATCATTATTTTGAAAGGGGACTCTGAGCTAGTCATAAAGAATATCAACAACGACTTTGTCATTAGGAATATAGATATTGTTCCCCTGTTAGAGAAAACTAGCCCATTAATGGCCTTGTTACCTTCCCGAAATGAGGTCATTAATGTTTCTCGAATGTATAATGGTTGATATGATGCCCTGACCTACCTCTATGAATCTCTTGTAGAGCATGACCAGGACTATTTTGTTATACATGTGTCACATCAAAGATTCATCACACTTGTCACTCTAGATGATGATTATGGAAACATGGTAGGCTATCATACCACCAGTGCATCCACATTGGGACCTCCAGGTCCCCCTCCTACAACACTAGAAGGGATCCATAGTTGGACTACTCCATTTATCAAGTATCTCCAACACAAAAATCTCTTGACATACCAAGCTGAACGTTTTCGAATCCGTTGGTTTGTAGTGTAGTTCACACCCATATTGCTTCTAGTCTTGAGAAGACCCTCTACATATGTGAGTTTGATGGTATTATCCGCTATTTCATTCAAGTAGATGATATCCCCCATGGTATGTAGGAGGTTAATTTTGTTTTTAGTAGAGGTCATCAAATAGGGTCAAAAATATCTCATTAGATCTAAAGTATGGTCTACTTATGTCCCACCATGGTCCATGACTATGTCGAGTTCGCCATGTGGTTTAATTCATGCCAGGTCCATGATTTTTTTTTAAAAGGCCACCAGATCCTCTCCATACCACCATGTACTCTTGGACCTTTATAGATAGGGGTTACGATATCATATAACCATATCCACTAGAGAAAACATGCCTGTGAGGGTTTATCATGACCAATATATATTTCTTTTCCAAGTGGGAAGAGGAAATTACACTCAGGGAAGCCAAGGACCATGCTATCTTTTATTTTGTGAGACCCAATGTCATCCATTTATTTAGATTCCCTCACACTAGCCTCACCTATAACAACACTAACATTCAGGTATCTGAGCTGAAGAAATTGTACGCAAGGTATAGAATCTCTTCTAATCATACCTCTCACCATCACGCGCAAGCAAATTGGTAGATCAGGGAATTAAACAAAACCCTATCTAACATATTGAAAAAGTATGGTTGGTCAGAACAAGAATATTTTGTCGGACAAGTGTCCCAACGCTCTCTAGGATTATTTTATGATGAATTGAAATTCCACACTGGTGACCATATTTTTTCAAGTGATCAGAACAGAGGAGGTTCTTCCCATCAATATTTTGTTTCTATCACTCTACATAGCCTTCTACGATCTATAGTTGTCAAACAAGGTAGAATATGTTCGTCTGAAAGAACTAGAATCCCATGATTAGAATAGCCATCATGCCTAACACAATCTGGAGAGGCATCAGAAAAATAATTCCAAATATTTTAATAAGAAATTTTGTCTCCTCTCTATCCTTCAAGGTAACACATTATTGTCCTATGGAATGTCATGTGACACCCGGCAGGAAGCCACCAAAGTTATAAACTAATTAGGAGGGACCCTATATCATTAAAATGTTTTTACCTTATGGTGCATACTCTCTAGTCACCATTGATGATTAGAACATTAATCTTCCAATCAATTCCATGTTTCTCATGTAGTACTTCGAATGAGTGAACCATCGTTCAACATGATGATCAACTGAAAACAGTGAATACACATTATGGTGTGAACTCTACAACCATAAAATAATATATTTTCCATCCTTTCTATGCGATGTTAAGATACTTTATTCCTCCATTTAATTTTATAAAATTACCCATCACCCTCGTCCTACATTTAGATAGACTACAGGCGGTAAACTTATCCTATGGTCCAAGCTCTATGGCCTTAAATTATGATTTTCCCCGTCCTTACTAAAATAAGTTTAACTACATTAGTACCTCAAATCTTAATGGATTCCCTTAATTTGGGTCTTCATCAACCTTCACACCTGACAGGAACCCCTAATTTTTGGGTCTCATGCCACCACCACTCAGCTACAATTTTGGGAAATTGTTTGGGAGGATATAGAACACCAATTTGATACAAGTCCTGCATTGCAAATATGATTAGTGGTCGATGTTAAATTTTTTGTTCCCATTCTAGGTCACATGATATGGATAAAATGTTGGTAACTTGGTAATAATTTGTCCTCTATAATTACTTCCATCCCTATGGTGTCCCAAATATCAGGTGTATAGATTCACCATTTTCTTCCCATCTATCTCTCAAACAAAACATTAAACTAGGCATCTATGGTCCAAGCACTATGACCTTAAACTAATATCTATGCATATTTACCATATGAATTTCAACTTCATAGAATTACATGATCTATGTGTGGATTGATTACCATCCTTATGGGATACGTAGGAACGCTCATAAATTTCGTCTTCAGGTCCAGCCCCAGGTACCGCAGATTCTGCCTTTCTACCAGTCTCTCAGCCTACGTATCATGGGAGCACGTGGCACGATGTGTACTTCTTTAGTCCCCTTTAAAATTGTGATTTCAATTACTGCATCACGTATACCCTTAAATAATATCTCATTTTAACCTACGTCCTTACCGCATGATGTTAAACTACATGGCATTCTAGAACTACGAATGGCTTGATTCCCATCTTTATGGTATACGTAGGAACTCCCAAACATTTTTTCTTAGGGTTAAGACCTAAACATTGTATATATAATTGGTTCTTCCTAGGATTTAGTTCTCATTGATTTTGGAACATGGTTTGGTGTGGGCTTCTTTAGTCCCCATTCACATCAGGTTTAAAATAGCAGCACCGTGGGCCCCTCCCTCCAAAACATCCTCCTTTTCTCTACATCCTCACCGCATGATGTTAAACTAAATGGAATTTCTCAAACAACATATTCCTTGATTCCCATCCTTATGGGATATTTAGGAATGTCAATACGTCTTTTCTTCGGGTCTATCCCCATGATCCACATTTTCTGTCTTATGGCCTGAAATTCATTTACAAAGCATATGGTGTGGTGTTGAATTTGTTTAGTCTCCCATCACATTGGGTTTACAATTTCCACACAATGTGCCTCCCTTAGTAATACCCCGTTTAATTTATGTCCATACAATATTATGTTAAACTATATGGTATTTGAAAAACTATGGGTTCCAAGATTCTTTCCCTCACAGAATACATAGGAACACTTGAGAATTTTGTCCCGAGGTCCAGCCCAGACTCCACTAATTATCCCTTTATGTATTATGTTGTGTGGCATGTGGAAATATATTTTCATCATTCAAATCCACTACTGGAATTTGACATATTTGTGATAGAGTATTTGCGATGGGGTCCCATCACAAATGAGTTTTTGTGATGGGGTCCCGTCGTAAATAGATCGTTGCAGAAAACAGCATCTCAAAAATTATTTTTTGTGACAAGCCATTGCAAAAAATACTATTTGAGACATTAAATAGTATCATCACAAATAGTAATCTGTTTATATAGATTATATATATAAAAAAACTATTACGACGTGACAACTGGCTCGTCGCAAATACTTATTTTAAAAATATGTAAACTATTTATGACAGGGTCTCATAGCAAAAGGACCTGTCGCAAATACATAATAAAATAAAAAATATATATTCAATAAAATTATGATAAATTATTATTAGAAAAGAATAATAATAATAATAATATTAATATAAATTATATAATATTATATAATACTAATACTAATATTAATAATGTAAAAAATTATATTATTATAATATTAATAATAAAATAGTACAAAAATATAATAATTTTATTATTAATATTAATATGTATGCAATAATAATATTAATGTTATTAATATAATAAAAAATATAAAATAATAAAATCCTCATTATTCCTAAAAAATATAAATAATAATAATAAATTTTTTTTATTACTAGTAAAATAAAAAAAACATTAAAAAATATAATACTTATAATAAATAATAAAATATTAAATAATTTAAAAAAATAAATTATTCAATATTCGCACCAATATGATAGACAGAAATAGTAAATAGTTAATATTACAAAAAACATGGAATTCAATTATTTTTAACATTAAAAAAAAAGACACTTGGGGGTAGTCTTATGGGGGAGGTGGAGGAGCTGGAGAAGATGGTGGAGGAAACACCATCCCTAAACTATGAGTCATACGGTGCATCTACTTCATCTACTCATGATGCTTTTGCTACCATCGATGTGTCTTCTCTACGTACTGTTGCTGCTACTGCTACTACTACTGACGCATATGTTCCTGCCACTTATGCAAATTCTCTATAAGCTCACTCTGAGATTGCATCTCCTCTTGATACTGTGAGCCGGAAGATTATGTCTCTCCATGATCTCCTCTCGAACCATACACCTACATCATAGAAGTACCCTAATTAGTCCGAAGAGTCAATTGAGAGCAGATTCAAACTACTTGGCCTTTCTCGAAGCCATACTGGTTTGCCTGCATCAATGACGCCTCATCGAAATGGTGGTCACTACTCTGATCAGTCATCTCAGCTTGAATATCAGGCTATATTTGAGAGGTATTTTCCCCATATGACTACTTAAATTCCAATATGAAATTAAAATAGTGAAAATTATATATGTAGTTAATTTTCAAACTAAAAAAGAAATACTAGTGACCACAATCTGATGTTGGAAATCACCTCTAATCTCTCCAATTACTGTATCAATGTACATCCCCTGATAAATGTCGTACTCCATAATATCAAGCTTCTCAACTATCTATATGAATATAAAATAAAATATTTATATTTAATGTTATATAAAATATTAAAAAAATTACTTAACAGATGTTTTCTATGCGTAATGAATGTACGGCTACTCGCATGATGTGTGACCTCCTGTCTCCCTCGGTTCTGTCGGCCCAATGAAGATCTTCTCTGAAATCCACCACCCAAATAGTTTGAACATAATCCATCCCAAACATGAGATTAAATGTACTATGGTTGGTGGTCCCTATGTGACTCATAAAATACTACAACTCCTACTTTCTTTATGGTCATCTTTTTCAAATTTTTCAAAAACTAATGGAAACGGACAAGCATACACACATCCAATGTCATGTGGATAGCGTCAAGAAAACTGTAATCAATGGAATACCATAAAACATTCCAATAATTTATAATATCAGGTTATTAATGAAATAAATTTAAAAATAAATATTATTTATTTATGTACCAGCCAATGATTGACCATGATGAGCTACACATCAATGGGAATCTATTTCAATGTGATTCATGGATTAGAAAAATAATTGTGCAAGATAGCGCTCCCCTGTCCAATAGCAATATGCACCTAACAATGGAAAAAGAACAAATAATCAAAAGATTAGTATATAAATAAATTAATAGAAACTCACTAAAATACATAGGTTATCATACATATGCGTGCATGGATCGAAGCCAATACGTGTACATCACTCGAGTATAGGTTAGGAATCATCAGTAATGCATGTCCATGCCCCCTCCACGTACCCCCTGAACCGCTAGTAGGCTGAGGGTCAGACGATCCCAAATCCTCCTCATCCAAAGGTAGCACAACCTCCTACTATTCACGATATAGATCTTCGTCCATCTAAAACGAAAAATTATTGTTGTTAGTAAATAGTTGAAAATAACTATTATATATAGATATATTTTATTATGATTAAAACTAGAACTTAACAGTATCAACGTTCACCTTCATCATCATCTTCATATATGATGATGTCAATGTCTTCATATTCCTCCTCGGCGTCATCAATATTCATATGAGTTTTAGTTTAATCATCTAATTCCATTTCCAATTAATTTGTAACATCAATAACATCATCATCACCATCAACCATTAATTGTGGGGTTTCATCATCAATATTCATGTCTCTTTGTGGAAAAGATGGATTATGAGTAGTCTCTAAAAAAATTTCAATTCCCAACACTACATCGGAACCACAATTAGTTTGAGTAAACTGATTTTCCCAAAATATCATTTTTATTATGCTCCACCAATAACTCAAGTCTCTTGATGTAGCAGAGTACATTGCGTAATAAATTTGATATACCTAATGAGCTAGTATAAATGGTTCATTTTCTATAATAAGACTTCTATATTTAATATCAACGATTCCATTAGTCGGATTAACATGCAATCCTATCTCAGTATCCAACAACTAACATTTAAAAATCATTGTGTAATTTTCTCCCAGATAACACAGTTCAATAATTTCATCGAGCATGCCATAAAAATCAACTTCATTTTCTCTATAATGATATCCTCTCTAGAAAATGCCAATATTCCTTGTTTTTTTATTCCCCGTAAGCATGTGTATAAAATAAAAAACCCTTCACCACATAGGAATTATAAGATTTAACCATTTTGGATTCTGGGTTACTCAATACATACAGTGGCTTATCAATTTTTTCAACATGTTGAGACAACTAAAAATTTGATAAACAAGTATCAATATAATAAATAATATACTGAATTGATTTGTTAAACCACCTATAATTTATGTAACCAATTTTTTAATCCATTGATTTTTTTTCTGATGTTATTCATGAGAAGATGCTGTAATTTGTGGAAATTGTTTCTTGATACGATTATAATATTACCTACAAATAAAATAATTTTACATAATGAAACATAATTTATAAAAAAAGTGATAGAATGACTTATAATACAAATGATATCATTTCTTTAACAGTTGAGTAAAACATTTTTATTAGCTTTGTGATGCTTATCATCTGAACTCCATCGTTCATGAACTCCACCAGAGCCAAGCACTGGTTAATTAAAAACAGATAATTGGTTTTCCATTTTATCATCAACATTCCCCTCATTCTACCCCATGTGGTTGAATTTTAAGGGATATTTAGATTGATAATAATTAGAGTATAAAAAACTAGTTTCCTCTTGAAAATAAGCATCAGTAATTGAGCCTTCAACTAATGCTTTGTTACGTACATTTTTCATAAATTAAGCATACATATCTCAAATGGATACATCCATCAAAACTATATTGGACCTCCACATTTTCTTCCATGTGGAAAATGTAATATCAAATGTTATATTGAGTCAAATAAAGCTGATAGAAATATTTTTTTCAGTTAACATATAATTACAACAACATCTTATTCTATTTTTCTTAGTGAATCGTATTTTTTTGTCGCTGCAAAAATGCCTTGGAAAAAATATGATATGTATATTATCGAATCCCAAATCATCTAATTCAAAAAACCACTAAATCCAATCAGCAAAAGAATTTCCTTTATAACATGACAATCATTACTTTTTAATATTGTAATATGACCATTATTAACACATCTGCCAAATTAGATGCATAGCCTTCTGGAAGTCTCAAATATACAATCCAATAACAATATAATCGGTGAATCTATTTGGAAAGTGTATAAGTTTCTTTTGGTTTCATTAACCTCTATGATCTGATATTTTAAAAAAGTTCAAGTTATAGTTGCCTGCAAATTTGGGTCAGACCAAATCATACCTTTACATTATCATTGGTCATACCTGGTGTATCCAGAACAGTATGAAATAAATTATCAAAATAGTTATTCTCCATATGCATGACATCTAACATGTGGAAAACTAACAAATCATTCTAATATGGAAGATCCCTAAAAAGGATATGTTTTATACAATTGTGTTCTTTCCCAAATCCATGAATTTTATGTTGGTTTATTGTTGGTGTAATTGTGATGGGAAGTAATTAAAATTCAACTAATTTTAACTCTATACCTGAGATCATTTTTGGAGGTCCATCCATTTCAATTATTCCATTTCTGAAATGGGATTTGTTCCTCTGTAAAGGATGATTAGTTGGATGAAATATGTAATGACTGTCAAAATACAAAGGTTTTTTCCATTGACAAACATAAAAGCTTTATTGTCTTTAAACAGTAAAGACATAATTTCGGACCCTGTGTACTCCATCCAGATAACTTTCCACATGCCAGGAAGTCACTAATTGTCCAAATCAATGCAGTTCTTAGTAGAAATATTTGTTTCGCAACAACATCATGTGTACTAACACCATTACACTATAATAAATTTAACTCATCAATCAATGGTTTCAAATAATCATAAATATTTTTCTTCAGATGTCTTGGCATTAATAAGGTCAAAAAAATATTGGTCTCTATCATCAACATCGATGGAGGTAAAATATACGGAGTTATAAAGAATGGCCAACATTAATAATGACAACCATAAGAACCAAACATACATAAACTGTTAGTATAAAGATCCAATCGTACGTTCTGAGATTCTAAAGAAAAATATGGATGCACTCGGTCAAAATGATTCCATGAATCACCATTAGCTAGATTATTCAAGATTTTAAAGGTTGAAATATTGGTTTTGTTCCCTAAATTTATTGTGGTTTTTTTCTGATACATAGATAAACATTGCAACCTTGGTGTAAACGGGAAATATCTCAACATTTTTTAAGAAAGAGATCCAGACATCCCCGATGGAGATTCCTTATACCTCAATTTTTCACATGTGGGAATCTATCCAACAACTCTTTTTCACCAGAATATAAGATGAAATCATTTGCACATGCATAAATATTTTGATAACTAAGGCCCTGATTACGAACCAGAGTCTTTCTCTAATAGTAATTTGCATGAAACACATATATGTCAAGTAACAGTGTTTTAACCAAAGAAAATATGTGATCAAAACTGTTGTTTGACATTACATTATCTGATTTAACAACCATAAAGTTTGAAATAGCTTCTAATTTTCTTATCTTGCAACCAGGATATAATTCATCCTCAACAGACCTAAAAAATCATATAATTCATATGGTTCCAATCTAAAGTTAAATCATAATCATCATGAGTTTCAGTTTGTTGAACAGACGGACCTGTAACATAATGTACTAAATTTTGAAACTATGATGGATCTTGAATCAAATTATTATTATTATTTCTAGAAATTTTTTCAATGTGTTGATACCCAAAAAAAAAATTTGGTTGAAAACCAAAACGCAAGAGATGCCCCCCAGTGTTGTCAAATGTGTCAAAAGTTCTCAGAGCACATTTTTTTACAAGAAAAAATAATCATGCATTCTAAATCAAATTCTGGTTTTTATGATGCAAGTGATAAGAAATTTCATGACCCTCAATATATATAGCATTTTTACTAGAACCGTTCGGATTTTTATACTGATTTATCCAGGCACAATCATCAAATAATGACTGTTGTTGACTTCCTTGTTTCATAATTTTCTACAAAATATAAAACCATTACTTTTTTGAATAATTTTAAATAAGAAAAACACTATCCAAAAGTAGAAGATAAATAATTATAGCTACTTAATACTAATTACCACTAATTATGGGTGACAAAATTTACTAGTGGATTGGTAGCTACTTTTTTATCCGACAACTCATTTTCATGCATCTTTATCACACTAAAATCATAATGAATAATCTTCTCAGGGGTATTCATATCCATTCTCATGCATACGATAATGTATAAGCGTACCTCTAAGAAAATTCTTTATTGTGATTTTAGTGTGAGAAAGATGAATGTAAATGAGTCGTTGGACAAAAGAGCACTGTTTCATCGACAGATCATCTTCTTTCAATTCTCACCACTTGAAAACATTATGAAAAATGTGGTCCTATGAATGAATATCCAAACTCATGCATACAGGATTGGATATGAAAACATAGAAGCAAATTTTTTATAATGTTTTGAGTCATTGAGTGTTGAAAGAAGAAAATTCATCGACCAAAAGGAGTGATTCCCATCCGTTGGAAATTGTTCCAAGTCCTTACAATTTATTAAAATTATTCTTTATTATTCCTAGTTATTCCTAATTATTCTTAATTATTCTTAATTATTCCTAATAATTCCTAATTATTGCTAATTATTTCTAATTATTGATAGTTATTGCTAATTATTGCTAATTATTGCTATTTCTTGCTATTTGTTGCTATTTATTACTATTTAATGCTAATTATTGATATTTATTGCTATTTATTCCTAATTATTTTTAATTATTCCTAATTTTTTTAAATTTTTAATAATTATTGCTAATTATTCCTAATTATAACTATATGTTTCATGTTATTTCTGAGTATTACTAAGTATTACTAATTATTGCTAATTATTTCTAATTATTTGGTAATTATTACTAACTATTACTATTTATTATTAATTATTCTTACTTATTCTTACTCATTCCTACTTATTCCTAATTATTCCTAATTATTCTTAGTTATTCCTAATTATTCATAATTATTACTAATTATCATCGATTATTCCTAATTGTTACTAATTATTGTATATTATTACTAATTAATACAAATTATTACTAATTATTACAAATTATTACAAATTTTTAATAATTATTAATAATTATTTCTATTTATTGCTAATTATTACTATTTATTACTATTTATTACTATTTATTATAAACTATTACTATTTTTTACTATTTATTACAAATTATTACTAATTATTACTAAATATTACTAATTATTGCTAATTATTTCTAATTATTACTATTTATTACAATTTGTTACAATTTATTACTATTAATTCATATTTATTCATATTTATTAATAATTATTACTAATTATTACTAATTATTACTAATTATTACAAATTATTACAATTTTATACTATTTGTTACAAATTATTACTATTTATTACTATTTATTACTATTTATTACTATTTACAACTATTTAGTAATAATTATTACTAATTATTAATAATTATTACTATTATTTACTAACTTATTACTATTTTATTACTAATAATTACTAATTATAATTATTTATTACTAATTATTACTTATTATTATAAATTATTTGTATTTATTACTTATTATTACTAATTATAAGTATTTATTAGTATTTATTACTAATAATTAATATTTATTAAAAACTATTACTATTTATTACTAATTATTACTAATTATTACTAATTATTACTAATTATTACTAATTATTACTAATTATTACTAATTTATTACTAATTATTATTATTTATAACTAATTATTACTAATTATTAGTAATTATTAGTAACTGTTACCATTTATTTCTAATTATTCGAATTTATTACTAATTATTAGTATTTATAACAAATTATTAGTATTTATTACTAATTATTACTATTTATTACTATTTATTACTATTTATTACTAATTATTAAATTTTTTTACTATTTACTAATTATTACTTTTAATTTATTACTAATTATTACTATTTTTTATTAATTATAAGTAATTATTAGTTTTTATTACTAATTATTAGTATTTATTACTAATTAACAGTATTTATTACTAATTATTAGTATTTATTACTAATTGGAAATATTTATTACTAATTCTTAGTATTTTTTTATAATTTTAACTAATTATTCATATTTTTCCAAATTATTACTATTTACTGCTAATTATTACTAATTACCGCTTATTATTAATAATTAGCATTAATTACTATTAATTTAATCAAATTACAGCTACTAATTACTGATAAACGATAATTATTAATATTAATTACTAATTGTCGTTAATAATTATTAATTACTACAAATTACTGATAATTAGTACTAATAATTTCAATTTATTGTTACAAATAAATAATGATGAAAAAACAATATTAACCTTTTTTAATTACAATTAATTTACAATAATTAAAGTTAATATAAAAAATGAAATAAATACATAATTAAATAAAACATAAATACCTTTAAAATTGATCTCTTATAAGTGTACACGACTTCAAAACTTGTTCATAAAAAAATTTAACTCAGTGAAATTTTAACTCTAAAATTAGAGTTTATAGAGAAAGAGAAAATAGAAATTGAAAGGAAAAATGAAAAAAAAACGGATGTGGGTTACATATAGGTTATATTATTGTGAAAGTACTATTTGTGATGGGCATCTCATCAGAAATACCTTCGAAATCATTAATTATTGTCGTCGGTTAAAAGTGTATTTGTGAAGGGTCCCATCGTAAATAGTGACATGTCGACACGCTATTTGTGATAAGGGAATATCCCCATCACAAATAGTATTTACCCCTGCTAGGTATTTGGGGCACGGAGGCACCCCCATCTCAAATACCCTTCCTATGGTTTGGCGCGAAAACTGCACCAAACATTTTGTGACCAGACCCCTTATCCCATTGCAAAAAATCTCTAAAACAAACTATTTGGGATGGGATCTATTCTCATCGTAAATAACCCGTCGCAAAAGGCTCTTTTTTTCCACAGTGATCGGGTTTACAACAGCCACACCATGAACCTCGTTATGGGGTTCCCCCTATCATCTTCATCCTTAACGCATGATGTTAAAATGCATGGTGTTTTTGAACTACGTGTCTCATGATTCTCATCCTTATGGGATATGTAAGAATGCCTGGACATGTTGTCCTTTGGTCCAGCCTCATGTTCTTCAACCTATTTTTCCCTTTTCATTCACTCTTCTTCTCGAGTCTCCCACTATTAATGGGGCCCTTTTCCCTCTGTTGCGCCCCATTAATTCACTCACATGAAATGTGCTCTAGGGCCTATGGTGTTGGATTATATATGGACATGCTTTCATTCCATTTCCATGCATCAAAAATCACTTTTTTTGGTTTTCCATCATCATTCACATCGGAAAGGACCCATGAACGGTATGGACGCTTGGCCTTATGGATCGCTTACCAATTCCGGAAAACCTCACTAATGATCTCGAATGAAATTTGAGACGAGTCTCGTGTTTTGAATACAGTCAGCAGCCGCCCCTCGCTTTTTTGTTCCCACCCCAATTCACAAGATATAGAGGTTGTGTTTCAAATACGGTCAACTGTTATCCTCTATCATTACGCCAACACCATTATGCCCTAAATATTGGTTCAGTGGTTCACATTCCAACCAATTTCATCATGTTCAGATAGAACCTTGACCCCCTCAATGGTATTCCACTATGTGCCTTTCCACATTTAGAGGAAAAACATGTTTTGTGGTGCCATCCTTGACTCTTCACCTTCATTCCATACTATGTGTTTCTCAGTGTTGTAAAGATCCTCACTACCCTTATTTCCCACACTGGGCATTATTAACATGGGATTATAGATCTGGGTAAGTTTTGTGCCTGCATAGAATAACCACACTTCCCTATGGTTTGAGCTCTATAACCATAAAATATGATCTATAACTTCCATATTGTAAGACGTTAAACTACACCTCCTACGTCGATGCTATGTAATCATAAAATACCCATCCATATGATGTCTTCGTTCAAGAATATGTTTCCACTTTGTCATCATCCCTCCACCATGCCTCATTCAAGAACTACTTGTTGCATGATTCTTACCTCTGTGAGATACGTATTGATTCCCAGGTACATTACCTCGAGGTCCTACCAGAGAGTCCTAAACCTTTTCCCACCTCTTGGTCTAGGTTTTACTTTATGGTAAGGTGTCATTTGGTGTGTACTTATTTTTTCCTTAATCATGTTGGGTTGCCTCATGATGCTATAATGCACTCTCCTCCCTATGATGTCCCAAATCTATGGCATTTAATCTATGATTTCCAATGTCCTAGATCTCATGACATTAGACTGAGTAATAATTATGATTATCCTCCCCTAAGAGGATATATCTCCTTTGGTATTTGCCATAAACTATACCATCCTAAAGAACTATTTATGGATTGATTCCAATTGTCATGGGATACATTGTGACACATGGACTCTTCATCTATTTTCCAACCACAACCCCTTTTATATTTATAGCCCCTTGGACTTATCCCCCTTTCAGAAATGTCTGATATTTCATGTGGACATCCTATATACTTATTCACGTCGGGTTATATACCACACCACACGACTCTCTTTTGGGGTTCCCACATCCTTACTACATGACGTTGAACTACATAGAATTCAAGAACAATGCATGACTTGATTTCTGCCCTCGCAAGATACATAGCGGTGCTCGAGCATTTCGCCTCCAGCCTAACCCCAGGTTTATAAACCTTCCTAGATCCTTGCCAATAATTATGGTTCAAGCTCTATAACCTTAAACTATTAGTCACTAATCCATGTAACATGACTTTAAACTGTTATCCAGGGTTCAGGCAGCACGACCGAAAAAATTGTATAACATCCTAAAAATATGAAGCTAATCTACGTGTCAATCATCCACATTTTCATGATGCAAAACTACCAGAAATCCTAAGTCCCCTACATGGTGGTCTTGTCCGAGAATAGGATTGATCTTGATTCTGAACAATATACTCACTCAAATTTCATTTATCACATTAGCATAATTTCAAGATAGTTGGACACCATTGGAACAGACCACCACTCCATTATTATGAACTTCATTTCCCTTATTTGGATCCTCATACTTTTTCACATATAATAGGACCCCCAGCGGTATAGATTCTCATCCTCGAGGATGACCTATCATTCTAGGCCTACATTCTGGTAGGCATCGAGTCACAATCAATTTGGGCGTCGTGTGTCTAATTTGGTCAGTGGTCATCCCTCGATTGTTTTTCCCATTTTAGGCTAGAACAATAAGGATACATTTTATTGAACATGGGTTAGCTGTTATCCTCCATCAACATTCCACGATCATTGAGTTCATAATTTTGGGTATCAGATTCACACATCTCATTCCGATCAGTTTGGATTGATTCTGACACGCATGGTGGTATCCCGCTCGTGCACTAGAGCATGTTCGTAAAGAGAAATTAGGCTATTCTAAGAACTCTATTCCATAGTCACGACCTTGATATCTTCACTCGTTAACTTTGAGTGGTAATTAAGAACATGGGAGTTCGATAATTATTTGACACTCATGTGTTCAAGGTGGATAATTACGGGGTCATCCCTTGTTTCTCACGGCTATAATGTCTCATGCGAGCTTATGTATTGATAGCTGGATGTTTCAAAGGTATGATTGACATATAATAATCAAAGAAGATAATGAAATAGATTCATGCTACCAAAATATTCATGTGATCATAAATGTATGATTATGAGTCCATGAACATTATATCCCCCATTGATTGGACCATCCAATAGGTGGGTTGACCTCTTTAATGGAACATATCTACTCCACTACTCTTTGGTGTGTTGCCTCTATGATTTTTTTTATTGCCTACTAATCTACCTATTACTTTTTATGGATACATGGTGATGTTTATTGGACCTAATCATTGCTCGATTCTTATTAGCTTAATTGTTGGCCATTTCATCTGATGCTTGCCTTAGTTTCTATTCAGATTTAGTTATTTGAGCCCGTAATTATGATATGAGCTCTGGTTGGGTGTCAATGAAGTAGGAACACTCATCATTCCACATTCCTAAGAATTTGATCTCCTATACAGCCTCATAAAGCATCTAGGTGTGTATTTCCTTCTTCTATTTCTTGCCAACACTAAGGCCACGCTCGTCCTCTCACACATTCTCGGAAAGGTAATCTCGAATGAGCATATGAGGGTGTCATTCATCCACTCATCCATCACAAATTCTGTAAATTTGGGGACAATGTTTTTTTCATCTGGCTTATCCTCTCCCATTTGCGGGGGTTATCAATGAAGCATTTGACCAGTTTCCATGATGATCGACGAAGAACCACGTTATCCAATTCATCAGAAGCGATCTCATCAAGTGCCACTAGGAGAGCATGTCGATATTTAGAAAATGACTATAGGGACTCAACAAAAAGATCATCAATTGGTAGGTCGTAATCACTTGATTCTAATTCAATGATGTTCTCCCATCCAACTGCAGACTCTCTCTTACTAGAGGTATCACTCGTCGCCATTGGTCACCCATTAGGGACTATGGCATGGTCAGCTCTGGTAATCAGTTCTATATGTACTGGAGTCCCTCTTTGGGGAGTAGCCTCGATTCATCTATCCATGTCAAATAGCAGTATGTGTTCCATCATGTGAACTATTTAGATATGGGTCATGTAAGTTATTTTGATTAGGCATACAACAGATGCGGCCCTGAAGAAAGAGAACTTTTGTTTGTCAGCCACATAATCCTTCCCTGGTCCTATTATTTTTGGGATGTCAGGACATTGTCCCCCATAAATGTTCATGGACTCTGAAGGTTCCTAGGAGACAACCCTTTCTTCATAGCATTGTTGGACTATGAAAATGGAAACCCTGATCTTTTATTACACATTTAAACATAATTTATTACATAAACTTCACTTAATACAACATAGAAGATCAAGAGGTCTAGTGTCTTTGGGGAATATGATCATTTATAACAACTCAAAACATGAAATACAACATATTTATTGAAAACGTCCTTTTCATGACCATTACATTCCCTCATACTTAGCTTTTCATGGGATAACCTGAGGACATGCATAAAAAGGGTGAGCTATAATTCCTAGTAAGGGAATAATCATGGAATAACATTAGGAATATAATACATGTTAGAAAATAGGAATATCAGTAGAGCACGAAATAAGCATAAACATAAAGGCATGATAAAGCATGATAATCGTAACATGGAAATATGGCAACAACACTTAACATGGTATTAGCATGAGCTAAGGCTCATTCCACATGGAACATTAGTAAATCCACATTGCAAATGAAGCACGAGTAAAACCTCGTTGCACTTGAATTAGCATGAGTAAACACCCATTGCACATGACATATCATGATACTACACTTTACCCAATACATTGGAGTGCTATAAGGGCACACCCTTTTTAAACATTTCATTTCATGAATAAGTGTGCCACATGGATCATATAACATGGATTCATAAAACATCATCATCTATTCCATGAAAAAGGAATGTGGAAATCAAACATGAAAATTTATAATCAATAAGTAAATGCTCATAAAGGTGAATACCCTTGATAGATAAATGAGCATTGGTTGCTCCCAAATTTACTCTACAGGTATGCGGTCATTGTAGTATAGGTAGGGGTCGAATCCATGGGGACCGAAGAAGAAACCGAGAGACACTCTGATTTTGGAAGGATTTGGTTGTGGAGTGGCCAACTATTTGGATTGATTTTATTTTAATAACTACTGATTTAATCTAAAGAAGATAAATTAAAACATACAATTACTTAGTCTAAAACAATTAATGGAGATGAGTTGATCCTAATTTGTTACTAGGGTTAGATTGGATGCATTTATTTTCTTATAACATTCGTTTCACTAATTCAAGATTTATCCAAAAAATGATATAATCCCTCAACATAATTCACCAATTTAATCCCTACAACATTACAAGTCTAATCACCAATTCACTTAGAGGATCAATTTAATGATCACTCCAAGGAATTGGATCGACTAGCACTCAAATGTGTCATTGTTAAAGTTGGCGAAGATGAAACAAAAATAAATCAACAAATGGAATTCTTAAAATAATGAAATGATTATGAATTTAAGATCATAAAATTACATCCAATCTTCCCCATGAAACTCCGTAAGACCAACCCATAAGTGGTTAGCCCTCCATTTTTGCTATTCAAAAAATGGAAGCGGAAAGTCGACTTAAAGAAGCGGGATTGAAGAAGCAAAAACAACAACAACAAAAATGATCACTCCACCGTTGTGTGAATAAATTTCACAAGATTTGGTGTGAATAAATTCACTCCTTGAAGCAACGGTATCAAACTGATAAGAATAAGAACATAAAAATAGAAGAAGAAGAACTTTAATTAATAACTAATGTGATTGAAATGACATACATGAGAATGAAGAATGATTACAAAGGCAATTTGGCATAACAGCATTACAATAAAATTAAAACTCCAAACTCCCCAAATCCTCCATCCCTACTGCCTTAAAGAGGTATTTTAGAAGCCTTTGGCCGAGCTCCCATCATCCAATGTGCTTTTAATTAATTTTTTTGGAGAAAGGAGGGTGGAAATTTAATGCATAAGATACTTTTCAACTCTTGCCTCGAAGTGGGAGCCTGATTTCTACATCGAACAAAAGCACCGAAAGCACCATCTAGAGGGCCTAATTGGAGTGAGTCCTAGAATACCTAAATGAAGCACCTGATGTCCCTTAACAGCCTGTAAAATTGATGCCCAAAATAATAAGTCGTTCGAGAGATATGATATAAATAGTGGACTGTTTTTCTGGGATGTTGAACTTGGCCCGGAATTGCATCTTCAAATTGGGCCACCTTAATAACCACCATGTAGGAGGAATTAGCACTGTCTACAGAAGGATTAGTTGTTACTATATATGTCTTCAAGCCTCCCATGAAATTTGGGCTTCATTGGGCCTGTATTGTGGACCCCACATTCTCATCAGCGGAATGATATCCAATCTGCCTTCTCCAGAATTGTTTCCTTTAATCGCCAAATATCTTAATCATCCTTTATGAATAATCCATTGATCCCTGAATAACAAAATTTCATAATTAAGTTTATATCTATTTCCCAAAATATAAAATTAAAATATGGATAGTTACATTCTTTAAAATCAGATTAAAAATTGGGCCTAAATTGGTGCACATTAGGCATGAAGTGCACAAATGATGAGAATGTGTGTTCAAAATTAAAATCCACTAACTCAGGACCATAAGATCAAAAATGAACATTTAATACCCTTAAAATGTAATCAAAATTTGTGTTTTTATTTCCTAATCAGACCCCCCAACTTGAGTTTTTCTAGTCCCAAGAAAAATATATCTCACAAAAATGAAATTCAAATGACCATTTCCAAAAACATTTTAATACACATTTCTCACCCAAAGATCACATACAAAACAATTATAAAACCCATTAAAATCATTTAAAACAAGCAACGTCCAGAGGCATATCTCAAGCCTAAGCCCATTCCTTTATTCAAATTCATTTCCATATTTCATCCAAATTCAATTAAGAATGATGAAGTGTTGTGCGTCACAATGGACATGGGGGTTCATTTCCATTCTAGGGAGAAAACATGGAAGCGCTAGGAGCAATCAAATTTTCATAATAAGATGAGTACTAATTTTTTTATTTTGGTTTTTTTTTTGTTTGTTGAAATTTTTCTATGGTAATTGAAATTGAACTCAATCGAGTCAACCCATGTAGCAAGACTTTTCCGATGACTCCCAGGCTCAAAGACCTTAGGGCACCAAGTGAAGCTCACATACTCGGGCATCATCTTGAGTTAACTCAATCAAAATCAAATTCAAATTACCAAAAATAGAGATAAAATTTCCAACTCTAGGCCAGAAAACTATGGAGTCACGATCCCTAATTGTTTAAAGCCACACATTAGGTCAATTCATTGCTCTACGCGCAATTGATTTTCTTTTGAATACTCATGTTAAAATTAAATGATCGCCAATACTATGCTATTTATTATGGGTCCCCAAGAACTCAAACGAAAACCCCACAATCTAGAGGATGTGCATTGTGTTTTTTTATTAAATGGATGAAAATATAATAGAGAACAATCACATCGGTCAACCGCACTTTCCAATATATATGCACATGAACATAAACTTGCATTAAAATCAGAATCAAGGCATTTAAAATTATTTGATATCCAATTTTAGAGTTTGGAATGTGTGTTATCATGTTCAAGGTTAATGAAATTTTTCCTTCCACACATTTTCATCTCCCCCCCAATATGGAATAACACTGTCCCCAGTGTTTAATGAATTGAAACATAGACGGGCAGGATATAAGTTCAACGAAGACATTGAAAATGAAAATTATTGAATGAAGTCACCTGGTGGTTGATGTTGAAAATACATTCCCATGTCTCCCTTCAGTTCTGGTTTGTATCCCAATGGATTGGACGGTTGTGACCAGCTTTTCCCAATGACCTATGACATGCCTTAATAAAATTAATTTATATATATTTTTTTGTATTTTTTTAACCTAAAAAAAGGTACAAATAACATAAATTGATGATACATTGTATTCTCTTAAATTTCTGGGTAAGGTATTACTCAGGGATCACACCGCGTGACACGGATGAATATGTTGCTCCCCTTTCATACCCATCCTTACTCATAAAAGAAGAACAGGTCAAAAATCTATTTTTTTTAAAAATACCTACAATATTATAAAATAAAATAAAATAAACTGATGATACATTGTCTTCTTTATATTTTTTGGGTAAGGTATTACTCAGGGATCACACCGCGTGACACGGATGAATACGGTTCTCCCCTTTCATACCCATCCTTACTCATAAATAAAGAACAGGTCAACAGTCTGTATTTTTTTTGAAAAAATAACAAAATGAAGAAGAAGGAAACAAAATATGATTCACAATGATTAAAAACACGAAAACCATGGGTTGCCTCCCATGCAGCGCATAATTTAACGTCTTTAGCTCGACTTGAACCCCCAAACTTAGCCAATTCCAACTTTGAAAATTTTAATGACCTCATCTTTCTCCACTTCAACATGATTGAGAATACTTATACCTTGTGGTTTGTAAGAAGATTTTGAATGAACAATCCTATTTTCTTAAATGAATGGGAAAATCCAAAGAATATCATAAATGGTTGATCTTTTTTCTTCTGTAGTCTTTCCTAATAAATCAAATATCAACCCCCGTTTTTGGGTTTCATGAGATGAATTAATGAAATCCCTAAGCTCTTTATTAACACAAATGGTAGGATACTCGAGTGGGGAAGGAAGGACAATGATCTTGAACTCGTTTTGAATAGGAAATTTAGACACAGGTTGAGAATTTGAATCCAACTCAGTTTCATTTTCAAAATTCCCCAACAAAATTGATTCCTTTTGAATAGAAGATTGAACCCCAATATTTGAAAAAACAGTGTTTGGAATGGGAATGGAATCAATGTTTTTTATTTCTCTCAATGGTTCAGTGAATGAAGTTTTTGAAAAATCATCAATAGAGTTATACATAGGAGACTCAATCCACGATGTCAAATTCTTCTCATTTGAATCCAAAAAATCAATTTCCTCCTCATTTAAAGACCCTCCATCAATTTCGTGATTCAATTACCCTACCCCAAATCCAAAAGATGGTTCATTAATAAATTCATGAGTGGTTTTTGGGAAACTAGACACTCCACATAAGGTTTTAGAAGGTACATTTTGGTGTAGGGATGAGTTCCTCACAACTATTAATGCATTGTAGTTATAATCTCAAAGATGATAACTCAGAATTCATTATCTCTATTTGATTACACAATTGTTCGATCAGTGTTTGAGGAATAGAATTTGTATAAGGTTTAACATCATGGACTTCCCCAAGATTGATCTCCTCAACCATCCTTGATAGTCCTAGAAATTTATCCTTTTAATATTCATCATCACAATGATTGTACATGTCCGCAGGTGTGTGGTAATTAATCAAGGGTTAATCAAAGAAAATTTCTAATTTATATTCTTCCCCATATTGATTTTCTATTTGATTCTAGAATGAGTTTTTGACATGGTAATTTGGAAGATACTTCATTGGACAAGACAAGAAGTTGGATCCTAGATTTGTAGAACACACACAAAAAAAAGGGGTAAAGATAAGAGAGATGGGGGTGGGAATAGAGAATGTGGGGTGAGAAAAGGATGATAGTGTCTAAGATAACTTACTTGGGTCCCTGTAAATGGCACCAAAATTTGGTTGCGCCCAAATTTACCCTACAGGTATGCGGTCGTTGTAGTACAGGCAGGGGTCGAATCCACAGAGATCGAAGAAGAAACCGAGAGACACTCTGATTTTGGAAGGATTTGGCTGTGGAGTGGCCAACTATTTGGATTGATTTGATTTTAATAAATACTGACATAATCTAAAGAAAATAAATTAAAACATACAATTACCTAGTCTAAAACAATTAATGGAGATGAGTTGATCCAAAGTTGTTACTAGGGTTAAATTGGATGCATTTATTTTCTTATAACATTCGTTTCACCAATTCAAGATTTATCCAAAAAAATGATATAATCCCACAAAATCATTCACCAATTTAATCCCTACACCATTACAAGTCTAATAACCAATTCACTTAGAGGATCAATTTAATGATCACTCCAAGGAATTGGATCGCACTAGCACTCAAAATTTTTCATTGTTAAAGTTGGCGAAAATGAAAAGAAAATAAATCATCAAATGGAAGTCTTAAAATAATGAAATGATTTTGAATTTAAGATCATAAAATAAAATCCAATATGCCCCATGAAACTCCCTAGGACCAACCCATAAGTGGTTATCCCTCCATTTATGCTATTCAAATAATGGAAGCGGAAAGTTGACTTAAAGAAGTGGGATTGAAGAAGAAAAAACAACAACAACAAAAAAGATCACTCCAATGTTGTGTGAATAAATTTCACAAGATTTGGTGTGAATAAATTCACACCTTGAAACAAAAGGTATCAAAGTGATAAAAAGAAGAACATAAAAAGAGAATAAGAAGAACTTTAATTAAGAACTAATGTGAGTCAAACGATTTATATGAGAATGAAGAACGATTAAAAAGGCGATTTGGCATAATGACATTACAATGAATGTAAAACTCCAAACTCCCCATATCCTCCATCCCTACTGACTTAAATAGGAATTTTGGAAGCCTTTGGCCGATCTACCATTATCCCATGTTCCTTTAATTAATTTTGTTGGAGAATGGTGGGTGGACATTTAATGCATAAGAGACTTTTCAACTCTTGCCTTGAAGTGGGAGCCTGCTTTCTACACCGAACAGAAGCGCCAAAATAACCATCAATAAGGCCTAATTGGAGTGGGACCTAGTATAATTAAATGAATCCCCAGATTCCCCCTAACATCCTGTAAAATTGTAGCCCAAAATAATAAGCCGTTCGAGAGATATGATATAAATAGTGTGTTGTTTTTCTGGGCCGTTGAATCTGGCCCAGAATTGCATCTTCGAATTGGGCTGCCTTAATAACCACCATGTAGGATGAATTAGACCTGGATATAGAAGGATTAGTTGTTTCCCTATATGTCTTCTAGCCTCCCATGAAATTTGGGCTTCATTGGGCCTATATTGTGGGCCCCACATTCTCATCAGCGGGATGATATCCAATCTTCCTTTTCCAGAATTGTTTCCTTTAATCACCAAATTTCACCATCATCCTTTATGAATAATCCATTGATCCCTGAATAAAAAATGTTAATAATTATGTTTATCTCCATTTCCCAAAATATCAAATTAAAATATGGATAGTTACAGTCTTTAAAATCAGATGAAACATTGGGCCTAAATTGGTGCACATTAGGCATGAAGTGCACAAATGATGAGAATGGGTGTTCAAAATTAAAATCCACTAAATCAGGACCATAAGATCAAAAATGAACATTTAATACCCTTAAAATTTAATAAAAATTTCTGTTTTTATTGGATAATTAGGCATGTTATTCACTACACAATGACATTGTCTTGGAAAATTGGTGCAATTTCGGCAGCGTAACGGTGTGACGTAAGAATTTATAAAAATGGTTGATGAGAGAGAAAGGGATGTCTGATCATATGAACATGAAATTTAATGTAAGTGGGGGTAATATAGATACATGTACCAACAATTTTAATGGAATTTATATTCATGATACAAAATAATCGCTTGAATGTAAAAGAGTAGAGATATTCCTTTCGGAATTTCAACATAGTAACAGAGGTACATGGGAGGCATTTATTGAGAGAGAAAGGGGTATCTCATAATTAAAACATAAATAGGACAGTATGGGGGAGGTGTGAAACCATATACCAACATTTATAATTGAAATTAATAGGGAATAATAACATTACGAAAATTGGACAAAAATGAGAAAGGAAGAAAAAACTCTTACTTGGAAGTGTGCTTTCGAAGGCTTGATAGAGGCTTCAGAGAGGCTTATTAGGAGCTTTTGGCACCTTGGGAGGATTCTAGAGAGGGGATAAAAGAGGTTTTATGAACTCCAAAGGATTTTAGTGAGGATGAAGTGGGATCTTGGGTGGGTTTATATAGGAAAGGTGATGGAATTCTTTATTATTTAGGTTTGGGACACCTCACATTAAACTAATCCAAACCACAAACCAGCCCCTGGGTTTTTCCCACGGTTTTTGAAAAATGGAAGTGGAAAAAATTTATTATAAGGCCAAATTCCGAACATCTTAAAATAATGGGGTTTCTTATGTGGAGGTGAGACACACTCTCAAGGAAATAAATTTAAAAAGACAAGATGTTTAATAAGTCTTGAAAGGTCCATTAATGCTTTGTAAAATAATTCAAAAAAACCAAAAATCACATTATTTTAATGGTAAAACATATATTTTCCAATAATTAGTCTTATTGTATTTTATTACATCTCTATTGGGTCTTTATGATGTCATAAAACACATTATATATTTAAACAGTATTTAATTTTTACCCAAAAATTTGACTATCTCAGAAAATTATGAAAAACTCATCATTGGATAATTTCGACATCCTGATTCCAGAATTAATATTTATTTTATCTAAATAATTTTCTAAATATGTTAATTTCTACTTTTGAAATAAAAACTGACATTTATTGAAAATTCACGGGTTTTGACAAAAATGGCTTTCGAACCTTAATAAAAAATTATGATTGCATTCATAAAATTATAAAATAATTTATATTTAATAAAAATTATTTTAATAATAATAATAATAATTTATTAAAATTTTATTTAATTCAAAAATCCATTAATTCACCAAAATAGATTTCATTGTTGAATATTAACTAAAAATACTATTTGTGCTTTAAAAACCATCTACAAGGAAACAATAATAAAATAAAATTATATTAATTTTTATATACCAAAATAATATACATGAACATAGTTCTAAGGACTTGTTACATAACCCCTTATAACACTCGCATAAGACGGAAGAGTAAGGTGTACGATGGTGAAAAAATTTGGGGTGGCTCGGATAACATTGCTCGGGTGGTAATCTCTATCAACTTCCACTTCTCTCGTAGACGGTTCCGCTCGAGCATAACATATTCAAGCTTAGCTTGGGCTTGGTCAAGATAGAAGCCCAATGATGCAACCACCTTTCTGAGCTCTGGCAAATGAGATTCGTATGGGGCACGTCTACTGGATAAGGGAATCGCTTCCTTTGTCTGAGTAAATTGGATTCGTTAAAGCCCTATATTTATACTAATCATGCGATCACTATTCAACAGATATATTAGCAACGATCAAAATTTATAACATAATACCAATGAATTAGACATTATATATAAAAATTTTACATAAAGATACATTTAATTAGATCAAGAGGGATTTACATTAATGCAAGTTTGGGTCTTTACAATCTTCCCCCCTTGAAAAATTTCACCCAAGAAATTTTCTTTTCCCACACTAAAACATATGTTGGTAACTCTACTTCATCATTTCCTCGGATTCCTATGATTCTTCTTCAAACATGTTGTTTCACCACAACACCTTGACCAGGGGCATTGTCTTATTTCATAGAACATTTTCTCTATGATCTAAGATCTTCACTGGTTTCTCCTCATAAGAAATATAATCCTCTAATTGTACCACCTCTGAAGAGAGTACATGTGAAGGGTCTGTTATGTACTTCCTTTAGAAGGATACATGAATGAAATCATGAACTTTGTCCATGGTAGGTGGATGTTCTAGTCGATAGGCCACAACCTCGACACATCCAATAATCTCGAAGGGGATGATGTGCCTTGGACTTAACTTCCATTTCTTTCCAAACCTCATGACCTTATTCGACGAAGATATGCATAAAAATACCATGTCCCCGACATTAAACTCAATGTATCGTCGACGGTTATCTACATAACTCTTCTCTCGACTCTGGGCTACCTTGATATGCTGCTGAATGGTTTTTACCTTCTCCACTATTTCTTCGACCATTTTTGGTCCAAGCTGTTTACGCTCACTGAACTCATCCCAACACACCGGTGTTCTACACCTTTTCCCATAAAGGGCTTCATATGGGGTCATTTGGATGCTCGAGTGGAAACTGTTCTTATAAGACAACTCCACCATAGGAAGATGTTGATCCCATCCTCCAATAAAGTTCATTGAGTACGCTCTCAACGTTTCCTCAAGTGTTTGGGTAGTCTGCTCGGACTGGCTATCTGATTGAGGATGATGGGTCGTACTGAAGTTCAGTTCCTTATTAAGAGCATGTTGAAGACTCTTCCAAAACATAGAGGTGAATCATGGATCTTGATCGAACATAATTGATAGTGGTACTCCATGCTACCTTACCACTTCCCTGATATATATCCATGCCTGTTGATCCAATGAGAAATCTTCACAAATAAAATGAAGTGTGCATCCTTTGTTAGACAATCCACAACAACCCAGATTTCATTATTACCATTGGATGTCCTCAAAAGTCTGATGACAAATTCCATGGTGATGTTCTCTCATTTCCATGCTGGTATGGAAAATAGTTGCATCATCCCCTTAGAATTCTGCCTCTATGCCTTCACTTGCGGACATGCCAGGCACTTTGATTTATATTCATCGATCTGCTTCTTCATATTATCCCACCAATAATGCTCTTGGATATCTTGATACATCTTTGTGTTTCATGGGTGAATAGATAAATTTGAAATATGTGCATCATCCAAAAGTACCTTCTTCAGCTCCAGACATGATGGAACACATAGTCTTTTCCCAAATCTCACAATTCTTTCTTCATTAACATTAAACTCCAAGGATTTCCCTTTTTCTGATAGCTTCCACTTTTTACTAAATTCCCACATCATCCTTTTGAGCATTCGTTATCCTTTCCAAAAGTGACGGTTGGAAAATCATTTCTGAAATGAATGATGATGTTCCCTTTGTTATGATTTTCATGTCCATCTTCATCAAAAATAAGAGGATTGGATCCTTTTCATTTCCCATCAAGGATAGAATTGTTGGGTCCTTTCTACTTAGGGAATCTACCACCTTGTTCCATTTCCCAGGGTGGTAATGGATTGAGCAGTCATAGTCATTGATCAGCTCTAACCATCTTCGTTGGCGCATGTTCAACTCTTTCTGTGTGAATATATACATGAGACTTTTGTGGTCTGTATATATTTCACACTTCTCCCCAATGAGATAATGCCGCCAAATTTTCAAAGAGAATATCACTACATCCAACTCGAGGTCAGGTGTTGGATAGTTATACTCATGAACTTTCATATTCCCTTAAGAATAGGAAATGACTTTGTCATTTTTCATCAACACACATCCTAGGCCCTTCTTCGAATAATCACAGAATACCAAAAAAAGTTCTCCACTTGTGGGTAAAGTGAGCACGGGTGCAGTGATAAACCTCCTTTTCAACTCCTTGAATCTTTCTTCGCATTCATCACTCTAAGAAAACATTACTCCCTTCAAAGTTAGCTTGGTAAGAGGGTTGGACAATCATGAGAAATTTTTCACAAATAGTCGATAATATCCAGTTAACCCTAAGAATCTACGAATATCTGTTACTGATGTTGGCCTTGGCCATCCCTCAATTGCATCTGTTTGGGAGAGATCCATAGATATCCCATTACTTGTGATGATATGGCCCAATAATGATACCTCCTTCAACCATAACTCACACTTGTTGTAATTTTCATAGAGCTTCTCCTTCCGCAAGGTCTTTAGTACAGTTCTCAGATGCTCCTCGTGATCATCCTTGGTTTTGGTGTATATCAGAATATCATCTATAAAGACTACCACAAATTTATCAAGGTAATATTTAAAGACTCTATAAATCAAGTCCATGGTGATTGTTGGATCATTAGTGAGTCCGAAAGGCATTAATATAAATTCATAGTGGTTGTATCTTGTACAAAAAGTATTCTTGGAGATATCTTTCTTTATCACCCATACATGATAATATCCCAACCGCAAATCCACCTTGGATAAGTGTTGGGATCCATGAAGCTGATCGAACAAGTAATCAATTCATGGGAGAGGATAATTGTTCTTTATCATGATTTTGATGAGCTCATGATAATCAATACAAAGGCGCATTGACCCATCCTTCTTCTTGACGAATAGGACTGGTGCACCCCATGGGGAAGCACTTAGGCGTATAAAGCCTCCCCTGTAGTTGTTTGTTTAGATCCTCATGCTCCAAAATAGCCATTCTATACAGAGTCTTGGATATTGATAACACCCCAGGTATAAGATCAGTTGAGAATTCAATATCTCTTCTAGGAAGAAGATTAGGCAATTCCTCAAGAAACACTTCAGCTAATTCCCTTATAATAGGCACGTCTTCAAGGATGGTTTCTTCCTTATAATCAATCATCTAGGCCTGTAATGTGTGGTCATTGGGAAGTAATATCCATTATTGAGATGATGGAGGTAAAGAAGATTCATCTTCCTCCTTGCACTTGTATAGAATCAGGGGTCGATTATCCACATGGAGAGTGATTTCCCTCTCACGAAAATTTATGTTGGCTCTATATAAGGAAATCCAACCCATGCCAATAATTGCATCAAATTCCACCAGAGAATGTATTTAGAGATTCTCCAGGATGTTCAATCCACATATTATGACAGGGCAGTGGTTATATTCATGAGATACAATGATTTCCCCATTTTCCATACTCACCGACATCTTCACTTCCATGATTTGTGGGGGTTTTGGGATTGTTATACTAAACTTTCGAGATATAAAAGAATGTGTAGAACCTAAATAAAAAATTATCTTCTCTATTCTTGAATTAATAACCAACGTACCTGTCACCACTTTGTTTTTGGGGTTCACTTCGGTAGTAGTGATGGAAAAAGCTCTCCCTTGCTACCTTGCAGGTTGTTGGTTGCCTCTGAAAACCCTTGGACTAGGGCACTGATTTGCGAGATGTCGCGGTTCTTTGAAGTTGTAGCAGTGAACAATGCATTGAGGTTCGAATGGAGGGTTCCTCTACTCTGTTGTAGTCGCAGGTTTTTCTTTCCTGTAGTTAACAGCCAGGTGCCCTTCTCTTCCACACCTAAAGCATTTCCTCATCTCCTTCAGGCAAGTTCCATGGTGCTATTTTTTTGCACCTTTGGAAAGTGGGGTGCTGTATCTTCTTAGCACCGTTGGATTTATCCATCCGACCACTAGAATTGAAGTTTGCCTTATGCTTCATATCCCCACGATACCCCTGATATTCTATACGATCTCCATTTCGACCTTGAGGTCACATCAACCAATTTCCTCATAGTTCTCGAAGTCACGGATTGCCAACGCTTTTCGCAGGTTAGGTTTCAGCTCAACAAAGCAGCGGCCAACCATGCATTCGAGGGTAACAACAATACCGGAAGCGTATCATGCATGGATTGTGATTTTTTCCTCGTATGCTCCAAAAAAATCGTCTTCTTTCTGCTTCAGGGAAAGGAAGTCCCTTTCAATCTTTACCCTGAGGGTGTGTAGAAAATATTCATCGAAAAAATCTTCCTGAAATCCTTCAATTCCAACGTCTCGATCTCCTCCTTAGGCTTCGTATTTTTATCAACATCCACCAATGATCAGCATCACCCTTCATATGATAAGCAGCTAGGATAACCTTCTCTTGTTCAAAACAGTGAAGGATGGAGAATATCTTTTCATTGGAGTTGATCCATTATTCAGTGATTGAGGGATCATATGATCCATTAAAAGTAGTAGTCCTTTTTCTCATGAAGCTCTTGATGGTGACTTGTTCTTTCTCAGGGGAGGATGAATGTTCCTCTTGACCCATGTTTCTATTCGAATCTTGAGTTTGCTGAGAGAGAAGCATGGAAAAGTTTGCAATTCTCATTCCCATTGGATTGGGTATCTCATTAGTACAGTCATCAAATTGATCTTCAAATCAGTTGTTAGCCCGAGTCCTCCTATTACCGGTCATTGGCTAGAATAAAAGGAAAGTTAGGGGTAACACATAAAGGGTAATCCATGTACAAAACTAATGGCTTATAAATAAATTTTATTTCCTAAACATATGAATCCATTTGCTTCAGTCTATGTTATCCTGGATTTACTTTCTAACAAATATTCTCATGGAATTTTTTTCCCGTTAATACTGGTTCATAATAAGCTTGTGAATTTACCCAAGAATAACCCCCAGGAGTTTCATAACCAAGAGTGAAGAAAGTCCCATTGTCGTGCACCAGTTCCCATTTGAGTCCAGCTCAAAGTCGTGCTTTCGGGTTTTACCCATATGATACATCTGTTTACAGAGCCACCTCTACCTACTCATATCCAGACATGGATGCATTTTCTTGATAAACCACTTACTCGATACTCAACAAACCATAGGGATGTTTTTATTATACTTAGTCTTGTTTCTAAGGCTTTACTAGGGTTTTATAATGCAAATTTAAAAAATAACTAAACCTATCCTCCGATACCAACTAGGAAAACCCTGACGTTTTATCACACAATTGAACATAATTTATTACATAAACTTCTCTTGATACAACATTGAAGATTGAGAGGTTTGGTGTCTTTGGGACTTAGGATAATTATATAACAACTTAAAACATGAAATATTACATCTTTATTGAAAATTTCCTTTACATGACCACTACATTCCCTCACACTTAGCATTGCATGGGATAACCTGAGGACATGCATAAGAAAAGGGTGATCTATAAGGCCCCGTAAGGGAATAATCATATAATAACATGAGGTATTCAATAAATATTAGACAATAGGCATATCAATAGAGAACATGATAAGCATAAACATAAAGGCATGATAAAGCATGATAATCATAACATGGAAATGTGGCAACAACACTTGACATGGAATTAGCATGAACCAAGGCTTATTACACATGGAGCATGAGTAAATCCTCATTGCACATGAAGCAAGAGTAAAAACTCATTTCACTTGAATATGAATGAGTAAGCACCCATTTCACATGACATATCATGATAATATACATTACCCAATTCATTGAAGCGCTATAAGGGAACACCCTTCTTAAACATTTCAATTCATGCATAAGTGTGCCACATGGATCATATAACATGGATTCATAAAACATCATCATTTATTCCATGAAAAAGGAATGTGGAATTAATAAATGAAACGTTATAATAAATAAGTAAATGTGAATAAATTTGAATAAACTTGATGTAGAAATGTGATGGTATTCACTACACAATGACATTGTCTTGGAAATTCGGTGCAATTTCGGCTACGTAACAGCGTGACGTAAGAATTCATAAAAAAGGTTGATGAGAGAGAAAGAGGTGTCTCATCATATGTACATGAAATGGACAATAAGGGGGGTCATATAGATACATGTCCCAACAATTTTAATGGAATTTTGAGTCATGATACAAATGAATTTCTTGAATGTAATAGAGGAGAGATAAATTCCTTTCGGAATTTCAGCATAGTAACGGGTGTACATGGGAGGCATTTATTGAGAGAAAAGGGGGTATCTACTAATTAAAACATAAAGAAGGAATTATTTGGGAGGTTTTAAACCATACTTCAACATTTAGAATTTAAATTAAAAGGGCATAATAATATTAAGAAAATTGGACAAAAATGAGAAAGGATGAAAAAAACCTTACTTGGAAGTGTGCTTCCGAAGGCTTGAGAGAGGCTTGAGAGTGGATTTTTTGGAGCATGGGGAACCTTGGGAGGATTCTAGAGAGAGGATAGTTGAGATTGGAAGATCTTCAATGGCTTTGAGTGAGGAGGAAGTGAGAGCTTGGGTGGGTTTATATAGGAATTGTGAGGGAATTCTTTATTATTTAGGTTTGAGACACCTCGCATTAATCTAATCCAAACCCCAAACCAGCCCATGGTTTTTCCCTTGGTTTTTGGAAAAGGGAAGTGGAAAATAATATATCATAAGGCCAAAGTCTGAACTTCTTAAAAATAGGGTGTTGCTTAAGTGGAGGTGAGTCAAACTCCCAAAGAAATCAATTTAAAAAGACAAGATGTTTAATAAGCATTAAAGGGTCCATTAATGCTTTGTAAAGTAAGTAAAACAAACCCAAAATCACATTTTTTTAACGGTAAGACATATATTGGCCGAACAGAGGGCTTATAGTATTTTATTATATCACTATTGGGTCATCATGATGTCATAATCACATTATATATTTAAACGGTATTTAATTTTTACCCAAATATTTGACTGTCTGAGAAAATTATGAAAAATTCACCGTTGGATAATTTCAACGTCCTTATTCTAGAAATAATAATTATATTATCTAAATAATTTTATTAATATTTTAATTTTATCTTTTAAAATAAAAATCAACATTTATAAAAAATTCACACGTTTTGACAAAAATGGCTTTCAAACCATAATGAAAAATTACGATTGCATTCATAAAATTATAAAATAATTTATATTTAATAAAAATTAATTTAATAATATTAATAATATCTTATTAAAATATTATTTAATTTAAAAATCCATTTATTTGTCAAAATAGATTTTTTAGTTGAATATTAACTTCAAATACTATTTCTGCTTTAAAACTCATCTACAAGGTAAAAATAATAAAATGAAAGTATAATAATTATTATATACAAAAATAATGTACATGACCATAGTGCTAATGTTTTGTTACATAACCCCTTATAACACCCGCATAAGACCGAATAGTAAGGTGTGCGATGGTGACCGACTCTTGGGGTGGCTCGGATAACATTGCTCGGATGATAATCTCTATCAACTTCCACTTCTCTCATAGGCGGTTCCTCTCGAGCTTAACATATTCATGTTCGGCTCGGGCTTGATCAAGAGAGAAGCCCAAAGACGCAACCTCCTTTCCGAGCTCTGACAAATGTGCTTCATATGGGGCACGTCTACTGGATAAGGTCATCGCTTCCTTTTTCTGAGTAAATTGGATTCGTTAAAGACTTCTATTTATACTAATCATGTGATCACTGTTCAATGGCTATATTAGAATTGGTCACAATTATTAACATAAAACCAAAGAAGTTGACATTTTATATAAACATTTTACAAAAAGAGTCATTTAATTAGATCATAAGGGATTTCATTAATGAATGTTTGGGTCATTACAGTGGAACTATCATCTCACAAATTGTGGGTTCTAGTGTTCTTTTCTCCACACATGTCCTCGTGCCTTTATTATCATTAATGGGAGTATTGGGTTCAAGATCCTCCTACACAAACATGCGTCAGTTGAGTGAAAAATATAATGTTATAAGGTAAATGATACAAATATGATGACATAGAGCTTACTTCAAGAGTTGCAGTAGACATTCTCAAATAAGACCCATCAGAGACTAGTATTTTTCTTTGTTCAGGAGTGACCCCTTTGAAGCCACTTCCTCATCACCCTTCTAGAGTACCTCTTTACTATCCTCTCCCCCCCCTTCGAGCTATCTGTGTTTTGATGTATGGGAAATTTGTTATACTAGTTGACCCTCTTACTCCATTGGCTGGATGGTCTTATTCAACAACACCCCCGCATAATCTGTCAATGAACATGGGGTACCCCTGAAGTATATTAGTGTTTCCATCTCCTATAAAAATTTTATTCCCTTTATTGGAGATACAATGAATCTATCCTTCACAAGACTAAGTTCTCCCCCAGCTCCATTCCTTGATTTTTTATGTTCTCCCTAAGGTTGTCTATACAGAGGTAACATTTGATTAATTCTTAGTGTTTCTAGGCCTCTAGATCAAAAACATTAGAAGGGATCACTATATGGCTCTCTTTCTTCCTTGGGGCCTAATTTGACTTCCCATGGAATCCACATGATGATTCCCATTTCCCTTTGGTTCCTCCTGTCAGAGCATTAGGGATTATCCTTGTTTCTTCCCTTTCTTCATCATCCATAGGATCAGGTTTGTGGCCCACTTTCCCTACCACTACAGCCACATCTCCATGATGAACATTCGTACCACCCTCAAGATGTCCCCCTATAAGGTTTCTCCAACGTTGAGGAATGGGGACCGCTTCATTGCTAGCTTGAATGGTTGGTTTCTTCAACGTCTCACCCAGGTAGCCAACATTCCAACTTAGTGCATATCTATGAACCAATCTGAATGTGGTAGTGGTCGGTGGAAACTCATTCTCCATATTCCCATCCTCACATGCAAACATCATCCACAATTGTCTCATCAGGCATGGTTGATTCTCATGGCGCACCACTAGATACACACTCAGGGTCAACTTCTGCATGCATCTGAATTGTCTCATGAACCGGTCTAGTGTGAACAACTCACACATTGGTTAAATATCTACCTGCTCCTCCATCCCACTACCGTGGAAGGAAAATAGGACCAATCATTTATCAGTGTTTTCTGTGCCATCATATTTATATGCTTCCATTGGTATAGGAAATTAGTGGAAGATGAATAGTTCTGCCTGCCCCAACTTGCCCAACACATCCAATGTCTAGTTTTAGTGGGGTGTTTCCTTTAATATTCATAATTGTTGGTCAAGAGTGTATCCCAGGAGGAGTTATGGGGTGAGATATTCATATACCCTCATATGTGCTGAAATCTAGATATAAACAAAATGGAATGGCCTGCATACCTACAACGACCTCCTTCGCTCGCTGATGTGCCTATGTAAATGATATAACTTTGTCAGTACTGGTATGCGAAGGTTGACATGTTCCACACCATCCAGTCATGTCGTCATAATGAATCTTCTCGGTCGTACTCCAATGTGAGCATCTCTAACTTGTAGCATCCATTAGTAGATCAACACCGAGATGAATTCATGCAGCCTGACTACTGGCTACTGCACAGTCTTGAAATTTAATTCTGATATCTTCCACTGGCTATCCTTTAGGATCTACCGGTATGAACCCTATTTACCCTACTGAGACCCTCTCATTTATTTGAGGGGCCCTTTTGGTAGTGTCTCTTACTCTGGGCAGGATGTTCAGAAAGGATATGAACAACTTCTTAATGTGGACATCTCATGTGTTCTCCTTATCATCATCCATGACTAGTAAAAATTCAGAAATTCCTTCCTAAGAGTTGGCATTCATTCTGCGTCCTCCCAAACATTCACGGTAGGAAGGAAATCATCATGCATCCCTCCTAAGATCGGAATGCCCGAAATTTAATGAAGGTCCCAGAGGCTAATACCAACATCCCCATGATGGAGGTTGAATATGTTGTTATCCGGCAACCACCATCCTAGAAGTTCTTGTATGAACTGCTTCGGTTGGGAAACTTTAAATTTGAGATGACCAGGCTGCTTCATATGGACCTTCCCACCTCAGAATAGTCTCGAATTCTTCATAAGATGTGGCCACCCAGTAGGCCTAGGCCCACTCATCGATGATGTTTCCTCCCTAGTGCAAATCCTAGATTTTGTTCCATCCCTTTTCTAGATTCCTAAGCCTCTCCATGATAATTGTCTTATACATAGGTGTAGATGTCTCTACCGCAAGATCCATACCATCAAAGTTGATGAATTTATTGTAGAGGCATTACGCCATGATAGGATTATGATCTATTCCTACTTCGACAAACATAGCCCTGCACCACTGAAAATATTTTTGTGTACTCCAAAACTAGTAAGCTGGTTCATTTATGCTTTCTTTTGGGATGAAGATGTCACCCCTCAAGATGAAGCCATATAGTTGAATATGCATGCCAAAGATATTCTTTCATCACATCTGTCAGCAACGTCATCAATGATTGGTGATTAGAAGTTCCCTGGATGTATTTTCCCTATTTGAATTATTTTTTATATGGTATCCCTCTGAGAAGCATTTGTACGAACCTCTCGAACAACCTCCTAAGCAGCCATTGGCCTATGACTTAGAAAATTTTCTCGTCATCTTTTAAATATAGTCATAGAGGACCTTCCGTGAAAAATATTATCAATGATACAGTCCTCTTCAATGCAGCCTTGATCTCAACTTGTGTCACAACGGAATTAACAGATCGTTATGTACATGCTCGCTAAAGCATTCATGAAGCACCAGACCAAACAACCTGGTTCGCGTAGTCACAATAGCGGGGAGGATTACATCATGAATAGAGAGGAATGGGACAGTCTTTCATGGAGATCCATGTAAGGGAAAGAGACCAATCTTCACATATTTATAGGCACAGTCGGCCCGAGCTTCACGATGAACTGCACCCGGGCTTCGCGGAGATTGTCGCCGGTGCTTCGCGGGCACGCTATGCTCGTGCCGCTAGGCGATGCATTGTTGCGATAAGGAATTGAGATCCAGATTCTTTATCCAAATTCACAATCCACCTTTTTCAATCCATCTATTTTTTTGGAGACATACCCTCGGAATCCAACCAACTATTACTCCAGCTCCCATTCCGAGGGGGGAAATTGTTGGTTCTAAAACTCATGCCACATGATGTACGAACAATGTCAGTGCCGGTTGAAAGTAAATCTAGATTGGAAATGGCCTCAAAATCCATCAAAATTACCTCAAAGGTCCTAGTTCACAAGGAACATAGTAGGGCCTTCCTTCCCCTGCGATCAAGAGCATCCGTGACAAACCCTCTCTGAGTCTGATGAATCTAGATGCCTCATCGGCGTCAAATTCTATCTGTGTCCCTCTCTGTGGTGGCCGCGGGGAGGATTACTTCATGAAGAGTCTAATGGAGCCCTACCTCTCAGCATAGTAACTTTTTCTCCATGACCGGCTCCGTTATTGTCAATTTGACAGAAACTATGCCTGTTTGATCGAGTAGGCGCCACCCCTTTGGGTTAGCAGCGTCACCCCTTATTCGCGGCACTCTGATATTCTTCACGATGAGCTCTACGACCCTCACCAAACATTGTTAAATATAAATGGAAGTCTCTCTCCCCAACATTGTTCAATATAAATATAAGTCCCCCCCCCCCTAAAGTATTGTCACTCCACCCTTTAACATTCCAAGCTCCCATTTCACAAAGACCTTCCAGAAGTCAAAAAAAGATTGCCAAATGTACATGGCCTCTATGAGTCGTGCCATCTTCTTTTCTTCATGGCCCCTTCCTTTGGTAGAGATTCCATTTGTGAAGGCTAATTCCCTTGGAAAAGGAGGGATCTCATTTGGGGCGTCGGGGATTCACAATGCATTAAGCCATCGTTGAGCACTATCCAAATAGAGTCATTTGCTAAGGAGAAGCTCTGATTTGTGGAAAACCTACATTTGTGTAGCATTAGTCCTTCATGAAGGCCCATTAATTCATGAATAAAATCCTCTTCGCAATGATCCAGAGCATTTTGAATGCCATCCTCTTCACAAAACACGACTGTTTCATGATGCCCCTCTTTGCAAGGTCTCCAACTTGGCATACTCCGCTCTCGTGTTTTCATGTTGGACAGTATGATGTGATTTCAAGGACCACTGAGTGGTGATACATGATTTTTTCCCTTCATTGTTCTTCTTCACATATGAACACTAACATCTATGGCTTCTTCTTATACCACACTAATGTGGACCCCTCAATGGATCACTCCACAACCCCATATATCGGGTGTTTCTTGTGTATTCCCTACCCCAAGTGTGGGTTGGTACAAGTTATATAAGTCCTATGTGTGAGTAGTGGCTCCCCATCGTTTCAGCTATATGACGTCAAACAACCATTAAACCCCACATCCACAACACACAACGTTAAACTTTAGTTGCCACATGTGTGGTAGGTCCACGAGTATCAGAGAGGGGATGGGAACCGGTGTCCTCCCGGTCACTCTTTCTCGCTGCGCTTTATAGCCATGCGCACCTCCGGTCATTCCTGTGTATGCCCTGACCCAACATGATAGGGTGCTCCCTATAAAATGACAATATCCTCCTCAAAAATCCTGAAAATCTCCTCAGGCTTCCATCATAGATTAAGTTCCAATCTTCCTTTCCCAAGAACATCAACCATGTGTAAGCCCATGTTTCCTCTTTGGGACTCTAATCATGTGAAAGCCCTACTTTACTCCTTACTGATGCAACTATCGCAAAATGATCTCCAGCACTATTACTGCCTCGTGTTTCTCATTCCGATAATGACTCGCCAGGGCCTAGTGTCAGCATCGGCCAGGGCATCATCTTTGAGCCTCCTTAGCATGTAATGCCAATCCAATACTTTACTAAACTACATGGACATTCATTCCCTACCAGCAGGATACATAGGAATCCTCCATGAGGTTCAATCCCTTCATGCATCAATCCTGGACACTTCATGTCGGTTCACCCTCATCACACATGACATTAAACTATATTCGTTTTTTGTCCCGCATGATGTTAAATGGTATTTTTTTGAACTATGTGGTTTTTGATCCCATTTTCATTGGCATGGTACATTGGAAGCCACCTTAAAGATCAACCGAATCACTAATAAATATTTGAGTCCCCTTTATTGGGACCCAAATCCTAGGTCCGCCCATTAGTGGTGTCAGACCAGTTCCTAGGCGGTATCTATACGTAATTACCACACTCAATCCATACTCCTCCAACCAACAATGTCCCTCATTCTATAGAATGCTTACCATGTGTAATCACCTATCATGTCTCAGGGTTGCATTCCTTTATTTACACCCCTATTCAGTGCCCCATTTCTAAACTACATGGACATTGATCTTTTCCATTTTTTATCAATGTACGTAAGAATCCTCCATGATGTTCAAGCCTATCTCCCATGTCCCATCTTGGTCTCTCCCTTGATCCTTTGTGTCTCATGAAGATCCTACATTAACCCGTTGGCTCCACTTCTTTCAGTTCCCCATCCATTTGTCCATTCTCATGAACCGACTCCTTGGGTGACTAATGAACCCCTTCCCCAACTACGTGGACTCTAATCTTTCCCCTTTTTGAGAAAGGAACGTTGGAAACCTCACTGTGGTTCAATCCCATTACTGTCACATTTACATAGGTTCTTGGTTGCCATCCCCATTCATTCCTCCCTTCGACACTTCATCCATATCCATACAGATTTCACCTAGCTCACCACATCCTAGTGAAATCATCCCATCTACAAGGAAGTTATCCAAGTGCAAGACCCATTCATCGCATTTCCCTTTGCCTCACTCGAGCTACTTACCATGCGTAAGCCCCATCATGCTTTTGGGTTGGGTTTCCTTGTGTACACCCCAATCCCAAGTCCTTCCCTATTTAACTATGTGGGTTTTGATCCATATCTCATTAACAAGGTACTTAGGAAGCCTCCATGAGGATCAATCCAATCCAATGGTAAACCTTGGTGTCCTCTTTGCTATAACACACCATCCTCTGATCATCCCTTTGTGGTTTCCATATTAGCATTAATGGTGTGAAACCTCCCTCTTCGTGGGACACACCATCCTGGGTCTATTATTATGTGATTCGATCCACCCAGTAGGTAATAATTATAGGAGCTCCCTCCTAGGGATGTACCCATATTATCCACATTCATATGTATTCCTATCATTCCGATCTATCTATGCTTCATGATATACTGAATTCATACCCCGTATTAAACATATGAGGTCGAGGAAAACCCCAGAGAAATGCCTACGCCATACAACTACCCACTTTCAACGTGGGATGCCTCAGGCTTCCACATCCTTAGGAAGTCCTTTGATAAGAGAAAAACCATGTTTAATTGTGTTTCTACTTCCTGGCATGCAATTGATGCCAACAAGGCTACTCTCATGAATGAAGGTTTCTGTCTTGAATTTCCCCATTTAGAATGTCCTGATAGAAGTAGCGTTACAAACAAAAATCCAAAATGATATAAAACTGAGAATATTTTCACAAACGACTTAATCTTTTAGGGAGACCCGGACTAGGAGAAGAATTCTGGTAAGGAATCCATAGATGGAGAAACTAGCATCGCATAATCCTATTTTGATCAAGGAGAAATTGTCCCTCAAGTGGTGATTGATGTCACTCATCTTTCGATAGTGGGAATGCCGGGAAACAATGTGAACCATCTAGCCAAAGTGTCCCACTCACGTGGCACGATGAGGAACACCCTAGCTGAAAAGTGTCGAAAACAGTATTACAAGGTGAAAATTGGGTCTCTAGATCATTCTCTCCTTCAATATTTTCATCCCCGAAAAAGAAAAAACGAGGAAAAAAACTTCAGATACCGAGCCCCCATATGGATCTCTTATTCCAAAGAACTCTCCAACATGTTTCTATACTACCACAGTATACGAACCAAAAAGATGGCCTATCCACTAAGGTTCTCTCCTGTTTATTCTTGGTCTCCATCAGGTGCTCTATAATGGATGAACCATCTTAAATGTGCATCTCACCCCAGTCGATGATGTGTGTGGTATCATGCACAAATATCCTCATATATGACATGTGGAAGACGTCATGCACCCACTCAAGCTGTGGGGGTAGGGAAATGTGGTTGGAAACCACATTAACCCTCCACATGATCACAGACTAACCAATGAACCTTGGGGATATATTTTCTCCTTGTCCAAATATCAACAATCCGTATTGTGGGGATACACTCAAGATGGACTGGTCTCCCAACTCATAATCCAGGGGCCAATGATGGTGGTCTGTATAGGATTTCTGTCGACTCTTTGATGTCTTCACCCATTCACATATGGCCTTCACTTTCTCTTCCATTGATTCCTCCATATATGGGACTACAAGGGATGAATCCCTAACCTCCATCCAACACAATGGTAACCTACAGGTTCTCCTGTAAAGTTCCTCAAAAGGTTCCACATTGATGGTATATCAGTATCTGTTGTTTTAAATAATCTCCAGTAAAGGAAGTTGATTCTCCAAGCTTCAACCAAAATCTCACACGCATGACATAAACATATCCTATATCACCTACATAGTGCGCTTGGTCTGCCCATTATTCTAGAGATAAAATTTTGTACTCATCCAAAGATGGGTCCCGAATACCTCCGGAAGGCCTCTGCATAATTGAGATGTAAACCGCATTCCATGATCAAAGACTAATAGTAGAGTGTACCCTGTGAGGTAGGATGATCTCCAGTGCGTACAACTACCCCTAACTATCCATTGAACTCTATTACCTAATTGTAAGGAAGTGCACCGACAAGGTTCGTCGGTCCACTATCACCTAGATAGAATCATGTCCCTTTGTTATGAATTGAATCAATGTAATGAACTATATGGATATGCTATCCCACTTCTACTCCCGGATCTAAAGAGGATGAAACAGAACCACCAAAACATCATTCTCATCCTTCACTTGATGAAAGGTGAGGCATTGTGAGATGAACTCACTTACACTCCATCTCATGAAAGACCATAAAATAAACCGTAGAAAATACATGTACATATTCCCATCAATGGTATTAACAAATAATAGAGAATTATAGAACATCTGCATCACCTCCTCTTGCATCACGACTGGAACAACTGTTCACCCCTCAAGTAAGATATCATGATTCACTACTTCAAAATATTCCTCAGCTGTGAAGACAATTGATATATGGTAACATAGAATCCTATAGTCAAAATCAACTAGATGTGACTCTTACATGCTCAAATAGATATGATGTTATCATGACCAAATGTAGAAAATATTTACCCTCCTTCTCCACCATGGTCAGCTGTAGGGAAACTAACATCCCTAATTATTCATGCACTATGAAATCCTAAGAAATACTGATAATGGAATCAGCTAAAACGTTTCCCTTACTCAAAGTATACACATTCTCAAAGCTGTAGTCCTATAGGGACTCCAACCACTGTCTCTACCTCAAATTCAGATCCCTCTGTGTAAATATATACCTACGGCTCTTGTGGTCTGAGTGAACAAAAATGGTTTACCTAGAAGATAGTACATCAACATCCTTAGGGTGAAGACTATTTCTATGATACCTAACTCATGAGACACATATTTCTAATCAAGGGGTCTCCACTCCCATAGGTAGAATGTGATGAATTACTGACAATGCATCAAAACACAACTGAGCCCAAATCTCACAGCCTTACACTACACTGTGAACTCAAATCCCTCCTCTAGTAGTCTCAAAACCAGATCACTCATAATCCTCTACCTTAACCCCTTGAAGACCCTCTGGCACGCCTCTAACTAGGTAAATGGATATATCTTCTACATCAGATCCATCAATGGGGTTTCTATTCTTGAGAATATTTCCAAAAAATATCTAGTAGAAGCCTTCCAGACCAATAATGTTTCACAGATCTGACGAATTATTTGGTGGCTCCCAAGAAAGCACATCTTCGATCATCATTGGATCTATGGATAAACCCTCTTCTGAGATGAAATTCCTTAAAAATTAAACCTCATGTATCAATAACTCACACATTGAGAGATTTCCATAAAGCATGTTCTTTTGATGTAAATCAAGGACCATACACATGTGAAAACATTCTCCAACCTTAGTGATGATTAAATGAGTATTTCATCAATGAATTCAACAAAAAATATGTCAATATATTACTAGATGATCTGGTTCATTAAATCTATGAAAACAGTGGGGGGGGGGTCACACCAAAAGGCGTCACTAGGAACTCGTAATGACCAAATTAAAAACAAATGGCCAACTTCGAAATATCAGCCTCTTGATCCCATAGATAGTGGTAGAAAGTACAATGATTGACATTGGAGAACCACCTCACACCTCCCAACTAATCAAATTTCTCATAATTCCTCAGTAAGGGGTACCTGTTCTTTATTGTGGCCCGGTACAGGTGACGATAATATACACAATACCATAAGATCGTGTCTTCCTTCTTCATGAATAGAAATGGAGCTGTATAGGGGGGATATATTGGGTCTAATGAAATAATTCTCATGAAGGTCCTACAACTATAAATGTAATTCCAGGATCATAGTGGGTGCCATCTAATATGCCACCAAAGACAACAGGGCTATCCCTGGATGCAAATCAATGTAGAACTCCAACTACCGCCTTGGAGGTAGCCCTGAGACATCATTATGGAAAAATTCCATGTAATCTTCCACAAATAAAGGAACCCAAGTGACTGATGATTTTGATACACCAAGGGTCACACTTTCCAAATGATGGTAAAAATGTTGTGGTCTCTAGCTCACAATAATCGCTTACCCTGCTACGATGCCTCATTCACCAATAAAGTTGATCCTTGTACCATCAATGAGAATTCATATGACTAACCTATGGTGACATTCAATATGGGTTTGAACCAGGGAAATCTAATCCATTCCCAATATGATGTCATAAGGTTCCTTCAGGATAACCAATTGGTCCTATGTGAACATTTATCCTCAAATTGAATGATCGTACTATGGGTAGATAATTGATACTGAAGAATCACATCCCATATAATTCTCAAGACAAATCACCAGAGATAGTCCCTCTACTAAGAGTTATAACTCTTGTACCAAGAGTAATGAGATAAAGGAGTGTTTGGATCTTGTTTCTACTAATAATAAAGCAATAATAGAATAACCATAGAGAATACCTCTGATCATCTCATGATGTGGAGGATCAAATACATCCATATCATGTAGTTTTCTGTGCCCCCAACTTACATATTTTTGAGCCTGACATGGGCTCCTTGTGGTTCCTATGGGAGGATCTTATAGCATCGTCCCCCACTTCCTGTCCTCATACTCCACTTCCAACACCACTTCCCAAGGGACCTCCTTTGTCACAACTTTGCCTCTACTATGGTGGACCACCTGCTACCTGAGGGTATGGCTCACCATGAAACCTCAAACGGCCACTAGTGCATGAACTCATGGAGAACAATCATCCTATGATCATTCTCGGTTTGTGCTCCCAAAACAATCTGTTATTCCAAAGGTGTAGGTTCTGCTACCGTATCACATGAAGGATGAGGATCACATGATGGGACCAGAACTGAGGCCACATCACTCATGAGGTTTTCATCATGAACATGAGTGAGTATCATAGATGGGTGTCTTCATAGAGGAATTATGAAAGTTATCATGGAATATCCCAATCAGGTGATAATATATATATATATATATAACAAAAACAACCAAAAAGTGGAGCTTAATCAACAGGGCCAATCAATGAAACATTCATATATAATTCCAGTACCAAAGATCCTTGCAAAAAATTCCTCAGCATGCTGAGTCATAAAACATGTAATTATGGTCATAGTGAATGTATATGCCAGTCGTCACACTATCACTAGAGTCACTGAATTAGGATCCACTCTAGAGACATGTTGAAACTATTTACCTAAACCCATTCATGAACGTTTTCAGAGAATGTATAAATAATATCCCAAGGGTCGAACCACATAGGATACCACTTTTTCACAACATAATCCATGCAGGGGCTGAGCCGCAACTACCCCAAGCCCACATACATAGTCTAGGGGGAGAAAAAAATCCCTGAAGGCACAATAACTTAGGGATGCCTTTTCCTAAGTACCTGTACACACACAGACAACTCGATGAAAAAGTGTAGAGTGAATGAAAACAAATATGAAACATGTTGTAAACAAACCAAAACATGCATGGGCCACTAAAATAGTATTTGTAAAATAAAGTAAATAGAATGAAAAAAGGGAAAAATACACAACCCACCAGAAAAAGTGTCCCAACCTGATAAAAAGCTGGGAAAAGTTATGTAACTGAGAAAACCCTTCTTTGGGAACCCAAACTATGAACACCGCAATCAGTCCAAGCATCTGTAACCCAATACTCCCTGGAGTCTTGATCAATCATGTCCATCATCTGCATAAACCATGATGCGTGTAGAACAATCCATTTCATAGGGGAGTACAAACATACTCCGTAGGACACCCTGAAAAGAAGGGGGAGTAGAAAGAGTTACAGTACGAATGGAAAATAGTAGACAGAACAAGGTATAGTAAAAGAATGCAGATCATCCCAAATAGAAGTGAAGTATGCTCATGAAAACCCAAGTATATAGAAACAGTGATAACATGAACTTCTCATTAATTTTTATCTTAATAAAGTGTGAGATTAGAATCATCCAACCATGACTAGCTTGACATGGAAAGAACTTGGTGTTTTGTGCGAATCTTCACCTAACCTAGAAGAAGAGGAAAAAAATCAAAGGAGTGGGTACTAGAATTGGATACACACACACACATATATACTCAGAAAACTAAACCCAACAAGAAATTAAGGGGATCTCCATCTTGTAGATTATCCCAAGAAAAGATCTTCCAACCTTCCTAGAAGTAACCACAATAGATACCCAATATTCCTCAAATTTACCCTGAACCGCATGTAAAAGGGGCTAAAAAATCAAACCTCAATACTGTACAATTTGGCCGGTTCTATATCACCTAAACAATTTAAGGTCACATAAAAAGGGCACATATTGGGTGGGAAAGAGCCTTCATTACTTATGAGTCCAATATAGTGCCAATGTACTTGTTTTCACTGATCCACATAACTGAATGTTGAAAACTCAATGAAGAGGAACCACACCCTTAAATGATATGATTATTACACTATAAATCATTGAGTAACCAAAACATGGTGTGTTAGGGGGATTCCACTCAGAATTAAATGATAGATGACCGATGCCCATTCTGATGGCGGATTCCACTCTGATCGTCGTAGATGATTCATGCCCTGGTGCATTAAGGGGATTCCACTAAGAAGTACCTTATATCATCACCACATCACTATGGTAATCGAAAACCTCTTGAAGATGATACAATCTTGTAACACCTTACATCATATATCTGATGTCAAAATTGCGATCACCAATGTGTTTTATGTGAAAAAACATACCAGATAGACTATTCACTAGACCAAATCAGACATTCAACAAAAAATTTGTATATCACCACATTGATCTCAAAATGTTTCTTATGAAGCCCATGACTTGGTCACAAAATTAATTACACTGATCACGCCATTGAAATCCTCTCGAAAAAACACACGGGATTGTCTACTCGTTCGTCCAATGGAAATAACTGGTGAAAAGGATATATTTCACCGCTACGCGTGTGAACCGGGCCTCATGGGGAATACACCTTGACATTAGTTTAAAAACCTAAAAGTAGTTTTCAAAAGTCTTCCCATGTTATACAGTCACACTGACACTGATGACGAATTAATCAAGAGTTTCATGGAGATTCCATGTCCGATACAAGAAACCCCAAATAATAATAATTAACTTATTACTATTAACCATATAAATTTTCTGAAACTATGAAATGAAAACAAGTATTAATATTCCTAAATCTACCTTAGAATATACATCTTTATGATAGGAATGTTTTTCTACAGACTTTGCCTCAATCAGAGGCACGGTTTAGGAGAAAAGGGAGTTTAAAGCTGCTTCAGACTGATTTGAACTGGTCTGGCATAGACTGGCATGACCACTCCCATAGGCCCAGTAAACTACGCTTTATCATATAAAAGTCACTTTTGCCACATCAACATGTATTAATATCCACATAGGTTGTATTTCAGGACCCCGCATGACCGACCAATCGGGCGACGTGGCCCTCCACGTCGCGGCACCGCAGACCATGTCGCCGATGGTGCACTAGTGGTCCATTTCAAAAACAATAAAAAATACCTCCGGTAACAAAATCATGAATGCTTGTGTGGATTGGGGACCCATTAAATTTTTTATTAATATTCCCACCCACATATTAATGATCCGTTGGTAGTTTGATGCACCCAATAGTAGATGGAAGATACAAGCGAAGAACAAACAAAGAATGAAGTCTTAAACATAGATCGATGGACGTGTTAATGTGGAAATCAATGGTTAGCCCAGAAATTGAAGAATTTATGGCTCAAGGAAATTGTTTTAAATTTAAAATTAGAATAAAATAAAAAAATCAATGAGAAATACAACCTCGATTCGATTTTCCATCTTTAACAGCGTATCCACTGTGCTCCCATTTCGATCTGATGATGTTTCGACGGAGATTACTCCTCAATCCAATAATCAATGGTTGGATAATTGGGAGAGAGAGAGGGACTTATTAGAGAGATAAGAGACTAGGTCTAACCCTAATACCGAATCATTAAATCTCTATTTATTAGTGTCCCACTAGACACGGAAATTTGAATATGTCACGCCCCCTCATTTTATGTCGTGTTTGGTTAAAACAACACAATCTGATCTCAATGACGGTGTCAGAATTAAAGTACAATCTCCCAATAGAATTTTATTTAATATCAAATTAGGGGTAAAATAATTATGCTTAATTATTTTGTTTTATTATTTTCCCCTTGGGGACGTTTTTGATAAGTGTCTTGTGCCGACAAGAATTAATGTCCTGCTTAGGGTAAATGAAACACTTCGAACTCCACTGTGCTCTCTAATTTTTTATCCAGACTACAATTTAAGAGTAATCCCATTTTTTTCATTTTCACAGTATATAATATACTTAATATGTAACACCCCAAGCTTCCACGGTACACTTATCTTTGAATAATATAGTAGCGTGTGTTGTACGCAACTTGGAGTTCTAACACACACCACAACCAATCGAACTAGCAGTTATGAATAATAATACCCACTTTTTGAAGTTTTATACATTTTTCATTCAAAATGTACTTCATTTTTTGATTTGTCATATCGAAATTATCTTAGGGTTAATTTTTGGTACTTTTCTGATAACTTTCATATTTTGATGAATAGTGAAAATTACTAAATTTTAATTAAAAACAACTTTTTTAATCAAAATAATTAATAGTGAAAAATTATTAATTTGAGTGGTTTTAAATTATATTTAGAATATATTTTTACCATTTAATCCAATTTTGGTCATTGGACATAATTTCAAATTTAAATCGGACATAAACAAGTGTCAATCTTTTGATAGTTATTGTTTCTTAAAAACACGTGTTTTGTTTTGAAAGCGGGAATTAATTTTAAATTAATAAATTCAACTTCTATGTTTTGAATTTGGTAAAATATACTTCATTATTGAATTTGGATTATCAAAATTAGCTTAGGGTAAATTGTTTGTATTTTTCTGAAAACTTTTAATTTTTGATGAATAGTGAAAACCACAGAGTTATAGTTTAAAACCGAATTTTTATTTAAATAATTATTTATTTTATTTAAATAATTTTATGTCAAAATAGATACATAATATCTATATAAGTTCAATTTAATTAATTGGAGTTAGTTTATAATAATTTTAGATATATAAAAATTTTATTGAACTTTTCATCGTCTTTTACCGACCTCCTAGGAGCTTTTTCAAATTCACATAAAACATAATTTTACCACTTTTGTGAGCTGAATTTTGAAAATAAGAGAAAAAAAATTTAATATCAAGGAGTAAAATGTGGTTCAATGGGATGAAAATAATTTTTGGTGAATAGTAACTGTTTACTTTTATTTACCACGGTTAAAAGTAAATATGGTAATTAATGGTAAAAATGATATTAATATTACCCCCACACATGTCCTAATTCTATTGGACAAGTTTATCTCTACCAAAAACAACATTAGGAATAAAATATTATCATTTAGGTCAACTTGGATTAGATTAAGACATTTATTATTATTTAATTCAAAGAAGAGTTAAAAGAGTTAAACTCAATGTTTAATAACTAAAACATTTTTAATATAGGGTTTTGCATAAGAAAAATTCAATTATAAATATTCATTATAAAGATAAAAATATTTCCTATATCATGGTATTTTATTTATATTTTTTAGACATTATATAAATAAATTTATTTATGACACAATGATGATGCAATAATTACCTTATTCATGAAAGAATCAAATAAATGGTATTATAAATATTAAAATAAATATAATTTCAATGTTTTTATGACATCCACGAATTTTATAGTTGAATATGACAGGTTAGTATTGATTCAATTTCTTTTTTAAGTAATCATGTTGTTATTATTTTAACAAAAAACAAATACCAAATAGTGTTAAAATTGACATAAAATAGTTTTTAAAACAAATATTATATTATTAATTGATATAATGGTCCTAAAAATCTATGGTTTGTCCAAAATACTTATATAATAATATATATGACATTAATAAACCAATTGGGGTTAGATTGGCAGTATATACTAATTTTATTAACCATATAGTGTAAGAATACAAGAAGACATGATAAAAGTTAAATTATTTAACATAGAGTTAAATATAAATGATAAGGTTAAAATGGTAACCTAAACTTGTCTAAAACCTATTGGCTGAGTTGTTTTAGACCTATCCAAACCTTAGACTTTAAATAATCAACTTTGGAGCCATTAGAAACCGCATATGAATTTATTATAAAATAATATTTTAAGTTTTTCCTAACGTGCCCCTCACCCCTATTATAAAAGGGCACTCCACCTTCTCTCTAATTCACACCTTCTAAGCCATTTTCAGCAGCCAAACCCGGCCCAAATACCCTCTAAACTATCTTCCCTTCAACCTAGAGGCTTTATTTTGATCATAAATCCAACCTACGGATCCCTTTTGATCAAATCAAAAAGAAGAACCTGAAGAAGAGGTAATGATTTCACCACCCTCTTTCAAGTTCCTTTCTTCTTCCACTTCCTTTTTCATTGTTGTTTCTATTCTAAAATAATAACTCCAGTATATTCTATATAATTTTATGTTATTATAATTATGGTACAACCAAATTCATTATTCTATCCACCCTTTGAATGACATGTCACCATACGTGCATACGTACAACTTACCGTCTCCACGTCGTGGTATAATTTTTATTCAATACATTATTATTTGTATGGGTATAATAATGATATGTATTTGATTTAAATAATAAATATAACATGATAAAGATTCTGTATATATTATATACCATCCAATTATATATTATATTAATATCAAAATAATGATATTTTCGCTCGTGCGTACGTACGGATTACCATCTCCGCGACACAATGAGATTAATTTCCAAGTTCACCATTCATCGATGATTATAAAAATATATATTACTAATAAGTATGTAATATATGACATAATAATTCTACTGGAGATATATATATATATATATGTATGTATTTTTGTACTTACATATATCTTATTCACTTACTTCCATTCAATACTATATGAAAATGAAAACAGCGTTTATGCGTAAGGAAATAGTCGTTAGCGTGCCTATGCGGAGAAGCATAAGGCAAAGCAATGCAATGGGATACACGGCCCAAGGGACCTTGAGGTTACTTCACACGAGCCTAGAAGGCCGTGCGGGAAAACAATGCATGGCGAGCATGCCCGGCAGGGGAGACATCAGATGCCGGTGCAGGGGGTAGCCAAGGGGCGTCAAGGTGAGGGGTCCTCAGCTCTCTGCGTGCAAAAGGGACGATTTGCACGCAAAACACCGGGACGGTGCACAATAAGAGAAATGGAATTGCGCTCGAAGAGGGTATTACGTGCAAGGTTTTTCGCACACGGCAGTGTATTGCGCGCGCGAACCAGGGATTGCGCGCAAGTGGGGAAACCGGGGGAATGGGAAAATTCCCTGAAGCCCGTAGAGTTGCGCGCAAAGGCGAACTCCAGGGCAAAGTTGCGCGGAATTCAGGATTACCTGTATGTCATCTTTCGCGCGGGGGGAGCCGAATTGCGCGCACGAGAGTCGCTTCAGATTCCTCAACCCCCAAACCGTTCGGGGTCACCTTATATTTATAGGTGACCTCCGGTGCGGAATCCTGGTGGCTCACGAAGTTTTCTGCGCCGGGAACCGCTTACGCGAAAAATATCATCGCGGAGAAATGGGGTGCGCAATTATTGCACGCCTCACTGGTCTAATTCCGTGAATCCCGGGAGCACTTCACGTGCAGAACATTTTTGCGCACGGATCCTCCATTATTTCGCGCACCACTTCCCGGGCCTCCGGATCGGGACTCTGATTCCGAATATGACTTCGCTTCGTCATTCCGAAACTTCCTTCGAGAGTTGCGGGCTTTTTTCAGCATCAACAAATGCCCCCCCTTGGAATGGGATCGGCAAGGGGTCGCAACGATCAGATTCCAAGGGAAAATCCGAAACGCCAAAATGCTAAGTCTCCTGATCAAGTTGCACGCAAAAAATCCGACGGGGCATGCAAAACCTACGGACATGCTCCAAATATTCTTTTCACGCAGCGCGGAACCCTAGCCTCTCCTATAAAAAGGAATAATAGGTCCCAGATCCGTACTTCGGCTTTTTCCGTGCGATAATCTTACCGCTCTCGTGCGCGAAATCACTCCGCAGTTGCGCGTAATAACGCACTGGCAGCGCGGAATTCCTTCTGAAATTTGGCCGTGATTTCGCGCCAAACAGGGATCTTCTGTTCTTAGCGTGCCGATTGCGCACTCAACTCCAGGATTTTGCGCAACTCAGCCAGATTGCGCGCCGAACACTCTGATTCTGCGCACTGCATCCTGATTTCGTCCATCTCCCGAAAAATTCGAGATGGCTGCAAACCGAATCGATGAGGGGGAAGTCGCTACCCGTAGGATAGATATGGCGGCGAACGAGGAGGTATATGGCTCCAAGGTGATCGTCTCCAACAATATCACCTTGTTCAATCTGCTGACTCCGGCCCAAAAGGCATATCCCTTGTTGGACAACCTCCCACTCTGGAATTTTGGCATCTTGGAGGAGGTACCACTGCCGGGCTTCGAGGTGGACACACCGCGATCCTGGGTGACTCTGGAGGACGAAATTCCTCGCTACAACATCACCAACAACGGCCGTCCTTCCAGGGAAACTAGACACATGGATGTATATGTCCTAAACCCGAGGACTAGGACCATTACTGGGGACGAGCCTGTGGCGGAGGATTCTCCGGCCCTCTACGCGAGCACGTTCCGTCATAGCATCACGGATGACACGAAGGGCTGTCTGAAAAATTGGGACCTGCGGTCCGGGGGTAACTTCACCAGCGAATGGGCCTGGGAATTCTGGGTTCGCCATACCTACGACCAGTTCGGAGATGAACTGCAGTATATCGGCCTGTTCGAGGTAGTATGGACATCGCAGTTCCATTTCCTCCATCAGCCTGAACTCGGACCAGAGCAATTCACCCGGTGGTCTCCCGACACCAACACGTTCCACCTTCATCACGGGGAAGTCGGCATCAGTCTTTGGGACGTTCACTGCATCGGCGGTATCCCACTGGAGGGCTACCAATACGACGAGTTCGTTCCTCCAAAGAACACCTGGGGAGACAGGTCGCAGACGCATATGCTGATGTGGAACCTGCTGCAGTTGGCCAAGGAGAGGCTGGGGGTCAAGGACTTCTTGAAGGACATCGCCTACAAGGGCTGGTTCAGCCTGTTCCTTGAGAAGGATCCCGCCATCAAGATGCCGGGACGGGGAAAACGGTGCCCAACCACGACTCAGAGGAGCAAAGACAGGTCATACTAGAAGACCCTAGAGGCAGGGCAATACCGATCATGGGGCTACCTCGTCATTGAGGCTTGGGACCTGAACGTCCGGTATGCCGGGTTCCTTGCCGCCTTCCTGAGCGGGTGGCTCCTGCCGGTGCGGGACGCGAGGATGGGCATCCGTCTAGTGACTTTTGTGATGGCGGGCTCCATGGCCGCCAACAAACGGTTCAACTTGGGCGTCCCCATGATGGCCAAGATGTATACCATTCTGGGGCGCATCTCACTAGGGGGGTCACCTCGGAGAGTCTCTGTTCCTTCCAGATATTCCATGGCTAGGTGGCGGCTCATCTCGGCGGGTATACTTTCCCAAATGCTGTCCGTCCTCCGGGAAATGGCTTGCGACCGTCCTTGCTAAACATTGCAGGGGTGGCGCCAATGACGCTCAATGAGGAGGGCGTGAGGATCCGCATTGGTAACCATGCCAACTTCAACTTCAGCCCGTTACCCACCCCGGTTGGCCAACTGGTGGACAACGGGCGAGGCTCTCTGGAATAGCAGGAATACTTCCAGAGCATTCGGGGCAGGGTGCTCGTGGCTCGGATCGACGGGAAGGTGATTTGTGAGCCGTACGTGCCATCCCGATTCGCCAGGCAATTCGGGTGCCTTCAGCGAATGCTGAAGAAGGTATTCACGGCTGTCTGGCAGGAGAAGAATCCATGCGTCCTGCGCCAGATGTGGTTGATATTTACCACCTTCGGCTCTGGTGACGTCGTTACTCTACCTCCCATCGGGGTCGATGCCAGCCTAGAAACCAAATATGCCGAAAAATGGACCATCGCGTACCCTGAGGGTATATTATGCAGGCGCGTCCGGAAACTCGAGGTTACTCGCACGGAAACCGGCGACGGGAAAGAAGGGAAGGTTCCGTCGGAAGGGGATAATCGAGGGCGCGCCAGGTGGGGAGGCCTGCGCAGGCCGGGACTTCAGCAGCGAGGACATCACATGTTGCCTCCACGTCCTCGTTACCCGCAGGTGGGTCACATGAGGCGGCCAGGGAACTGCCTGGGAAGCAGATAAGATATCTGCTAGAACCTTCCCAAGACACAATTTTCCCGGCACTATGGTCGGCCTGGATGACCCTGTGGCAATCGCTACGCGTCGAAGCCATCTGGCAGAAGATAATGCAGAATGGGATCCAACTGCCGGAGGTCGTGCTCGTTCGGATTACCGACCGAGTAAATTTCCATCGGCGGCATGATTATGTGACGACCATGGATGCATACGCACGCCAAAGGGGGCGGCGTGCGGAGCCAACTTTCCAAGTGAAAGTGATGCTCATCCAGGAGCATGATCCGGAAGCGATGCCGCCGGGAGAAGGCGACAGTGATGAAGAGCCGGAGGGGTGGGGGGTGGGGGAGGAAACCAGAGAGGATGAAGGCGAGGGAGAAGATAAAGAAGAGGAGCCAGAAGATGAGGATTCACAAGGGGTTACCTACCATGGGAGTCTTCGAGAGAGCGGCGAGATTTCCGACTCTGAACTCGACATAACCGAGATTCTTGAGGTTTGTCTCTGTCTTCATTCATTTCCCTCATTGATCCATTCTACTTTCCAACTTCTAACTCACTTCCCAATCTTACTCAGGAGCAACTGAGCGGTGGACGGGCATCCCCACCCGTGGAAGGCGGAGAGGAACCAGTGGGACATGATGGGGATCCGACACCCATCATTGAATTAACCAGCACAGAGGGGTCTCCCCTTTTGGCGGCTCCTGCAGCGGCCAGAAAACTGGGGACCGACGCTCTGGATTCCTATAAGTCTCACGCTTCACTACTGGTGCTTGGTGTCATGTCTGACCAGCGTATGCCCCGCGTAGTGATCTCAACACTGGAGGCACGTCAGGCTACGGAGCATGGGCCATCCGCGAGTGGACCAGTGGCGTACATACCACCTTGCTCGGAACATGCTCTCTGCACTGAGTCGGCCCCGAAAATAGATGACTAGAGGGCGACAGACATCAGCGGCGCTGTTCTCAGAATGCGGCCGGAAGCTGGTGGAGGCGTCATTGCTGCTGGGGCGAGGGAAGGTCGCCCGGACGTTGAGGATTCTATTCCTCATGAAGACATCCCTGGTTTGGATCCTGCTGCCGATATGCTGGCGGCCTTCCCCATATACCAACCTGCTGACCCTGAGGAGATTGATGACTCAGACTCAGAGGCAGCCAAGGAGAGCCGGATGACACGGCGCAAGGGGTGGAATTGTATCTAGCGCTTTCTGAGGTAGCCCCAGTCCGAATGGCTAAGGCGGATGGGATCACTCCAGACCTAGTTGCGCTTCATGTGCGCCGGAGGGGCTGATGCTCAGCGCCTTCATCTAACAGTCTGTGATTACATGGACGAGAAGATGCACGAGAGCAGCCGGCGCACCGACATTTCCCAGTTCTAGGAAGGATCGACGAGCGCTCAAGCGCTGCTGAGGGCGGAGCAAGAAGTCCGGAACCTCAAAGGACAGGCGGCAGATAAAAAGGTCTTCATCGCAACATGCTCTGAGCTCGTGGAGCAACTGACTGCCTAGATGGCTGATGCCCAGGAACAACTGGTGGAGTCGAGTCACCAAATGACTGTGCTTCGAAGCGAGCAGGCGCAGGCACATGCTAGGGCTGATGAGCTGCGCTCTGTGGTGGCCGATGAGGAGAGAGTCTTCAAAGAGAAAAAAGCGGTCTTGGAGGCTACCAGCCAGAGGGTAGCAATGCTGGAAAGATCGCTTTAGCACGCTAAACCCTGAGGGCTTTGTTTTTGCAATCTCATGAACTTTTGCTTGTATTGCTCATCGTCTCAATCCAATGTATGGACAAATCCACTCATTTGTAGCCTTGGTTTAATGCGCTCAACCATAGTTTCGAAACGAATAACAACTCACCCCTAGGCTCCTGTGGGACATGCCCAACACAAGAAGCAAGAGGTGCTCGTACCATCATTCCGTTCAACTGTGGGGCATTGACCAAGCTTCAGGCGTCCAAAATCGGGCCTGGAATTTTGAAGAGACCCTGAGCCGATTGATGTGTCGACTTCTCAATGTGTCTTAACACACGAGCGGGGAAATTCTGGGGGCATTGAAATCCATCCGATCACAGGGGTATGGAGAGAAAGGGTGCATCATGCTACCCAAATTCGGAACCCAATGGGGCGCAACCATGGAGGATAACTGTCAACCGTGGCAGAAACACAGCACCCATATCACGTTGGCCCGGAATGGGAGGACAATAAATGAGGGCTGACCGCTGACCATGTTCGCAACATGGGGCCTAACTCAAATATCGTTGGGCAGTTTTTCGGAACGTTGGCCCAGGATAGTAGGCGGACCATAGGTCGAGCATCCATACTGTTAGGGGGTCCCATCAAACATGACCAGTTCTCCGGAACGTCGGCCCAGGATAGTAGGCGGACCATAGGTCAAGCATCCATACTGTTAGGGGGTCTCATCATACATGAAAGGAAATGAGGGTCCGAATAAGGGGGAACGCAAAGCGCGGGAGGTGGAGTGGTGGCTTGTTCGAACAGAGTCCAACACTCTCGATATTGCACCACCAGGGCGAAGGTGCATTAGGTGGACGTACCAACCTGATCACGGGTCGTCCCAATTTCTAGGTAGGACCTCTTTGGCGAGAGAACTGCTACTTCCCATCATTACCATGGGGCATCCCGAACATGCTCGGGGTAGATATCCTGATGACACCATTTATCATGAAGTCGGGCCGAGGGGCCGACAATAAAGAAGGACGGTGTTCAGTTATCCCTGGGGCAGGACCCAAGACGAAACGTCTGGGTGGTCCTACGTATCTCATAAGGATGAGAATCAAGCCAACGTAGTTTTGAAAATGCAGTTTAACGTCATGCTGGACGAAATACAGTTTAACGTCATGCGGGACGGAATACAGTTTAACGTCATGCGGGACGGAATACAGTTTAACGTCATGCGGGACAAAACATGGATCTTAGTTTTAGGTCTTAGAGCTCGAACCATGAGGATCTTAGTTTTAGGTCTTAGATCTCAGAACATGATGATCTTAGTTTTAGGTCTTAGAGCTCGGACCATGAGGATCATAGTTTTAGGTCTTAGATCTCGGACCATGAGGATCTTAGTTTTAGGTATTAGAGCTCAGACCATGAGGATAGGGGAGAAACAGACACATGGCCAGGCGGCTACAAAACTCGACATGAAGGAGGACCTAAGCCCTACTTAACATGTGCTCTCCGGGGAAACGCTCGAGTCGAGGGACCGAACACGGAGGTAGGCTGGACCCGCGGGGAAGTGCCCCAGACATTCCTATGTATCTCATAAGGATGATAATCAAGCCACACGTAGTTCTGAAAGTGGCATGGTAAGATACTAGTGCCAAGGAAAAAGGGGGAGTGCGGGCGTGGCCCTTGCACTAAAAGAAGCGGCATTTGATAAATCTTGTTTGTACTTTAAGGTGAGTGGTTTTTTTTTGTTGTGAAGCGACAGGCCCAGAGTAGCAGGACACGGTGTCGCCACAAGCATCAAGCCATGATAGGCGTTGACAAATGGCATGGCATAAAACCAATACCCAATGTGATGTCCTCTACAACGAGATCACCACAATGTAGTGCCGTTTTTCGTCGTGCGACCAGGATGATAATGTCACAGTTTAGGGTCGTGTGATAGGACCAACAACACAGTTTAAGGTCATATGGTTTGGACCAACAACACAGTTTAAGGTCATATGGTTTGGACCAACAACATTGTTTAAGGTCACATGGTTTGGACCAACATCATAGTTTAAGGTCATATGGTTTGGACCAATAACACAGTTTAAGGTCATATGGTCTGGACCAACTGAGAGAGGATCCTCAGGCAAAGGAGCCTACGAGGGTTCAACAATTAGGGAGGGGTAGCAGACGCTAGCTCCCAGCTATGCTGTGCCTGAAACGCAATGTCTGGGCGACTCCTCACTCACCTAAGGGGATGAAGGTCAAGCTGCACGCGACCTGCAAGGAAGAGACCCAAGAACATACTCTAGCGCTCGGACCGTAGGATCCCTGAGAGACACCGTTACGCAGCTCGGTCTGTCTGATGTGCAGGGGTGTACTGAGGGTTAGTACAAGGAGTGTCGAGATTCCACCTTGGCACGGTGGGGCAGAACATGACATGAACCATGCCACCAACATTCAGGGCCTGGGGAACTGGCATGACGACTGAGGACTACTGTTGACCATGTTTGCAACACAGCATCCGGTCGTGTTAGCCATGGGGACAAACAAATGAGCATCAACCACTGACCATGATCGCAACACGGGATTTGTATCAATTTGTTGTCTGAAACCCTCAGGGGTGTTGGCCCATGACAGTAGGAGAGCCCTTGGGCGTTGTATCCAGACCGTTCTTAGGGGTTCCTCCGGGTATGAAAGATGATGGGGGCCCGAATGAAGGGGAACATGAAGCTTGGAAAGTGGATGGAACTTTCCTAAGTCGAATCTAGCACTCCAAGTTCTAGACCAGAGTGCTTTTAGCACATCAGCAGACCACTGGAAAGGGTCAGAGGGCTCAGTCCGAGAGCGGCCAAGAGATGGCGGATCCCTGGGCAAAAGAGGGGGCGTAATTCCAAACACCCTGGGCACCGGGAGATCGTGGGATCTCCTAAGAGATGGGGCTGGACCCTACATCTAGGTGTTTAGGCGTTTCTACGTATCCCATTAGGATGGGAATCAAGCCACACGTAGTTCTTGATATGTGTCTTTAAACGCCGTTGGACAGAGGAGGGCTAAACCCTAAGGACATGGTGCGTGGGGTGCAGCTATTGCAAACCCGAGGTGAATGGGGACATAATCTCACACCATGCCACGCGACCCTGTGATCGAAGTCCCAAAGGCGAAACAGATGTGACAGCGGACCTCAAGCTGGACCCCAAAGACGAAAGGTATGGGCGTTCCTACATATCCCATTAGGATGGGAATCAATCTAGACATAGTTCTGGCAATACAGTTTAACGTCATGTTGGACGGAATATAGATCTTAGTTTTAGGTCTTAGAACTCGGACCAAGAGGGAAGAAAGGGCGGAATTTGGTAACTCCTGGGCTGGACCCGAGACGAAATTTCTGGGCGGTCCTACGTATCTCATGAGGATGAGAATCAAGCCACACGTATTTCTTGACAATACAGTTTATCATCATGTTAGAAGGAATATATATCTTAGTTTTAGGTCTTAGAACTCGGACCAAGAGGATCTTAGTTTTAGGTCTTAGAGCTCGGACCATGGAGAGCCCAGATGTAGGGCAGAGTGTAGTTTAAGGTCATGCCGGACCATACAGTTTAAGGTCATGCTGGACCGTATAGTTTAAGGTCATGTAGGACCATAACAGTTTAGGAAAAGTACTTCTTGAGGAACCTGGCGTTGGTGGGAGGAGTGATACGCTCCCCATCCATGGTCACCAGGGAATACACACCATTGGGATAGACCTTGTGGACAATAAAAGGTCCCTCCCACTTGGGCTCCAACTTGGGTGGTTTCCTGTCGGGGATCATTGGCGCTCTGAGAGCCAACACCAGGTCACCTTGCAGGAAGGAGCAGAGGTGAACCTTCTTATCGAAATCTCGAGCCATCCTACTCTGATGCCTTTCCAGGTTATGTAGAGCGCGAAGCCTACTTTCGTCCAGCACTTCCAATTTGGCTAGACGGATCTCGGAAACTCTGTCCAGCACTTGCTGGTCATAGACCGCCGTGCGCAATGAGGGAAGTTGGACCTCGATGGGATGGACGACCTCAGCTCCGTACACCAGGGAATATGGGGTCACCTGGGTGGAATTGTGAGTCGTCGTCCTATAAGCCCAGAGGGCATTGGGGAGCTTGTCCGACCAACTTTCCTATTCTGACCAACCATTTTTTGCAGAATGTTAGAGAGGGTTTTGTTAAACGCCTCAACTTGTCCATTCGCCTGCGCATGATTGCGGGAGGTGTGGTTTGAGAGAATGTTGTACTTGGCGTACAATCTCTTCAGCTCGGCCTCCCGGAAGTTGGTTCCGTTGTCCGTGGGGATAGCGTGATGTATTCCAAACCGGTGAATGATATTGGAACTCACGAAGCCTGCGATAGAACCAGCCTTGACTTCCCTAAGCGGGGCTGCCTCTGCCCACTTTGAGAAGAAATCTGTGGCAGTTAAGATGAACCGGCATTGGCGGGCCATCGCCGGAGGGTAGGGCCCTACGACATCCAACCCCCAGACTGCAAAGGGCCAAGAATACATAGTAGTATGGAGAGGCTCCGGTGGCCGATGCACAAAGTTAGCATGAACTTGGCACGCATGGAACCTCTTGGCGTACTCGATGTAGTCGTGGATCATGGAGGGCCCAAAGTATCCTAGTCTCCGAATCTGGTTGGACAACTTCGACCCGGCTTGGTGGGTGCCACAGGAGCCAGCATGCACCTCCTGCATGACCTGTGGGATCTCAAATCCTTGAAGACAACGGAGGAGAACACCATCAAACCCACGCCTATAGAGGAGCTGCTCACGACTGGGACCGCTTTGAAGGGTGATATGCGGCGCACGCCTCCGGATTCGTTCCCGCTCCGCTCGGTCCATCGGAAGATTTCCGTGCCGGAGATATTCAACCAGGGGTGTCCTCCAGTCAGGGACTGTCTCGATCACCACGCCTGGAACCCCGTGGGGTCCCGACGCGGGGGCACCAACGGTGAGATGGTTCACCCATGGGCCACGACCGCCCTCTGGGATAACAGGAGTAATGACTCTTTGGTGCGCCACGTGGATGTTTAGGTCATCCTATTCGGGCTCCGCGAGTGATGCGGCCAGGCTGGCCAAAGCATCTGCTCGACTATTTTGTGACCGAGGAACATGAACGACATCTGGTCGGGAGGGGAACTTATCCATTAGATGGATAATGCACTCCAGCAACGGCACATGTTCGGGCTTCCTGACAGTGTAGTCACCGTTAACCTGCTTGATGACTAGCTCAGAGTCCCTTTTTACATACAGGTGGGGTACATTAACCTCCAGAGCCGACTCGAGGCCAGTGATGAGGGCATGATATTCTGCCTCATTGTTGGTGCAGCCCTCTGACAATAAGAAAGAACATGGCAGCATGACTTGCTGCGGGGTGATGAAGACGATACCTAGGCCCACTCTGTTAAGCCTAGGATCGTTGAGCCTTCTACCGGTAGGGTTTCGGGAGGCGCCATCAAATTGCATCTGCCAGCATGGGGTGGCGTGATCTACTGAGAGGATTGCCTCATCAGGAAAGCCCACATACAGCGGCTGGTCCGCAGAGGTTGGATGAGCAACTAAGAAGTCTGCCAACGCCTGTCCTTTGATGGCCTTCTGAGATACGAACCTAATGTCGAACTGCTAGAGGATCACCGCCCAGCGTGCCAATCGGCCGGTCAACATAGGCCGAATCAGGATGTATTTCAATGGGTCTACCCGAGAGACCAAGTTTACCTCATGGTGCTGCAAGAAGTGCCGCAATTTCTGCATGGAAAATACGAGTGCGAGGCAGCTCTTCTCGATGGGAGAATATCTAATCTCCGCGTCGAGGAGCATGCGACTGATGTAGTATAGGCTATTCTCTGTTCCCTTGTTGTTTTTATGGGCGAGAAGGGCGCCAAGGGATCGCTCAAGGGCGGTCACGTAAAGGACCAGTGGACTTCTGGGAATGGGTGGCATCAGGACCGGAGGTTGAAGCTGATACTGCTTGATCTCCTCAAAAGCGGTCTGGCACTCTTCATCCCTCCCATAGGCGACGCTTTTCATCATGATCCGAGAGAAGGGATTACACTTTCCGGCTAGATTCGCAATGAATCGGCGTATATAGGTTAAGTGGCCTTGGAGGCCTTGAAGCTCCCGAATATTACATGGGGGAGGCATCTGACTGATGGCCTTGATCTTCTCGGGGACGATCTCGATACCTCGATACCTGACGATGAAGCCAAGAAACTTTCCGGAGGTGACCCCGAAGGCACACTTCAATGGGTTCATCTTCAAGTGACGAGAACGGAGCAAACCGAACACTTTCTCAAGGTCTCTGAGATGGTCCTAGCGCTGACGAGATTTAACCACCAGGTCATCTACATAGCACTCCACCAGCGTCCCGAGGATCGGCTTGAATATGCGGTGCATAGCCCGTTGATATGTGGCACCGGCGTTCTTCAGGACGAAGGGCATAAACCGATAACAGAAAGTACCCTGGGGGGCCCTGAAGACAGTGTACTATTCATCCTCAGGGGCCATCCGGATTTGGTTATAACCGGAGTACCCATCCATGAAAGAGAGGGCTTGGAACCCGGCCGTTGCGTCGATCAATAACTTTGTCACAGGAAGGGGAAAGTCATCCTTCAGATAGTGGCGATTAAGATCGCGGAAGTCGATGCAGACCCTGATCTGCATGTTCTTCTTCCGGACGAGCACAATGTTGGCTAGACACCTGGGGTACTGGACTTACCTGACGAAATTGGCCTTAATAATCTTATCAACTTCGGCCTCAACCATGGCACCGTGAAAGGGGTGCATTTTTCTGGGAGGCTGATTGAACCTGCGATGGTTTGCTGGGAGGCCAAGGCGGTGGATGGCTACCTGGGAATCTAGTCCCGACATCTCCTCATAACTCCAGGCAAACATATCACGGTGCTGTTTGAGGAAGTATATATAGCATTTCCGTTCCTTGGGAGGCATAGCGGAGCTGACCAATGTGGGTCTCGGGTCCACCTCACTACCGAGGTTCACCTGTACGAGCTCATCGACCGTGGCAGAGATGCCCTCCTCAAAGGTATGAGGAGCATCTTCCAGGTATTCTTCTCCTCTTGGGGAAAGATCATCCACAGGGGGAGCCGTTTCGGGGCTACTCGACCTTGATGGGGAGCTAGCACCGGCTTGGGCGGCCGAGGTTGTCACAACGGGAGTTTCATGCACCGCGAAGACCGTAGCGACAAAGGCGGTTGATCCATTCCCATCCGGCCTACGGACCAAGGGTCCACGCTTTACGACATCGAAGCAGTGGTGTCGCCTTGGCCCGAGCCGTTCGATCTCGGCTCGACGAAACATGCACATATGACGCACCGCCGTTGCCATAAGCCCAACGTCCCGATATCGTACGTGGGTAGGAGGCTCGGGGATCACCCGTTCCTGGTTGGTGTAAGAGTACGAGGTGATTTCCCACCGTCGCTTAGACCCGAAAATATGCATTCCTCTAGTACCCGAGAAAAAAAAAAGCACTCTCCCATATCGGGAGTTGTGGCCTCCAACCGATGGATTGGGAAGACATATGCGTCATCCAAACCTGCCCAGGGATCACTCGTGACAGCGGCAGGCTCAACCTCACCTGCCAGGATCTTCTTGTCCTTGCTCTTGTAATAGTTTGCGTCCAGGTAACGAGCTTCACAAGAGGAAAACGGGGACGCATCTCCTTGGAGCGCACCCACTTGCCCCTTAAGGGAGTATTTGAGGCACTGATGGTATGATGAGGGAACCGCTGCTTGAAGATGGAGCCACGACCTGCCCATCAACGCGTTATAGGCAGTGTACTAAGAGACAACCATGAATTCAGTATTGGCAATTATGCCGCCGAACTGGGTCTTCAGACGAATCTTACCGAGTGGAGTTTTCTCGGTCCTGTTATACCCCTGGATTATGAGGTCGGAGGGAGTTAAATCATCCTCAGACAACCCCAGTTTTCGCAGTGTCCGAGTTGGGATCAAGTTAATCCCAGAACCCGTGTCGACAAGACAGCGACGAACCTCCACGCCATTGAACTGGCCGGTGATGTATAGCGGGCGGATGTTCCCCTGTATGGGAGGGTCTTCATCTTCACCGGAGAATGAGATAACCGCCTGACATTCGGCGTCCTCAATCACCTCAGTGTGGAAGGCTTCTGCGGCCGCTACCTCTGTTTCAAACTGGAGGGGGCTCCTCAGAGCCTCGACGAGCGCCTCACGCATTTCAGACGACAGGAAGAGGGCCTCAAGGATGGAAAGCCTCACCGGAATGCCGTCCAGATGCTTCAGGACATCATACTTTCACGCCAAACGTGAGCTTCTGCTTACAAGAGGTCGCAATACGATTGGGGGCATGACGGGCCCTGCTGGCGGGACTGGTGACAGACTGGTACTAGGCACGTCCCGCTGTTCACTAGCTGAAGCCCGGGAGGTTCCAGCCATGCTAGGACCGGAAGGCCATAGTCAGCCAACGGCAGGGCTGGGCTGGTTGCGACGCGGGCAAGGCGATTCCGCCCAATCCAGCAACACGAACGGTGATGGAAGGGAACCTGTTGTCACCGGATGAGGGATTTGCGAGTGTTGCTCTCTATACCGGGCCTGCTGCCTAGTCGCGGTAGCGTGCACAACCTGACTAGAGGTGACGACTGCCGTGCCCCGGTGATTTAGGTAGCCATGGCTCCGTCGACGTTAACGACGGCTGGGGACATTGGGGGGATTCACCCGGCGCTCATCGTCGTCGGGAGCCACAAAGGGATATACCAACTCTACGGTGTTAACTGAAGCATACTCTGGGCTCTCGGGGAGATTCACCCGGTGCTCCTCGTCGTCGAGAGCAACAAAGGGATTTACCAACTCTACGGTGTTAACCGAAGTGTACCCCGGGCTCTCGGGGAGATTCACCCAGCGCTCCTCGTCTTCGGGAGCCACAAAGGGATTTACCAACTCTACGGGGTTAACCGAAGCGTACCCCGGGCTCTCGGGGAGATTCACCCAGCGCTCCTCGTCGTCGGGAGCCACAATGGAATTTACCAACTATACAGTGTTAACCGAAGCGTACCCCGGGCTCTCGGGGAGATTCACCCGGCGCTCCTCGTCGTCGGGAGCCACAAAGGGATTTACCAACTCTACGGTGTTAACCGAAGCGTACCCCGGGATCTCGGTCGAGGAGTCATCCATTAACGGACGGGGTATCGGAGGGATCCCCATTCCCGGGGGCATGAAATTGACAAGTGTGCGAGAAGATGACGACAATGGCAGGGTGCGTTCTTTCTTCTTGTGTCGCTGCCTGCTCTTCTGGGAAGAAGCAGGCTGGGACGACGAGGTCGAAGCGGCGCTCGCGGATTCTGAGGGCTCTGGCTGGTCCAGGCAGGCACGGATGATGCCATGGGCACGGGCGACCTTCCTGCGGGCCATCTAGTCGTTATACTTCCAGGACCCACGGTCGGAAACCTGTTCCCACCCGTCCCCGTCATCACTACTGCCATCCGATCCCACGAAGACACCTGCCACCTGTGCCGGGGTGGGGCCAACCTGACTATGTTGTTGTCAATATGGTATTGGAGACAGTCCGTGAACACATATCATTGTTGGATGGTGTGTCCCAGGAACCGGTGATAAGGGCAGTAGTCAGGGCGATCCGCGAGACACGCCTCTTCTGGCTTCCGACACTCAGGCAGCCGCACGATCCTCTGCTACAAGGCGCTACAGAAATAACCGGGGACCTGGTCCTTGTCAAACGAGTAATCCAGATTCCTTATGTCTGGAAAGGGGACCCTTGGGGGCTGGCCATGTCCAGGTACCGGAGGATCAGGCCGAGGAGGCGGAGCCGGATTACCTCGGCAAGGTGGTTGAGGTGCGTTATGCGGAGGCGCCTGCCGATTTTGAGGCGGTCGCTACTGGGCCGGAGGCTGTGGGGGTGGACCCCTATGAGCCTTCTGAGCTAGCCTCACTGGCAGCAACTCTAGCTGTCAGGGGGCCTCTATCTGCGCCACAGCAGTATGCTCGGCTCTGGCGGCTCTCCTTGCGGAGATCACAGGAGGCAGCGGATGTGCCTGGTTGGCCTGTTGCAGGGCTTCTTCGAGGTGCTGAGCCTTTTCCGAGAAGTCCTAGAAACCTCCAGGGTAATTCTGCATGATCAGGGAAGGAACCAACTCCGCCTTGATGTTCCCCACACACATCTTCAGTAATTTCTCTTGAGTCAGTGGCATGTCAAGGGAGTACGTGAGCCCCTTCCACCAGACGGCGAAGTCCGCGACTCGCTCATCGGGCCTTTGCTTGCACCTGAAGAGGTCTGCAATGTTCGCCTTTCGGGTTGTGGAACTGAACTGGTAGAGGAATTGTCGACGAAGGTCCTCCCAGCTAGTTACAGATCCAACAGGGAGCTGGCTGTACCAAACGAACGCTGGTCCCTCCAGCGTCTGAACGAAGCACCGGAGCTTGGCAGCCTCCTGCTACGCCGGAGTCCCCAACATAGGCCCGCACCTCGAGTTGAAGTGGGCCAAGTGCTGTGGCGGGTCTCCGGTCCCGTTAAAGTAGGAAAAAGTGGGATTCCCAAATCCTGGCGGGGCTGGCATGTCATCCACCATGCGGGGTACGACTTGCCATCTGGTGGGATCGCCACCTGCCGAGTTTCCAGGGCCTCCAAGCGAGCGATGAGTACTTCCATCAGATCATCCTGATTCGGATTCATGTCCTGACAGGGATCTCTAACCACAAGCGCATTTCCAGGCTCTTCGATACGATGGTCGCGCTCAGCGGCTCGTGGGGCAGCTGGCGGAGCGACTGTCGGAGCAGCGGGAGGAAACCGAGCAGGGTCTCCCAAGTTGCCTCGCTACTCAGGAGGGTTCGGCGAAACATATCACGCCCTCTTTCCATGGGATCCAGTGTCTCCCCTATCGGCGAACACGACACGGTCACGGATGCCCTGGGGGATCTCAGCAAGGGGTAGATGCTTCTGCCCCTGCTGTCCTGTTTTGGGGTTGCGGTAGACAGGCCGCCGCTCTGCAATGCGTTCGGCCAGGAGCTCATCAACCAGCCCTTTTTTCTCGTCTAGTTTTTGGCGCAACGTGGCCTTCTCGGGATTTTCCTCTACCTTCTGCACTGAGGGAGATGGGTCGGTAAGTTTGACAGACCTGACTAGCTCTTTACCCTTGCCGATGTTTCGGCTCAGCGCCAGTGCCTCCGTGGTTACAGGAAGGCGTAGGAGGATCCTCTGTTGGCGAGTAATCCTCCCAGATGGGTCCAGCATCGGCCTTTACTCGGGGGGTGAGTCCCCATCGAGGGGCTCCACAATGTTTCCATCATATGAAGGTTCATCCATGTTGACTGCTACTGCCCTTGGCGACGTTCCATCAGGGATTCCCAGTGGATCGGGCTGCTGGCAGATCACACAGAAGAGAAGAGCAGCGTACTGCCCCCACCCGTGGATGTGCATGTTGGGGGTGGCCTCCTCAATAACTCTGCGGAGTACTTGAAAACTCTGGACGCATTATTGCTGAAGGGCCTCGTGGAGGCCCAGCGACTCGGGGTGTCGGACCGCGAGGAGTGCTGCTAGGTCAACCCGGCGACAATCCTCACCAATCTCCTCGAGATGCGCTTGGCTCCCGGGATAAGGCGCTAGCTAATGACGGAGGCAGGAGTGAGTCACCCGAAGAATCTGGCGGAAGCATTCAAACTCTCCCGGGGTGAGTAACTCTGGCACATCAAAACCCGATTCTGCGACCAGCCAAAACTTCTCAGGGAAGTGGCCCGCTGCAAGAACGGTCCAGAAGCTCCATGGCTCTGGCTCGGGGTCCGGAAATTTCCGCCCTTAATCATCCACCGAGGAAAGTCGAGGAATTAGAAAGGGCGCCGAGGCGGGCCGTCGTGGCGGTGGGCTGGCCGACAGGGAATACCGTGAACAGGCCGATTGGCCACCGATCCCTGGGTCATCCTCCCGAGGTTGCAGTGCCCTGGCCGCCACATCGCGATAGGATGGGCCGGTGGAGGGGCCTCCTGTCACAATTTCAGTTCTCGCTGAGGGTGTGTCGCCTCACGATCCTTCCTTCGGTCCCCAGAAAGGTTCCTCATCCTCCCTAACAGGGGCGGGAGGTACTTCTGAGGAGATCAGCGGCAACTGCGAGCTTGATCCCTGTAGGTACACCATGTCTTTGTCCTCCTGGATATACCCTCGAAGGGAGGAGGGAATCATACGGATCTCGCATTCAGGGAGTACAAGATTGACGCACCGCGTCCCCATCCCTACCCTCAACTCGAATGGTTGGGGGGGGAGGTTCTATCGTCGAGTCGTACTCTACCTTGGAATCCGAGAAACGGACTGGTCTGATTCCCGTCCGGACTCCCCTGACATTCCTCCGACGGCGACGACGCCCGACCTTCCTTCCCCTGGGTAGTTGCTCAAGGTAAGGACGACTTCCGTCATCGGGTCCCCCGACCACAATAGAGCTGGGGCACAGGGGACCGAAGGCCGGGGTGCGAGAAGCACCAGGACAGATGTCGAAAGGGACATGGGGAGGACCTCCATGTGAGTGAGCAACTGGATACACAACGACTCCATGCTCGCGACCGGTGGTAGGGGGAGTGACCTCATACCCCATGCAATGGGTGCTGGAAGGAGTCGTACCCGAAGCATAGCTGTCGCGAAGAAGCCTTTAGCTTCCCAGATCGGTGGCACGAGATGAGCCGTCATGGTGAGGGGCAGTACATCGTATTGGCCCGCAGTGGCCATTGCCAGTGTCCGTGACCTGGAGATTCGACCCAACCCGCCTGCAGGGCGGTCGGGGTTTTGATCCCAGTCGGGCACGCGGCTGCCCCTGCTCGACATGCGCAGGGATCTGGGAACACGATTCAGCAGTGGCTGGGGCCACAATGGCTGCTGATGCTGGTGCCCCAGGACGGGCATTCTCCCCCACTCGTGCCTGACACTGGCGTCGAGTCAGATGAGCCGGAGCTGGCGGTGCAGGCATGAAGATTGCCTGCTCCTCGGCTCGGGGAGTCGGGCGGCGGCATTGACGCAGCCTGGCGGGGGTTCTTGCCAGTAACCCCTGTGATGGATCGCCGATCGGGTGGACCCGGACATCCCCCACCTCATTGGCATAGGGGAGGGATGTGTCACAGCGCTCCGGGGATAGGATCCCGAAGCGGTTGAACGTCGGCGTGGGGAGGGGCGGCTCCCTGCGCGGCCCTCGAGGGCGGCGATAGTGGGGAGGCATGGCTGCCTCTAGATCCAAGCGGGCCATTCCCCTAGTGGGGATGATCCCTTCCTCGTCATACCTGCGAACCAGGTTATTGATCACCCTACGTTCGATGATTTCTGACGGGGAGAGGGGGCGCAAGCGCCTGGCTGCTATTGCGGTCGAAGTCGGAGCCACCGTGGGATAGGCGGGACCGCGCGGGGTAGCCGCGTCGGTACTGCCCCTGCCCCTACGCCGGTGGGCATGTGGCGATCGAGCTCCGAATGCAGTGATCTGATTCCTAGAAACAGGGAGATGAACCCATTAGTATCAACATGAAAGGAGATCAACAACCAAGGCCCAACATCATTCCGTCTTCAGTGGTCGGTGAGAGGGAACCACGCTGACGACGTCACAGACCTGAGTAGTCAACGTCCTGACAGCCTCGACCCCTGGTGGGTTCACATCCCGGTGATGGCTACCCGGACCTGGTGACATGCTATTATTTCGATGCTCCAACGACTATCATTCCCCGTGTTGAGGAGAAGAGTTTCACGTCGGGTTCACCATTTTTTGTTTCCGACTCTTTCGCCGGGGCGCGCGAGTCCGTCCACTGTGGAGGGCGCGCTGCATGTGGCCCCGCATTCCAGCTTTCCAAAGGCGGGCGGCATCCGTTCCTTGTTCAGGGACATCTGCTCCTTGATCGAAACCGGGATAATGGGATGTCGGTTCATCCTTCCGTGGATTCATTCTCGGAGCTCGTCACCTAGTACGGGTCTTCCTCATATATTTAAGACGGGTTCGTGAAGCTCATTCCCAGTGCCATATCTACATGGACACCAGTTAATTATGCTGCTTCCGTCAAGACGCTCCAAGGGGTCTTGTCGAGACAGCAACCTGCGGTGAGGAGAATGGTCACGTTGGGGCATCGTCGGCATGTCTATCTTTGGTCCCTCATCACAGGGCTTCTCGAGGGCGCGGAAGCCCGAGGCATCCCACATCGAACGCATGGAATGTGTACCATCTGAGGTTTTCCTCAGCTTCCCATGTTTAACACAGGGTATGTCGCGAGTTTAACATCTTGTGGAGACAGATCGGGTTAAAGGGTCCCTAGGGGGAAAACCGATGTTGGGGCCAGCATGTGGGCGGCCTCCCGTACAACATGGAGTGGGAAAGGGTGGCATGATCTCAGCAGGATGTGGTGGCCCGGGTAAGGATCGGGATGGATGGTGGGGTGAAGCATGGGGCTTACGTTCTGAGACGGCCCAAGAGGGGGGATACAGTTTAACGTCATGCAGGACGGAATACAGTTTAACATCATGCAGGACGCGATACAGTTTAACGTCATGTGGGACAGTGTACAGTTTAACGTCATGCGGGACACGAGATTTGGGGATTACGCTCTGAGGCATCCCAAGTTGGTCAGGGGACCGACATGGAGAGGTCGGGACGATCGGGTGGAGGGCTTGAACCTCGTGGAGGCTTCCTACGTACCATGCGTTAGCACAGATCAAAGTCCACGTAGTTCGCTGGGATGGGGCTTACGCTCTGAAGCGGCCCATAGGAGGATGTCATGGTCGATGAGCACTCTAAGCCCACGTGAGTCATGCTCGGTGTGGGAAACAAGAGGTACCAGGGACCAGACGATCACGTCGCGAAGGGTGCGTCTGTGAGAAGCGGAATGGGGCTTACGCATTGAGCATCCCAAAGAGGAAATAGGGGCTTACGTGTGGTTAGAGGCCCTTGGTGCCGGGGCTTACTCCAGGGTGGAGGCCCGTGGTGCGACAAAGCGCAGTGGGAGAAGGACTCCACTGGCCTTGGTAGGGGGGAAGTACGGAGATGCATGGGTGCAATCATCTGTACTAAAGGTTAGGGGCTTACGCTCTGAGGCAGCCCTTCCCCAGCGGACAAACGCCGCTCCGACAAGGAGGATCTCATTCCATGTGAGGAAGAGTCAACTCCCGTGGATACGAGTGGGCGTAAAAAATGTCCGAGCTGGGGGGACCCTGCGTGCGAAGCACGGGGTCGGACCACAGTTTAACATCTTGTGTTAAGGACGAGGTGCTTAGCAGTTTAACGTCCTGCATCTTGGACAAGGTGGGTTTTCTCCACACCCCTAGGGCTTACATGCCCAACGCCCTCTACCCCTTGTGGAAGGGAAGGCATCAGCAAGGCCATGGTGAAGGGGGGCTGCAGGGCAAACCACCGGGGGGTCCACATTAGCGTGGCTATGCAAAGAAGCAATAGGCGTTAGCGTGCATATGTAGAGAAGCATAAGGAAAAGCAACGCAATGGGAAAACATGTCCCAAGGGACCTTGAGGTTACTTCGCACGAGCCTGGAAGGCCGTGCGGGAAAACAACGCATGGCGCGCATGCCCGACAGGGGAGACATCAGGTGCCGGTGCAGGGGGAAGCGAAGGGGCATCAAGGTGAGGGGTCCTCGGCTCTGTGCGTGCAAAATGGACGATTTGCGCGCAAAACACCGGGACAGAACGCAATAGGAGCAACGAAATTGCGTTCGAAGAGGGTATTACGCGCAAGGTTTTGCGCGCACGGCAGGGTATTGCGCGCGTGAACTAGGGATTGCGCAAAAGTGGGGAAACCGGGGGAAGGGGAAAATTCACTGAATCCAGTGGAGTTGCGCGCAAAGGCGAACTCCGTGGCAAGGTTGCACAGAATTCAGGATTACCTGGATGTCATGTTTCACACGGGGGGGGGGGGCGAATTGTGCGCACGAGAGTCGCTTCAGATTCCTCAACCCCCAAATCGTTCGGGGTCACCATATATTTATAGGCGACCTCCGGCGCGGAATCCAGGTGGCGCGCGAAGTTTTCTGCACCGGGAACCGCTTGCGCGCAAAATCTCGCCGCGGAGAAATGGGGCGCGCAATTATTGCGCGCCTCACCGGTCCAATTCCACGAATCCTGGGAGCACTTCGTGTGCAGAACATGTTTGCGCACGGAACCTCCTTTATTTCGTGCACCACTTACCGGGCCTCCGGATCGGGCCTCTGATTCCGAATATGTCTTCGCTTCGTCATTCCGAAACATCCTCCGGGAGTTGCGGTCTTTTTTCGGCATCAACAGAGGCCTTGAAAAAATCTTATTTGTAATCTTGGCATGAGTCCTTGGCTACGTGGTTATGATAGTCTGACATTAAGAATTCCATTATTATGAAAGTGGTTATTGATATTGGATGTGATTATTCGATTAGTAGAATATCCATGTGAGTAAGTAAATGGAATTATTTCATTTTATCTCTTCCATATTATGATAAAGTTCACGTTTAAAAGCCTTTTGTTTTAGTTTTATACATTGCCTTAAATTTTTATGCTTATTTTTGAATGTTTCCAATTTATTGATTACCCTTACTAAGCGATTGAGCTCACCCCTTTCTATGTTTTATTTTCCCAGGATTCCACAAAGTGTATTGTCATTGATATGCAGGGATAAGACAAGGGAATAATGTTGTTCATAAAGGAGTATTTATGTTGTTTTGTTTGTTATAAAGTGTAATGTAACATTCAAATATGTAATCTATTTTCCAAGACTGGTAAATCGATCGGTCCTTCGGGACTTGATTCCTTGTAATCATGCCAATGTATTAAAAAAATGCACTGAATCTGGGTAAATGGGGTTGGGGAATTACATAATATTTTTATAAAATATTATTCGGGCCCCCTGAGCCTCATATTTGCATGTTGTCTCATTTCCAAGCTATAGAAATATATATAGAAATATTTTAAAGTATGACAGTGAAAAATGGGACCCTAGAATGTTTTTCAATGATCATAGAAAAACCATGCCACACACCATAGAGAACAAGTTGACATGTATTGGTTTCCAAAAATCGGTTCATGATTATCAATAATATTTTTAGATTAGAGGATCTAAAAGGATCCATGTCAATAATATCATTCGAGAATCACATTCATTTAGTTCTTTTCCAACATATTCATACTCAACATATGTTGAAAGGATTAATGCAAATTCAAAAATATTGATCATTGAACCAAGTGTGGATATTGAATTAGATTTTATTCTTATAGGTTGTTCCATATCTATCCAATGATAATTAATATTTCAATAATCCTTTAACAAATATATGATCCATGATGATAGTAAATATGAAAGAAGTCCCTCGATGTTTGCTTTATAATTTTATTTTTGAAATAACCAACACTCTCAATATGTCATGAACCGTTCAATAGAAATTATCATTAAAAAAATATCATTACAACCATTAAACTATGAATCCATCTGCATATTAAGGATAATTCATGGATCTTTTATCATGAAGTTGTCCAGTTAGATGATTGAGGAACATGTGGAATCAATAATGTTTCTTTATCAATATTCCATTCCTTTATCTTTTGAAATTCACAATAACTATATATCAAGGTAAATTTTATTTCCTTGAAGATTTATCTTAATAAGGGAATTTTACTTTCCCAAGGAAATTTTCTACTCACCACTGTTTTCATTGTTCATGTTATAGTTTCTCGAAATTTAACTCTTTTTATTTCAAATTGTAAAAATCAGTTTCATATCTAAAACCTAGGAATCCTATAAATACACAGATATAAAATATTCTATTTTCATGTTCTATATTCAGATTATGAATTCTTTAAATTTGAATTCTGAATTCTCTGAATTCAGAATCTGAAATCTCCAAAATTCAGATTCTGAATTCTCTAAAATCCAGAATTTGAATTTTTAGAATTCAGATTCTGAATTCTCTGACAATTAGATTCCAAATTCTCTGAATTCAGACTCTAAATTCATTGAAATTCATATTTAGAATTCCTCATAATTCAGGTTCCAAATTCCTCAGAATTCATGTTCTGAATTTCTTAAAAACCTGTTTCTGAATACCTCATAATTCAGGTTCCAAATTTTCAAGAATTCATATTCAAAATTCCTCAGAATTACAATTCCAAATTCAATAAAATTCAGACTCCGAAGTCTATATAATTCAGATTATGAATTCCTCATAATTATTATTCCGAATTCCTTAAAATTATGACTCCGAAGTCTATAGAATTCTGATTCTGAATTCCCTGAAAAATATTATCCGAGTATCTATGTAATATAAACTACAAACATTATTAATCCAAGATTGAAAAAACATTTATTTGGTTAAGAAAACATATTTTTTACCCTTGTTTTAATTATGAAACGTTTTCATTAATTTTTTTTCTAATTAACTGTATTTTGAGTGACATATGTACAGGTCCCTCCGAGATTCCTGAAAAAATATGGCAGTTGGAGGTGGGTGTCGACCATTGAAAAAATGCCAATAAATAAGAGATCTTTTAAATGAGCTCGTAATGTTTATCATTCATGAGACCACATACTATTGATGTGATTTATATAGAGAGAGACTCTCATGCTTTATGCATACTGAACTTCTTTTTCAGCATGTTTCGTGTGACTCCGATTGTTGATGTGTACAATCAAGGGCTTCTGGGGATATGAAGAGAGAGGGGCCGACTACCTTGATGTTCGAGGGAATTCAGAGGTAGCACAACTAATTCCGATATTCTTATCAAGGGCTTACCCTGGTGTGGGTAAGAAATAATTTATTGAATTAATAAATAAAGCGACCTTTATCCAAGGTTGTTGGATACCCACTCTTTGGGTTAAAAGACTTAATACTTGTCACTTGTATTGTTTCAAGTTTATTTTCTGCTGCATTTTGATTAATAAAGAACGTATAATTAACTTATACATTCTTGTATTTGTATACTCTGATTAGTATGATTTGATATTCTTTAAGGTAGATTCTTTTTCCTTGTAAACTTTTCATAAGTTTCATTTCTGAAACCCTTTTTCCGGATCATAGCAAGTTAGTAGAACTAAGAAGTCTAGTGAATTTCCTTGTTTATCATTGGTAAAAATACTATTCCTCAATGTTAAAAATGAAAGTTTTATAAAATATCTAAAGGTTTCAAATGAATTTTAAAATTATACAATCCCCCATCTTTTAAATTGAGCATCTATATTTATATTTTGATCCTACAATTGGTATCAGAGACAATCCTTAAAATACTTATATTCACATATAAGTTTTCTTGCTCTAGTTTTCATTATTCTAAATATTTTTCCTTTCGTAGGATTTTTATCCTTGTTTACAAACATTTAGTATTAACATGTTTCTATCTAAATATAGTTTATTTTAGATGGCATGAATGAATGTTGGTTCGAATGACAATCATAATCCTACCAGACCACCTATATTTGATGGGAATGATTATGAATATTAGAGAGATCATATGAAGAATTTTGTTATTAATAATATAGTGGAAAACTTCATTATTCTCCTTGGAGATTAAAAAATTCCTGTTAAGTAAGTCACAACTTTTAGTAATCATGAAAACTCATAATATCAACTAAACCCTAAGGTACTCAATACATTGTTGTGTTCCATGACCAGGAATATATATAGTCAAATTTCTTCTTATGAAGCTGCAAATTTTATTTGGAAGAAATTGGAGGTTACACATTTTGGTATATCCAGGTTATCAAAACTAGAAGAGGTATGGTTAGTGGTGAATATAATCAATTTCTATTTCCTTATGGAGAACCATTCAACAAGGTACAACAATTATTTATGAATATTGTAAAAAACATACAATCTATGGGTGAGAAAGGTTTAGATAATGAGGCACTTGTGAAAATGATTATAGATATCACGCCTAATGTGTGGGGATCTAAGAGAATAACTATTGATGAGATTAGGAGTGTATCTCAGATTACTCTTGATGATATTTTTTGAACACTTCTTTAACATTAGACATGATTGAAAAGAGATGGTGATTTGAATATGAAAAATATTGGCAATGGAAGTGTAGCCTTTACTACTACAAAATCAATGAATCATGAAAGGGTTATAATATCCAAGTCAAAGAAAGTCACTATTTTATCTAAATCAAGTGAAAGTGGACATTTTGAGATTGAGCTATCAAATATTTCATGAAGGATGAACAAGATAGTTGGGAAGAAATTATTTCAGTATAGATATAAAAATAATGAAAGAATGGAAAAGAAAGATATTTAAATTACTTGTTATGAATAAAAAAGTGAATGGAATATAAGGCCAGATTGTCATATGCTTAAGATAAAGGATAGAAAGGAAAAGGACTCTGAGAAGAATAGAAATAATTACTACAAAGCTAATGATAAGAATGTTTTGAATGATAATGACACTTGGAGTGCTAGTGATGGAGACTGTTCTGATGAATCATGAGAATATGAATCTTCAAATCAGAAGAATCATGGTTTACTATCCAGGTTACCTATTGAAAATCATTGTCTAATGCCAAAGGTACACAATGTTGAATCTATAACCAATGTTTCCTTAAATGAAAATTATAGTGATAACTGATATTATCAATCTTTGGATGAAGAATCTTCTTCTAATGAAGATAATACTTTAACTACTTATGAATAATTTTCTCTATTTTCTATGCTTCTTGAGAATGAAAATTCTAAAGGGAAGAAAAATCTTGATAAGAAAAATTCTAGAATTTCTGTTCATACTAATGAAGTATCAGATCGTTTTATGATCTTGATGGAAAAATTTATGATTTTCAAATTTTTTGAAAAACCATTGTGGAAGTTAATTCTGAGAAGGATAAACTTTCTAAGGATATAGAAAAATAAATTTCCAAGAAAAATGTTATAGAGACTAAGTCTAGTGCTAAAAATGATTTTTTTGAGAATAAAAACATAGTTGTTAGACTAAAGTCAGAAAGTTTTTCCTTGAGGAAGTGTTTGTCAAACTATACCTTAGGAAAGGGAAACTTTGATAAGATTTATTCTCAAATTCTACCTCTAAGGAATAATTTTGGTTATGGTTATACTTATTCAAAACCAGCTTTTAGTAATAATTATTTTTTTCCTCAGTGTGCTCCATTCTGCACTAAGTGTCAGTGTGGTGGGAATTAGGAAAAAAATCTTTCCTTAAACAAAACTCAGTCTTTAGGTTTTCATAAACCGTATTTTTCCAAGAAATTGTTGATTCTAAAAATTTCTTTTTTTAAGTTCCTAGATCTAAGAATGTTTGTGTTCCGAATTTCATACAATATTTTTTTATGAAAATAATTATAGTACTAATAGAAATACTTTGTACATGGATTATGGATGCTCCCAACACATGACTGGTAAGAAAAACCTCTTTGAAAAGATTATCAAAACAAAAGGATGAAAAGTAACATTCAGAGATAATGCTCAGGGAGACATTATTGGTATAGGTAATATTGTTTTTCTTGGGAAAACAATGATTTCAAATGTTTTATTTGTTAAGGGTATTAAGAATAGCCTTATTAGCATAAGTCAATAGTTTAATGAAGGTTACCTTGAGAATTTTAGGAATGATAAGTACTTAGTACATAATTTCAAGGATGAGTTTATTGTTTATACCCTTATGAAAGAGAATGCATACACACTAATCATTGAATACTGTAGGAGCCATGATCTACCATGCCTTAGTGCAATGGGATATCAATTTTGGTTATGGCATAGAAGGTTAGGGAACTGTAACATTCAGAACCTATGTAAACTCTCTAAGAAAAGACTTGTTAAGGATCAATCAAAGTGTAGATTTTAATCTTCAAAATATTGTGATCCTTATCATTATGGTAAGAAACATAAATAAGGTTTTAAAATATTAGGTGAATTATTAATAGCTAATTCATTACAGTTGGTGCATATGGATCTTTTTGGTCCATCAAAAACTGGAAGCATTGGAGGAAAATATTATGAATTTTTCCAAGCTGATGATTTCACTAGATTTATGTGGGTATATTTTCTACAAAATAAATCTGAAGCTTTTTATTATTTAAAAATTTTTAAATCCCAAGTTAAATATCTGAGAAACCTTCCCTTGTTAACTATTCATAGCGGTAATATAGGATAATTAAAAAATCCTGCTTTTGAAATATTTTACATTAAAAAATAATCATTACTTCTCAGCACCTTGAACTCCTAAAAAAGATGGACTTATTGAAAGATGAAATTTAATTATTCAAGAAATAACATGAACCATATTGAGTGAATATTCAATAGCTAAACTCTTTTGGGCTGATGCTATATGTAGTGCTTTTTATACAATAAATCGAGTTTAGATTAGACATTTTCTTAATAAAACCTCTTATGAGTTATGGAATGGAATAAAACATATACTTTCCCACATCATTGTATTTGGATGCAGAGTATTGTTATGAATACTAAAGATAATCTACATAAGTTCGCACCCAAATCTGATGAAGGGGTTTTCATAGGTTACTCCATAACTTTTAAGGATTATAGAGTTTTCAATAAAAACAATTCTACTATTGAAGAAACAAGACATGTCAACTTGGATGAAACTGATCCATTTGTTTACAAAGACCCTCAACATACATCTTCGAATGTGTTTTCAAAAAATAATTATCAACACATGATGTAAGATCTTTCTGATAAGGAAAATGTTCAAGAAAATATTTATGAAGAATTTAACCCAGAAGATTTCCTACCATATGTTGATGAACATGTCTTACAAAACCCAAATCAATTGTTTCCAAACAATCATCCTAGTGATAATATCATTGGTGATGTAAATCAACCTTTAAGGACATGATGTCTCTTATGGAATGAAGTCTAAAATCCAGCATTCCTTTCCTATTTAGAACCAAAAAGCACTGATGAATCTTCATTTGATAATGATTGTATAAAAGCCATGTAAAATGAGCAAAATGAATTCACTAAGAAAAAATTCTGGACCTTAGTGGAAAGACCTAATGAAACTTTTATTATTAGAGTAAAACGATTCTTCATAAATAAGTTTGATGAAAATGGAAACAGTATAAGAAAAAAAGTTAGATTAGTTGAAAAATTCTATAATCAACAAGAACAAATAGACTATAAAGAAACCTATGCTCCAGTAGCTAGACTTGAGTCTATTCATATTTTAATTGCCTTTGTATCATTCATTAATTTCAAACTATTTCAAATGGATGTTAAATGAGAATTCATTAATGGTTACGTTCAATAGGATGTTTTTATGAACAAACTCCTTTTTTGAAGATACAAAACATCCTGAACATGTTTTCAAACATACTAAAACTATATAAGGACATAAACAAGCCTTTAGAGCCTGGTACGACAGACTTAAATGATTTTTTGCTTCATAAAAATTATGTTAAGGTAAATGCTGTTCCAACCCTTATTATAAAGAAATATAAGAAATATGCTTTGATTGTTCAAATTTATTTTAATGAAACTATATTAGGTTTAACTCAATAATCTTTAACTGATTCGTTAAAAAATCTAATGAAATATTAGTTTGAAATGAGTATGACGGTTGAGTTAACATTTTTCCTTGGTTTTCAAATTTCTCAAAAACCAGAAAGAATATATATATCTCAACATAAGTATATTAATTTTCTTCTTAAAAATTATGGATATGACAACACGAAAAGTATTATTACTCTAATTTTTACCTCAAATTCACTTGATCTTGATGAAACTGAAAAAACAGTGGATCAAACATTGTTTAAAGGTATGATAGGATGTTACTATACATGACATCTATTCATCCTAACATGTTTTTTTCAGTATTCTTCTATGAAAGATATCAATCCAATCCTAAGGAATATTATTTAAAGGTAGTGAAAAATATTTTTTCCTACTAAAAGTGAACCATCGATTTAGAACTCTTTTATACTTCTGGAAATGATTTTTTTCTTAAAAAACTTTTTGGATGCTGAATTTGGTGTATGTGGAATGGATAGAAAAATTATATTCTGGAACATTTCATTTTATAAGAGATTCATTAGTTTCTTGGTCATGTAAAAAACAACACTCAGTAGCACTTTCCACTACTGATGATTAACATATAATAGCTAGAAGTTGTTATGCTCAAGTATTGTGGATGCAACACACACTCACAGACTATGGTATGAGTTTTACCGAAACACAAATATTGTGTGATAATTCTAGTGCCATTGCCTTTTATAGAAACCATTCATGTCACTCACATAAAAAAAACATAGATATTATGGATAACTTTCATAAGGATCACACCTAGAAAGGAGATATCATTCTTTAATTTGTAGGAACTCAAGATCAACATGTTGATATTTATAAAAAATCATTACCCTCTAATAGATTTGAATATATTAAACAGAAGTTAGGAATGATAAATGTAAGGTAATTTTTCCATTTTAACTTCCTGTTGAAACCTATATCCTTATAGTAATAAACTCATTTTCATAGGGGGGGTACATTTACATTTTTTTCAAAATTCTACGTAGTCAAAAAACCATTGGTGTTGGTCTAGACCAATGGTTTTGAGAACCGTTTGTATAGGTACATGTATTTTTAATGGAATCTTCTTACAAAGGAAATTAAATAAATCAAAATATAAAATACTTATTATAATACATATATATATTTATGAAATTATATTTACAAAAGTTTGTTAGGTTAGTTGTTAGGTCGTTCAATCACAAACTGGAGGTGCTGGGATCAAAACCAACCGAATGATTATTTTTTGAATTATATATACCAACGGTTTTATGGAACCATTGGTGTTGGTCTAGACCAATGGTTTTGAGAACCGTTTGTATAGGTACATGTATTTTTAATGGAATCTTCTTACAAAGGAAATTAAATAAATCAAAATATAAAATACTTATTATAATACATATATATATTTATGAAATTATATTTACAAAAGTTTGTTAGGTTAGTTGTTAGGTCGTTCAATCACAAACTGGAGGTGCTGGGATCAAAACCAACCGAATGATTATTTTTTGAATTATATATACCAACGGTTTTATGGAACCATTGGTATAGATTTTCATATTACTTGTACTAATGGTTTGGAGGCATATACCAACAGTTCCAAACTAGTGGAATATGGTATTTTTCCAGTAGTGACTATAAATTCACCCAATGATAATATCAATGTGATGAATCAAAAAATGTTATTAAACTTTAGATGAAAATTATAAAAATATAGTAATATTATATTTTATATAAAAAATCATTATTTATTCAAAATATACTGTTTCTTGACATTAGTAAACTGTCTTTCTATAGTAAAAATTACATACGACATTGTGGAAATATATTATGATGTAAAATATTTTTATTATATTAATTCCATTAAAATGGATATTATTTTAAACATATAAATCTATCATAAAACATATTTTAAATGTAAATTATTATCTTTTATATTTATTAAAAAAGGAGAAATAAATTAATCTAAATGGTAATTTTATTTCACCAAAAATATTATTAACAAACAACCTTGTTGATTAATGGAAATAATTCTCATTATTCAATTGGAAAACATTCCTAGTTCCAAAAACAAATATTTCCCAATAAATACATTATTATCCTCTCTAGATCATTCAATACTTAACTTACTAATGTTGATTATAATATTTTGAGAATTTAAATATTTTATAACACTTCAATTTATTTTTATGATCATCAGGGAATGATTGATCTTCTTTAGGGAATTACAACCTATTGAGTTTGTTTTAGTAAATGTAATATTCATACACTTATATATCAATTTACTATTTCATGTTTCATTATTCCATATTCCCTCATGATGTGTAATGTCCGTATAAAATCTATTTTTTATCAATGTGATTCAATTTTAAGACATTAAAAATTGTTTTTGAGAAGAAATAATTCCATTTTTAAAATAATAGAATTTTGAAGATATTAAATAATATCCAACACTTCAGAGTGTGAACCCAAGGTTTTGGCTCCATGATGAGAGTAGGTTAGTTCAGATCATGGGGTTTCAAATTTCATGCCTATTGTCTAACTACCTACTCACTCTTCACCAGTATCATTCCATAATGAACGATTGAGGAAATGAAGTATACTTAAAATATAATCCCAATAATGGGAATTATAAGAACTAGAGATATATTAATACAACTCTCCAGCTCTAGAAATATCTATTCACATTGTTTCAACCACCATAACAACACTCCCTTCTTTATCAATGTGGTCATTGGTGCTGATAATCAATAGATGGTCTGGATAATGTCAGTAATATCGTGTTATGCCTAGAAATATCTAGTTCTTATACACATTCTAGGAATGTGTCTGTCATAACACTCCCTAAAAATTCTATTGTTCCTCAGATATAACTATTTAAAACACCACATGAACTATGAACATCATATCATGAATCTAGAAGTTAGAGTTCAACAACATGGCCTATTGATGATGTGGTTGATGGACCCTCAGGAATATCTCGAGATGTATGAAATTATTCTCTAGTGTTAATGAGTTGATTGAGCTTTCATAAAAAAACATCATAATTAATGTTTATATATATAGTTGGAGGATTAGTTTCATGAGATCCATGATCACTGTTGGTATGATTTTTAGTACTAAATACATCAAAATGTACACATACAACCATAACTACTTTTAAAAAAAATCATCAGGATATTTTCCTATTAAATAATATGTAGAGAATTCTTGATTGATGATTAATATTATAGTGACACAATACTAACCACGACTAATTTAAATGGTTTATGATCTACAGTTTCAGTTATCTATTTCTCACCATCACCTGGTCCAAATTCAAGTAATGAATGTATTATCAATGATTACCATTCACAATTATGGATGGAACCACATGTACACCCCATGGTGCTGTACATAGACTAATAAATCCATTATTATTTTGATTGGAATGTTGAAAAATGAGATCAATTATCACGGTTAGCTTAATATGATAAGGGGTATCAAAATGAACTAAAATCATGAAATGTGTCCAAAATAAACTCATCTCCTTCATCATGTGGAATTCATGTGAAGTCATCAATAATGATGGTTGGATAGTGATCCATGATTGGAATAAATGTATCTATCCCCAAAACTAATCTTGTTGAAATATCCAATACCACCATCTTCTCTATGATTATCCATAGCTAATCTAATCCTGGATTAACTTCCTAATTTTAATTCCAATTATATGATTATAAAGAACTTCTCACTCTTAAGTAATTTAAATGGAACACATCATTGATAGAAATATGTGTGTGCTCGATCGTTGGTAAATATGTTCATGTTAACAATCACATAAAAACTCATCATCACTAATATCATCTATTCCCAATGATTCTTAGAGGAGGTGATGAGTATATGACATATTTGGAATCATTGAAAACAGTCTAATTTAATTTGCATAGGTGTATTAGGAGAATGTAACTCAGAGGATATCATGACCAGTAAGTGAATTCCAACTACTAAATGTTTATATATAAAGGAATGTGAAAATACATTATCAAAATAGGTTTTAGATAAATTAAAAATGATCAATATCATAACACATACATTATATGGAACCTCAATATTATCTTCTTGAGTTTGGTTCACTACTTAAACATAGTAAGCCTCAGATATGTGGCCCAATCCATGAGAGAAATTACCAATCTACGTCTTCACATGAGTGTGCTATTGAGGACCCCTATCTTATCCTTATGTCATTGATAAAAATTTATCCCATATCATTAAAACCTAAAAAATGAATCCATGAAACTAAACTAATGGATTCTACAAAGCTTTTCACATTTCCAAAATGTTATATAATTTTTTGTACAGATCCTATGATACTATCCAATAATTCCATATTTAATTTATTATATAAGTCATCATAAGGGAGTTTAAAAATGAATATTTTTCTAGACTTTCATGCCATTATCCCGATACATATCCAAAACCATACTTTTTCATTATGTAATGGTGGAACACATCATAATAATAGGAGGTCCACCTATTTGAGTAAATAAGTTAGAAATGTAACTAGTTGTTTGATCCTCTTCCATAACCTTTTATATTTTCTGATAATTTAAATTAACCTATGTATAACCCATCATATTTTTGTTCTTAAAATGAAATCTCGTCTCTCTTTGAAACTACACTTAAACAAAATTTAATTTTATGTATACTCTCCCATTATGAGAGGTGATAAGTGAAGAAGATCTATAAATCTAGCAGAGTAAACAGACAAAACCATCTATCATGGAAAAAGCACCATTTACTCTTACGCTAATTAAATCTTCATCATTCTTGGAAATAACCCCTCAAATATGAGGTCATTGAAAATCACCCATTTGAGACCATCTAATCTTCACAACTTGATTATTTTGTTACAACAATGAACAATAATTTCTTATCACATAATGGTTACAAGATTCACATTCTAATCCTATAGGGTCTAAAATCGATCAATAATAAAATTGATAATACAAATATAGTATTAATCATCATGATGGCCTCTAATAATCCCGAATTTTGGAGAATTATGGAGATTATATTTTTGAGCATAGTCGACCATATTCATAGTGACTTACCATCCATGGATGGGAACTAAGAAAAGTACTCATAGAGGATGTGGTCCTTCATCCTGAACACAATGAGATGGTGAGGGTGCATGCTCTGTAGAACCCTACCACATAGAAGGAGGTACCAGAAGACATATACATGGGAAAATAATCTTTAACACTAAGATAAAATTAAGTATATTTATGATAAATCCTAACCAGTCTACAAGATCACACAACTATTTCATAAAGTGGCTACACATAACCCATGAAATAACAATCGTAATGTAACCGATGTCTCCATCCCTACACGTTATCCTTAGTAATAATATATGTAATATCATAAAAAAAATTCATTGTTCATCTAATTAGTTCCAATATATATATAACACCATCATGAAAAAATTATATATCAAAAAATAATAATTACATGTCTATCAAGAATAGATAGAAAAAATAAATTCACTAATATAATAACTACAATTAAACACAAAAACATTTGTACATATGGAATGTGGACCTACACTCATAATCATGTTTCATGAACAAACTCAATAGGTCATAGATATAGTGACAAAAATCATGTTATTGGTAACATGGAGGTCAGTTACAGTTGTGAGGGACATGTACATGGAAACAACTGTTATTGAGACTCACATTACTATCTCTTATGTACAATTTCTTATGTTATACCAATGATAACATGATAAAATATTATATTATAAAATTTTCTTATGTTCCTACCCGATCCATTGGTTCTAAACTAAAGTGTCACATGACCTCATACATACCTCCCCACATGAAATAGGAAACATCTTAACAACACGGGTCTAAGTCCATTACATGGGAGACTATAATCATAGTATCATGTCATAGAAACATTAGTCAATATATATTAAATATTGTGAATATTCATAGAATCATTATTAAAATAATTCATTTTATACGTATCATAATATTTAAAAACATATGGTATCCCATGGTGGAAAGGAAAAACACAACATAAATTTATGGTAGGTAAATGATGGGAATAGAATTATTTCCAATGGATTCCAGAAACTTTCACCACATGCGCAATGTTCCACTACACAACCATCATCCATGAGTCCCTTTTCCCTACTAGGATCACTTTATAAGGTGTATCAATGGGCATACATATTCTTGTGTAGTGTGTGAGTAATAAAACCCATTAGGACACCAAAAAATAATCTTTAAAAAAATGATCACATGTATAACATGTTTAATCCATAAAAATAATAAATTATATTGAAATAAAGATAACACACAATCAAGTAAATATCATTCATGTTCTAAGTAGGGTTCCAAAAACCCCTAAACACATCTAATTTAGCTCTATGTGGGAATGATAATTGAATATGTATGAAATGATTAGAACTGTCTACAAGGATTCTTACATTCCACTTAGAATATTAAAGAAATATCGGTGACATAATATTTGTAACACACGTGACATTGAGTAGAAATGTAACGTTGAATCCATAGGAAATCGAGTTTCGGAATGTTCCTAAAAATCATAATGGTAACAAGTTACATAGTTTCAACAATTATATCTATCTACATGCCATCATCATCTGGTGTTATGTGAACTCCATATTATGGGGTAATCATACCATGTTGATCACATGTCATCTATACAAAGATCCATTATTACAATAACATGATAAAACACCATAAGTTTTAATTTGATAATGATATATAACTTGGAATATTGATAATTATTTTATCATTAAAAAAATAATTTAAAACATCATCATATGTGGAGAGATGGTACTATAATAACACTCATGGAACAATTATCATAATTGGGTGATGCGACAAAAGACAAACACATAAGAAACAAACATAAATGAAGAAAATTAACCATGATGACACATGAATCAAACCATGAAGACATGTGTATACATGATCCCAAATATTAATGAACATCCATCATAATGATTGTGATAATGAACCTATGGATCATCAAGGATTGTAAAATAAACCACATCCCACACCACAATGAATATGCCCACACATCAAGGGTTCTTAAAACGGGTTTTGGTTAAAAAAGTAGTCAATTTCAATATATAATCACTAATAATCTATGTTATTAACTTCATTATGGAATCACATATCTCTAGGTTCTCTCCATTGGAGTCATGCTTGTGGTTTTTGGAATTGAATAAAGACAGTTCAACAAATTTATTTTGGTTAAAAAATAGATTATGAATTAATTATCTATTATTTAATAGGCTTCAGGTCTACATATCAATAATGAATCTTTCAAAAATACATAAATAAATAATGGATTCAAGATGAAAATCATGATGAAATGAGTTAGTTGATGATAATTATATAATGACTTATACAAATTCATTTCCACTATTGATAACACCATCTATAATAAATAGTCTTTGTCATTGTAACATTGTAATCAAAACTAATATAACAAGAACCCATCAACAAATTATGATTCTATCCCGTATTCAAAATAAATAAGAGTTATAAGATAATGGATAATGAACAAATAAACATATTATTCTAATTTCTGAAGGTAGAACTCAATTTGATTATGAAAAATTATCAATAGTTTATATCCAAAACTTATCAATGGATAACAAAATAAAACAATTTTTTATTTTAATATAAAACATGTACCTGATAGTAATTCATTCTTTACTAAGTAAGTGGGGGATTTTTTTTGGCATTGATCAAAAAGGAAAACTCACCATTGTTTCTTCCAAGACTAGTCAAGAATTCAAGAGGAATGGAGAGATGTATTGAAGTTCCTAAGGAACAAGTGGAAGGTATCAATTTTGAAATAGGACAAATAATACTATAATTGGGTCATACTGTGGTGGAAAACCCATTGAAAATAAAATATATCATGGTGTATTAGTTTTAACCCTAGACTGGGTGCACTAGGTACTTGATATCTGGAAACCAGGTCACCAGTGTGCCGAGAACAATGTTGGATATACATCCTTGGGAAATGGATAGTTTTTTTGGTCTAATATAGCTTGTATACTGAATAGAACCACAACACATGTATGGCGGGTTCCACTATTGGTCCTGTGAATGATTTCTTGAAAACCCAAGCCCAATCCCTTACAAAAGAATCCATTAATAAAATATAATACTCTTAGGCTCATAAATTTATCCTCTAACAGATCCACATCATAGATTAAAAAATGAATGAAAAAATAATTAATACCTAATCTCATATTTATTAATTTAAAATTAGATTGTCACAATTTCATTGACATCCTCCACATCAACACATATTTTAGTTTACAATAAATTTAAAGGAATTTCCTCTATGAATCTTCCCACATTTATATAATGTATAAATATTAATATCAATTTCAACATGGGTTTTATCAATTAATGTTCTTCAAAAAATAAAAATTTCCAATTATTTATCAAAACATACAATAATAATTGGAGTTTTAAATTTATATTTCCCCCATAAAAGAATACCATTATATCTCTTAATTATTAGGAATGTAACTTATATATAAGTGTTTTTATAGAATTCATTTTATTTAATTAAGGAAACAATTGTTTTATTTCATGGTAAGTGATAAAAGAGGATTCTTAACAACATTGCCTTGTTATTTTTACATCATATGTAAAAGTTTATTATCATCCATTTCATTTATATAAATAAGTTATTTTTCTATTTTTGAGAAAAGAGTTGAAGGAATATACTCATTCAAAAATATCTTTATAAACATACCACATTCCTTATAGTCAATTTCATCCCCTTGCATCACATTGATAATGAGGATCTACTATTATTGTACATCACCTTCCAAATAAAAAATAGTTAATGAAACCATTCCATTCCCTTTTATTTGAAAATATATAATATCTATTCAATATTATTAATACATTTTTTCATAAATTAGGGTATTAGAAGACCCAAAAATGTAAATTGGATGTTACATCACAAGGCACCCCATAGTGAGCTTATAAAACATGTAAGTATTTGGGAGTTTAATATGATTTATATTATTTTTCATGAATTGAGTGTGATGGGTGATCATAGATTGTAATTTTTTTTCTCCACCTCCCATCCTCTTTGGTTTCTCATTTGGAAAATCATTTCACTACCCATAATATTTTTTGTTAACTCAATTATTAATGGTTTTAGCAATTGACTAAAATCAAATAGGTTACATCAAGAATGTATAATCTATATAAACAAAAACATATTGAGGATAATTAGAAATATATGTCCTAAATTATGACATATTAAATTAAACCTCTGAAATTTTAGGTGATTACTACATCACTATTTGTTCAACATATGTTTTCTCAACTTTAATTCACATATTCATCATAAAAATAAAGTGAAAACAATCCCAGGATAATAAATACTAAGGACCATTGATAATAAGAAACATAAAAATGAGATAATTTTATGTAATTACTACATATTTTTTATACAAAAAAACACATAAACAATTGGTTCAATTTCCTTTTTAAATTAGATAAATTACCAATATAAATTAAAATATTTTCATTATCTCCCACAAACAGACTTCTCAAATGATACCCTTTTAGAAACATTATACATATTATCCTTCTTCATATCCAAGGGAACATAAATTTATGTATGGTTGAGATCAAATTGTTGTTATGGGTAAATATAAGATATATTTATCAAAGCACATATATGGGTAAATGTTTAAGATGTTTATAAGATGAGATAATCAATTTACATGTTCATAATATAAATAAATCATAATAAAAAAACAAAGTTCATAAATCATTATTTTTAGTATATGGATCTTAGTATAAATTTCAAAATGATATTTATTAAAGGGAAAATATTAGTCAGTAAATAAGTTCAATGAAAATATAACATATGCATAAGAATATGGCTTATAAATATGCGTAAAAAATAAACACTTATGTTATAGATCTCTATCATGTCCATAATCCCATAGTGGAATAAATACACTAATTGATTAATTTTACTTTTTAATCCCTAGCATGTTATCTCATGAGGTATAAGTATTTAACTAATTCATTGGGGGTCTTTAAAAAACTAATCCTATAGTTTGGGTAAATACTCCCTTAGGGAATTAGTCTCACTCCCCATTTATAATAATATAATAATATATAAACATTTCATAATTAATTGGAGAACTAATACATGGAAACCTGAAACATATTTATATTCCCTAAATATACCATCTCGATGAAGTTAAAAACACAAAAAATTCAATGATAGGATGATTTACCCATGGGAATGAAATAGATTCTATGGAAACATCAATAATGAATTATTAAATAAAAATATTTCTTATAAAACTAGATAATATACACAGTGATGAAAAAATAGAGGATGTTTATACTGATGGAAAATACATTTTTCAGATTAATATAAAATTAATTTCAAAAATAAGACAAAATATTTATTACATCTAGAAACAGTTATTTCAAAAAATAATAATAAATAAAATATTAAGAGTATAATTAGCTTTAAATAACCATGAATAAATAGAGATATGTATTATTTTGGTATAATAGATGAATCATTGATAAAAATCATTAATGAGTATGTGATAAAAATAGAACATAATTTTCAATTTTTTTTAAGTAAAGTATAATGAATAAGAAATGATATATACAAACGATATAAAAAAATATTCCTATGAATCCAATGAAAATATAGTCATTGTTAATAAAAAATGATCATAATAAATCATATTTATTTATAGTTAATGGGATATATAAATTAAAATAATGAAAATAGATATGGAGTAGAATGTTTCCAAACTAAAAAGTGCACATATGTTTAGTCACTTTTTAAGCATTTTACTGCTTGAATAGTGAAAAAAAATTGAGATGAAATTATAATAAAACATTAAAAGGAAAATTGTATCTATATGATAAGATAAAATATATGATTTCATATAGAAATAATTCATAGTTTCTCCTAATTTATATTAATATGTAATAAATATATATTTTAATGTGGGACTAGAAATTTAACACATAATTATTTGGTAATATTTAAGTAAAAAACATATGAAATATGAAAGAATATATATTTATAATTCCCATGTATTACATAAAATATAATAGTTCATATATTAATTTTAAATTATATACCCCATATTATGATTATTGGTCTAGAATATTGTCCATATCTCAATGAATGGAATATCGAGACATGAAACCCATAAATTTAATAACAACTTCCATGTATTTTCTTTATAATCCTATGTAAAAACAATTACCAACATAATAAATTTTTAGGAACCTAATTCCTATATATTACCTTTTATTATCTTAATTTATTTTCATCTAAAACACATACTTGGTTTGTTGTTTTTTTATTTTTATTAACAAATAATTGTAAATCTAATTGTTTTGTTCATTTTTAACAATAACTATTTCATGAATAATTGTTAGATAAAAAATAAATATTCCCAAGTAATAATATTTAATTGATTCATTTTGTTTCAATGATTTTTTAATCATTTTTTCACTTGATGGATGGAGTGGGTTTGATATTAAAGAATGGAATACAATATGAGAGAGTTTTGGGTAATTTTAAATTGAAAACATAATAATTTATATTGATCATTCATTAGTAATAATAATTATGTAAAAGTATTAATAACATAAAATAAACATTAATAAAATAAATTACTAGTATTAATAATATTATACTCATTCATGATTGAAAAATTCAAATATTGTATATCATCATTTATATATGTGGTGATAGAAACTCAAACAATAATATGATATATTAATAAAGGGGTAAGGGTATAGACACTTAATATACTAATATGAATAGATTATAAGAATAATAAATTTAATATAACATCATTGTAGTGAATAAATATATTTATAATGAATATAAATGATAATGTAGTTGAAAAATATGGAGAAGTACTATTTACCTATATTGATGAATTCAATTCATCACAATACAGGTACATTAAAAATAATGGATTTAGGATTACATATTATAAATAAAGGATACCAATAGTCTAATATGTATTCAGAAGTGGAGAAATTTTTAAGTATTAGTAATTTTTTAAAATTTAATTAGTGAATTTTATGTTTTAGAGGGGGATCCCTTTTAATTCTTATGTTTTGAATGAAATTTTCACACATACTAATTACCAAAGGATAATGTCTATAATTTGACCCTGTAAATAAGATAAAATTGTGAAAATAATAGATATAGGTTGAAAATGACATCATACAATCACTTTAGAGAGAGGGTTAATAATATTTTTACTATTTTCTACTTAAACCCTTTTAGCTGATTTCACATTACATGTAGTAACTCAATTTTATTTCATTATATTAATATTATGTCTAGAAATTAATGTGGCCAAATTTCATAATATTTATGTGATGATATAAAATTTTTACATTGTTTTATGTAAAAACATTTCTTAATATGATAAATATTTATTTTAAATTAAATATAAAATACTTATTCAAAAATATTATTATAGACTAATGGATTTCAAAAAAGTATGTATTCATAATATTTTCTCATATTAATTAGTTATTAAATGAGTCTTATTATATTTATATATAAATTGAGACATTATAATATATTATTCATTTAAAAGTGATCATTTAAATTTATTAAAATATAAATAATGAACACATTCAGAATTTCCCCAAAAAGACATGAAATGATTTAGAAAATATCATGTGAATATTAGTTATTTAACATATTAGAATTTAATTAAATCAATCATTTATATTGAAATAATTCATTGAGTTTTATAAATATATAATGTCTTTTAAAAATTATTATGATAACCATAAATATGTAATTATAAATAAATGAAATATTGTAATTAAATAATATAACTATTTGATTATTAATTATTTGTTGACTATATTATTTCCAATTTTTTATTAACAACTATATAAACTTAATATTAATATTTTATATATGCATAAAAAATTACTATATATCCAATAAGCATATTTTAAATGGCTTTATATCTGAAGGAAATATTTCCAATGACTATAAATATTATACTAATATATCATTTCAAACATTAATCCATAAAATTTTATTAAAATTACTATTTAATTTCATTTACTTCTCTCTTAATAAGTATACTATATCAATAGTGCTTGACTACCTATCAATTGTTGTAATCAATGTTATAGTCATAATGGGAAACCATGTTGGTATATATTTTTTATTTATTTTTTATTTCCAAATCATGTTGGCTGATTTCAATTATAGTTTTCGTGATTATGTTTCTTGCTATATTCAAATACTGTATGGGTTTTTATCTGGTATTTTAGTATATAATTTAATTTAAAGGTTTATTTATTTTAATAATTTTTCCATTTCATGTGAAACAACCTATTCAATAATATATTTACCTACATGGAAATACATAATAAAATATTGGGGAGTTAAAAAATCACTTATTATGTAATAATGTACTACTATAACCAAATATTATTAAATAAACATTTATATCACTATTTTGAGGTGCTTTGATCCATGAATTTTATTCATATGAAAATATAGAAATATGTCCTTTGACTCCAAGATGTACTTTCTAAAAATATTATTTTATATATCCCTATCTTTATCAATAGAATCTTACATTTGACCGACTCTAACATATTAATTTTGTGGGTCTAAAATAAACTACAAAAAGAATCTAATAGAAACATACCTGAGAAAAAATGATGAAAACCCTCTATTTTAAATTTTGAAACACATGCAACATAAATTGTTCTCCTTAAAACATCACTTCATTAAACATGGTGATGATATTTAATAACATCCAACTATTTCACCCATACATCCCTTATGACACATATATAGACGATTCAATTCATTGAGTACTGTTTAAACCCCCTATGTATATTTTTTAATAAATATAATATAATTTATGATTAAATCATTTGACACTATCCAATATCATTTTTTCAATCCTTTTTAGACATATCTTTTTACATATTCGCTATTAATCTTTCCTGATTAGTTAAATGAGTATTATATTCTTAAAATTACATATTTCTTTGATTTATGATTATAAAATCATAATCATTATCCGACTTATTTTATGCGGATAAATGTAGTACTAAAATAATTATATAATTCCATATTATTTAATGATATTTGTTCTTCTATGATATACTTTTTACAACCCATTTAATGACATAATAAATAATTATAATTATTATTATTTTGAATTACATATTTATATTCATTATAAAAATATAACGTAATTTTTATATGAAACTGGATACAGTTTTAACTAAACTATTTTTTAATAAAATTTTTGATTAAAATTTTAATTTCAAAAGTTTAGAATTTTAATTTTAAAAAATGAAAATAATGTATTAAATAAGAATATTAAACTCTATAAATTGGTATATTTTATTGGATTTTTATTAAATTATTAATTTTTCAATTAATATTGAACAATATCATTTTTTGTTAAAAACAAATTTACTTTCACTAAATTATGTAATTTAAATGTAACAATATATTTTAAATAATTTTTAATGTTAAATAATTATTATTCATTTATATTGAAACTATATGTTATTTTGGAATAATCTTTATATATGTTTTGGGGTTTAGAAAAAGGTTGTTCTAAAAATGATTTTAAAATGCATAATATTTCCAAATTTTTGTTTGTTTAAATGATTCTAAAGAGGGAATTTTTTAGATCAAAATATTATATTATATATTAGTGAATATTAATAATGTTTCATGCAATGATTATTATTCGTAATAGTGTTTACTTTGAATCATCATTTCCTCAAAAAAAATTATACTAGAAAACATGCTTTTTCATCACATAAACATTTTTTATTTTAAAAATTATTTTCCATTTATTTAAATTCATTTTGGTAAAATGGATTCCATATTGGAATAATAATAATTTATTTTTTACAAAACATTGAAATTATTTTTTGTCAAAAATGGTATGTGAAAACAGAAAAAATTAATTAACGATGTTATGGAAAAAATGACTCTATAAGGGGGTAAACTAAATTGATAAGGGTTGTAATGAAATAAAAATTTGACTAAATGTTTTTTTATGGAAATAGTTAGACCTTATCCATTATTTCATCTAGAATATTCCATTATTGTAGTTGTGTAATGTGAAAAAATGTGGATGGAAATCATTCTTTTCACAAATTACAAGTGTGAAACTCACCTCACATATAAAAGGAAACCCCTATCATCCTATAATTACACCATAAATGCCATGAAACAACCCAAATACTTTAGAAACCTGATACCCAATATATTACTTTCATAGGCTAAAGGGAATTCCTGATCCCCAAGGGTTGGCGATAAACTCCTAGAATCATACAAAATGAAATTAGTAACACATTTTTTATAAACACAAAAATAGAATAATAAAAATGTGTGTATTCATACATGAAACACTTCAAGGGGAGAATTATAAAAAATTTCAAATAGGTATGAATACCCCTTGTAAAACCACAAAGCTCTATAAAATAGGATAGATAATATGGTTCTCAAAGGACAAAACTATCTAAGCCCAATGATCAATAGCTAACACAAAAAAAGTGGCACCTTACCATTTCTTGAACCTAGAAAAAGATAATCTATAATAACATTAAGGAATTTATAGGGTGTGATCACAAATCTAATTAGGGTGCCAAAATTTTTCCCATAATATGATGCCAATATTTAATTAACCAAATAACGATCACAATTTATAAAAAAACCTGATTAAATGTTCTAAAAAATATTTACAAAAAACACACTTTGCATTTAAAAGTATGGATAATCATTAAAAAATGGATTCATAAAATTCGTATATTAAACATTTTTTATAACTTCATAATTCATGTGTAAATGAGTTTATAAACAATGGAATATATTTCAAATAAAAACAATGACCAATATAGTTATCTTTCAAGTGGTTTGAGAGTTCGAGATTATCAGATTCTCAAAACACATATGTAAGTAAAGGGGAAATGTGTACGCACATCCCTTTGGAACTGGTCATAGAGGAATAATCAATATCCTACTCATTATTAAAATGTGTCTGACAGTTTGAATTATTGTTTTAAAGTTTCAATCTATTTCTACGGAATTCCCATCCTATGGTGTTTATCCCAAATAAATCCCTAAATACCTAGTATTTATTTTTCTATAATAACAACAAATTATATGAATTTTATTTTAAAACTATTTGAAATATAATTCATGTCATTATCCCATTCAAAATATGGTAATTTCCCATTAAAAAGCAATACACGGGTTTCTAATCCAATAATTCCATTTTCCAAGATGAAACCACTATGTTTCTATAAAAATAATTTTAATCCATTTTCTAAAATATGAATTTTAAATCAATTGCATAAAATAAATTTAACAATTCAATTTACCAAATTAAATTCCACAATTTATTTTAAACAATTTCTATCTAATTTCACAACACACCGCAATTCAATGGAATTTGTTGTTTTTTTCAAGTACATTCCAAATCTAATTTCAAATCCCTATTTCAATGGAATTGGTTTTTTAATTAACCAATTTCAAAAAATTAGATTCAAATGATGCAATTAAATATTAATCCCGAAATTTAGGATTAATATAATTTGTAATCTAAATAGAACCACTTACCTCAAGATCATGGGATCATGAAAAAAGTCCCTAATTGGGAAACTCTGAGGAATAATGTTATAAATAAGGATCTAGAATCAAAACTAGATTAAAGATCTAAAATAATGGGTATTAGATCATATATCATTAGGGAGATCTAAAATACCCTATGGAGGAAACATGAGAGAACAAAAGAAATACAATTGGAAGAAGAACCTTACAGGGAATATATCTAACATCATTATACAATATTTGATTCTCTTCTAGATGGGTTTCTAGTGGCCAAAATCACACCATGGGAACCTACAATGATGAATAAATAATAGGATGTCATGTTAGGTCCATCATGCTCCCTAAAAGAGGTTATTTGGATTTTAAAATTATATTTTTTTGATTAATTAAGTCTCATTCATAGTTTCCTAGGTTTGGAAGCACGTTTAGAAAAAACCATTCTCCCTAAATGTGTTTCCCTTGCTGAATGGGAGAACCATTTTTCATGGGTGGGAACATGGTTATTCAAACTATGAACCAACTAGGAAAACCATACCATCTTTTTCTTTCATGGATTTTAAAATCATGAAGCATGGTAAGGTCAAAAAATGCAGCAACTGCACATAACCCAAAGCCCTTCAAAATTCTCACAAATTTCCCCCAAGTCACCCTTAAATGAAACATAAAAAATGAATGATAAAATGAGGGGTCAAGAATACATGTAAATAGTATTAGGATGTTACAAAAACCCCACCATAAAAACTATTTATTCATAAAATTTCTTCTAAGAAGATTCCCTATTAAAAAGATAAGGCCACTACTCTCTCATCAGTGCCTCCATCTCCTACATCTCATGAGAATTGAAAGAATGATTCTACAACAGATGAACTAGAGAGATCAACCTCCCATTATTTACCATTATTTTAGAATTAACTATCCAAAATGGATGATTAGTCAGGGATAATTTTGGATCAACCTCAAGATCACTCCATCTCATAACATGAGATGGATCATATCAATAATTTAGGATTTTTGATACATGGAACACACTATAAATCAATGTCAGCTACTGTGGAAGTGATAAATGGTAAGAAACTTTCCACACATTGTTAATAACCTAAAAAGGACCCACAAAATTATTAGGAAGATTTCATTGCATCCCAAGATGTTGATGAGCCAAATGAGGTGAAATATTCAATAACACCTGATCACCAATAGATAATTCTAACAGTCTAATATGATGTTCAAAAAAATGCTTATACCACTCTTTGCCTTCATTATTCTCTAAAAAATAAACAAATTAATTGATGTGGTATTCCTAGTTTTTTGTATGTAACCCTTTCATGATTATTTTAATGTTTATAAAGTTAAGGGTGGTGAATAGGAGAGTCAGGAGAACTTGAATGATTTTTTGAGGCAAAGGGGAAGTCGCATGGGCGGCACATGTGTTGTCTAAACCGTGTGGTAAAACCATGCGTAGTTGGTCTGGGAGGAAGTAGCTTCCGCATAGGCAGTGCACTGTTTGCCTAACTGTGCGGCCCAACCATGCGTGGAGTGTCTTCCAAAGCAGTGGCTAATGCACGGTTAGCGCATGATTTGTCTAACCGTGTGGGAAAACCATGCTTCCACTTAAATGAGATCCTAAAAAGGTGGATCTCACGCATTTTTGCCTCTAAGTGGTTTGTTTTTCCTCCTAAGAATCCCTAACTCGAAATTTTTCTTATCCTAAGGCCAAAGAGGGTTCTCCCATCATTCCATAAGAGATCCGAAGGCTTCTCTTGGCTAATCGAAGCCGGATTCTTGAGGTATGAGATCATTCTTCTTTGTTCTTAATCAATTTCTTAGATATACTTAGATGTACTTCTCTTATTCCCTAGTTTTCTTAGATATACACCCATTATGGGTATATCTAAGTCTGTGGATGCCAAATATGATGATATTTTGTCTTGATCTTGCTAGGATAAGTGATCTAAGGTGGGTTTTGGGAGAATCGACCCAGGTTTCTTGAGTCTTCTTTGACCGTTGTGGTTTTCGTCAAAACCTTTGAGGTAGGAGGCTTCAATCTCGATTCCTCTTATTATAATGGATTGGGATAGTTTCAAGTTGGTTTATTTGAATTGTTTTGATTGTGAAAAGCATGGAATAAATCTTCTTTAGTGATGATTTATGGTTTTGATGTAATTGTGAAATCTTGGGAAATTGTTGTGCAAAGTGATTTGGATTCTTGAATTTAAAATGTTGATTTTAAATTATGATTTCTAAAATTGTAAATGGTTTGATGAAAAATGGGTTTTCAATAAAAATGTTGGTTTATTGAAATGGTTTGATATTGAAATGATTTTTATGGATTTGGTTTTCAATAAAAAGGGAGTTTTATTGAAATGGTTTGGAATTGAAATGGTTTTGATGGAAATGGATTTCAATAAAAAGGTTTTTTTATTGAAAGGGTGTTTTGGCATGATAGTTGGGAATACGTTTTGTGTGTTCATGTTTCATGTATGAGTCTTGGTTGAAATATAACCTTGTGCTCAGTGACAAATGTTTAATGGCACAATGATAACTATATGTACGAGGCTTGGTTGAAATATGACCTTTTGCTCGGTGCCAAAAGTGTAATGGAACATGAGAAACAATTACCTTGTTATGACTTGGTAGATCAATGAGAGACAACTCATGAGTGTGGAACTGTCATAACAAAGCATTCATGGTTGGTAGCATGGGTTGGGAAAGGGTTCAGTATGCCAAAAAGGAATGTTTGTGAAATGGTTCTAAAGCTTGTTTGGTTATTTTTTGAAAAAAATAACTTGTTAGAAAATTGGTTTCAATTTCTCCTGGAATGCCTTGGGTTATGAATGGTTTTGGAAACTTGTTTATATTTAGTTATAATTTGATTTTGAGAAAATGTTTTATATAAAATGTTTTTATATAAATTTTGCTAAATCTTCTATCCTTGTGGTGTGAGTAGGGAAGTCATTGGAGAAATCCTACTGAGTTTTATACTCACCCCGATTTGGCACGTTGGTTCTTTTGTAGATGTCGTATTCCGAGACACAGGTAAAGGTAAAGGAACTTATTTCTAGTGACTTGTGTTGATGCTTGGGAGATTTTGTAGATCTTGGAGTTTGTGGAGCATGGACTTGTAGTGTCTTTTGAGATTCTTGAGTTGTTCATCCGTAGTGTACATTGATGCTTAGTTTGGTCTTCCGCTGTTATGTACGTTGATGTGGTTTGATATAAATGAAGTTTTTTATTGGTCTTTCATTTGTTCATGCATCATATAGTGAATGTTTGGTTATGGTTGGTTTATGGGTTTATTTCTTAAAGGGTAAATCGTCACCCACTTGTACTTGAAACCCTTCAACATTTATTGTCATCCTTTGGCGCCTTGGGGATGTCGCTTAAGGCCTAGTAATGACTTGTGGTACTCTCAAGCCAATGAGAATTGGCAGATCATTACAGATAGTTATCATTCACTAATCTCTGACCAACACAATAGTGATCTACATAATCATCAACAGAATGCCTCAAAATAATCCATTCTGATAGTTAATTGGTAACTATTATTGTAAGAAAACTCAACCAGACACATATGGTGATTCCAACACCACAAATTTCATGAAAAAAATCACAAACCATTTCCTAAATAATTATAATATATATATTCAAAGTACATCCAATTAATAATGGAATTCCATACTTAAACAAATCAGAGATCCTAGTGCCTCCAAAATGCCACTCGAAAAAATGAGTAGTAAACCAAGGATCTGTATCAGAGACTATAACAGAAGGTAATATTTGAAAATGAAAAACCACTTCAAATTGATATTTCCCAACTCTTCACCTTTGATTGTATCATAAATGTGTGTAAGGTGAGGAAATTTTTCCAACCTATCAATTAGATACCATATCATAATAATATTTTTCTCGGTAAATGGAAACCCAACCATAAATTCCATAGAGATGTCATCCCACATCCATGATGGCACTGGTAGTGGATAATGAAAACCTGAAGGTTTCTAGTGCTCATAATTAACCAGTTGGCATGTATAATAATGAGAGACCAAAACATCAATGGTCTGTCCCATACCTGGACACCAGAATATAAGATGTATGTATTTGGACATCATTGTGTTCAATAGTTCACATCCTAAGGGTAATTATTGGAATCCTCCATCACAAAACTCCATACTGAAAACATCACAAAAAATATAGCAATATACAATAAAATTACCTTAGTGGATAATTTCACGTTAGAAATTGTATCCCCTATATAAATTGATTCAAAAATTCGATGGATCTCATAATAATGATGATATTCTAGAAGAATCATCTTGAGAAGGGAGGATGTAAACTGAACACTGGAAAAGGAAACCATGGCTCATAATTACTGAACACCAATATTCATCTGTGAAAAGATAGGAATCATTTTACCCTCTTCTGATTATTCTTTCATGGAATGGGTCATATGTTTCTTGATTAAATCATTCATGATGAGATTACTCTTCCCTAGGGTATATGTGATGTCAATGTTAAAATATTTTAGGTATTCCACACAATGCCTCTGAGGTAGATTCAAATAAATTTGATAGAAAATATAACTCATGCTCTTGTGGTCTGAATTCATGATAATCCTTTTTATGAATAGGTAATGCCACACACTATTCATCACATGCATCACAACTTCTTGTTCATATACCTGAGTAGGATAATTTTTCTAATGTGGCTTAAATTATGAGAGTTATAAGAAATTACATGATAACCATACATATATACACATCAACATCATAGTATTCCAATAACTCTTCAGCTCAAAAAAATAATTCTATAATTTATCTTCCAATGTAAAATTTACTCCCTTTTGAGATAGAGAAGTAAAAAGAGAATCCATCTTTGAGACTTATTTTCCAAATTAGTGACAATTCCCCCCTAAACCTAATAATATCTGAATCTCAAATACATTTCATTGTTTTTCCCAGGACATCACATATTTACCCTTTTTAGGATCAACATAAATTCTATGTTTCAAAAACCTGGGTCCTAATAATTTCACATCCCAATTCCAGAAATCACATTTCAAAATCTTGGAATAAATTAGACGATTTCTCAATAATTCTAGAATGTCCTTTAGATGATTCACATGACCCCCCATATACATAGAGTAAATAATAATTCCATCCATAAATTATACCACAATGGTATCTATATAATCATAAAATATCATGTTCATTAAATACATAAAGCCCATAGAGGAATTGGTTAAACCAAACCATTTGAGAAGGTATTAAAAATGGACATACCATCTCTGAAATACATTTTTCTGATTGAAATATTATTTTATTCTCAACTGATGGTAACTATATAGAAGTTCAATCATAGAGAAAATCATCAAACCATTCAACCAATCTAGCAAATCATCAATCCATGGTAAAAGATACTTTTACTTTACTGTAACTCAATTGAGGCTTAAATAATCGACATAAAGGAAATATGAAAAATTAGATTTCTAAACAAATATAATAGGCACCGCCAAAGGTGGAACACTCGGGGTGTATAAATACTTTCTCCATATGAACATAGAATTGAGACATCAGATCCTTTATTTCTATTGGTTCCATGTGGTAGGAGGGAATATACACTAGTTGAGAAACAACCACTAATTCGATAGAGAACTCTACCACACTTAGTAGTTAAATTCTTGGTAATTTAGATGGAAAAATGTTAACGAGCTCAAGGAAAACGGGTCAAAGATCACAGCTTAATGATTCTCTCTCCAAATCAACCGAAAACATAGATATCACTTTCCCCAAAAATAGATAAGAGGGGACATATTTAATCCACCCTTGGTCTCATTCTCCTTGAAATATGACACATACCCCATCAAGTGAAGTAAATGAGACTTGTCAAAGATAAAAATCAATACATGATTTATTGGGATTGATAAAATATATCCAAAAAATTACATCAAGCTATTTCATGTCAAGAACAAGAAAAATCAAACCAAGGTAGATATATACTAAAGATAAAACAAATTTGGGAGTAAAAATACCCCTCCTTATCTTCATTCCACATGGTGTAGTAATATCCATAACATAGGATAAATGTTCCATAGAAATATTTAGCATATTAACAACACGAGTTGAATTAAATGAATGAGATTCACCAGTATCAAATAATGTAGTCACTAATGATGATGATACTAAGATGGTACCTCTCAGATTCACTAGACCCATATCAACATCCTCTGGAGAAACTTATACTATGTGAATAAGTATAAGGCCCCGACCTTAAACCTTACTTAATATTGAATTAAATGAATAATTCACATTGAGGATCTTTTCAGGTTTAGAGTTTTAGAGAATTAGAACATAACTATTACATCTCAAAAGATTACAAAGTAGACACTTCTACTAAGATTCCATAAAAAAACTCTTAAAAAGAAACATGTCTAGTTCCATGTTTTATATAGCATGAATTTCCCTTGATCCCATCCTTGACCCTATTCCACATTAATTCCTGTGGAAAAAATTTCAAAAAAACTTGTGGTGAGCATAAAAAGCTCAGTAAGGGATACACAAAGAATGAAAACTTTTAGTTTTTCAAACATCAAGTAAACCATGTATACTTTATCAAAGTAATACCTTCACCTTCATGAAGTAGTAAAAACTCTTCACTGAATAAAATATCATTACTTACCTTTTTGTAACCAAAGGATTACCATAAAACCCATATAAAGAACACATAATGTGTATAAAGGTAACTTGGGACATAAACATACTTAAGTGGAATAACCATACGGTCGACTTCCACACATATCACTTAATGGAATAGCCATACGGCCAATATCCATACAAACTTAATGGAATAAACATACGGCCGACTTCCATACCCAATGCATTGGAGGTTATAACGTTACCACCCTTCCTGGTATTCACGGGACCACCCGTCATATTGTTCATCATGTAACCACCCGACAAATGTCCAAGTACAATTATAAAATCAGAAGACATAAAACAAAAATAATGGAAAGAAAACATTTCCACACATTGATCACAATATATCACTTAAATATATTGACATAACAAATCCATTATAAAAACCGTTTTCAATAAAAAAATACATAAAAGAGTATATGGTATTTATTTCATTTAAAAAAACATTACGGCTTGTTCAGGAAGCCAAAGACCAAATAATACTCGCAGCGGTGGAAAAGGTCATTGTCACCGCGTACGTTAAAAGAAACATTTTTTTTTCGTTTTGTAAAACGCTTCGTAGAAAAAGATTCCTTTTGTATAAAAGTAAAATTCAAAGGGGTTTATACACCGTATGAAATAAATTTGTGTATAAAACGAAATATGCCTCAATGAAAGGAGATTGAGACGAAGTCCCTTACCTCGGGACCGACTTGACTCGATCGTTCTTTAACATCCTGAATAATAAACATGGGTTAATTTCTATTTTATTAAGAACCTTTTTCAAGTTCATTATTCCGTTTATATCACTTATTTCCATTTTATAAACATTATGTAACCATTTATTTTAATAATGTTTGTTTTGTTGATATTTGGTCCTTAAGTCGAAAGTGGACTTCTTACGATTACATGTTGTTCATGTGGTCAAAGGTTCATTATATCCAGAATGACATTCCTGAATTTTATATCATATATATCATATATATCTAGCATATACATGTATTTATAATATCAAATAATCATTTAGAGGTAAGAAATGAAATGCACCGTTCATGGAGACGGTAAGCCGTACGTACGCATGAACGCTAATTTCATTTCTTTGTCATATTAATGGAATTAAAACTAAATGAGAGGTATGTATATTTTAATTACAGAATTATATTAATCATTTAGATGTATCATTCATCATATATATCCATTATATACATGTACTTTTAATAGTACATTACATTTGAGGACAAGAAATGAAATGCACCGTTCATGGAGACGGTAAGCCGTACGTACGCATGAACGCTACTATCATTTCTATATCATACTTTAATGGAAAGAAATATTAATGATATAGAGGTATATTATAATTCCAGTATAACATCATATATAATAACTTTAAATCCATCCTTTATACGTCCCACATATGGCATTAACGAATCAAATCACTTTGAGGGGGCGGTAGTCCACACTTCCTTAAATGAAGATATCGCGTTTACCCATAATGGAAACCATAAAGTTATGCCCAAAATCAAAAATACAAGAGCTTAAGGAAAACATAAACATATTATATATCATATATAAATATAGTGTCATCTTAATGGCCACCTTTGAAGGTGTTAAAACAATGTTGAACAATCATCGTTTCGGGAGGCAGAAATTCTCCATCCACAGAAACAGTATGTTTATTGACCATTAGATGTAGGTGTGTGTAAGTTTAGCTAGAATATTTCTTATAACAACATTCTAGTATATTTAGGAGACTGGAGTTGTTACAAAAGAAAAGAATAAAAAGAGTTTAGGGGGTTGGAGAAGCAAAATAAAACAAAAGGACTCAAAAGAAGTCATTACCTTAAAATCGGGTAACTCCCTTTGGTTTGAGCTCAAAGGCTTCCGTGGGAAGACTTCTGCACAATGTGAGGCTACAAGGAGTAAGATAGGGAAGTGTAGAGACAAAATGGGAAGGTTTTTGCCAAGCCAAAGGCTTTGGGAGTGTGGGTAAGGAGGTAGAGGTGGAGGCCTTTTATAAGAGGAGTGGAGGGGCACTCTTGGAAGGTAAAGAAAAGTCACTTTATTTTAAAATGGTATTCGGATTTAAGAGGTCCCAAATTGATGTGTTTCGAGGATAGGGTGATAAGGGTTCTAAATCCACCCATCCAATAGGTTTTGGCCATGTTTAGGTCTTATATTTCACATTATCTTTCCATTTTATTTAAATCGTTAAATAATGAAGTCATCGCTGCATCATCATGATGTCATAAATAATTTAATTTATTTAATGTCAAAAAATTATAAAAAAAGTACTATGATGTATTAAATATTTTTATCTTTCCAAATACTATTTATAGTCAAAAATATGAGTTGTATATCCCCATGTAAATTTTTTTTTCGTAAAACACTTCATGTGTGTGTCATTTTTACTTTAACACTAAATAAAAGGTATTTATGTCATTTTCCAACCAAAGTGGCTCCAAGGGGTCCCCAAGTTGACCCATGGCTTTTCTTGGTCGTCCATGAAACATCCAATAAGGTTAGGGCATGTGTCAAGCTCATATCATATTATTAAAACATTATTTTTACTTTAAACTACACTAATTACCTCTAATCGCGATTAAGAACTTAAGAGTTACTATTTACCAAAAAATTATTTTAATCCCATTGAACCACATTTTACTTATTAATGACAACCATGTATGTCGGATATTTGAAATTCAAAACACAGAAGTGGTAAAATTTCATTTAAACGAAAAATTAGTTTTTATAAGTACCACTTAGTGGTTTCACTATTCATCAAAAATTTAAGTTTTTCAGAAAAATACCAAAAAGTAACCCCAAGCTATATTTGATATTCCGAATTAAAAAATGAAGTCTATTTTAAAAAATTAAAAACATATAAGTAAAATTAATTAATTTAATAATTAATTACTATTGTCATGACTAATAGCGTGTTTTTATGAAATAATAAGTATCAACAGATTGACACTAGTTTAAGTCTGATTTCAAAGTGAAATTAATTCAAACGACCAATATTGGATTTAATGGTAATAATATTTTCTAATTTCACATTGAAACCAATTCAAATGATAATCTAATCATATAAATAAATTAGAATAAAAAGAGGTTTTGAATTAAAATACAACATTTAACATTATTCATTAAAAAATGAGCTTTATCGGAAAGATACCAAAAATTTACACAAAGTAAATTTTGATGTCCCAATTCTAAAGAAGAGTTATATTAGGTCCAATATAATGTATAAGAGTCATCAAAACTATATTTAATGATGGTTCTCCATCAAAAGGCGATATGTGAACCTTTAGTGAAAATTAGGGTATAAATGCCTAAAATGGAATTCTTTCCGTATTTTAAGCCTTTATCTTTTATTGGATAAATGTAAAAACATTTTAAAAAACATAAATAATCATATTTTAGTCATTTCTATCCATTCCTGCCAATACAATGGCTACATGTTAACTACCATTTAAAATAATATTATTATATTACTAGTGTGCAACGTAAATTTTCAAAGGAACTCATCATTGCGTATCGGGTACGCTATCGAACATAGAAACCCCTTTAAAGTAAAATTAATATTTAATTCATAAATATTAATAAATATAAAAATTTTTATTCATTATTTACCTGGGATGTTACATCCTTCCCCCCTTTTGGGAATTCCCTCCTCGCAATTTTATTCACTTATCAAAATAAGTGGGGGTATTTATCCCTCATAGAATTTTCAGATTCCCGCGTTTCCTCTTCAACCATATGGTTTTTTCATAAAACCTTTACCTAATGAATTACCTTATTTTGTAACACTTTCTCCCTATGGTCAAGAATCTGGACCAGTTGTTCCTCATAAGATAGGTTCTCTTCCACCTGAACTTCATCTGGACTCAAAACATGAGATGGATCTAGCATATACTTTCTCAGCTTCGAAACATGAAAAACATTGTGTACCCGAGATAAAATCGGAGGTAATTCCACTCTGTATGCAACTGATCTAACTCTCTCCAGAATTTCATATGGTCCAATGATCCTTGGACTCAGCTTTCCTTTCTTACCAAATCTCATCACACTTTTCCATGGAGAATCCTTGAGAAAAACATGATCACCTACCTCGAAAGAGAGATCCTTCCTCTGGTTATCCATATAACTCTTCTGCCTTCTTTGAGCTGTTCTCATGTGTTTCTGAATCAACTGAACTTTTTCTGCCATCTCTTCTGCCAATTCTGGTCCCATCAGCTTTCTTTCACCCAATTCATCCCAAAAAGCTGTAGTTCGACATCGCTTCCCATATAATGCCTCAAATGGTGCCATCTGTATACTGGAAGGAAAACTGTTATTATATGAAAACTCAACCAAAGAATGATGTTGGTCCCAACTTCCCTGACAATCCATCGAACAAGCTCGTAGCATATCCTCCAAGGTCTGAATTGTTCGTTCTGACTGCCCATCTGATTGAGAATGAAAAGCTGTACTAAAATTTAATTCAGTACCCAACGACTTCTGAAGGCCTTTCCAAAAGTTAGAAGTGAACCTGAGATCACGATCAGATACAATGGAGAGGGGAACTCCATGTAACCTGACTATCTCTTTAAGATACAAACGGGAAAGTTGATCTAGGGAAGAAGTATCTCGTATAGCAAGGAAATGAGCAGATTTAGTCAAGCGATCAACAATAACCTAGATTTCATTATTACCACGATATGTCCTCTGTAATCCCACAACGAAGTACATGGACATATTCTCCCATTTCCACTATGGCACTGGTAATGGCTGAATCATCCCTTTCGGTAACTGCCGCTCTTCTATAACATGCTGACAATTCAAACACATCACATTAAAATAAACAATATCCCTTTTCATTCCATCCCACCAGTGATACTTCCGCAGATCTCTATACATCTTAGTACTGCCAGGATGAACTGAAAACGGGGAACTATGAGCCTCACATAAAAACTCATTCTTAAACTGTGAATCACAAGGCACACATAATCTCTTCCCAAATCTCAAAACACAATCACTATCAATGTTGAATTTAGGCAACTTACCCTTCTGAACCAGCTCTACCTTTTTCTGCAACTCACTATCTTCCTTCTGTGCTTGCTTAATTCTGTCTGATAGGGAAGATCTTACTGTTACCTAAAACAGAAGAACTTCCTGCACCAACAACTTCTATGCCAAAGTTCATCAAATCAAAAACCAAAGGATCTCATTCCAAACGTAGCATGGTTAATGAAGCATTACTTTTTCGACTCAAACCATCGACCAATTTATTTGCTTTTCCCGGATGGTAATGAATTGTACAATCATAATACCTGATTAATTCTATCCATCTCCTTTGTCTCATGTTCAATTCATTCTGAGTGAATATATACTTTAAACTTTTGTGATCAGTATATATTTCACACTTTACTCCATACAAATGATGCCTCCAAATTTTTAAATCACAAACAACAGTATCTAATTAAAAATCATTTATAGGGTAATTTACCTCATGAGTTTTCAACTGACGTGAAGCATAAGCAATTACCTGACCATTCTGTATAAGGACACAACCAAGTCCCTTCAACGAAGCATCACTGTATATAACAAACTCACCATTCCTAGAAGGAAGTGACAAAACTGGAGCATTCACCAATATTCTTTTCAACTCCTAAAAATAATCATCACATTCTTTTGTCCAGATGAACTTCACACCCTTACGCGTTATCTTAGTCATTGGAATAGATAACCGTGAAAATTTTCAACAAACCTTCGGTAGTAACATGCCCATCTAAGGAAACTACGGATCTTGGTTTCATTTGTGGGTCTTGACCATTCTTCAACAACTTTTGTTTTAACATGATCTACAGTTATGCCATCTTTTGAAACAATATGACCCAGGAAAGAAATTTGTTGCAACCAAAACTCACACTTGCTGAATTTTCCATACAGTTTCTTTTCTTTTAAGGTTTTCAAGATAACCCTTAAATGTATTCCATGATCCTCTTTAGTTTTATAAAACACCAAAATATCATCAATAAAAACAACCGACATTTTTCACCTGAGTCAACTGAGCCATCACTACAACAAACTATTTAGTTCTGATTATGACCATCTCAGGATACTGATTTGAAAGGTCATTTCCCACTATATGCCTTCCCATAAAATCTGTTCTGTTTCCTCCATGAAAAACCATTCTGAAGAAACATGTCTTAGATGAAGCAACATGGTAATATTCAAATCCTATATTATTTTCAATCATACCATAAATTAATTTTTAATTTAACAATTTTCTAACTCCTAAAGTTGTCTAAACCGACCTCTGATACCAACTATAAGGCCCCGACCTTAAACCTTACTTAATGTTGAATTAAATGAATAATTAACATTGAGGATCTTTTCAGGTTTAGAGTTTTAGAGAATTAGAACATAACTATTACATCTCAAAGGATTACAAAGTAGACACTTCTACTAATATTCCATAAAAAACTCTTAAAAAGAAACATGTCTAGTTCCATGTTTTATATAGCATGACTTTCCCTTGATCCCATCCTTGACCCTATTCCACATTAAGTCCTGTGAAAATCATTTAAAAAAAACTTGGGGTGAGCATAAAAGGATCATTAAGGGATACACAAAGAATGAAAACTGTTAGTTTTTCAAACATCAAGTAAACCATGTATACTTTATCAAAGTAATACCTTCACCTTCATGAAGTAGTAAAAAATATTCACTGAATAAAATATCCTTACTTAAATTTTTGTAAACAAAGGATTACCATAAAACCCATATAAAGAACACATAACATATATAAAGGTAACTTGGGACATAAACATACTTAAGTGGAATAACCATACGGTCGACTTCCACACATATCACTTAATGGAATAGCCATACGACCAACATCCATACAAACTTAATGGAATAGCCATACGGCCGACTTCCATAACCAATGCATTGGAGGTTATAACGTAACCACCCATCCTGGTATTCATGGCACCACCCGACATATGGTTCATCACGTAACCACCCATCAAATGTCCAAGTACCATTATAAAATCATAAGACCTAAAACAAATATAATGGAAAGAAAACATTTCCACACTTTGATCACAATATATCACATAAATATATTGACATACCAAATCCATTATAAAAACCATTTTCAATACCAAAATACATAAAAGCGTATATGGTATTTATTTCATTTAAAAAAAACATTACGGCTTGTTTAGGAATCCAAAGACCAAAAAATACTTGCGGCGGCGGAAAAGGTCGTTGTCACCGCGTACGTTAAAAGAAACATTATTTTTTGTCGTTTTGTAAAATGCTTTGTAGAAAAAGATTACTTTTGTATAAAAGTAAAATTCAAAGGGGTTTATACACCGTATGAAATAAAGTTGTGTATAAAAACGAAATATGCCTCAATGAAAGGAGATTGAGACGAAGTCCCTTACCTCGGGTCCGACTTGACTCGATCGTTCTTTAACGTCCTGAATAATAAACTTGAGTTAATTTCTATTTTCTTAAGAACCTTTTTCAAGTTCATTATTCATTTTATATCACTTATTGCCATGTTATAAACATTATTGAACCATTTAAGTTAATAATGTTTGTTTTGTCGATATTTGGTCCTTAAGTCGAAAGTGGACTTCTTACGATTACATGTTGTTCGTGTGGTCAAAGGTTCAATATATCCAGATAGAAATTCCTGATTTGGATATCATATATATCATATATATCTAGAATATACATGTATTTATAATATCACAAAATCATTTAGAGGTAATAAATGAAATGCACTGTTCATGGAGACGGTAAGCCGTACATACGCATGAACACTACTTTAATTTCGTTGTCATATTAATGGAATTAAAACTAAATGAGAGGTATGTATATTTTAATTACAGAATTATATTAATCATTTAGATGTATCATTCATAATATATATCCATTATATACATGTACTTTTAATAGTACATTACATTTGGTGATAAGAAATGAAATGCACCGTTCATGGAGACGGTAAGCCGTACGTACGCATGAACGCTACTATCATTTCTATATCATACTTTAATGGAAAGAAATAATAATGATATAGAGGTATATTATAATTCCATCATAACATCATATATAATAACTTTAAATCCATACTTTATACGTCCCACATATGGCATTAACGAATCAAATCACTTTGAGGGGGCGGTAGTCCGCACTTCCTTAAATAATGATATCGCGCTTACCCATAATGGAAACAATAAAGGTATCCCAAATTTGAAAAATAAAGAAGATTAAGGAAAAAATAAACATATTATATATCATATATAAATATAGTGTCATCTTAATGGCCACATTTTAAGGTGTCAAAAGAATGTTGAACAATCATCGTTTCGGGAGGTAGAAATTCGCCATCCACGGAAACAGTATGTTATTTAACCATTAGATGTAGGTTTGTGTAAGTGTATCTTGAATATTTCTTATTAAAACATCCTAGTATATTTTGGATACTGTAGTTTTTACAAAAGAAAATAATAAAAAGAGTTTAGGGGGTTGGAGAAGCAAAATAAAACAAAAGGACTCAAAAGAAGTCATTACCTTAAAATCGGGTAACTCCCTTTGGTTTGAGATCAATGGCTTCCTTGGGAAGACATCTGACCAAAGTGATGATTTAAGGAGTAAGAGAGGGAAGTGGAGAGACAAAATGGGTAGGGGTTGGCCGAGACAAAGGCTTTGGGAGTGTGGTTAAGGAGGTAGAGTTGGGGGCCTTTTATAAGAGGAGAGGAGGGGCACTCTTGGAAGGTAAAGAAAAGTCAATTTATTTTAAAATGGTATTCGGATTTAAGAGGTCCCAAGTTGATTTGTATCAAGGATAAGGTGATAAGGGTTCGAAATCCACCCATCCAATAGGTTTTGGCCATGTTTAGGTCTTATATTTTACATTATCTTTCCAATTTATTTAAATCGTTAAATAATGAGGTCATCGCTGCATCATCATGATGTCATAAATAATTTAATTTATTTAAAGTCTAAAAATTATAAAAAAAATACAATGATGTAGGAAATATTTTTTATCTTTCCAATGACTATTTATAGTCAAAATTATGACTTATATAACCCCATGTAAAAAATGTTTTAGTAAAACATCTCATGTGTGTGTCATTTTTACATTAACATTAAATAAAAGGTATTTATGTCATTTTCCAACCAAAGTGGCTCCATGGGGTCCCCAAGTTGACCCATGACTTTTCTGGGTCGGCCATGACACATCCAATAAGAGTAGGACATGTGTCAATCTCATCTCATATTATTAAAACATTATTTTTACCTTAAACTGCACTAATTACCTCTAATCGCGATTAAGAACTTAAGAGTTACTATTCACCAAAAAATTATTTTAATCCCATTGTAACACATTTTACATTTTAATGACAACCATGTATGTTGGATTTTTGAAATTCAAAACACAGAAGTGGTAAAATTTCATTTAAATGAAAAATAAGTTTTTATAAGTACCACTTGGTGGTTTCACTATTAATCAAAAATTGAAGTTTTTCAGAAAAATACCAAAAATTCACCCTAAGCTATATTTGATATTTCGAATTAAAAAATGAAGTCTATTTTAAAAAAATTCAAAACATATAAGTCACATTAATTAATATAATAATTAATTCCCGCTGTCATGACAAATAGGGTGTTTTTATGAAACAATAAGTATCAAAAGATTGACAATAGTTTAAGTCCGATTTCAAAGTGAAATTAATTCCAATGACCACTATTGGATTTAATGGTAAAAATATTTTCTAATTTCACTTTAAAACCAATTCAAATGATAATCTAATCATATAAATTAATTAGATTAAAAAGAGGTTTTGAATTAAAATACAACATTTTACACTATTCATTAAAAAATGAACTTTATCGGAAAGATACCGAAAATTTACAGAAAGTAAATTTTGATGTCTCGATTCTAAAGAAGAGTTATATTTGGTCCAATAGAATGTATAAGAGTGATCAAAACTATATTTAATGACGGTTCGCCATCAAAAGGTGATAAGTGAACCTTTAGTGAAAATTAGGGTATAAATGCCTAAAATTGAATTCTTTCCGTATTTTAAGACTTTATCTTTTATTGGATAAATTTAAAAACATTTAAAAAAACATATATAATCATATTTTAGTTATTTATATCCATTCCCGCCAATACAATGTCTACATGTTAACTACCATTTAATATATTATTATTATATTACTAGTGTGCAACGTAAGTTTTCAAAGGAACTCATCGTTGCGTATCGGGTACGCTATCGAACATAGCAACCCCTTTAAAGTAAAATTAATATTTAATTCATAAATATTAATAAATACAAAAATGTTTTATTCATTATTTACCTGGGATGTTACAATAAGCTTCATTCCACATCTATTTAAGTGGAAGACTATCATTTGGGAAACATATGTTTTCATAATAGTATTAGAAGGAATTTATGATCATATTCCACTACATGGAGTGGATTATATAGGAATGAGCTTCTCCATGTTACCTAAGTGTCCACATGAACTACATACCATAAGTGCCTCAGTGAAAACATGCATAGAATTCGTAGTCAATTTACACTAATAGAAAATCTTAGGGCCTCTTTGATGCACTATAGGAGGTCTAGAGGACACATTATATTCAAAACCACAATGGGAATCATCACCCTTTATCTTTCCCATGTATAATGTTACAGAACTACCACTATGAGATAAGGGATGTCATATAAACCCTGACATTCATTCTTGGTCTATTTCAACTAGCAATGCTCTATCCAAAACATCATCATAAGAAAGAATCTTCAGCATGAAAAATACATAACGAATATACAGTTAATGTCCCAAAATGATCCACTTTGTCTTAATATTTTTATTTAATACAATCTCATTTGAAAATTAGTCAATCTTAGGAAAGTGGGTTTCATATGCAATGATGGTCTTTTCATCTTTCTCTTGTTTTAGAACACAATATCATTTCCAATCACCATTGAATCGAGATATAACTGGTTGATTAAACGAAATTTTTTGTCTTTCCACTCTAGGACCAGATGACTCTTCTCTATCAACAACATCTCCCACCATACCATCTCGGTTATTCTAGAATGAAAGTGGAACACTTGAAATTTATTTGATCAGGTGTCAATAAGAAGTCAAAAAAAATTCTCAATCCTATATAACCATTCCTCAGCTTCATGATGATAATTTGACACCACTAATTGTGGTGGATTTTAGATAAGGAACACCTTAGAAAAATTAAATAAAACATCCCCTTGAGGTTCCACAAATTTATCCATAACGGGAACCAATAGTGGTACCTCTAAATGCATGGATAGTACGCAAAATCATCTCAACAAAAATGTGGTCTATGAGGCTTTTATTTCACTCTGTTTTAATAGTAGATTAGTTTTTCATATGAACCACATGTCTTCTCAGCGGTATGATGATACACAACATCAAAATGAAACATTGAAGACATAAAATCTAGACACAAACCGAGGAACAAAGGAAATTAATCCAAATATATAGATACACAAGATTTGTATTCCAACTTATCCAAATCAAAATCCTAGAAAATAATACAAATAATCCACATGATGTCATACCATACCACCTATAATGACATAATTCTCATTGAGAGATATATGGAAATAAAATCAATCGAAACTACCTCCTATGTCCTGATAAGATTACAAAACTTCATGCTGACATCAATGGAAGATGATACATCTGCACCTATAATTAATCATTGACATTAACCAACCAATATAAAATCATACCCTAATACAAGAATCATCACTAACATAGACCAGAAGGAATTCCTAATCCCCATGAGTTGTGGAAAATAACAAAGAATCATATAAATTGAAAATGGGAATATATTTCCACAAACACAACCAAAGGAAGTTAAAAAAAGTCAGTATGAATATAAGGAAAAAACTACATGGATAAGTGTAATACAATTAAAATAAGTGTGAAAAAAATGTAAAACCACAACGTATTTGAAAACATGACAAATAACTTCAGTACCAATGGAGATGACTCTCTAAGCCTAAGGATTAATAAATACTACAACTTGAATGTGGTTCCTTACCATTTCTCAATAATTGATGATGATAATTTACTTATTCCTACAATGGGGTGTGGAAAAAAATTATTTACAAAGTTAAAATATAATATAGTGGTTGAACTAGGGTGTATCTAGAAAGGGGCACACAAAAGAAACATTTTTCATTTTTTAATTAGAGGAAGAATCAAGTGTTTTTGAATTTGTTTGGTTTTAAAAATGATAGAAATGAAACAAAAGAATGAATTAAAGAATAGATTCAAGAAAAATACTCATTAAAAGTGATTAAAAACTATTATATGAGTTGGGTGATCATGTTGGGGTTGTTTTTCAAATTTCAATTATATCTTTGTTCCATTTATTCAATCCTCTTCTGCTAAGATGATTTAAGTGAGATTTTTTAATCACTTCAACACACTTAATTGGTTAAATGGTTATGATAATAATATACCTTAACAAAATTATAGTTTTTCATACACTTATTTCAGTTTGTGATAGAGTTTTAGTGAATAATAACAATTAACTTAGGCAATTTCCAATCATGAAGTATTTATCCCAAATAATCATGAATGTTCACCACCCCTCCCACACGTACTAGTGATTTCTATGTACCACACCACAAAGACTATATCTTATTAAATAAGAATATAGCCAATAACCTAGTGGAGGGAGAAAAATTTTCATTTATCAAATCAATAATAACAACATATTATAAAATGAAATATGATTGCATAAGATAATAAATATTGTTATTAGAATTTGAAAATAACTTCCTATAAGAGTGAGAGTTTTTATACAATAAAATGAAAGAAATCATGCAATAAAAAATAGGAAAACTACCCATACCCAATCAACTAATATTTTTACCCCACCATGGTATTGGTAATTGAAAATAATGGGGAATATTAAGGTATTACAAAATTAAGAAGAAGAAAAGAGTGAAAAGAAAGAACAAAAATTTTCTCCTCCAGAGTTTATCCTCCAGAATGATAGCTTCAGTTATCCCAACATATGCTCAAATCATGACATGATATCTTTTTATAGGATGTGTGTAATGGTTTTGGATATCTACCCTTGAAATTTCAGATCAATTGGAATAGTGGGAAAGAAGTTATTTCTTGATAACATGACTAGACTTTTTCTGGCCGCCAAACACTATTCCACCAACCCAACTTTGACCGATTAAAGGGTGGACATAATGAAATTATATCTCCATGAAATTTAATGTGAAATTTCCTAGTCGATTTGGACTTTTAACACATCTAGAAGCCTCCAATTTGGAGGTCGATAGCCAGAGATATATCTCATTGAATTATAAATTTTCCATTCTACACACCAGATTATGGGTTCACATTGAACGATTTTTTGGCTTGTTGGAATAAAAATTGGATCTCGATCTAGAAGACTTATTTTTATCCCATGAATCATGTAATACTAAAATAATTAATCACACGAATTGGATGAAAATTTTAAGAGTTATGCTCGAAATTCACACACAACATAAAACTGGTAAATGTCCAGAAATAACTAAATTTCACACTTAAGATCAAAACTCAACAAAAGTCATAAAATGATGAAAATAATATCAAATATAGTAACGGGATGGGAAAAAATCATTGAAAACATATTAAAAATTATGTAAATATTAACTTTATTAATTCCCCACACTTATCACATGGACTCCTCTCAAGTAAACAACAAAACCAAATCAAAGAAAATTTAAAACACATACCCATGTGATCCAACAATTTAATACCAAGAAAAAAATGTTATCATGACTCCATAAAATATAGTATTTTAATTTATATATTAAGATAATAAAATATTTTTCCTCTTCATTTCTCCTCCCATGCACACAAAACACTTACCTCTCATTCATTTTCGCTTATCATACAAATGTCAATTTTTCAGCAATGTATTTATCCTCTAAACTCAAATAGGGGTCCCCATTGCCTTGATAAATTACTAAATCCCCCCTGATAAGATTCAAGGACATATATTTATCATGTGGAATTATCAAGGTAAATCTGTGGATTTATGTTGGTTGGATTTATATGTGAAAAATCATAAGGCTGAATAAGGAAGTTTTGGATCTTTTTGAAAAAATTGCATTATTCTAATTTTTACTCTAGTACAGTCTCCTCCTCAATCTAGTTATTATAAATTATGCTCCATGAAAATGATAAATTAGATAAATTTCACACCATTCATCATTTAAAAAGTAATAATTTTAATCATTAAAAACATGTTATTTTTATTAAAAGCTCCAGATAGGCACAACTTTCTTTCTCCTTTGGAAGCTCCAGAAAGGCAAAACTTCTCATACATGAAAGATCCAGATAAGGAATTTTTTTGAATATATTTATTTTTTTAAGTATAAATTACATATCTTCAACATTTTATTTTATACACAATGTTTCACCAAATGAGGTATTACAATAGATGACAGCTTCCCCCACACTTATGTTCAAATAGATTATGTAATTTCTCATCAAGAGAAGGTTTGATATGGAAAATTAACATGCTATGTGGGTAACCTAATAGTATATTCATGGATTATAAGTTCTACAAGGATTAAATGTGAATTTTAGGCCATAATGAAGTGTATTATGTGGAAAATGGGTCCTTAATATCTTATAAATGCCTCTATCATTTAATACACTTTCAACTCAAACCCTCATGTTTTGATAGAAATAAATAAAATTATAGTTAAATCAAAAAAGGTATGGTTTTCTCAAGAAATTAGATAAAAGAAAAGATTATAAAAAATAGTTTTATAAGCCTCATATGAAATAGAGTTCGATGATAAATGCAATGATATGTGGCATGAGATTAAAAAATTAGAGCACTATTCAAGAAATTCCAAATACTTGAACTTCAAACAAAACCATTCTTAGTATTCATTTAAGCTCAGTTTCCTGATATAAATTTTCATTCTCATAGACATGAATTTTAAAAATGTAAATGGGAATAATTTTAGATTAATAGTTTTCCGAAACACCTAAAAATATTAAAAACACATATTTTGTTTTTGAAAAACAGAAAATTAAACAATTGAAAATACTAAACTGTTAAGGTTACCTCAGAAACACTTAAATGATGTAGTGTCTATAATGAATTAAAGTGGATTTGAAATGAAATTATATTTTAAATTGAATCTAATTAATCCTAATAATGATAAGGGGAGGTAAAACCTAATGGATTTATGGATAAATGGGGTTGAGAAGTGTGATCTCCTCCATTATCTCTGATGGTATGGTCCAAATGAATTTCTTCAGGCGATGGCCGTTAACAGTGAATGGATTCCACTATACATCCTTCATAATCTGTACAGAACCAAATGGATGTACATGAGTAACTATAAATGGACCTTCACATCAAAAATGATGTTTACTTTGAATCATCTTGAGTATGGAGTTTAATAATATAACATTGTCTCTAGGATGAAAGTACTTCAATTTGATCATCTGGTCATGAAACACTCTTGTTCTCTTTTTATAGATCCTAGAATTTTCAAAATCCTATCTTATAATTTAATCTAGATTCTATAACAGTAATCTTTTATCCTTCCCAGTGCTTCCAAGATCAGAATTTATCTTCCTCACAACCCAATATGCCTTATGTTCCAATTCCATAGGTAGGTGAAAAATTTCCCATAAATTATCCTATATGTACTAATTCCAATAAGAGTTTTATAGGATATAATATAATCCCATAATGTGTCATCGAACCTTTGGCTCCAATCCTTCCAGTTTGGTATAATATTCTTTTCCAAAATTCCTTTGATTTCTATATTAGACACTTTATCTGAATCATTAGTCTATTGATGATAGGGAGTTGATGTTTTATGATGCACTCCATACTTATTCATTAAGGAATCCATTATCATATCGAAATTTCTTTCCCATGGTAATAGATGATGGCTCTAGACACTCTAAACATACAAAATATGTTATTCTAAACAAAATCACAAAAAACTTTAGCATCTTTTTTACTGGTGGCATTTTCTTCGACAAATTTGGAAACATAACCAACTGCAATCAAGTTACAATAATTTCCAAATGACATTGGGAAAGGGACCATGAAATATACCCCCTAGACTTTATAAATTTTTATAAAAAAAGTGGATGTTGTGAAATTTATTATCTCTTTGAAATATTTCTAGAAAACTAATTTTGTTCACACCTTTGATAAAATTTATGAGCATCTTTAAAAAGGGCGGTCCAAAAATGTACATATTATAAAACCATCCTTGTGGTCATTTATTGTCTATAGTGGCATACAGAAGCTGAAGTGTGACAAAAAACCAAAATAGAATCAATTTCACTTTCATGAAAATATCTTCTTTTTTAATTTGTCATTACAAATATCCCAAATAAATGGATCATCCCATATATAATATTTAGATTCAGAATTAATCTTTTGAATTTAGAGGGAATTTAAATGATATGAGACCTTATATCTTACTAGAAAATGGACCATATTGTCATACCATGATACACCACCATTTATTATGTATAGTTTATCTATAGGAAGTTCATCATTATGGGGGTTCTGGTTTGGAATTTCAACTTCAACAATTTGGGGTAGTCGATAAATAGGATCAACTACCTAATTTTCAGGTCCATTTTATCTTTAATTTATAAAATTTTCCCTTGTAAAAGTATCATCCATCTCAATTTCCTTGTATTTTCATATTCCTTTTTCATTAAATAGTTGAGTGTTGCATGATCAGAAAAAATAACAACTTTAGTGGCAAGAAGATATGATCAGAATTTATCTAGTGAAAAAACAACTTCAAGGAACTCCTTCTTTGTGGTTGTTTAATTGATTTTTGTGGAATCCAATGTCCTAAATTTATAGGATATGACTTGAGGCTTACTATCAATTCTTTGTGATAAAACATCTCCCACCACTTGGTTAGATGTATCCCAAAGAAACTCAGAAGGGTACTCCCAATTTGTTGGTTGCATTATTGGTGGTGTGATCAACCTTTGTTTTAGTAAATCAAAAGAAATCCAACATTCATAATCAATATTAAAGTCAAATTCATTTAGTATTAATCAAGAGAGAGAGAGAGAGATAAATCTTACTAAAATCGTTGATGAATCTTCTATAAAATAACACATTTCCTAAAAATGATCTAACATGTTTTAAACAAGATGGATATGAAATGGAAATTATTACTTAAACTTTAGATTTATCATCCAATATCCCTTTAGATGAAATTTTTTGCCCCAACAATATTCCATTTTCAACTATGATATGACATTATCCAAAATTTAAGACATGATTCTTTTCAATGCATGTTTTCAAAAGCATTTCCAAATTTCCTATGCAATGATAAAATGAATTACCAAAAAGAAAGAAATCAACAATAAATACATCCAAGAATTCCTCATTATGATCTAAGAAAATACTCACCATACACTGTTGAAATTTATGTGGGGGAATTTCATAGACATAAAGGCATCCTTATATAGGTGAATGTTCTAAATGGATAGGTGGAGGTCGTCTTCTCTTTGTCTTCTAGTGCGATTGGCACCTAAATGTATCCTAAGAATCCATCTAAAAAACAGTAATGAGTTTTTCCAGCTATCCTTTCTTGCATCCAGTCAAAGAATGAGATGGGAATGTTTTCATTTTGGGTAACATGATTTATATTATTGTAATCTATACACACTATCCATCTATTTTGACTTCTCTTGGGGATCAGTTCATTTCTATCATTTTTAAAAGTGTTCTGGAAAGTTTTCTTTGAGACTACATGAATGGGGATGACCCACTGATATTTAGTGATTGGGTAAATGATTCCAACTACTAGAAAGTTATCTATCTCATTCTTAACAACCTTCATGATGACGGGATTGAGTCTTCATTGAGGTTGTCAAATTGGTCGAGCATCACATTATAAAAATATTCTATGAGATCAGACCTTGGGATTGATTCTACGAATATCACCTAAACTCCATCCTACAACTTGGACATTTCTTTTGAGTAGGTCAATCAGAGTTTTTTCTTATGAATTGGATAGGTTATTGGAATTAATTACCTACAATTTACCTCCTTTAATTAGGTAAGAATACTTCAAATCACTTGGAAATGGCTTATGTTCCATACATGGGGTAGTTCAAAGGATGATATTGAAAGCAGATATCCTGCTTCGTTGGATGGAATCTCTGGTATCCTCTCATTTTCATATAGTAAAATATCGAAAATGATAGATTTTACATCATCCTATGACATGAGATCAAGATTATCAGGTTCTTAGGAATTTGAAATTTCAAATGAAAAATGTTATCTTAAAGGTAATAAGTCATGAATTATACCTGAATTTTCCATTGGTTCTATACATTCATCATGGGGGATTGCTTGCATTGAATTATCACTATATGAATGTTTCAATACAACAAGAATCTTGAAGAGCTCTGTAATATCTCAAAATTCTATTGTGAGTGTTTCTTCATGGATATCAATGATAGTCCTTACTATTTTCGGGAAGGGTCTCCCTAGGATGATTGGAAAGTGTCCTGGTTCTTTATCTTCTTCCATGGAAAGGACATAAAAGTCTGCGAGAAAGATCAATCCTCTTACCCCTACAATTATAACTTCTACAACTCCAACTTGGAAGATATTGTTTATGTTTTCTAATTTGACCACCACTCGAGTTGGTTTTAGTTCTCCGATCTGTAAGGATGAAAATACCAAATGAGGCATAACATCTGCTGAAGATCTTAAATCACATAGTATATATGTTGAATTTAATGACCCAATGCTGAATATTGAATTTTTTTTGGTATCATTCGTGTTATCACTGCTGAGACACTTCTTCCTATGCTGATTATGTCATTTCCATCCGACCATATTATTTTTGTGCACCACTCCTTCTGATATTTTGTGTACTTACAGATTTGTTTAATTTCATCTAGTAGGGGGATGTTTATCTTATCTTTATGAAAAGTTTATTTAATTTCGTTTTGAAGTCTCTCTTCTTAATATTTCTTCGATTTAACTAATTTAGAGGGGAATTGATCTTAGATATCCCTTTTCATAGTTTCTTGTATTTGAAAATGTGTTTCTGGCCTTTCCTTCGTGAACCTGGTTCTCTCTCCTTTTTTGATCCTCTTCTATTGGATGGAAGTTTTGATATTTTATAGGTTTCATAGAATCATCATTTTCACTTTGATCAGGTGGTGTGAGCTCTTTTCCACTTATTTTAATTATCATGTATACATTCTCTATTATGTTTAGGATTGTATGGGATGGTAATTTACTTTGATTCTTGGTCAGAATGTCCATAAGGCTATCAAATTTATTATCCAAATTTCTCACTGTCTCCTTTATCTCTTCAATCTCAATTTAATGTGTATTTTTATGATAACTTGTTTAGGTTGTTCATATGGTGTCTTCTGGAATGGTATTTTATAGGGTTGTTGGAATGGTGGAATTTTGTTATTGTTTCTGATAAAATGGAGGTGGATATTGGTATTTATATTGGAATGTAGGTCTATCCTTGTTATAACAGAATCCAAATCCAAGTTGGGTCTAGGGTGGGCATGGTTCATTGGACTAAAATTTTCTTTCTTGATATGCTGCACCACAAATTTCAGTCCCCTGCACTTTTGGACATTGATTAGGGTAATGATAATTAGAATTGCATAAACTAAATACCTTTGTCGGTCCTTTTTGTTACTTTACATTATTCATAACAAGTTTTCTCATCAAACTAGTTATTTCCTTATGTCATGTTTCAATTAAAGGTGAGGATGAATAAGAAGTTCCTACCTCATGAATTCATCTAGTTATCGTACCTCTAGTTTGGAATTGTTCTAAGTTTTTCACAATCATTTGAATAAGGCCACTGGCATCTGCTAGTGACTTATCAATCATGGCTCCTCTAGATGAGGAATCTAGAAAAATTAGGTCATTATCAAGAATTTCTTGATATATGAAAATGAAGAAATTTTGTTCCTCCATAGTCTTATGTGGGAAGCTGGCACATAGATTCCTGAATCTCTCATAGTACTCATAAAGTGTCACTCCATTTGATTTTCTAATAGAATAGATCTCTTTTTAGATGGTCGTGCTCCTTGATGTGGGAAAAAACCATCGCATGAATCATCATTTCATATATTCCTAGTCTAGTACCTCTCCTAGTTATAGAATGTACAACCATTCCTTTTCCATTCCCTTTAGATATTAGGGGAATTCCCTCCACTTTACCTTATCTTTCACAACTTCTCTAGTTCCACAACTCGAGCACACATTTATAAATTCTTGAATATGTCAGTTTGGTTATTGTCTTGAAATACCATGTAATTTAGTGGGAATTTGAATCATGTTAATTCACAACTCAAATTCATTATCTAAGGATGTGATAATTAGTTTATTTTTTTGGTTAGCAAATCGTGGTGCACAAAGATCAGGTAATGTTTGTTTGGGATTTCCAAAAATTATTATAGGTTCAGAGTGATCATTCGAAGTGTCACTTGATTTTGTGAGGTGTATTTCTTTAAAAACAATTTCCAAATTTTGTTTTATCAATAGGGTTATTGATGGTTCAATTTCAGGATCTATTTCTATTAAAATATTATTATAACTATGGGTCATGCAAATTTTTTTTTTAGATTTTGTGTTTTGAGGCACTGCCTCCACAGAAAAAGTTCCATATTTTGACACGTTCCTATCATAGAGTGTAAAAAAAATTATTTACTATGTTAAAATATAATATGGTGGTTTACTGATGTTGTATCCATATAGGAGCTCACAATAATCACGTTTTTCACTTTTTAATTAGAGGAGTAATTAGCTGTTTTTTGAATTTGATTAGTTTTGAGAATGATTGAAATTAAACAAAAGAAGGAATTAATGAACCGATTGAAGAAAAATTCATATCACAGGTGATAAAAAATTATTATATGATATGGGTGATCATTTCTTGGTCGTTTTTCTAATTTTAATTCTATCCTTGTTCTTTTTATTGAATCTTCTTATTCTATGCTGATTTAAGTGAGATTCTGTAATAGCATTAACACCCTTCTATAGTCAAATGGTCCGGATAAGAATAAAACATAAAAAAATTATAGTTTTGTGTACACTTATTCTAGTCTATGATATTATTTTAGTGAATACCACCAATCAACATAGGCAATTCCCAATTGGGTATTGTTTATCCCAAATAATGAAGTATGTTCACCACCCCTCCCACACATACTAGCGACCACTAATTACATCACCACTAATACATGATCATATTCTATAGAATATAGACCAGAACCCAGTGGAGGGATAAAATTTACCATTTACCAAAGAAATAACAACAACATATTATAAAATCGAATACGATTGCATAAGATAATAAATACTATTTTTAGAATTTGAAAACAACTTCACAGAAGATAGAGTTTTTATTCACTAAAATGAACGAACTCAAGCATTTAAAAAATTTAAAACCTACCATTCCCCAATCACTTATTATGTTTACCCCACCATGTTAATGGTAAATTTGAATAATGGGGAATATGAAGGAATTAAAAAATTAATAAGAAGAAAATAGTGAAAATAAAGAACATAAAATTTCTTCTCCAGAATTTGTCCTCCAGAATCATTGCTTCAGTTCTCCAACCATATGGTTGAATCATGTAAAGGACCCTTATTATTAGATGTGTTTAATTTTTTTGTCTAGACACACTTGAAATTTCAAATCAATTGGCGTAGTGTGAAAGAAGTGATTTCTGGATTTCAGGACCCGATTGTTTCTGTCTGCAAAACACTATTCCACCAACACAACTTTGACCGATTGAATGGAGGCATTAATTAAATAATTTATCCATTAAATTTAATGTGAAACTACCTAATCATGTTTTAATTGAAACCAAGAAATAATATTTAAATTATTATGTGGTTATCAAGACATATGGCTCATTGAATGAGGGACTGTCAAGTCTGCCGACCAGATTATATATTCACATTGACCGATTTTTTTTGGCTTGTTGGAGATCAAATTATATCTAGGTACAGAAGACTTATTTATATCCTACAAATCATTAAACCCTAAAAAATATGTATCATGTTAATTTGATGAAAATTGTAGGAATTATTCTCAAAATACAGAGGAAACATAAAAGTGTTAAATACCAAGAATTAACCAATTTACACATTTAAGATAAAAAGTCACCAAAAGTCATAAAATTATGCAAATAAGATCAAATTGATTAATTGGAAGGGATAAAATCATTAAAACATATTAAAAATAATTAAAATATTAACTCTATCAATAATCTTCAAACATCTAAAGTAACATGCATGGTTTTATTAAAAACAATCTATAGGGTCTCACCATGGATTCCATAATATGATTTCCCCATTTAATTAACCAAATAAAGTATTCAAATTTTAAAAAAATTGGCTTGGGATATTAGAATAATATTTAAAAAAAATAATGATTTTCATTAGAATGGATGAAAATACTTTAAAATTGACTTAATAAAATATATATATATATATATATATATATATATCTGTTTATAAAAATTCACATGGAATGTGTAAATGATTTTAAAAATAGTTTTATATATTTCATTTATAAACATCGAGGAACATGGTCATATGTTATAAGCTAGTATAGTTCCAAGTTATGGGACCATTACAAACTTATATAGTGATAACATAAATATGTATACACATCCATTTTTCAATGTTAATGTGGACTCATTGATATCCTACTAAGGAATAAAATTTGCAAAGTAGTATAGATCAATGTTATAAAGAGTCAATATATTTCTAGGGAATTTCCATCCTAGAATGTTTGTAAAAAATAACTCACTAACTACACAGGCCTTCATGTGATATAATAACAATATATGATGTGAAATTTATTTTAAACTTATTTCAAATATAACTCATCCCATTCTACCATTTCAAAAATGACAATTTCTCCTTAAAATCCAATACATGAGTTTTTAATCAAATAACGCCTTTTGAAATTTGAATCCATTGGGATCTATCAAAATCAATTTAAATAAAATTTTCAAAATATTAATTTTAAATCAATTTCATTAAATAATTTTCACATTAAAAATTCCACAATTTAGTTTAATAAAATTCCCTCCAATTTCAAAACACACCCAAATTCAATAGAAGTGGGAATTTTTCCTAATTTCCTGAAAATTTTAATTGAAATACCAAATCAAATTAATTAGTGTTTTAATAATCCAATTGAAATACTTTTCGATAATAAATAAATTCAATTTATATAAATTAATTTTAGGTTAATAAAATTGGCCAATCAAACTGAAACCATCTATATCTGGATCACATGATCAAGAAGAAAAAAGTTCAAATTGGTAAAATCCATTTAAGAACATTAGAAATTAGGATATGGAAATAAAAACTAGTTTCATAATATGAATAAGTGGGGATCATATCCTCCATTAATATAGAGATCAAAAAAACCCTATGGAGGAAAGAGGAGAGAATTGAAGAAAGAGAAAAGGAAAATGAACCTTACCTAGAAGAGATGGAATGTCATTTTACTTGCTTCAATACTTCTATGGAGGGGTGTATAGGGGCTAAAATAACATGTTGGGTGACTCCTAGGATGATGAAAACATAGGTGGTAGATTTAGGTCTGTTAGGAATGTAAATTTAGGGGTTTAGAAAGTTAAAATTAAAGTTGCAAATTAATTATACCCTTTTGCAAATTTCTTAAACTGGACAACATGGTTAAAGAAACCATTCCCCTTAACTATGATCCTCCTACTATAGGGGTGAATGGTTTTCCAAATCACATGAAAACCGTCAAAACCCTTACTTCTTGGGTTTTCAATATTTACACTTGTAGGGAATACACTTTGTTCAAACGGTGCACCATGTGTTTAGAGCCCAAAACCCCTTCCAAATTTTCAAAATATCTCCCAAACCACCATTAAATTAATCCCAAACAAAGAATGATTAGAATTGGAATTTAGAAAAACAAGAAAATATTAATATTTTATTATATTCAAATGCCACTGGTTTATAAAATATTTACCAAAATCACATATCTACCTCTATCATCTCATTAAAGAATATTTATTTTTGGATGAAATAAAAAAACAATATTACCTTTGGTGAAAACCAAATAATCTTATAATAAGAAGTGGAAACTTTATCCTATGATATTTTTATTTTTTTTGTTTATCCACCGTTTAAATTATTATTGAAAAATGGTTATATAACATCCTCTGTATCTTACCTATACTAAAATATCACAATGTAAATTATATAATATAAATAATGCCACTCTACAATCATATAGGTTATGAAATCAAAATTAGTGTGTATATATTACTACCTGCTCAAAAAATATATATCATTATGATAATATAATATATCATTTTCTTTTTAGCCTTTCACAAACTAAAAAAGTGATATTGTCATTCGTGTATGTTTGGAATACCTTTCTCAAGAAGTGATACAACTCTTATTTCATCCCCAAACCACATGGTTGATATATATAATGATTTAATTATTTTGGAATGATAAAATATTACTTAACTCCATTCTATAATAATTTTTGAGAAATGTAAACTTACACATGCATACATACAACCTACCATTTCTTTTACCATAACATACTACATTTAAATAAACACGAATGATTGTTAATAAATTCTTAATTGATGTATAAATATGATAAACATGTCATGATTATTATTTTTTATATTTCTAAATAATTACCTCTATAACCATAGTCAACCTTCTAATGCCATTTTTGACTGATAATATAAATATGGCAAAATAATATAAGGTAAAAATCATTGAATAAGTAATTTTTATAAAATGGTAATAATATAAATAAAATTAACAATTAAAATGAAAAATATTCTCATGAAATTAAATAATTCATATAAATTTATTATTCCAAAATATAAAGAAACACATGATATGTTTGACTCAATGTAAGGTAATTTGTCATAATTTCTATTCATTTAGGAATATTTTAATGATATAAACCAATATTTATTTATGATGTGTATATACATACTCTTTGTCATTTCATATTAAGGATATATCTATTCTTATGAAATTTTAAATTTTGTTTAATGTTATTATTTTAATGGTATTACAGTGAAAATGTTTCCAATGTGACAAGGGACTTTTCTTTTTTAAAAGAAAATCATGTTGAATGTTTTCCATCCAACTATTTATCATCCTTGTCCATGTTCTTAAAATTACTTGTTAAATGTTTTTGTCTGTAAAAAAGTATTTATATGTTTTATTTTATGACTCTTTTAATTTATTTTAATGGTTTTCAAAAAGTGAATTTATTTTGTGTTTTATATGTAATGTTTTTATAAAAGGAAAAAAATAATGTTCAATTAGTAATATATATGTAGAAAATGAATTATTACTTTATATAACTATTAGTTGATTTCTATATTCCTTTTAAATTATTCATTTTTTATTTTGTGAGAACCCATTTCTTTTGTTGGGATATTTTTTCATTGAAAATGGGTTTTCAAACTAATATTGTATTTTTACAATGAAAAAGGTTTTTCAAAAGAAAAGAGTAATTTGATATCCAAAAGAAATCTTCATTATTGTTTAAATGGTTTTATTCAAATGTATTATGGTTGATAAGTGAAACCATAATAATATTTTACTTCTAATATGGTACATAAGTATTATACTTGACAAATGGGTATGCCAAATGTTTTCCAGGTGAGACAATTATAACTTATATAAGGGGTGCACCTAGATAACGAAGGGAGAGACCGTTATAGCTTAAATGATTTTGGTTCCCCAATTTTCATCTAAATAATTAAGAAATGTTGCATATATTAATACTAAATATTGAATTAGATCCAAATAAATTCACCAATGGATTTAGAAATTATCTAGTCACTTCTATTAGGGGTTTAAAAATGGTTATTAATATGGTTATATACATAACTATAAGGGATTTTAATAGCTTGATATGGTTTTTAAGGCTTCCATAGAGAAACATTTGCGTTTTTTTAATGTGAAAATGTTATTATATCATACAAAAAATTAAAATTAACAATAAAGGTATAACATTTTAAAGTTTTTACCTTTATAAAGGACTAATGGTTTATTTTATAACCATTAAAAACACTTTTTTGTATTCATCCCATGTTTTATAATTTTTTTTTCAAAATAAATGTTTGATATCATGAATATCTTTCCATGAAAAAATTCATGATTTATTTTCGATGTTTAATATTTTGTGGAAAATGAATACTAACCACAAGTGTCCACATTAAATTATATAGTTTTAGTTGTATCAATTAGGACCTAATTATCTAAAACACTAAACTAGAGAATACACTCAATGTTTATGAAAGTAAATTCTTGAATAAAACTAAATATTATTTAGTGTTTATATATGGGTATTAATAGTTTGTATTATTTTCTAGTTTAGATAATTCTAGAGTAATGTAAAAATATTAATGTCTTACACGTGAATTATTTTAATACATGGTTATGTTGAAATGAATATGAATTTAAATATTACTATGCCAGATAATCTAAATTACTTCTCATTAGAGTGGTTTTCTATAAGGAAAACATGGATGATAAAATGGAAATCACTAATGGGTAAATATCCATACAAATTTGTATGCTGAGATGGTTGGAATTAGAGTAGAAAAATTTGTTGATGTGATGTAAGAGTTGAGAAAAATTATTAATAGTGGTTTTATCTATGATTTAAATGTACTTTATAAACCAAGAGGGAATACGAAAATAGTTGAGAATTTTATGATGCAACATCCCCCATCAATTAGTTGATCATTTGACCCAGTAATAGATGAATGATAGATTAATTCCATAAAGATTATATTTGATAAAATTTGATTCTTATAAAATAAAAAGGTTACTCTTAGCATTTCTCTCTCTGAATGTGATGTAGATTTATGGTCATCTTGAGTAAAGAATACAATATATAGATGATATTTATTCCACTGAATGAGTAATGTATAAGTGTATTTTACATGTGAAATATTTTCCAAAGTTTGTTCAGCTTAGGGTGTACAAAATCCGAGAACATGGGAAATATATTGAATATTCTTTAGCTTCATGTGAAGAAATTTCATAGGACTGGACATGTATGTGTCATATTTATTTGGGAAAGAAATATAGAAATTATTATGTTTTAATCATTATTGAAACCATGAGTAAATATATAATTGGAATCAATTTAGTTTAAATATTATTATAAAGTCAGTTGCTATGTGGAGAATGTTCAGATAGTGTTTTCTAACTTATATCTTACTTTAGATAAAAATATTAAGAAAATTTTAAGGTGGCCTGAAGGAGTTAAAAACCCTACTGATAATTATAAAGTAAAGCCCGAAAAATGTTTCTTGTATGGAAAAAAATTCAAGGAATGTTTGATATTATTTGTGAAGTGTTTCTAGTTTTATTAGACCAGTAACATGGCCCATGGATATATCTAAAATAGTCACAATCAAAAAAATAATGTGGTAAACAATATCTATTCAATAGCGAGGTGTATTTGTTTCAATTATTTGGTTCATTATTTTAAAATGTGTCCAAAGTTAGTTGTATAATAATAAAATCATAAATATTTGAAATATGAGGTTGTATAAAATTCATTTTCTTCTACTGCAATTGATGTTGTCCATAATATGAAGTGGTTAATGATAAGTTAATTTTTTATTCAAAATATTCCAACACTAAATTTTACTATAGATATCAAAATTCATTCATTTATATTAATTTTTTTGGTAAAATATTATAATAACCAAATTAAAATTATGATTGATGTTTTGGTGAATCCTCCAGTTTTAAATATAAATGCATCTAGTTTTTATATGAATCATTGTATTGTTATCATAGTGATGGTTTTTCATTATTTTTTTTTCAACTAACCATAATATAGTTTGATATATTTCTTTGTATGGATTGGCCCTTTGTTTAACATGATATGATAGACATAAGATCTATGAAAGTTGTTTTCAACAATTTCATTCCATTGATAACATACCATGAAGCCATGAAATTGATTAGAGGTGGTAGTGAGTGTCACATAGATCTTATTATTGAAAATAAAGAAACTATTTAAATTACTGATGTGTGAGTATTAAATGAATACATGGATGTATTTATAGAGTATTTTATTAATTATTTTTTTATTAGGATGTTATGATTACTATTTATATACTTTTTGATGCAAATAGTATTTAAAAAACACAATATTAAATTTCAATAGTGGGACTCTTAGTGTTGATAAGATTTTATAGTAGTTATTAGATAAAGTCTCATATGATTGAGAACTTCATCATGGGATTAACCAGTTTTTATAAAAGAAATATGTTTCAATGAGACATTTAATTTATTATAGATCCTCAAATAACATGAATATTATGAAAATGTATCCTTTGACTCGTATCAATGATTTTTTATTGAACATCATGGATCTTTCTATTTTTTCATGTTCGAAAAGAGGTGGAGGTTCCATTAGTTGAATGTGAAGGAAGAATAAATTCTGAATTCCATGTTCCATAATAGATATTGGCACTATTAGTTTCTAGTTATTCCATATTGGCTGTCTAATGCACCTTCTATATTTATGGCCCTTATGAATAGATTTTTTAATGTGTTCCTGGAAAATATCATGGTGATGTTTCCTGATAACATTTTAGTATATTATAAAATTCAAGAGGATCATGAAAGAAAATTACATATTATTTTAAAACCATTTATTGAAATTAAAATATTTGGAAAATTGAGTAATTATGATTTTTGGTTGAAAAAAATTATTTCCATTGACATAAATTTTCCAGAGATTTCATAATTATAGCCCCTTATAAAAAAGTTGTTAATAATTCCCATCTCCCATAAATGTAGCATAGTTTTTTAGTTTTCATTGATTAGAAAGTCACTACTGGCGAGTTTTTGAAAAATTATCTCATCTTTGAAACCCTTTCACTCAGTTAACTTAAAATAATGGAAAATTAATCGACATAATAAAATGTGAGGATTGTTTTTGGGACCACAAATGATGATTAGTGAGTGATCCATTTTTGGACCTAGATTTTAAAAATGGTGAATTTATTATCTATAGTGATGCTTAAATGAAAGGTATTTGTTGTTTAAAATTGTATATTGACCAGTTAATTGATTATCCATTATGTCAGTTGGTGTCTAATGAGGTAAATTACCCAACACATGATTTTTAATTAGCTGGTATGGGGATTCCCTAAGAAATTTAAAGGGATAAATTTAATGGATTAATGAGTGAAATATATAATGATAAAAACTAATTATCTATATATTTACTAACAAATAATTAAATATGAGATACAGAATATGGTTAGAACTCAACGAAGATTATTACTCATGATTACATACCATTAAAAAACATGAAAAAAGTGGCCAATAATTTGAGATGAAAAAATTAATCCAAATTAACAATGTAACATTTTTAATGTGACCATTTGTTTAATTAATTGACAAAAAAATCCTAGGTGTTTTGGATACAAGGATATCATCTATTTTATGTAATGTTTCAGTATATTTGAATTTTTTAAAATGATTTAATAAAGATTATATGGAGGATAAATATTTATAGGAAAATAAATAATTTGTTAAGAAAATCCTGTTACATGATTTTAATATTTTAATATTTTAATTTTTATTATTTTGTAAAATATTATGTCCAAATTGTGATTCCTAGTTGATAATAGATTTATTGTGTCAAGCTAATTGTTCTCTTTTTTCCATACATCTAGGAAGAACTAAGATATAGAAATACATTTGGGATTAATCTTTATGGGATGGTATGAATGTATTGTTAAATTTTTCAATGATGTTTTATACTTATCATAAGGAAAAATAAATATTATATTTACCATTGGGATTGCATCAACACTTTCCAATGATAGAGTGTAAACTGTAAAATATATCAATGGATTTTATGGAATTAATTCCAAATACTTATGAATGTAACAATTCTATTTGGGTTTTTTTTTGAGTGATTCACAATATATGAGATATAATGTATTTATATCATAGTTATAAACTATATCTAAAAGGGATAGTAATGTTACATAGAGTAAATCTCTCTATTTTAGTATACTATGATCTTGGGATACATAATAATTTTTGGATGGGACATTATATTCTATTGGGTTCTGAATTATAATTTAGTACATATTTTCATCATAAATTTGATGGATTGTCAGAAAAGAAAATTTAAACCATGGAAATTATTATTCATTCATGTTCAATGGATTACCAATATGTTTATAATCAATATAATTATTTGTATATGTTTAGTATAATAATTGATTTTCTTCTAGTATACAGATGAAACCATTAGTGGAATTTTAATAAAATAATGTCAGACACATGAATTTTTGGGATGATGTAGGAGAATGATAGTTGATGGGAGAATATTTGTTAAAAGAAATTATGGAGAAAGTGTTGTTAATTCAACAACATATGGAGGCTATACAATATATGATGAAATGTTTCATGGATAACTATATTAAATATCTACCTTTTGAGTTAGGTTATTATGTCTTTCGGAATACCTATCCAGGAAAAAGTGTTATGTGTTTTTCTAAGAAGTGAAAATTGTCCCATGCTTCATTGGACCATACAAATTTATGGATAATGATATATATTTCTTATATTAAGTGTAATTACCTCTAATTTTATCCCTAGTATAGAATGATTTTCATGTCTCTATGTTAATGAAATTTGATCTACATTCATCTCTTGTTTTGTGAATCGATGAAATTCAGATATAAGATAATGTTTTATATAAGGAAAAGCCTATTAAAATTATTGAATGTAGAGATACTATGTTTTAGAATAATATTTTTCAAGAACATAATGTTTTATAAAAAACTAAATGGTTGAAGTGGCAACACGGGAATCTGAAAATGTCATGGGGAAATTAATTCCATACGTTTATTATAAGTGAATAAAATATAAAGGAAAACATTAAAAAAGGACTGAATAATTTAAAAATCCCAATAATTATATAATAATAATTTAAATATTTTTAGTAGTTTTAATAATATTTTTATATTTCATATAAAAATATTAAATAATTTTTCGATAAAAAAGGAAATAGTTTTAACTAAAATATATTCATATTTGGGTTTTATATAGAAGATTAATTTATAAATTTTTTAATATTAGTTTTATGAATTTAATATCAATTTCAAAGACGTCTTATCAAAATTTCTTAACATTTAAATTTTTGGATTTTTGGTAAAGAATTTATTTTTAGTGAATAGTAAAAATAATAGTTTTTATGAAAATTTATTGGTTCCCAATAAAATAAGTAATTTAAAAGTTCGCATATGTCATGAATATGTTTTTCATGAAAAATATGTATTATTCAGTTATATTTACCCCACATAATTACTTTGGAGACAATTTATATTGGTTTTTTATATAATTTAGTTTTTGGCATAAAAATATGGTTTTCTAAAAATTGTTTTAAAATGAATAATATTTCTCTTTTTCAATTAATTAAAATGATACATAATGGATAATATTTTTAAATGAAAATTATTTATTATATATCTATAAATATTATATTATTTTTATAAAATGATTTTTATTTGTGAATGAGTTAACATAAAATCAAATGCATCTAAAAAAATACAATGCTTTAGAACTCGGCTTTTCATCGCATCTACGAGTTTTTATAATTTTTTTTTCAATTTTGACAATTATATATGTATAATGTTATTCCATACTATTAATTTTTTTTAATATTTTATAATATGTTCAACTTTATTTTTGAAAAAAAACAATTATAAAAGCATCAAAATTTAACAAATGCAGTTAAGATAAAAATGTATTTACTAGGGATTAAACTAAGTAAATAAGGGATAAAATGGAACAAATATTGTATAAAATTTATTTTATTGAAATATTTAGAAATTATCCCTTTTATGATCAATAATGGACCATTATTAGATATGTGGAACATGATGAAATATTGGTAGAATTTTTTCTTTTGAAATATCACATTTACACCACTCACCTCACTTATAAATGGCCAACCCATCTCCTCATATATTCACAATAACAAATCCCATTGGTTAAGAAAATAACTACCCAAATAATTTCTATAGTACCCTTATCTCATCATAGATGACTTATATTTGGTATAAACCAATCCATGGATGGAATTTTGGTAAAAACCAAAAGAAGTTACATAAAGAAGTACTAACGTTCCCCAACAAGAATTTTTTATTTTATTTCTTCCTCCACCACTTCAATTTTTCAAACTACATGATTAAATAATATAAATTATATATATAATCTAATGATATTTTATTATGTTAATTGAATATCCTAAATAATTTCAAACTTCCATCAAATGGGTTATTAAATAACCATTCATGTGTACTACAGGCTACCTCATTATGAATTGATTTTATTCATTTTTTTTAATTATGAAACCTCGCAATTAGATATTTTGATGGATAATATATATATATATATATGAAATTTATAAAATTATTATACATATGGAGTTATTATGTCTTATATAAATTTTTACAATGAATTTTGTAGGGGATATGATAACATGGCTCATGTATACGACAAACTATCGCCTCATGATTCGATGTGATTTTTTTCACTAACACATAACATGGAAGGAAATAAAGGTAATGATAATTAATATATGTGATATATAAATTATATAATTATGATATTAATTAAATATTAATAATTCTGAAAATATAATATTTCATTTTCTTCATTACATTTCCACTCAAAGAAAATGTTATAAAATTATTCATATATATGTGGAGTACCACCTTCAACAATCTATTTAACTCTCTTTTCAAAACCACATCACATGAATGATATGTATATGTATATTTAAATAAATAATATTTTATATGTGATATTGTTATCTCTCTTTAATAAAAAATATTAATTACCACTTTTGCATAATTATTTTCATTAAATTGAAATGTAACTAGTGCGTACATACAAATTACTTTATATATGATCATAAGACACTTAATTTATCAAAAAACTACTTATATAATAGGTATTATATTATAATGGCCGAAAAAATTTATAATAATTTCATGATTATTATCATGGAGATGTTTATATAATTAAATCCTTGACCACAGTCATCCTACCATTGTCATTTTGACACATATGATGAATGTTGTCAAATCACCCGATATAAACATAATTGTTTAGATAATAGTATATAACATGGTAATAAGGGAAATAAATGTAATAATAATGTTGAATAAGATTATAATGAATTTAAATAATAAAAAATGTCATATTATATATGATTATAAAGGCACAGGTGTTAATTTAGACTCAAGGTAAGAGAGTTCATCTAAATTTATTTTTAAGGAATATTTTTATGTTTTTCATGAATAATATTTAACAAGATGAATATATATAGCTCCATTTACATTTTATATCATCAATAAATATATTTTAATAATATTTATTGTTTTTTAATTTTATAATTTATTATGGAATATGATTAAAGTGGTTCCAAAGTGATGAGGGACTTTTCTTCATTTTTTAAAAAATATCATTTTTAATTTTCCCCTTTAAACTCATTATATTCCATATCCTGGTTTTTCAAATATTATTTTGATAGTTCATTTATTTTTTTAGATTATTTATAGTGTACATTTTATGAAATTTGTTACTTTATTTTAATGGCTTTCAAAATGAGTCAATTTACATTTTTTATATGAAATATTTTGAAAAATGAAAAAATGAAGGTTTTATTATTACCATAAATAGAACAAAAAAATTTCTATTAGAATTACCAATAATTTATTTCTAGAATATGTAGAATTAATTCATTTATTATCATAAAAAAACCTTTTCATTTTGTAGGTATTTTTTTAACACCCCGTGATTTAATGAATTATTATTATTTTTGAATAAATTAAATTTCATTGATGACATCTGTTATATTAAAAAACAAGTTAAGAATTCACTACATGATACACCATGATATTATGACATGAAACACAACACTACGTTTTATCAAAACCATGATATATTATTAATATAATGATATAAAATCGACCATTATATCCTAGATATTTAACATAAATAAATGAATAGTAATAATAATGTTTTGAAATTTACATAAATTGGTTTTATATAAATAACACCCATTAATAGAAAAATAAATTCAATGAAGCCTTTATACATATTGAAAATAAAATTTTATCAAAAAATAATTTGCATATTTATATTTATGAAAATTAATATAATAAATTATCATATTTTTAGAAAATTAATTTAGTAAAATAATAGACATTTTATTAATTTAAACCTCATAATTAACTTAGGTATACTTTTATGTATTTTTAATGAAAGTTTAATTTTTTTATGAATATTGAAAAATATTGCAATTTAATTTGAATCAAACATTTTGGTTAATTTATTTATTAAGATAAATTATATTATAAAATGGTTTTTATCCATTATTATTAAAATTATACATATATTAATCAAATTATGTTATTTGGAATAAATTTAATATTGAAATCTGATATATTTTTTTAAAAAAATTGATCATTTTATCTTTAAAAACATGTACGTTGACATGTCTAGGTGATTAATATTATATTATTATTTTTACAATTATGTGATTTTAATTTTTATACTTGGATTTTATATTTATAATAAATATTATTTTTATAGTCTAAAAGTGAAAATGTAATTATTAAAAAAAATGAATTGTAAATGTACTAAAAATTAATTACTACAGTTAAGGAAATAATTGGATGACTAGGGGTTAAACTAAATAAAAAAGTGTGAAAATTACCTATAAACTTGTCAAAAAAATTGTATCTAACCATATCATAACTTTATCATGCATGAGGTTTTAATTTGAGTTATTTTGAATCCCATATCCATAAGAAAAACATAGATCTCATAGTTGATTTCAAAAATACCAAGTGTTTCTTCTCCCACATTTATAAATGTCCACCCCTATCCTCCATTATTTAAAATATGAAACAAATTTTTAGGTTAATAAAAACTTTAATAACTTACATAATTCCCTACCATTATCCTACAAACCTTATTTTTTGGATGAAATTAATCCAATGGTGTATTTTAGTGCTAAACTAGGGAGGATACCCGGAGAAGAGGTAATGCTCATCAATGAGTGTTTTGGTTTTATTTATTCCACTAACCACGGGTAGTTTATATTATAATATAATTATATAATAAACTTAGTATGTACCATATATGATGAGTTTTTTTGTTTGGGTAATGAACTATAAGCCCCTAAACATCCAGGAAATATGTTACAAAATCATCATTCATGTGTAAAACATACAACCACCTTGTAAAGAAATTTGATTCATTTATGGTTTACATGGAAGGTATTATAGATGGGTTTAATGAAAATAAATTATATATATATATGTATTAAAAGTTTTTCTAGATTTATTATATATATCACTTAATTTCCATTCATTAAATGTAACATTAAAATGGAAATTGTTTCCATGCATACGTACGACCTACCAACTAAATGAATAATTTACATTATTTCCAATCGTTAGATAATATGGATTAATAAAAATAAATTTTTAATGAATATATATGATTTTTATATCATTTATATCATTATTGATATGATCAATCTGTGATCTAATTAGGAGGATAAAAATTAACAAATCAATACACGAATGAAAAACAAGGCATTTATAACCTGAAATGAAACATTAACATGAAATCTTTAATAATCGAGTAATAAAATTCCATAAGAAAATTATATATCTTATTATATATATGAATATGATTCTTTAATGGGTTTATAATAATATTATATTTATTACTTAATAGGTTTCAATGAGTACAACAGAAATCATGACTTAATGTAATGAATTTTTGTCTCTGTTTTACTTCTTTGAGATGTATATTATAATAAAAACGTATATTATTTCCTAAATATTATATATAGAACCCTTGACATATAATATCATGAATTTATTTATACAAATTTAATTTTATACACCATTTTATGTCATTCTATCATGGAAATTATGATTTGTCTTTACCAAAAAGTCAATGAATTTTTGATAATATCTCACCATTTATCAAGATTGTTTATGATAAACTCACAAGTATTGAAACCATGAAATTTTTACTTATTTTGTTTTCAATAGTATCATCATATAATAGTAACATATGTTTTCTATATTTTATATAAATTAAAAGATATTTTTTTAGAAAATAAAAAATAATTTATCTTTTCTATCAGAAATATGTATTCTTCCAACACATTGTTTTCAATAAATATTTTAAAAACTATTTTATAACTATCTTATTATTTTTAAAATAATTTTTATTCATTTATTACCCATTTTAAAAAGGGATTTTAATGTAATAATTATTCACTTTTCTAAATATTTTACTTTTGGATTTCCCTAAAAATGTCAAAGTAATATTAATTTTAATGTCTATGACCTGATTAGAATATTTTGATGTCATGAACAATAATTACATTGATGGTTATAATATAATTTTAAAATTCAGTTTCAATTAAAATGTTTTTTAAATGTTATTTTTAATTTTTTTCAAAGTATAATGTATATGTTACTCAAGAAATATTTTAAATGTTCCTTTCAAGATTTATTTTCCATCTTGGATAACATCATCTGGGGATATTTTTTCCATAAAAATTATATGTTAGAAGGATTCCATTGATATTATTTTTATGAATGGTTTATGTTTTTATGACATGATTTTTATGAAACTTTTACAATCCCCTAGGTTATACCATGAAAAGAATCCAGTGAAACTTGTTCATTTTCAAAGGTTTGTCTATAATGAAATTATTAAGAAACATATATATTTTCTATATGGTAGGATAAGATGAGATTTTTCAGAAACCCATAACATTTCATGGGTTATGTTGTGATGGTTGTTAGGATATTATGGTACATATATGTATGCCAATTTTTATGTGATAGGTGGGACCTATATCTTACTATAATTAATCTAGTACTGATCAATTTTATATGAGATCAAAGGGAACAAAGGGGGTTATAAGAAGCCTAATAGCATGTACACATGATGTTATCCCAAAAATTAAGTTGGTGCATGGGTGGTTACCAAAATATTTCAATGTTATGAATGTCTTGGTGGGTAGCCTCAACATAGGATTTTATATGCTTAGTTGTATTCCACAAAGATATTAATTAATTAAATTTTATTCTCTAATGGTTCATGTTTTATGACATCCTTTTCATTCATGTAATGTAAAATTAAAATATTTATTCCATGACCCATGATTCAGATCTTTGATATAAATCTTTTTTTCTTATGTTATGCTTATCTTTGTATACCCCTATGTTCATATTACTATAATGAATGGTCCATGTTTATCCTTATAAAATATATGATTTTACCCTTTATTATGTTTCATTTATCCCCGATATGATGATATCTAGAATGTGTGATTTTTATTATAAGGGTTATATATATGCTGAAGATAGTGGAATTTGATTTAGCTAACTTATGAACCAATGTTTATGTTTCCATGAATCCAAATGCACTAAACTATTAAAATCTATAGACATCTATTTTTGTAATGTAATTAATATTAATCCAATATGATGCAATATCTATATATGAAAATATTGGGGTTTTATAGTTCATATCATATTATAGATTTAGTTATCCTTTAGAAACAATAATGTGATATATTTAATATGAAATTATGGGAAAATCCTAAGTATATGATAAAATTAAAATGTGTTGATAAGGAATATATATTTTTTATCTAGAAATAAATCTCTATATTGATACCATAAGAGGATGTGGCACATAAAAATATATTATATGGTGTGACAAACCCCAAAACACCATATTTACCTATAATTGATTGAAATAATTGTAGAACAACATGCCTTACATCCCACCATTTTTTGACACTCCACGGTTTTATGATTTTGATAATTCACATTTACGTTAAGAACAATTATGGAGTTTCTCTAGTGATGACCATAGATGAAAATGATAAACTTAATGTGTCATATATTAAAAGGAATGTTTCTTTATTTTTGCGTCCTATAATTTATTTTTCAAAATTATGTTGTTTCCCACAATGATTATTGATTCTTACAATATGATTTTTTATTTAATGGATGAAACTAGAAGGAACCGTGTTAATTATGAGTGAAATGTTTTTTGAAATTATTTTATTCCTGAGAAACTTTCCTTCATGGGATATAAAAAGAAAAATATTTTTGCAATTATCTCAAAAATATAAAAAGTTTTAAATCATAATAGACATAAAAATGACCAAAAGTGGGATCAACAATCTATTGATTCCTCATGTAATGATATACACAATCCATAAGATGAACCCTTTATCCAATAGTTTTTTAAAAAATAGATTAGTAAATATAAAATGAAATTATTTGTTATCCTGTCTTCAGGACCAGAAAAAATCATTTTGGTTTTCAATCATTTAGATATACGGAATTATCAATGGTGGAATCTAATCATGTATATGAGGAAATAACTTTAAATTGACGCCATGGATTTGGAAGAGGTCAAGATTTTTTTTTAAATTAGTAAATTCCACATATTCTTCAAACAAAGATGGACTAGGAGTTCCCAGAGTTAAATCAAAAGGATAATGAGTCTATTATCACCCATGTGGAAAAATTTACTTGACATGTGAGGTATACATATGGTATAATCATCCAATCGGAATATATGAGGATAAATTCATTAATGGTTTTAAACCATATCTCCAAAGGGAATTATACATTGAATAATATATAGATATAATTTTAATTTTATATGTTAAATTAAGCTTTAAATGGGACATAGAGTAATATATCAATCTCATTATTTGGATAGGAAAATGAATCATGATTCCACGATAAAATCTGAATACCATGGGGTGAGGAATATTAGGTTTCCATTATGATCAATATTTATGAAGAGGCATGGAATAAATCATCTTAAGGGGAAAACTAAACGATTGATATGTGTAAGGGAAGTAAATGGGAGACTAAATGAGAATCTAATGGGAAGAACATAACAAATGTTGTAAATAATAATAAGTATCTACTAAATGTTCCACCCACACATCATTTTTCAAATGCACAGTGCTTAACAAAAATTCTAATAGGATCCCAAATACCAGGGTTAATGATGGTGAACAAAAAAAAATCATAATCCTATGGATAAAGGAAAATACCTTGCAATCACTACTTCTAACAATAGGATTGATAAGGATGTGGAGAAAGGTACACGATCCATCAACTCTTGAACTACTAATGTCTGATTTAACTCTCAATCAAACCATTCATTTATATCTATAAAATTCTATTGTTATCAAGAATACACGCAATCCATTAGTTTAAAAATTAGTAGTGAAACCCCTTAAGGGCATGATGAATCATATAATGTATATGACTCCAGTTTGATTGAAATTCGTGAGAATGTGATTTCTGCATATATTTTCATTCTTCCTATGGTTGAATTTAATGTCATCCTTGGAATGGATTTGATTTATTTATATTAAGCCCACAATAATTTCCAAGTAATATATTCCACATGTTATATTCAAAAAAAAATACAATGATTTAATAATGTGATGATAAGTGTGAAATTCTGATAGTGGTTACATCATTTTTATGGGTCATAATTCCCATTTAGATGGGCTATTTATGTCAGAATGTTGGGGAGAAACGTGATATTAATGGGACGCTTTTTTTGGGAATTATTTCATTTCATTCCATTATAGTTTCCAAGCCTTCAACTAAACATGTATTTCAGTTATTAATAGAAATAATTATTGGTACCATACCAATTACAAAGACTCCCCATAGAATAGTATTTTTTCTAGTTCCATGAATATAAGAATAAAATCCTATAAAACATTGAAAGGGGATTCATTCATCAATGTGTGTCAATTTTGGGTAAATTATTTTTAAATAATTATGGATAATTGTAACTATACAATCATTATTGTGGGTTTAATCAGATTATAATTAGGAAAAAGTATCCTCGTCTTCTTATTGATGACTTCTTTGATCAACTACATGGATCCAAATACTTTTCCCTTCGTGGTAGTATGTATAGTTGATCTTATTTTCTATTTAAAGAGAAAGGAGGATTAATAAGAACATTTTATAATTTTACTAAAGTCACTATGAATATATAAACAATATAAAATATTTATTTAATATAATTTTTTTAGAAGAAACATTTTCATTTTTGGGTCAGATAATCTCATGATAGGGTATATATGTAGATCTATAGTTTGGAGAGGCTGTTGAATGTCGTCTTAGACCATACATGAGGACTGATATCCCTAATATTCTTGGTTTAGATAGTTATATATTTTTTAGTTGTAATTTTTTGATAACTATCAAATCAACTCAGCACATTGAATTTTATGGGAGGAAAGTTCATCTGAACAAATGAATGTGAGGAAAATTTCAAGGAAATGTTGAGATGAAAATTCAATAAACATATAATTACATTACCATATAGTGGTTAAATGTTTTTAATCTATCATGTTTCAAACAAAAAGGGATTAAGATGTGTTTTTTGTGTAATGTCTTGGTTATAGCTTATGTCTCATGAAAATTTATGATTAATTTAAAAGAAGTCCCAAAACATGATTTGGAGTTAGCAATCAAATTTTTTTAATTAAATATATAAATTATATATCATTATAGAGAAAAGTGTGATATATATACCTATAATAAAATGTTAATATATAAATTCAAATAGATGGAGTTAAGTATTATCTACTGAATATGGTTTGAATTAATTAATGATTATGACTACTCAAAACATTACCACACAGGGAAAGAATACTTAGTGTCTAATCCATTGAGTAAAAGGGATTATTTTATGTTATCTATGATGAGGATAAAAAATATCCAATATCTCTAGAAATTGAATGTATGTATCTTGAAATCCTTAATGATGTGGAGAAATCCTATCTCGGTCCATCTATTGTTCATCCATCTATCCATGTGAAAATTAAAGAGGCATAGAAGGATGATATATAGATATAAAAAATTGTTCTAAATGTCAATTAATTTAAACATGATTATGATGGAATTATATGTTTTAGGAACCGTTAATGTGTTGCATCCATACCATATATAAATATGGATTTATTATAGGAAGCTCATATTTTATCATTCACTTTTTAAACTAAAATTATGATGATATACATAGATTTTAAAGAGTACTTCATATCGGATGGCATAAAGAGAGATATAATATTGTTTGTATATCATTTCATGGTATATAAAAATGTTAAAGTTAAGAGAAAATAGTATAATAGGATATTACATCAATTACAGATACCATAATGGAAATGAGATAACATTACCATGGACATTGTCATGGTAATCCCTGAATCATCTAAAGGGTATAATGGTAAGTTGGTTGTAGATAGCTTCCTTAATATGTCATCCCACTTAATCTCTATCATAGAATATTTTATTTTGGATAATATTTCTAGGATATCCATTAAGAAATTTGTATGGTTACACAAAGTTCTATTCATCATTGTGTTTGATAGGGATATGAGATTTTACTCAATGATATAGAGAAGTATTCAGGATTTTATTTTTTGCATAGATCATCCTCAAAAATTTATATAATCCCTAAACATTTGGTTAGTATGTAATATCAATTCAAACCCTAGGGTATATATTGACATATTGTTCTCCATATTTCATTGGTGGTTGGAATCAACACCATCATGTAGTTGAGTTTTCTTATAATTATTGCTTTCACTAATGATTTAAGATGACTCCTTATCATTATCTTTATATAATTAAGTAAATAGATCCAAAGTTCTAGAATGAAGTTAGATAATGAATTCTATGGGGACCTATGAAAACAAATAAAATGGAAAAGAAGTATATATAAATTCAGAAACACAAAAAGGATACTCAAAGATTGTAGAAACCTTTTGCTAAAAATTGATGAACTAATCTATAATTTTATATTGGTGACAATGTGTTTATTATAAATTTTCTATAGAATATTTTTATGATATTCAAGATGAAATGTAAATAAAGCATTAGGTATATCAGTCCCTTTGAAATTCTTGATCATATTGGGGTGCTTGCCTATCAGTTGGAACTTCCACTAAACCTCTCTGAAGTCCAGGATGCGTTCCATGTATCTCTCCTAATGAAGTACATACATGACCCTTCAAATGAATAAAACTAAATGGTCACACTAATGGAGGATGTTCATTATTATTAGGATGAACTAGGGTAGATTCTAGATGATATAGATAAAGGACTACGAAACAATACCAATCAATTAGTCAATGTTGTTTTAGAGAAACCACCAATTTTATGAAGCTATGTGGGATAATGGGGATATGTTTAGGAAAATTAATCATCATTTTTTTTGTATCTAAGTAATGTTTTTGATGGAAAAATTTATTTTAAGGCATCTAGAATATAACACCCTATGTTTTTGTGAATAATAATTTTTTAAATAAATTTAGTTTTGTTGATGGATTGTCTTATATGAATCACTATGTAAATATTGCACTATAATCAACACCATGTTATGCATACCCAAAATGCAAAAATGGGTCTTTTAAAAACCTTGATATATAATTTATATACTTATATAAACATGATAATTATAACCTTGAAGATAAAATTAGCGATATGAATAGGAAAAAAATATTTTAATTATTTTCTAGTATGATTTTATATTAATAAATCACATTTATTGAAAAAACTAAAATTTTCAATACTGTCTTTATATGTTTCAAAAAAATATATTCTAAAAAACTATTATTTTTATTTATTTTTATAAACATTAAAAAAATTAATTTTTCACAGTTTTATAAAATGATTTTGGAAAAATGAAACTCATTTTGGAAATATAAATTTCAAAAAAAAATTGTGAGTTTTTTTTTGTTTTTTTATGATAAGATTCATTTTTTGAGAAATAATAAAAATAATGAATTTTAATTTAAAACTATAATAACGTAGGTATTTATAGAATAATACATTTTATTTTATATTAAAGGGGACTCTTATTATGAGAATTTACATGACACGGAACAACGAGTTTCTTCAAAATCATATGTTGCACACAACATTGGGTTATTCCATAAAATAATACAGTAATAATATTATTGTTTTAAAGAGTAGTTAATGCCTAGCCATTCGAATGGACAGAATAAATAGTATCCACTAAATTATGAAAATATGGTTTACACATGTTTAAATAATTATTCATTGGTTAATAATTTTTTTATAAATGAAATAAAAACCAATTGAATATAAAGGATGAGTTTTTATGAATATCTATATATAATGGAATAATTGTGTTTATAAATTCATTTCACCATTTATGGATTTTTATTTAAAGAAAAAATAATGTTATATAAACAGGGAATTTTTTTTAATGCATCTTATATGTTTTCAAGATATGATATAAGAACAAAATCATTTTTTCAGATAAAAGAAATATTTTTCTAAAAATGTAGTTTTACAATCTTTTACGGGAGAACCCTTTTAAAATATAGTTTTTTTTCACTTTTATATATTTTATTTGACTAATTAAAATTTTTATATTGAATCAGGACACCAAAATTTAGTTTGTTTAATTTTTGTTAATTTTCGGATAAAGTTCATTTTTTAATGAATAGTGAAAAATATTGCAAAACTACCTTTCCATCTAATTTATTTATATAGATTCTTTTTCCCATTATCTGGTTTAAAAGTGAAATAATATTATGTTTTTATCATAGAATCCATTTTGGATCATTTTATGTAATTTCTTATTTAAATTTGACATAAACCCATGTCAATCTTTTAATAGTTATTATTTCTTAAAAAACAACTTTTTTGTTTTGACAATGGAAATTAATTTTAAATTAGTTACTGCCACTTCGGGGTTTTGAATTTCAAAAAATGGATTCCATATTTTTAATCTGAAGGTCCTAATATTTTGAATAGGTACCATTTATTTTTGGACATTCTGAATAGTAACTTCAGTAATTATTTTCTTTTAACATGGTAAAAGGGTAAATTTAATGAATAAGGGTAAAAAATAATATTATAATAATATTAAAATACCCTAAAACATGTCATAATAATATAAGATGAGATATTTATGACCATGGGAATCCTTGGATCGATTTTGGGACCCCATGGAGCCACATGAATGTGAAAATTATATTTTTTAAGAATTAATTTAAGGTAAAGGGAAATATAACATAAACATGCATCCTCTTACATAATCAATTTTAATATGGGGTTATATAACTGATAATTTTGACTATAAATATTAATTAGAAATATAATATTATTCTTGAGATAAATTTATTATATTTATATTTTTTAGAAATTAAATAAATAAATTTAGTTTTGAAACAATGATGAGGTATTGATTGATTCATTAATAAAGGATTCAAATAAATGATATTGTGAATATTAAAATAAATGTAATTTTTTTATTTTGATGACATAAACGAATTTTATTGATTATATTGACTTATTGTCTTTTATTTAATGCCTTTTTTGAAGGAATCTTGTTGTTATGAATTTGTAAAAAGAGAAGTATAAATAGTTTAAAAAATTGACATATTTCAGAATTTAAATCATAAAATTGTCTATTAAATGATATTAAATTCATAAAAATATATGATTTGGAAGAATGGTTAATAATATTCTAAATATGTCATAAATGAATTTTTTTTGGAGATTTTGACATTGTATGGAAATTATATTAACCCACAATTAGTAAATAACAAGATATCACTGTATTATTAAAAAAAGTTAAAATAAAGGTTAAAACAAAAAGATAAGGATAAAAAATATCCAAAAAATATTTAAAAATTATTAAATTTTTGGTAATCAAACCAAAATCATCTTATATAATAATTAAAAGAGTTTTAGACCATTTTTAATTTAAATTGAATTTATAATAAATTAATATTTCAATACTTTTGTAAAGTGCCCCTCCTCCCTCTTATAAAAGGCCACCACTTCTGCCCCCATTAGTCATACCTATCAAGATCCTTGGAGATACAAAATTCTTCCCAAAAAAGATCCCAAAATTCCTACCTTCCTCTTATGATCCTTAACTTGGGAATAAGGAAATTAAATAATTCCTTTTGTCTCAAATCAAAATAAGTAATCCAATTTAGTGGTAACAAATTCTCTCAGGATCCTTTCAATTATTTTATTTCTACTGACTGAAAATTAATATTTGTTTGATTATCAAATCACTTTCCAAGAAAAGTGAGAAACTGCAGTGTCCAGCAAAACAACCAAATAAAATACAGAAAATTCCCAAGCACATAAAAGTTATACCACACCCCAGAATGTGCATCGTGTAAAGGTCCTCCACCAAGACATGAGCACACAGACAGTCTCATGAAATGATTCGGAGGCACAATACCAATGGCCATGCTATAGCCTCTCAGAATCCAAGTGACATTTCGAAGTGATGACCTCGTGCTCTAAACCCCATCTGAAGTAGAACCAGAAAAATACTAGGAAAAAAACCCCTAATTCACCTTAGAACTACTGGATGAAATTAAATCCTCATAATCAAACACACAAGTAGATAGATAGACCGAAAATTAGTCAGAAAATGAGAGAATAGAGTCATTGAAAGAAAATTTAAAACATCCAGAATTCATATCCCTAAACAACTTCCATGAAATCTCTGTTACCTATGTGTGAGGATCTTCCATTATCAAGACTTCTGAAGAAACAGATAGTTTATCCCATACCTGTATGTATTCCTCGAGATTTAGCAACCCCTGGTTGAATCCCCAAACCAGAATCGAGTCATGTTTGTCAACCCAAGAGTATTTATTCTCATTAAGGTTCATTTCAATATTCTGGCCCATCATCTTGGATACATCCTTTTTAGATGGATTGAGATACAACACCTGCTCTTTAACCTCATCTCCCGAACTCAGAATTAAACTCCATGACCTGGGTTGATCAGGGCATTCTGGTTGATATAAATTTTCATAGGCCACCCTCTCACCCACTCTATTTTTTGCAGACTAGGTCTTCAAAGGGGCTGGTATGGAGGAGTAATCTTTCATCCCTTCCTCCTTCTGTTACTCCTTCTACACCTCGGGCAAGTTTCTCCAACAGAGATACTCTTACATTCTCCCATGGACTGCTCCACTCGTTCCCCATTTGCAAATTATTATTCTTCTTGATTATAGTTCATCCCTTCTATAGTGAGGCCATCAAAATGATTTACGACCTGTATGGAGTACTGAATACCCCTGACCACTTCCTCACAGGATGAATCACCAGCATGCTCGACCCCTGGTATAGCCACACTGTTTGAAGGGGCCACCTCTATATCCATCCCCTACCTTCCCTTCCTCAGGTCATCATGCTTGGAACACTCCACTCCCATTGTAATCTCCTCCACATAAACCCCCAGTTTCTCTAAAACATGGGAAATACCAGACACCCTTGGCCCTTCATGGGTTTTAGTCGAGTGAACTAAATCTATCTCCCTGCCAGAAATCTTAAATGTCTAACTACTTCTAGAGGATGGCCCGACCAAATCCTACCTCAGCCTCTTAAATACATTCTCCATTGTCGGATTCACCTAATTCTTCAATATTTTCTTCAACGGTGACCAAACCCATGGAGAACACTTAGGTAAAAACTCCCTTGACCCATCACACACCCTGGGAGGACTGACTGGACCTCCTTGATGGTCTTCCATCCAAGAGGATTTAATATCACCCTCATGATGAATTTCAGCTTCTCTACCATCGATATTACTCAACTTCAAGGCATACCTCTTAGACTTCCTACAACATGCCTCCTTCAAGTGACCCAATCACTTGCATTAAGAGTAGTAATCAGTCCAGGATTCGAAAACAACATGTTTTTTTAGTGGTATTCTTCACCCACTGTGATCCACACATACTCGAAAGGAACCCATGACATATCCATTTCGATGCAGTTTCTAGGATTCACGGGATGAAAAATGGCCTCTGTGCGGCTATCCGAACACATGTATCTCCCTATAAAATTTCCATTCGTTGAGTTAAATATCCATGTCATTGGTATTGTATTTTCAAGAGTATGTGTGAACAACCTATAATTGTTTTAAACTGAATAAGCACTTATATTTGGTGTATATATATTTTTGACATAGAATTGTATCATTTATTTATCCTTAATCTAATGATACAATATTTGTATGATATTTCATCTAAATATACATTCCATTGAGTCTTATTTTCTGTTCTACCACAATTCACTTTTATATGATGTATATACTCCCATTCACATTTTATATAATTATTATCTTTATTATCATGGTATTATAAGTTATGTTTAATGTAATTAATTAATTATTATTATTCATGGATTTCTATAGCATTAAGGGACTCTTTAACTAAAACATCATTTTAAATGTTTTAACGATTTATTATTCTAAAGGCTTCTATTTCATGTCCATGTTTTAATAATGGGTTTCCTGAATTTATTTATATGGACATGAATATTATAAAATGTAAATTTCTTTTAAATGTTTGAATGTGATATGGTACAATCTGATTCAAAAAGAACTTTATAAATTGGTTTAAATGGTTTTTGAAATGGATTTAATATCTAAATATCTTGAATTGATTTTTTTGTGATTGATGAGTGAGATATTGATAATGTCAATCTTTTATGTGTTATTATTATGTAATGGTACTTGGAAATTTGAGGGGTGGTTATGTGATAATCGAAATATGGGTGCTTCCATGATAAAAAAAGGTAGGGAGATCCCAATATAGCTCTCCAATGCATTGGGTAAAGTTACATAAGTAAACGGTAATGATTCTCCAATGAGATTTAATGAATATACTATGATGGGTATTCCAAATGTAACCAGGAAAGTTACTCCCTATGTACCTATGAAATCTAAAATGTAAGTATGTTATAGATTCCACAATATTCCATTATAATCTATGATTTCAATGATTTATTTATAAATCTTATTATTGCATGAGGTATATTAAAGAGATTATGTTTTATGAGTAAAAAGTATGATTTCATTGATTTGCATGTATTCATGGATTAATGTTTTCTTTCCTTATTTTATATCATATACTAAAATTTTCAATCTCATACCGTCATTTTGAAATGTTCTTCATACAATATAAGTAAGTTTAAGTGAATGGAATAATTTAAGAAGATTTTTATCATGAAAATAATTTTTGTTTTATTTAAGGAGTTTTATTATTATAGAAAAATTGGATAGATTAGAAGTGTCTACATTGTAATATTTGTGATGTATGGTAATAATTATGGCCAAATTCTCTAAAACTGTAAACCTAAAATGATATTTAAATGGAATATCTCACATAACTCAAGATTATGTAATGATTGAATATAGGGCCATATAAATACATTCCCTTTATTTAATATATTTATAAATTAAAATTATATTTTGAATTTGTTTTGAAGAACAATTAGTTCAATTATAAATCTATTAACCTTATTATGGTTATATGAATCAATTTTTATTTATATTGGATATAAAAACATTGTAATATTTTTTTTTAATTTCTCTTAAAAACCCTAATTTCTCAAAAAATCTATATAATTAATTTTTTACACCCTTGTGAATGGATTTTTGAGAAATGGATTCCATATTTTGAATCCTAATATATTCATTTAAAGTGAAATATAACATAAAAATGTATCTTCTTACAAAATCAATTTTAATATGGGCTTATATAAAGGATATCATTAAATATAAATAGTCATTATAATGATAAAATAATTTCCTAAATCAAGGTATTTTATTTATAATTTTTATCCATTAAATAAATAAATTTATTTATGACACAATGATGATGCAATGATCGATGTGTAAATAAAGGATTCAAATAAATTATATTATAAATATTAAAATAAATGTAATTGGATTATTTTGATCCCATAAATGAATTTTATGTATTATAATGAAATTTTATCTTTTAGTTAATGACTTTGGTTCTATAGAATCATCTTTTAATGAATTTGTAAAACAGTTAGGTATGAATAGTGTCTAAAATTGACATAATTCCTAATCTAAATCATAAAATAGTTTATTCAATGATATTAAATTCCTAAAAATATAAGATTCAGAGAAATGGTTAATAAAAGCCCCAATATATCAGAAATTACTTTTTTTTGGGGATGCTGACATGATATAGTAATTACATTAACCCACAATGTGTAAATAACATGATATCTCTATAAGATTAGAAAGGGTAAAATGAGGGTTAAACCAAAATGATAAGGATAAAAGAATATTAAAAAATTTTCTAAATATTATTTGATGATGGGTATTCAAAAAAAAGTCTTATTTTCAAATTAAATTATTTTCGGACGTTTTTTAATCAAAATTTAATTTATAATAAATTAATATTTCTAGACTTTTCTAAATTGCCCCTCCTCCCTCTTATAAAATACAACCACCTCTACCAATAGAAATCACACATCTCAAGACCCTTGGCTTGTCCAAATTATACCCAAATAATCTTTGACCATTCCAAACTCCCTCCTAGAGGAATTACCTTGGGCATAAGAAATTTCAAGAATGCATTTTGGCTAAAATAATAAGAAGTTACCCAATTTAGAGGTAACTTCTTCTCTCAATTTCATTTACATTAATTTCCTTCTCCACCACCTATTATATTTTTATTATTTGATTACATAAAAAATTAGTATCATCAATTTATTATGATGTATTTATCATAATTATTCAAACTAAACTTACACATACCTCCACCAAATGGATGTGAACATACTTTTTCGATGTTTGGTGAACTACTGCCTCACGAAACAATGATTGTTCAATTTTCCAATAACACTTATAATGGTTTCCATACAGATGTAAATGTATTTATATATGATATTTATATTTTACATATTAATTTTTATTTTTTATTTTTTGTTTACAACATACCTTTATTCTTTCCATAATGTGTATATACGATAATTTCATTTGATGAAGTGAAAACTACCACCCCCAAAGTGTTATGAATCATTCATGCCAAACATGGAATGTATAATGGATGAAACTAATGAACTTATTTAATAGATATAAAATATATATATTACTATAATTATAATATACCTATGTATCGTTTAGTTTTAATTCCTTTAATATGACAATAGAATGAAATTTGTGTTCATGCATACGTACAACCTACCATCTACGTGAATTGTTCATTTGAGTTATTTTTGCCAAATGTTATGGACTATTATAAAAATTTATATATTGGAAATATATGATATTTTAATCATGAATATAATTCTTGATATGATGGAATTTTGACCACATTGACAATTTGTAGTTATAAAAAGTTCATTTTTGACTCATGTACCAAATATCCCCAAAACAACCGATATGAACCTGAACAATTATATGATTATTATGGAATGGTAATAAGTGATATAAAAGGAATAATGAATTTTAAAAAGGGTCTGAAGAAATTATATATTAACTTATGTATATTATTCATTGAGATAAATAAGAAACAAATCATGTCGGACTGATGGTAAGAGAACTTCTTAACCTAATTTCTATTCTTTGGGTTGATATTATACTTCATGACCTTTTCATGATATGATTATGTGAGAAATGAATTTTGATATCTTACCTTTTATTTAATCTTTTCATATGGTAATTTATGGTAAATACACATAATCTATCTGCATGATTGAAAAAATTATCTTTTTAATGTAAGTCTTAACTCAATCTTCATTGATTGAGTTAATTAACCATGTCATTGGTATTGTTTTTCCAAGAGTTTGTGTGAAAGAACTCAGATTGTTTTACATATAATACCCACTTATATTGAGTGTATTTATATTTTTCACACATAATTATATCATTTAATTATGTGATCTTCGTAATAGATTTCATCTCAATTTACATTCAATTTAGAATTATTTTCTGTTATGCACCAATTAACTTTTATGTGGTGTACATAATTCCATTTGACATATTATATCATGATTATATTTATTATCAAGATATTATATGATTTGTTTAATTTAATTCTTTAATTATTTTCATTCATGTTTGTCTCTAATGGTAAGGGACTATATAACTAAAACTACATTTTAAGGGTTTGAAAGATTTATTCTTCTAGAACCCTCTATTTCATTTCCATGTTTTAAAAATGGTTTTTATGAATTTTTTTATATGGACATAGATGTTATGAAATTTAAATTTATTTTAAAATTTTCAATGTGATATGGGAAAATTTTATTTGAAAATAACTTTATTAAATGTTATAAATGTATTTTGAAATTGATTGAATATTTTAAAATATGGAATTTATTTGTTGTGATTGATGAGTGAAATGTTTATAATTTCAATCATTTATGTGTTATGATTATGTAATGGTACAGGAAAAATTTGACATGTGGTTATGTTAAAAACAAAATATGGGTGCTTCCATGATAAACCGAGGGTGGGTGAGGATGAGATAGCTCTCCAATGAATTGGTTAATGTGAGAGAGGTTAACTATAATGTTTATCCTAAGAGATTTATAGAATATACTATGATGCATCTCCCAAACATAACCATGAGGGTTACTCATAATATAGATGTGAAAGCTAAATTTTAAGTTTGTTTTTCATGCCACAAGTTTACATTATGATTTATGATTTCTATGAGTTATTCATAAATCTTATGATTTCATGATATATGTTAAAGAGCTTATATTTTATGAGTAAAAAGTATGATTTCATTGATTTGTATGTATAAATGGACTAATGTATTATTTCCTTAGTTTATATCCCCTATTTATCATTTAATTCTCATCCCATGTTTTTGAAATGTTTTTTCATATAGTATAAGGAAGGCAAAGAGAAATGAATAATTCAAAGGGGGTTTTATCAAGAAAATAAATCTTGTTTTATTGAAGGAGTTTTATTATTATGAAAAAATTGGATAGAGTATAGGTGTATATTTTGTAATATTTGTGATATAATGTTATAGTTATGCAATAAATCTATAAAACCCCAATCTTAAGAAAATCCACACTGTGAATTCTAGACATAACTTATGATTATGTATTGTTGAAGGTTAGAGCCTTATATTTGGTATCAGAGTAATGGTTTAGAAAACAATGGAGATTAAGATTTTTAATTAAGGGTTTGGGATATATTCTTGGGTTTATAATATTAAGGTATAATATATGTTCAATATTTTAGAAACCCATTTTTAGGATTATTTTATTTCAAGGCAATTAACAACATTTTTGGAGACATTCACGTTTGAGGAAATTATGGGCTACTAGTTTTTGGGATGCAAAATGTGTGGTATGAAATAAAAATTGATGTTAAAACATGTTATGGTTATTTTTTACGATTTTATGTATTTATAATTATATAGTTTTTGAAAAAGGATAACACACAGAACTTGTGAGAAACCATCACGTCGAACAAAGCTATAGGAATCGATCCCATAACCAAAGTTTGACTGGGATTTATCGCCTACCAATGGAGTACATGAAGTCCCTGATTAGTATGAATTATTCTTTGTAGTTCAATGATTTTTTGGATTAATATTAAGTTGATTTTTTGGAAATTATGTTTTATTAAAAGGATATCCTTAGTATAAGAACATGAATTGGTTATTAAGTGATAAATGCTATTTTTGAAGAAGTTCCCTCTTTTTGGAAAACTACATGCCTAAGGAAAATAGAATACAATAGGATTTCATTTGTGGAGTAATGGTTTAAATATTATTTTGGAGTAATCTAAGTTTTCATTGTGGACATATGGATATTTGGGTTATTTATGGAAATTATTAACCTATCAAAGAGAATATGTGATTAGGTTAATTACTTTTTAGTATGAGACTATAAGTGTATCGATGTTATTTGGAGATCAATGTTACGATTTATCGTGGAAGACTATGTGATCAAATCCTTCTAAATTTTGGGATTCAATATTAGTTTGGATTTTTTTGAAGAATTTTAAGGACAATTGTTTATTTAATAGTCATGTTGATCTTTGGGTACTGTTTGTTGAATTTTTGAGATTACATGTAGTATTTATTTTTATAAGGTATTATACTTGTAAGGGATTATTTGATCATATACTAACCTTTTTGGTTTGGGTTAATGCCTAATGACATGGGAAATATATATTTTACAATTTTTCTTTATGTGATTCCCTAGAAGTTGATTCTATCACTTCTAGTGTGACCAATTCATCATGAATACTCATCGTTTGGAGAAAATATGAGTTTGTGGTCGAAATTTATTAAAGGATGAAACTCCATAGAAAAATTAATTATATTTCCTTATGTTAATTTTCAATATAATAAATAAATTCCTAAAATTTATTTAAATTAAAATAAAAATAACTTTATCCCTTAAAATTTTTTATTGGGGAATCAATGATTGTTTAACCCATCACAAGTTAATGGTTTTCTGGTAGTTAACTTTCCCTTGATCTGGTTTTCTATCACTCTCCATCAGAAATTTATGGTTAGTTTTAATTCCATATCCATGTTTTCATACATGGAATATTAGTATGTGTGATCTTAGGAGACATTTTTACTTCTATTTATTTAATTTAATGTGATAATTTTGTTGAATCTTTTTCTGATGTGGGATTTTCATAAACTTTTCTGAGACTAATTTTAAAATGGTAAGGATGAAATTTCAAAATGGGGAATGATGTAATAACCCAGGTATTTATAGAATAATATATTTTCTTTTCTATTAATATTTATGAATAATATATTAATTTAACGTTAATGGGGATGATTTTTTTGATAGCATACTCAACATGCAATTACATGTTTCTTTGAAATCATGCGTTGCACAAAACATTGAGTTATTTTGAAAAATAATATTATAATAACATTATTATTTTATGTAGTAGTTAACACATATCCATTGGGACAACAGGAATGAATAGTATCAACTGTATTATTAAAATATGGTTTATATATTTTTAATTAATGATACATTTGTAACAAAAAATTTTATAAATGAAAATAAATACTAATTGAATATAGATGATTTGTTTTCATGAAAAACTATTTAAAAATAGAATAATTGTGATTAAAAATAATATCTCTATTTATAGTTTTTTATTTAATGAAAAATATAATTCATATATTAAATGAAATTTATTAAATTCATCTTATATATTTTCTAGATATGATATAAGAACAAATTCAAATTGTTAGATAAAAGAAGTATTTTTCTAAAATTGCAGTTTTTCCTCCTTTTGATGGGGAACCATTTTTAAATTTATTTTTTACCCTTTTATATATTCTATATGAAAGACATAATCTTCTTTATATTAAAGAGGTACACCAAAATTTACTTATGTTATATTTTTGGTAATTTTCTGATAAAGTTCATTTTTATTGAATAGTGAAAAATATTGCAAAATTGTCCTTTAATCTAATTTATTTATATAGTATATTGTCTATTTAATTAGTTTTAAAGTGGAAGGATTATGTTTTTATCATTTAATCCAATGTTGGTAATTAGAAATAATTTACCATTGAAATTGAACATAAACACATATCAATCATTTGATAATTATGACATCTTAAAAACACACTTTTTTGTTTTGACAATGAAAATTAATATAAATTTAATTACTAAAAATTTAATGTTTTGAATTTGGAAGAATTTATTCAATATTTGGAATCATACGGTCCAAATGTTTTGAATATGTACCTTTCATTTTTACACATTATGCATTGTAACTTAAGTAATTATTTTATTTACAATGGTTAAAGGTTAAATATGATATATTAGGGTAAAAAATAATATTATATTAATATTAAACTACCATAAAACATGTCCTAATCATCTGGGATGAGATATTTCCGACCATGTCATTATTAGGTCGATTTTCGGACCCTATGGGGAAATGTGAATGTTAAAATGACATTTTATAAGAATAAATTTAATGTATAGTAAAATACAACATAAACAAGTATCTTCGTACTAAATAAATATCTATACGGTGTTATATAATAAATGTATTAGACTATAAATAGTCATTAGAAATATAAAATGTTTTCCTACATTGTGGTATTTTATTTATAATTTTAAAACATTAAATAAATAAATTTAATTATGACACAATGATGATGCAATGATTGATTCATTTATAAAGGAATCAAATAAATGATATTATAAATATTAATATAAATGTTATTTGATTATTTTGATACTATATTTTTTTTTGAATTATATTGACATATGAGATTTTTTATAATTATTTTTTTTGAAGGAATCTGGATTTTATTAATTTTTAATAAATCCATGTATTAATAGTGTCAAAAATGACATAATTCATAACAAAAAGGATAAAATAAGTTTTGAAATGATATTAAATTACAAAAAATTTATGATTCTAGAAAATGGTTATGAAATGTCCAAATATCTAATAAATTTCTTTTTTGTTGGGTCATTTTACATGATAATGTAATTTCATTAACCCTCAATGTGTAAATAATATGATATCACTGTAAGATTAAAAAGCGTAAAATAAGCGTTAAACCAAAAAGATAAGGATAAAAAACATATTCAAAACACATCTAAAAATTAATTGATTATGGTTATTTGAATCTTATATTTGAATTAAATGAGTTTTTTACCATTTTTAATCTATCTTGGATTTAAAATAAATTAATATTTCTAGACATTCCTAAAGTGCGCTACCTCCCTCTAATAAATGGCCTCCACATCTACCCACATAACTCACACATCTCAAGCACCATGGCTCATCCTAGTTCTTAAAAAATAATATAAAAAAATTCATTCTTTCCTCCTAGAAACCTTAAAATGGGAATAAGGCAATTAACGAAAGCCTTTTGGCTCAAATCAAAATATGTTACCCGATTTAGAGGCAACATATTATCTCAAGTTCTTTTCCGTTATTTTCCTTCTCCACTCCCTATTCACATATTGTTATTTGATTACCTAAAAACGCCAAAATAATAAATATTATAGGATTCTGTTATGAGAATAATTAGAAGTACAGTAAAACACACCTCCATATAATGGATACAAACATACTATTTCTGTGTACGATGAACTACCTCCTCATGAAATGATGATTGTTCAATTTTCCCCAACCACCTCTCATGGTGTCCATTATGACGGAACTGTATTTATATATTATATATATAATATTCATATTTTCTGTTTTATTTTTTATATTTTATTTACATCATACCTTTATGCTTTCCTTAATGTATAAATACGATAATTATATTTGAGGAAGTGCAGACAAACACCCCCTCAAAGTGATATAACTTATTCGTGCCATACATGGAACATATAAAGGATGGAATTAATGGAATTATGTAACATATAAAATATATATATTAAAATATAGTTATAATATACCTATATATCATTTAGTTTTCATTACATTAATATGAAAAAGAAATGAAATCAGTATTATGCGTACGTGTGACCAACCGTCTTGATTAAAAGTGCATTTCATTTCTTATCTCCAAATATTATTGAAAATTATAAATACATATATGTTAGAAAAATATGATATTTCAGTCCTTAATGTCATTCTGGTGATGATGTCCTTTTTACCACATGGATAATTTATAATTATAACAAGTTAATTTTTGACTCTAGTACTGAACATCAACAAAATGAACGATATGAGCAAGAATAATTATACGATTTCTATAGTAAGGTAATATGTTATATAAAAGAAATAGTAAACATGAATATGGTTCTGAAGTAAGTAATAATTATGTTATTTTTATTATTCAGGGAGATAAAAAGGAGAAGGCATGTGTGACATAAGGTAAGGTAACTTCTTAACCTAATTTCCATTCTTTGGTATGATCTTCTACTTCTTGAATATGTCATGGTATGATTATTTTAAAAACTAATTTTGATATATTAAATTGTTTTTATACATTCCCTATGGGTATTTTTAGTCAATACACAATATCAATATCCTTGATTGATAAAAATGATCTTTGTATGGTAAATATTAACTCAATCTCCATCTATTTAGTTAAATTTCCATGTCCTTGGTATTGTTTTTCCAAGAGTATGCGTGAAGGGATTATAATTGTTTTGAACTTAATTCCCACTTATATTGGGTGTATATATATTTTTCATTAATAATTTTATAATTTATTTTTCTTTAATATAATGATATGATCATTGTATGAGATTTCATCTCAATTCTCATTCTATTGAGACTAATTTGCTGTTATAAACCAATTCAATTTTATAAGGTGTATATAATTACCTTTGACATATTATATAATTAATATCTTTATAATAATTATATTATATGTTCTGTTTAAATTAATTCTTTAATTATTTTCATTCATATTTTTTCTCTAGTGGTAAGGGACTCTTTAACTAAAACACCAAAACAATTGTTTTAAAGATTTATTATTCTAAAGCCTTCTATTTCATGTAAATGTTTTAAAATTGTTTTCATAAATTTATTTATATGAACATGAATGTTTTAAAATTTCAATTTATTTTTAAATGTTTGAATGTGGTATGAGACAATTTGACTCAAAAATCACTTTATTAAATGTTTTTATTTTATTTTGAAAAGGATTTAATATTTCGATATCTTGAATTGATTAGTTGTGATTTATGAGTGGAATATTGATAATTTAAATATTTTATATGATATGATTATGTAATGGTATATAGAAATTTGATGGGTGGTTACATAATAAACCAAATACGGGTTGTTCCATGATAATCTAAGGGCGGGTGAGACTGAGATAGCTCTCCAATGAATTAGGTAATGAGACAGAGGAATATTATAGTACTTATTCTAAGAGATTTAGGGAATATACTATGACAGGTATTTCAAACATAAATATTAATGTTTCTCCATATGTACCTGTGAAAGAGTCTTTGTATGTATGTTATTGATGCCCCAAGTTTCTATTATGATTTATGATTTCAATGAGTTATTCATAAATATTATGATTTCATGAGGTATGTTAATGAGATTATGTTTTATGAGTAAAAAGTATGATTTTAATGATTCTT